>CM065721.1:17170763-17188263 GCA_033310375.1 Conus canariensis
TATACTCCTTTTTGCTTGGCCCTTGTGACATTGAACTGGATTCCTGTTTGTTGCTTTTATTCCTCTTGTGGCACTTGATGGTTTTTTATTTAATGTTTTTGACTACAAGGAAAACACCATGGATTCAGTAGGTAACAAGGTAAACATGTTAACAATTTCATCATTAAACTGTCAAGGTCTAGGGAATTATCAGAAAAGAAGAGATATATTTCATTATTTAAGAAAAAAACAATACTCTATATACTGCCTACAAGATACTCATTTTGAAAAAGATACGGAAAAGTGCATTAAAGCGGAATGGGGGTATGACTGCTTTTTCTCCTCATACAGATCTAATGCTCGAGGAGTAGCAATACTATTTAACAATAATTTCGAATTCAAATAAATAAGGTGGAAACAGATATGCAGGGTAACTTTATCATCATATCATTTACAACAAATGAAAAGGAACTGTTGCTAGTAAGTGTTTATGGACCAAACAAAGACGACCCAGCATTCTATGAGGAACTCACAAATAAGATTAAAACGTACAAAAATAACAACGTTATTGTGGTGGGGGATTTTAATATGGTACTAGAACAGGAAATTGATTGTTACAATTATAAACACATAAATAACCCAAAAGCTAAAAAAGCAGTTGAGGATATGATACAAGATTTGTCATTAGCAGATATATGGAGAGAAAACAACCCGGATTGTAGGAGATACACATGGCGTAGACCTACCCCCTTGCAACAAAGTAGGCTAGACTTCTTCCTTCTGTCAGAATATTTAATCTGGTATTTTGAAGATGCTGACATTTTACCAGGCTATAGATCTGATCATTCACTGATTACACTAAAGCTTCAATTCGGAAAGGAGATTAAACACAAAACTTTTTGGAAATTTAATACATCTCTACTAAAAGATAAAGAATATGTAGACGGAATAAATAATCTAATAGAAGAAATAACAAAGGAATACACAGATAAAGATGAGGGGAATGATATTAATGCTAACAATAGCCAAGATGAAAACCAGTCGAACAGCTCAGACCCTAAACTAACAGTGTCTGATCGGGTCTTTCTTGACTTCTTACTAATGAAGATAAGAGATAAATCCATCCAGTATGCCACAATTAAAAAAAGAGAATCACAATGTAAAGAAAACAACCTTATGCAAACTATTAAAGATATTGAGAGTAAAGAACTTAAATCAGAGGAGGATTTGAAGACAATTGAAGAGAGTAATAGAGAACTGATATCACTAAGAGAAAAGGTTATGAATGGTGTACTACTAAGATCAAAAGCAAGATGGGTTGCAGATGGGGAAAAGGTTAGTAAATATTTCTGCAGTTTAGAAAAGCGTAACTTTATTAGCAAACAAATTGTAAAACTACTGGATGGACAAGGTAATATACTGGACAAACCAGAAGACATAAAAGTTACAGTAAAACATTTTTATGAGGATCTATACCGAAAAAGATCAACTGTGAAATGCAATATTGAAGATTTGGTGAATAAGATACCGAAACTAACAGAAGAACAGACTAAATCATTACAAGGTGAAATAACAATAGAAGAAGCAGGGATTGCGTTGAAAAATATGAAGAACGGAAAAAGCCCTGGATCGGATGGGTTTGGAGCTGAGTTTTTCAAATCTTTTTGGAAACAAATTGGCGTGTTTGTAACCCGAGCTCTAAATGAAAGTTTCAGAGAAGGCGAACTATCAAACACCCAGAAAGAAGGTATTATAATCTGTATACCCAAAGAAGGAAAACCAAAAGAATATGTAAAAAACTGGAGACCTATTTCACTTTTAAACCTTATATATAAAATTGGCTCCACTTGTATTGCTAACAGAATTAAAAAGGTCCTTCCATCACTGATTAGTGAAGACCAGACAGGATTTGTCCCAAATAGATACATAGGTAGTAACATTAGGTTAATTTATGACATAATACACCATCTCAACATAAATAATATCCCAGGGATGCTAATTAATTTAGACTTCGAAAAGGCGTTCGACTCGTTAGATTGGGATTTTATGCACAAAGTGCTGGAGGCTGTAGGTTTAGGTAAAGATATATGTAAATGGATAGAAGTATTCTACAAAAACATTAAGTCTACTGTTATCGTAAATGGCCAAACATCACCATGGTTCTCAATAGAAAGGGGTTGTAGGCAAGGAGATCCAGTTTCACCATATATCTTCGTATTATGTGCAGAAATATTATCCGTAATGATCAAAGAAGAAAATAGTATTGAAGGTATACAAATCGAGGAGAAAGAACACAAGATATCACAATTTGCCGACGACACTCAACTGATGAACACAGGGAATAAGAAATCATTTGAAAAATCTATCGAGATTCTCGATAGGTTTGGGAAAACATCAGGTTTATTCTTAAACAAAGAGAAAACACAAGTAATTTGGCTTGGAAGACAAAAGCATAGTGAAATAAGATATATGGAACATTTAAAGATGATCTGGAATCCAAAAGAATTCAAAATATTAGGAATTTGGTTTACTCAGGACTTAACACACATGGAAAAAAGAAACTACAAAGATAGAATGATAGAAGTGAAGGCACTATTTAAAATTTGGCTAAAGAGAATCATTACCCCTTTAGGAAGAATTGCTGTCTTAAAATCATTAATTCTGTCAAAACTGACTTACCTATGGTTGATGCTTCCAAATCCACCTGACACATTTGTTAAAGAATTACAAGACTTATGTTACTGGTTTGTATGGAATAAAAAACAAGACAGAATTAGTCGAAAAACAGTTATTAAAGATGTACAGGATGGTGGGTTGAATCTACCTGACATAAATGCTCTCATCACTGCTTTAAAATTAACATGGATAAAAAGACTGAGACAAACAACACACAGATGGAGAGACATGTTGATCTTTTCATACCCAATTATTGAGAACATTGAGAAGTACTCTCCAAACCATCTGTGCATCACCACTCAAGACAATGTTTTCTGGAAACATGTATTCATGTCGTATAAGCAGTTCTATTATAAAATAAAACCAGAAAATGCTAGAGAACTACTTGCAGAACCAATCCTTTACAATGAACATTTTAAAATAGGAAATAAACTAATAAAACACAAAAACTGGAACAATAGAAATGTATTTAGAGTATCTGATTTGTTTCAAGCAAATGGAGATTCACTATCCCATGAGGAATTTAGAACAAAGTATAACATTGAAATAGATTTCCTATCTTATGGTGGGTGTATATTATCCATTAAACGATACATCAGGGAACAAGGATTTGAGAATGAGATAAAAGATAACATTGAAGCAGAAGTCAGCACAGCATTAAAGAAAATATATTCTGTAGATAAAGGTTCCAAAACTTATTACAGAATTATAGTAAAAGATAACTGGGAACCAAACTGTTGTGCAAAATGGACGGAGAAGCTGAATAGACAGATACCTTGGAAGAAATGTTTTAGAAAAATTCATCAAATTAAGGATATTAAGCTAAAATGGATGCAAATGAGAATAGTGCATCGAATAATTGCAACTAATGTAGCTCTGAAAGAAATGGGAATAGTAGAAAGTTATAACTGTAGTTTCTGTGAAGAGGAAAAAGACAGCATTGAACATATGTTCTGGAGATGCATACACGTCAATGATTTCTGGAAATCATTGCAAGAAGTAATAAAAGGAAAGTGTTTAATAGCGAATAATCTGTCTCTGACTGAAAACACAATAATATTTGGAGCAGATGACAATTCCACAACTGATACTACATTCGATCTTATAATACTGATAGCCAAATACTACATTTTTAGCTGTAAAATAAACAAATGTAAGCCTTCAATAACAGTATTTCTAAAAATACTAAAGAGAAGATATAATCTTGAAAAATACATAGCAACTGTACAATTGAATCTGCAAAAATTTAACACTAATTGGATCAATTATGAAGTATTATTTGAAAATTGATAATCAAAATCATAAGATACCTGGATTTAATACGTGCATGAGAGGATATGTTCAGGATGTGTAGGTAATTTCATAAGGTATTCAAATATCATTGAGTGTGGTTGTAGCCTGTGGCCCGCTGTTTGTCTGGCATGGCGATGCCGCGGCTGGGACCCGTAGGCCGATCGGCAACTTAGCTGGTAGGTTGGTTTGTTGGTTGGTCGGCGGGGCACGGCTGTGGTGTAGCGATGTCATATTGGTAGCGGGCTGAAGAACATATAATTAACTTTCTTATGATTGTTAAAGAAATATAAAGACACTGATAGATGGGATTTCGGTGCTGGTGTGTACACTCAGCTGGGAAATGCTTACGTCTGTTTAAATCTATATTTTGAAGGATCATTACAGTGAACACAATTATGTTATGCGTTATATACAACAGCTATCACATGGTACCACACGGAGAAAACATTACTTCATTATTATAAATTGTATAATTATGTATATTGTTTAAGTATTATTAATTCATAAGAAGAGAGAAAGTGGGGGTGTGGGTGGGTAGGGACGGGAGGGGATGTGAGTGGAGTGAGCGGGTGTGTTTGTTTGCCTTTATGTGCTTGTAGTTTGTAAGAACTCAGAGGATTGTGAATAGTGATTTTTGTTTGTTTGTGTATGTGTGTATATCCAACAAAAAGAAAACAACCTTTCCTCGGCATACATTGAACTCTCACTCAAATCCTTTCAAGCCGATAAAAAAGATAACTCGTTTCTAATACGTTTCACGGATTATTTACTACAATAATGTCAAACATGTACTAATATGATTAACAACAAAAAATATGTGATAATTTGCATCCGGAAATGTACAGCAAAGAGAAAGATCATGTTGATGAAAGAATGGAGATGAGAGAAAGAAGGAACTGTGGAATGGAAGAGAGAGAATGAGGAAGGAAATAAAAAAATATATCAAAAAAAAAAAATCATTAGATCAGATTCGCTGTGTTTGGCCGCCATTTTTTAAAGCCCTTTTTAAAAGCAATAAAAAAAATAAAACCATGAGTATAACGCTGGTTAATTATGCAGTGCCCATTGTTGGTGTTATAGTTTATTCAACTCTTGCAAAATGTTTGTTAAGAATAAAACCACCCAACATAGGAAAGATAGAAGATTCGCCGAAACTAGTTACAACCTTATTTTTAGCTCTAGCAACAAAAGATTATCTGATTAAAAAGCACATAGACAGTCTTTCATATTATGATTATTTTAATTATTTTTTTAGTTAATAAAAAACATGAGCGAAAAAAAGATTATTAATACGATTTACCACTCGGCTGTAATCAGCGGCCTTAGTATAGGATATAGCATGTTAGCAAAAAACATGTTTAAAATGAGGCCAGCTGATCTAGGAAGGTTAGACATTGAGGATGTTGTTAAGGTTATAGCTGTAATAACGGCGGGGATTGCCTCAAAAGACTTTCTTGTTGCACAGGGGATTATCCCAGAAAACATCAATGCATAGAAAGATTAATGCATAGAAAGATTGATTTATAAAAAATATTCATTCTAAAAAAGATTCATTTATTTATAAAAAGATGTCCGGATTAGTTCTGATGGTGGGCGGGGCTATTGTTAATGCATTGGCTTTCTCTGGCAGCAATTATATGTTTAGTAAATTGCGTTCTGATGAAGAGAGAGAACGCCATAACAAGGCAATGGAAGATTTAGCTAAGGCAAGAGACGCTTACGAGAAAAGGAGAATTGCTCACTTAGACTTTATTAATAAAAAGTTAAGAGAACAGGGACATGCGGAGCACACATTTACAGACGTTGATGATGCAATGAATGAATATTACTTAGTGACAGGAAAGAAGTTTCTAACATCGGCACCGCCAGAACTGTCTGACTTTTGTGAACCATCTGAGGATCAGAAAATGGTAGAAATAGGCTTTATTATAGGCGCTATGGGAGCAGTCTTTCTTCTTGCATATTCAATCTAAAAAGATAGTTAAAAATGTAATAAAAACAGTCTCTTATGGACGATACGAAGTACAAAATATATGATTCTCCTAGAGGGTATTGGAAAGGAAAGGCTGCTATTGATAAACTGAGTAAAGCTGCTAGGGTGTCTGAATCAGAAGCGAAAGACTGGCTTTCAAAACAAGCGATCTGGCAAATATATCTGCCTGCCCCAAAAAGAATAATAAGACCTCGATTTGTTAACTCAGTTCCTAATGACACCCACCAGATGGACTTGTTGTACCTTCCACATGACAAAGTTAGAAGAAAAAAGTTTAAGTATGCTCTGACTGTTGTTGACATGGCTTCAAGATATAAAGATGCTGAGCCTTTAACGGATAAAAGCTCAACTGCTGTGGCTGTGGCTTTACAGCAAATATACATGCGAGGTCCATTAAAGTATCCTAGGTTGATCCAGGTTGATGATGGGAAAGAGTTTAAAGGAGCCGTAAACCAGTTGTTTTTAAGACACCGGGTTACAGTTAAGAGAGGAATTCCGGGCAACCATCGCTCCCAGGCCCTAGTAGAAAACTTTAATAAGAATCTAGCTGAGCGTCTGTTTACCTATCAATATCATAGAGACCTTATGGACAGAACACGCAACACAGAATGGGTTAGGAGATTGCCAGCAGTCTTACGCGCCATGAACAATGAAGAATTTAAAGCAACGGGTCTTAAGCCAGTGAACGCGATCAAATTAAAAAAAATTAGCATTACTGAAGACATCCAAGGTAATCAAAAACTCTTACCTTTTGGACTAAAAGTAAGATACTTGTATGCGCCTGGAGAGGCAGAGGGCGATGTTAGAATTAGAGCCACAGACCCCATATGGAGCGTAGACGTATATGAAGTTGAAAGAATTATGAAAACAACCCCTCCCGTGTATTATTTAAGAGAGACTCTTTCTTCTAGCGGTGCTACTACGTCTAAAAAGCCCGTCCCTAAAAGATCGTTTGTTCGCGAAGAGTTGCAAGTTGTCCCACCAAACACGGTGCCGATTAGTTAAAAAAAAAAATAGTATTTATTTTTTTGTTAAACTTATGATTTTTTTTTTTTTTGTTAAACTTATGATTTATTTATTTATTTTAGTTCACATCTTATTTTTTAGTCTATTTTTGGGTTTAACTGATTGTTTGCTTGCTTTTCAATGTTCTGTTTGATTGTCTCAGTGTCTACCTGTTGCGAAGTAAAAGTCTTTCTCCACTCCTTTTGAAGTTCAGTTTTTTGTCGCCTGTAATCCTCACCATCAGCCATAAGATGCTCAAATTCTTCAGCTGTAATGTTTTCATCCTGCAATGCTTTGCTTATTCTCAGCCTTAATGAACAAAGTTTTGCTGATGCTAGGGCCACAATGGCAGTGTGCTTTTGTAGTTTAGGCGTTAATTTTTTTAAAACAGCACTCACAATCATAGACATAGCACCTAAACCCAAACCAATGCTCCCTAATGCTAAAGAGGCTGGCGCTCCGGTCCCAGTAGCTAAAAGAGCAACGCCGGACCCAGTACTTACGCTCGCTACAGCTGATGAGCCGGTGATTATATAAGAAAGAGTATTTAAAACTTTAGCATATTTCTTTCTAGTAACCCTATACTTATTCAAGTCACTTTCTATTTCTTCTTGAAGTTCAGTTATTTGCTCTAACCTAAACTTTTGAGCCTGATCATCCATTTTTAATTAAGATTAATTTTTTAATTAAGATTAATCTTGTACATATTTTCTTATTAACCCTTCTGGCAGCACTTCATCAACAGAGTAAAACGCAATAAAATCAACATACTTAATGAAAATAAAATCAAGCACTGTTAGTTTAGTATTGTCAACCATCACAGTGACTTTGTCAGATGATACAGAAGTGTTTATTTCATCCCCGTTTTTAGTAATAGCAATAACAAGCCTAAGAGGCCCGCCCAAGTTTTCAGACTTTATTTGTACACCTCTGATTAACGTATGCTCTGGCAAACTAGGATCAGACTCCCTTGGAGTAATAAATAAGCGAAAAAGCATCGTCATTTTTCTAGGCAGTGATTCTAGTTTTGGGTTAAACTCTAAGCCGACGGTGTCGCCCCCCACTTCAGCTAAGGACTTCTTTCTCCGCAGCATATATACAGAGCCCTGCCTGGTTATTTCAATCTGCTTTTTCTGTTGTGTTCCTGGGACTAGGCTAGCAAGAAGGCGTCCTTCATTCAAAGCTTTTCTAAAATTGTATTTCTTATCAAAGTATACATGGGGGCTTCGTAGTTCAAACTTTAAATCCCAGTTAATGTCAGGAAGCAACGCCCAGGCATTCTCTCGTTTATGAAGTTTGTATTCGTGTTTGCCAAAATCGTTTGCCCTTAGATTTCTTATCTCTTCCAGGGTAGGATATTGCTGTCGTTTTTTATCTTCAATTTCTGTTCGTTTGTAAACACCATCGTCGGTGTATTCAAATCCATAAACATTTCCTGCCACTCCTATTAGATCAAAGTCAGTTGTATCTGCTAGATCTTTTAGCTCTACTGCAACGCATTTAGGAGCTAACTCTGCTTTTGATTCTGGTCCCCTAGACATTATTTTTATTATAAACAATTTATTATAAGCAATCTATAATAAACAATCTGTAATAAACAATCTATAATAAGCAATCTATAATAAGCAATCTATAATGAGCAATCTATAATGAGCAATCTATAATGAGCAATCTATAATAAGCAAACGTATTGAACTGGCGGGTCAGTCCGTAAGCATAGTTTAGCGTGCTTAGATTTTTCTAACTGCTCTTTTATTTTTTTTAGTTCATCCTTGTCCCTGATTATATAGTTTTCACTTAAACATTCTTCAAAACTGTCCCGGTCCTTAGTATAGAATAAGATGACTGATTTTAACTGCGATCTAAAGTCTTTTAAGACAGCATTGTATTTTTGAGTTAAGAGCCAAACAGAAACTAATGCGTGTCTTCCGCTAAAGGCTAGCTTAGACAGAGTCCTTCTTTTTTTAACAATGTCTTGTTCGGCTGAATAACAATAATAAACAGCGTTTCGGTTCCCTCAAATAGCCTATAGTAATGTTCTAAACAGTCGCTTAGCTTGTCAGTAGGATCAACTAAGAATATATTCTCGTCTGTCCAAACAAACTGCCTTTCTTTGTAAGACTTGTGCTTAATGGTTGTGCAGAATATAACAATGTGCTCGTAATGAAATCTGTAGACTGTTTGTAACAAATCAAGCACGAAGACAGTTTTCCCACACCCAGTAATCCCACAAATAAGCGAACAGTGCGGGTCTTTAGGTAAAAAGTTCAAACTATCCATCTGTTTTAATAGGCTATTTCTTTCAGTCTATTTTCTTCAATGTTCAGCTGGGCGTCATAAACCACAAAAACGTGCATTTGTATCTGGCCATTCTCCTCCTCTTCCTTATTAATCTGTATGAGTATGCCATCTGACCCTACCCTTCTTCCACTCCCGTGCAGCCTGTTGTCATACGTGGACCTAAAATCCAGCCATAGTCCATATTTGTCTGTTAGATAATCTTCGAGTCTTACATCGTGAAGGTGAAGTTTTTTACACACATGATCGGCTGTGGGGCTTGTCTGTCTGCCTCCAGCGAATAACTTTCTTATTTCATCAAAGTGTTGGTCAGGTAAAAGTCCAGCTGAATACAGCTGAAAAGGCTTGCCATCTACTGTGCAAGACAGTTGCTCAATTTTTGGGTTGTAAAACACCTCAGATTCTCTCTGAAAAGGAGCTGAGGGTTTAGTAAATAGCAAGAGAACCCCCTTTAGAGACCTTAAAGAATTGCTTATAGCTATTTCCCAGACAGTGTCTTGCTTGTTTTTAATCGCTAGACTGTGGTGTAAAACTCTTTCAAAGTAAACAACCGTCCTACTTTTATACTGGTTTAAGATTGTTCTAGCCAGTTCGGGGTTAGTAACAACGTCAAAATTAAGAGAGATGTTACTGACAGTGTATCTAGCTGTTGGGTCATCTGATAGAATAACAGACCCGCTGTCATTGAATGTCAGTTCGTAAGTAAGTTTGTCTCTTAGTGCGCCTTGGTAATATGGCTGTTGGGTTTTTAACAGTTCAAAATCTAGAGGGATGCAAAATCTGTTTTTAAATGCTCGCGCTATTGCCTGGTCTCCCTCGTCTTCCTTTGCATCTGCAGCATTAAGCCTGTGCTTAAGACCGTTTGGACTCTGAATCCCCTGAAAGATTTTGTCTTTTCTTTCTGTTCTGGGTAGCCACAGATCCGAATAGAGATTAAAAATGTCTGCGCTACTCAGTGAGAAGACTTCTCTACCTTCCAGTTTAATTACCATATTTTTAATGATGGCCCTGCCCAGGTTAGCAACGACAGTGGCATTAGGATCCGCCGACTCAATATCTATTTTGAATGACAGCCTGGCAGTGCCTGGCATTATAACATCGTCAGGCCCAAGGTCACTAAATCTTACTGTTAACATTTCATTAGGCTCAATTGTTGATGGATTATTTACAACCCGCACAGTCTGTCTTATGCCTTTTATGCCGTGGGGCTCTTTCGCTTTTCTGAATGGATCGAGGTCGCAGCCGTATGGGTTCATTTTTTATAAAACAAAAAATAATAAATATATAAATATGGCTGATGAAGATATTGACGCGATTGATCCTATTGAAGAAGAAGATGAAGATTTTGGCGCGATTGATTCCATTGAAAAACCGGGTCCTTCATTGCAAGAAGAACTTGAAGAAGCGAGTTCTTTACTCCCTAGACAGCCTCAAGAAGTAGGAGCGGGCTCTGTACTCCTTAGAGCTCGTCAAGAACTTTTAGGAGTAGGCTCTTCACTCCCTAAAGCCCGTCAAGAACTATTGCGACAACGAATTGAATCATTCTATAAAAGTATAGAGCGGGAGCTGCCAGCCGCGATCGGTCCTGACGATTTTGAGATGGGAAAAGGGGGCCATTTGTATGTAAGAACTAGTAAAGGAAACCTTGTACGGCTTACTACAAAACCAGACCCAACCCAGTTTTTAAGCAGGAGCACAATTCTTAGAGAGCTCCCTGTTGCTGACCAAAGGCAGTTAAACTTTATTGGCGATCTAAGGTCTGAGGCTGTTAGTCTTTTACAAAGCATAGTGCAAGAGTTGCCAGCGCAATCTGAAATGCAAAACATCTCTCTTCACGAATTAAGTCAAAGAGCAGATGAACTAATAGCAGAACTTGAGACGAGACTTAATGAGGAGACCCAGTTAAAAACAATTGTCGGTTCTCAAGTGCCTAGTCAAAGAGAACGTGAGCTGAGTCCTGAAGAAGAAACGGCTTTAAAAACAATTGATGATCGCCCATTGCCTGAGCGCGAACACGAGGTTCTTAAAGCTAGAATCAAGGATCTTAAAGCTGAACTGCGTGACCTCAGGTCTACTAAGTCCGCTTTAACAACTATAAACGAAGAACTAAAAAACAATTTGGCAAAATTTAATATACTAAAGAGAGAGATAGAAGAAGAAAAAAATAAACTGGCTGATGCAGATGATAACAATTTAGAGCCGGAAGAAAAGGTTAGAATACAGGCGAAAATACAGGATTTAATGATACTAAGGGCAAACAGGTTATCAGCGTTGTATATTAACAGAGAAAAAATAGATACCCAAATAAGCAGAATCAGAGAAACTATAAACAAAATGATTTATGAAAATACTACGCTAGCAGAAAGAATAAGGACTCTGTTCAGAGAGCAGGGGATTACAATAGTTAGTATATTAACAGCTGTTGGGTTTGCTATCTCTACACTGGTTTATGCATTAACTGGCAGTGCGCCAACAGGGTCAGTAGCGCCTCCAACGCCTCAGCCTGGTAAAAGTTGGATTAGAAAACAACTGCGCCATCTAGCAAACTTATTAAAGAAGTTAGCTGCCAAAGCGCTTGATGCTCTGCCCGGCATAATAGGCAGTGTTGTTAGTTGGGTTTTGTCTACCATAGGCAAAGTGGCTGGTTATATGGCCGACCATCTGTGGACGTTAGGAGTGCTGGCTGCCGGTTTAATTTTTAGTGAAATAAAGTATGGCTAATCCAGTAAAAGTTAAAAACACAACAAGGGCTGTCTTTTCGCTAGTGTGTCTGTCGGGGTGAGGTACATCAACGGGCGGGGGGTCGCTTTCTGGGCTGCTTATAACTGGTGGGGGGTCGCTTTCTGGGCTAGATACTTTTTTTAAAATGGCTGGTGCGGGTCTTGTGTTTAAGCCTTGATTGTGTCCTAAGTTTTGATCGTCTCCGGCTATGAGAATTTCATTATTATAATTCTGTATCATGCCAATCTGCAGTCTAAGGTCAGAAGGCAGCATGTATAATCCATGGCCCACAACAAAGTCAACCTTTGACCTAGCATGTGAAAGAACGTTTTGGTACCTTTGTATGCTGGAAGGCAAATCAACAGCAGAGTTAATAGCATCTTCTAAATTGGCTAGAAATTGTTTTCTGGCGTCAAAGCCTGTAGATTGATCCACTATGCTAGACTTGGTCTGTGCTTGCGCTCCTAATAGACACCAAACGTACGTCCGTATGGAGTCATTGAGTCTTTGCACTCCTGGCATTGTTAGACCTTTACTTTCATCCAAGATAAATGTTGCCCAAGCATTGGGGTGTTTTTGTTCTATGGCCCCCAATCTAACTTGGGAGTTTGACTTAAAAGAGGTGTGGCCAGGCCAGTAGTCAAAATTATATTCTCTACGCTGGCCCCACAAATACAATGTGCCCAACCCGTGATTGCGGTCTAACTTTTGTCTAAAGTTATTTGAAGGGTTAATGTTAAATTCGTTGCAGATTCTTTCATATGCATTATTGTCCATTGAGCTGAGAAATGGATTAAACGCGTTGTCATTGGGGAGGCGCACCTGTAGTTCAGTTAGTATGCGCCTATACTGATAATAAACATGAAAGTTATATACTGACCTTACTAAGAGGTTGGGGTGGTTTAAATGGTTTGTATATGAAACACCGCAGCCAGTGGTTGAGCAGTAAACTGCAAAATTTAACTGATTCTGGTAAAAGGCCATAGGATGAGTTGACCATGCTGATGGCACTCTATCACTCTTTATTGGAGGATTTAAATATCTAGTTAGTGGGTTTACAAGTCTGACTAGAAAGCCATATGATTCATCCACTGCGATGGTTAGGTTACTAAAGTCCAAAGATTTGGGCTCATAAACCCCTCCTACGTCGTAAGTGGCACTTTCATTATATTTAAAAGGTTCCATTTTTAAATAGATTTTTTTAAAAGGATTTAAAAAGGATGTTCCTTTATATAACCAAGCAAAACCAGCGCGTGTTTTTAAAGTATTCAGTTGATAATAAAGGCGGGAAGTGTAGGGCTGCTCTTAGAGAACTTAGGTTTAAAATAAGGTGGTTTAACATATCTGAAAAGGCCCAAAATAATTGGATAGATATTTATGATGAGGGGGGCAATCGCTTAAAACGTTTAAAAATACCTGATGGTTACTACAGCTTTTGTTCTTTAAAAGAAGCATTTAACAAATTTGACATACGGTTAGAAATTAATGAGGCAAATCTTATAATTACTATATTTTTACCAAAACATAAAGACAAAAGGGAGTACGTTTTCCCTAAGGGCCTTGCTCGAATTTTAGGCTTTTATGATAGTGGTAAAACCTATCGTATTAATACACACGCGTATATAGACAGCGGTCTATATGAATATGTAGGCAGTAGGCCATCCGATTTTCTAATTAATCCAATGTTGTATGTTCATTTAAGCGAATTAAAAACAAACACTAATTTGTATAATGGCCAGCCATCTACAGTTCTAAGAGCACTCCCATCAACTAAGGTGGGGTTTTGCGATTATCAGTCATATACATTTGGCGAAGACAGTCAATTTAAAGAATTAGTCGAAGGACCTATAAATTCAGTGTGTGTAAAAATAACTAATCAAGATGGAAGGCCGGTTGTTTGTTCCGATTTGTTGGCAGTGCTTGAGATAGAAGAGCGTACTGTAAACCATTAGATTTTTATGCTATGGAGAGAGAAAGTAAATATCTTTTGTTCTATATCACCCATTTTTTGTTTTGCACGTAAGCCCCCCATTTTAAAATAACGATTACGTCAATTTTGGAGGTTTTTGCATGTTAATTTTGATTGTAAAAAAGGTGTCAATTTTGGCAGAAAGTAGCATGAGATGGACGAGATTTGTTTGTGAAAAGGGGGGTTTTCGTGCAAAATTAGATGCGGTGAGGTAGAACAAAGATATTTACTTTCTCTACTACGTTGTTCAGTGCTACCGTATGCTATGTTGTGTTTTCCTATACCATGTTTTGTTGTTATGTCCTGTTTCATGTTGTACAGTGCTGCGTTATGTCATGTTGTACTGTGCTGTCCCGTTTCATGTTTCACTGTTGTGGCCAATGCCATGCTGTGCAGTGCTGTCCTATGCCATGTTGTACCATGCTGTCCTATGCCATGTTGTACAATACTTACCTTTGCCCTGTTGCACTGAGCTGTCCCATGCTATGTTGTACCATACTGTCCTATGCCATGTTCTACCATGCTGTCCTATGCCATCTTGTACAATACGTACCTTTGTCCTGTTGCAATGAGCTGTCCCATGCTATGTTGTACCATATTGCCCCAGGCCTGATTGTGCTTGTGCTGTCCAATACGATGTCCCGCTATGCTGTCGTATGCCATGTTGTACCATGCTGTCCTATGCCGTAATGCATAGTGCTGTCCTATGCCCTATTGTGCTGAACTATCCCATGTCATGCAATACTGTGCTGTCCTATACTATGTCGTACAGTTGTCTCTTATGCTATGTTGTACCATACTGTCCTATGCTATATTGTACAGTGCTGTCCTATACTATGTTGTACTGTGCTGTCTATGCTGCATTGTACTGTCCTATGTTGTGTTGTACTGTGCTGTTCTATGTTGTATAGTGCCGTCCCATACTATCTTGTGTTTTGCTGTCCTTTGTTGTGCTGCATTGTACTGTCTTGTGCTATGTTCTGTGCTATGTTGTATTTAGTGTCCTGTGCTATATTGTGTTGTTCTGACCTATGCGATGTTGTAGTGTGCTGTCCTATTCTTTGCTGCACTGCGATATCTTATGCAATAGTGTACCGTGCTGTCCCACGTTATGTTGTAGTGTGCTGTGCTATGTGGTTTTGTACCATGCTGTCCTATGTTGTGTTGTATTCTGTTGTTCCATACAATGTTGCGTATGTTGTGTTAGGCTGTTCTTACTATGTTGAACCCTGCTGTCCAATGCTGTGTTCTACTGTGTTGTCGTATTATATGTTGCACTGTGATGTCTTAATCTATGTTGTACTTGGTTGTCCTATGCTATGTTGTACTTAATGTCCTATACTGTATTGTACTGTGCTGTCCTATGCTATGCTGTTCTGTGCAGTCCTTTACTATGTTGTATTGTGCTGTCCTATCCAATCTGCTGCTGTACTGCCCTTTGCTATGTTTTACTGTGCTGTCCAGTAATATGTTGCTCTGTGTTGTCCATTGCTATATGGCACTGTGCTCTCCTATGCTGTGTTGCACCGCACTGTCTTATTATTATATTGTACTGTGCTGCCCTATGTTATGTTGTGCTGACCTATGCTGTGTTGTACTGTGCTGTCCTGTGCCATGTTGTACTGTGCTGCCCTATGTTATGTTGCGCTGACCTATGCTGTGTTGCACTGTGCTGCCCCATGTTATGTTGTACTGTCCTATGCTGTGTTGTACTGTGCTGTCCTGTGCCATGTTGTACTGTGCTGTTCTATGTTATGTTGTACTGTCCTGTGCTGTGTTGTACCATGCTGTCCTTTGCCATGATGTACTTTGCTGTCCTATGCCATGTTGCACCGTGCTGTCCAATGGCATGCTGTACCGTGCTGTCCTATGCCATGTTGTACCGTGCTGTCCTATGCCATGTTGCACCGTGTTGTCCTATGCCATGTTGTACCGTGCTTTCCTTTGCCATGTTGTACATTGTTGTCCTCTGCCATGTTGTACTGTGTTGCTCTCTGCCGTGTTGTACTGTGCTGCTCTCTGCCATGTTGTACTGTGCTGTCCTCTGCCACGTTGTACCGTGCTGTCCTCTGCCACCTTGTACCATGCTGTCCTCTGCCACGTTGTACCATGCTGTCCTCTGCCATGTTGTACCATGCTGTCCTCTGCCATGTTGTACCATGCCGTTGTCTGCCACGTTGTACCATGCTGTCCTCTGCCATGTTGTACCATGTTGTCCTCTGCCACGTTGTACCATGCTGTCCTCTGCCATGTTGTACCATGCTGTCCTCTGCCATGTTGTACCATGTTGTCCTCTGCCACGTTGTACTGTGCTGTCCTCTGCCATGTTGTACTATGCCGTTGTCTGCCACGTTGTACCATGCTGTCCTCTGCCATGTTGTACCGTGCTGTCCTCTGCCATGTTGTATCGTGCCGTTGTCTGCCACGTTGTACCATGCTGCCCTCTGCCATGTTGTACCGTGCCGTTGTCTGCCACGTTGTACCATGCTGTCCGCTGCCATGTTGTACCGCGCCGTTGTCTGCCACGTTGTACCATGCTGTCCTCTGCCATGTTGTACCATGCTGCCCTCTGCCATGTTGTACCGTGCCGTTGTCTGCCACATTGTACCATGCTGTCCGCTGCCATGTTGTACCGCGCCGTTGTCTGCCACGTTGTACCATGCTGTCATCTGCCATGTTGTACCGTGCTGCCCTCTGCCATGTTGTACCGTGCCGTTGTCTGCCACGTTGTACCATGCTGTCCTCTGCCATGTTGTACCATGCCGTTGTCTGCCACGTTGTACCATGCTGTCCTCTGCCACATTGTACCGTGCCGTTGTCTGCCACGTTGTACCATGCTGTCCTCTGCCATGTTGTACCGTGCTGTCCTCTGCCATGTTGTATCATGCCGTTGTCTGCCACGTTGTACCATGCTGTCATCTGCCATGTTGTACTTTGCTGCCCTCTGCCATGTTGTACCGTGCTGTTGTCTGCCACGTTGTACCATGCTGTCCTCTGCCATGTTGTACCATGCCGTTGTCTCCCTCGTTGTACCGTGCTGTCCTCTGCCATGTTGTGCCGTACTGCCCTCTGCCATGTTGTATCGTGCTGTCCTCTGCCATGTTGTATAGCTGTCTGCCACTTGTACCTGCTGCCTCTGCCACTTTGTACCATGCTGTCCTCTCTCTGCCAGTTGTACCGTGCTGCCTCTGCCATGTTGTACCTGCGTCTCTGCCATGTTGATACTGTCGTTCTGCCACGTTGTACGTCTGCTTGCCTTGTCACTCTGCCACGTTGTACCGTGCTGTCCTCTGCCATGTTGTACCGTGCTGTCCTCTGCCACGTTGTACCGTGCTGTCCTCTGCCAGTTGTACCTGCTGTCCTCTGCCATGTTGTACCGTGCTGTCTGCCACGTTGTACCATGCTGTCCTCTGCCACGTTGTACCAGTGCTGTCCTCTGCCACGTTGTACCATGCTGTCCTCTGCACCGTTGTACCGTGCCGTTGTCTGCCACGTTGTACCATGCTGTCCTCTGCCACGTTGTACCGTGCTGTCCTCTGCCACGTTGTACCAGTGCTGTCCTCTGC
>CM065721.1:17193263-17210763 GCA_033310375.1 Conus canariensis
AGATTGACCCACACGAGGTAGCGTCTCGCGTACTGGTTCCGCCGGTACCCCCCTGGGAACTAACGGAAGTAACAGTTAACATTTTTTCTTCTGATCTAAATAGAGCGATTTCGCCGCATGTGTTAGCAGCATCTGTCAAAATTGACATGGAAGAAAAGTTTACTAACTATTTAAAAGTATACACTGACGGCTCAGTTCTTGATGATGGTAGTGCGGGATCTGGCTTTGTAATTCCAGATTTCAAAGCTGAAAAATCATATTATTTAGGTAAGGGTCATTCCATATTTACAGCTGAACTAGTTGCTGTCCTGATGGCATTAAATTATTTAATTTCCTTGCCAGTCTCAATATTTAATATCCTGTTTTGTGTTGATTCACAGTCAGTATTAAAAAGTTTGCATTGTTTTGAAAATACACAGAGAGAGGAATTATTATTTGAGATTAAGTACATGTTGCACTGTCTTTACATGAAAGGTACTAATGTCGTATTTTCTTGGGTTCCATCGCACACCTTTGTATTTAACGATCAAGCAGATAGAGCAGCAAAACGGGGAGCAAAGAATATATTAGGTAGTATTAAGGTTGATTGTCCTTTGTCATGCAAGGAAATTAGTCATATAATCGAGAGGGATTTCTTGAGTCAATGCAGTTCCTCATCAAAACCTCGTCAGCAAACTCTGTCAAACTTTGTGTCGATTAGCCGACCGGTTTCAAGCCTGACTTTTAGACTTTTATGTAATTCCCTACGAACCAAGTATTGCCAGACTGTTAAGTGTGTATGTCGTGGAGATCTTTCAGTTCAACATGTGATTTTTGATTGTGAACTAACGAAACCCTTTTTGAATGGTGTTATACCAAGTGCTGACACTGGGCACGTTAATGTGTTTGACTTTTTAGATTCGTTGCCAGTTGTTTCTCTTGTTAAATTAACGAGTAACCTTTTGCAAAGTCCATTAAGGAACATTTTATAATCATAATCGTAAGTTAGATTACTTTAGTTATTTTTCTCTAATTTTTCATAGTTACTGTCCTATAATTCATCTATCCTTTATTTTTGTTCTATGTAACCACATCGTCCTCTTCTCTTCTTTTATGATAATAGTCTAAAATTGTAAACACTATGTTATTTAGACGTCTGCAATCACCTATATGTGTGACGAGACGTAAAACAGAATTCCTTCCTTCCTATTCAGACTTTATCAGACATGGAGTCCCACAAGGCTCAGTGTTAGGCCTCCTCCTATTCTGCATCTTCATCAATGATATAACATTGTCCATATCAGATAAAAAGGTCAGGATAGATTTGTTTGCCGCTGACCCGTCACTCTAAACAAATGGTAGTGATCTACAAACGATAGAAACGTCTCTCCAAGAAAGTCTAAATGAAGTATCGGACTGGTATGATTCAAACTCAATGGTGGCACACGTAGACAAAATCGAGTCTATGATTATAGCCACCCACCAAAAGCACAAACTGACTCCTCTTTGCTTAGAACTTCAGTTGAATAGTACTTCTAACGAACAGGTAGATGAGCATCATATTTTACGCATAACGATAGATAAAGAACTGAAAAGACAATCTCGTCTCAATAATGTTTGCAAGATATTCTATGTTCCTGTTATCTCGCGCTATGTCAACAGTACCGCCCTTAAACTGTCACGTATCAAATACGCTTCAACAGTATGGGACAGAGTAGTGATGTCCACAAAAAAGGGGCTGAATTTCCTCCTTAGACGTGAACCAAAGCTACTCCTCTCAGCCGTACCTCTAAGAACAGACGAAAAGCTAAAAGCACTGAACATACTTCCCCTGCGTAAGCAGTTTGACTTCAACAAGGCATCATTTATGTATACAATATTGACAGATACCATGCCATATAGTTCACTAAGGTTTTCTTATCTGGAACTCTTGGATCCTATTCATCATCAACGGCTTCGTCTCTGTCTTGGAGCATTCCGCACCACACCTGTATGCAGAGGCAGGTGAACTCTTATTATCCAGCCGCAGGCTGAAATCATCCATGAATCATTATCTAAGACTGTTCTCTGAACCGGAAACTCCTGCTTATGACTGTGTTTTTAATCCTCAGTTTCAGAGTAAGTTTAAAAAAAATCCCAACTGTAACCTGTTTTTAATCCCCAGTTTCCGAGTAAGTTAAAAAAAATCCCAACTGTAACCTGTTTTTAATCCTCAGTTTCAGAGTAAGTTTTTAAAAAATCCCAACTGTAACCCTCCGTTTGGACTTCGTATGCAGCCTCATGCACAGAATGCAGGTCTTGATCTAGGAGTTGTGTCTGACTTCTCCAAATTTCCAGATGAGCCTCCAAGGACCTTTTTCACACCAGAAATCCACCTTGATCTCGCTGCTTTTCGCAAAGAATCCACTAGTTCTCAGGCACACAAGGCATTGTTTGCCGATTTCTGTTCAAAATTCCTATTCTTTCGGAAAATATTTACCGATAGTCCGAAGATGGAGTGGCTTGTGCAACCTATTGCTCAGGTGCTCCTTTTCAAAGATCATCAAAGCACATTCCATCAGATACTGCTGTTTACTCTGCCGAACTTACAGCTTTGGTTCTAGCACTGAAGATAATGTCTCAGTCTACAAACAAGGACTTTCTGATTTTGTCTGATTCGCTGTCAGCTTTGGAGGCCATAGCTGGCCGTACCATCCATCATCCTGAACTGAACTTTTTTTTTTTTTTTTTTTTAACTCTTTACCTCTTTGAAAGCGGAAGGTCACAACACTGTTCTTGCTTGGGTTCCCGGTCATGTGGACATTCGGGGAAATGAAATTGCTGATCGTTTGGCCAAGAATGCCACATGGCCAAGAATGCCACAACAAGGAATCTATCTAACATGTCTTTCCACTACTCAGATTTGACACCGAAAGTTAGTGATTATGTCAGAGACATCTGGCAGGAGGACTGGAATACAGAGACGGATAACAAATTTTTTCAGATCCGTCCAAACCTAAAAGAGTTCCTCACATCTACCTCTGGTTGTCGCAAAGAAGAAACGGTTTTATACCGGCTGCAAACTGGCCATTCGTTTTAAACTCATTCATACCTTTCAAAGAGTGAAGAAGCTTCGTGGTTTACATGTCATGTACCACTCACAATGAAACATTACACACACACACACACACACACACACACACACACACACACACACACACACACACATATATATATATATAATTTTAGGACTTGCATGATGTGAGACATTACCATTTTACAGCAGACTCCATGAAAACCTTGTTCAGAGATGTCCCACCTGATGTGATTTTTGAATTTCTGAGGAAGCCTAACATTTTTCATCTGATCTGAAATTTTACAGTAGAAAGATTTTTAACAAAATTTCGGGTATGTTTTTAGGTGTATTTTAAAGGGTTGTGTGAATGAATGAGTCGTGAGTTGACTTTAATGCGGTGGCAGCCTTGATATGGCCCTTTGCGGTCGGCTGGGCTCTGAGCAACATTACCTCACCTTAGATTTGATTGTGTCACACTCGCCATCCTGCTGCACACATTTATATATTTGTTTAAATATTCTTATGTCTAAAACGTAAAAGAAAACTCAAAATGGATCGAATAAAACAGTGATTACACACCTTCAAGAACTGATGAATCAATGTGGATGTTTCTTAGTTTTTGTAAAATATATATCCGTGACTGGCACTTTCTCTTAATATGAATCGTATTGGATATGAAGTTGAAGATTTTTTTTGGTAACTTTGTTCATTTGGTGGAGAAAAAAAGGTAGCATTTTTGCTATATACCATTTCCACCATTTCCTCCCACTTTTCTTGATATGTTGTCACAAGCAGCAGAGAGAATATATCTGTTGACATGATTATGGTCATTTTTTTTTTTTTTTTGCTGTCCCAACCTCTGCACCACCTCAGAGGCAGTGTACCCACGCCGCTCATTCCGACACCCTGTCCACAGCCACAGCCCGGTCGGCCCCGCCGCAGCCCCGGCACCGGCAACCCACAGGGGGCAGTCAATGTCAAGTCGCCAGGAGGCAACCCACCGGAGGAGACACTGCACTGCTGCCAAGTCACTTCGGTGGTATTCAGTGGCGCCTGTTCTGATCTAACATACGCAGGACACCACCTACTAAGCCCCCTACTGACGACAATAATTGCTTAGTCGCGGAGCCGGCGTGAGTGAGCTCTCCCTCCGGAGGGCGCCACCACGTCCGTCCAACGACAGTCCCCATGGACTCGCCAATACCGGTGACCCCGACGGAACCAAACCAAGGCCACAGA
This sequence comes from Conus canariensis, assembly GCA_033310375.1. NCBI lineage: Eukaryota > Metazoa > Mollusca > Gastropoda > Neogastropoda > Conidae > Conus > Conus canariensis. The sequence continues at coordinate 17,197,537 of CM065721.1, forward strand.
CGTGGAGAGGACATCGAAACTGAGGTTACCATGAGAGCAGGGCATGAAGGGCCACAGAACTTGAGACATTTTTTGTTGTTGTTGTTTTTTTTATGCTGATCGATGAGAATGAGGATGATTAAGATGATGCTACGGAATTCCATTTCGGTCTGAGACTACATGACAGGGCTGTACTCTACGCTTCCTTTCATAATATATCCCGGCGTCAACCAGGCCCGAGAGATACAGGCACCTGCAGTGTTGGTCAGGAAATTTGAGCAACACTCTCAGAAACGCATCCATTAAGTGGATGATTATGGTCATATTTTGTGTAAATGAATTATCCTCGCCTCACGGCAGCGATCAGTTTCTCGTCGTCAAATGTTGGAAAGAAAGATAACAAGTGTAAAAAAAAATCAGAGGAGAAGTTCGGTCCCTTCACCTGGACGGCCGGGAAAAGTACGGTTTGCGCGACCGGCAAAACCACGGCTCTTTTCACACGGGTCGGGCCGGGTGCACTATGCACGGCTTTGGCCGTCGCCTGCGAGTTGGAAAAGAGATGAACCTGAGCAGGGTATTTTCTCCCGGACGGGAGGCGTTTGCACGGCCAGATCCGGGTCCACTATGCACACAGCGTTATACACCACACACAAGCAAGCTCGCACGCAGATTCTCCCTGGAAAAAGAAAAACAGAACACTTTGTGTTTGAGCGAGTATATATTATGATTAAACGTGTAGCCATTAATGCTTAAGATGTGGTGACCGTACATACGCACCACCATCACTATGTCAGTTAAAAATAGTTCTCTCACATATTTTGGGCTGTCATCTGTTGTGTATTACTACAACCGTTCCAAAGTTTTTTTTTCACATACCTTTTGGGCTATAACCTACCGTGCAGTTCAGCTACCGTTCCATGAAATTCGTCTCTGGGTTATTCACGTTCCTTTAGAAAAATCTGTGCTTGTGTTACTTGGGGCATGTATAGAGGCATGCCAAAATTGCTTGTCTTAAGACAAGTGTAGGCCTTCATGTTACGGCGGGCATGCGTACAGACACGCTAAGTATGTTTGTCCTAGGCCAAGGGTAGGCCTACACCGTGTTTTTGATGTTTTCATTTACAAAATTCTTCACAATCAAACCTTTCTAACGAGGACATGTAAGTATGCAACCTGTATTCCAAATGCGTTTTGAAGTATTGGTATACGGTAAAAAAAAAAAAAAAGTACCCGTTTTCATAAGTGAGCACAGGACATATTGCTTTCCATAAACTGTTCACTAAAGTTAGCGCATACATTAGAAAACATTGTTCTCTATGTAGTGGTATTTATCAAAATTTGTTTCACAGAGATGCTTTTGCTTTCCGAATTCAGTGAGATTCGTGTATATAAAGGAAACATTGCTTTCCATAAATTAATGTCCAATAAAAGATCGTGCATACAAAGGGAACATTGCTTTCCATGCATTAATGTTCATTTAAAGTTCGTCCATACAAAAGAAAAATTGCTGTCCACACCATTATTATTCAGTTAAATTCCGTGCATAAAAAGATATTATTTCCATACATTTAGCGTTCACTGACGTTCGTGCATACAAAGGAAACACTGTTTTTCATACGTTAATGTTCATTTACGTTCGTCCATACAAAATGAACATTCTGCATTAGGGTTAGTAGTAGGGTTAGGTTTAAAAAGGATTTGAAATATGTTGACAATTAACAGTAGGATTAAGTTTAAAACATAAGGTTAGAGTTAGAAGCAGGGTTGGTTTTAAAAGGTAGCGTTACAGTTTGAAGCAGGGTAAAGATTTGAAAAGTGAGGTTACAGTTAAAAGTAGGTTAAAAAGAAGTACGGGTATAAGCAGGTGTAGGAGTTGGGTCAGAAGTCAGGTTAGGGTTCAAAAGAAAGGTTGGAAGTAGAGTCAGAATCATAGGAAGGGACGGGGCTAGAAAATTGATTAGAGTTAGGTTGGGAGGCTTATGATTAGAGTCAGCAGAAACGTCAGAGTTAGGATGGGACATTCTGCACCTGGGACACATCATGATGTAATGTTTGTCAGTGCCTTTGCATAAAAACTAGATGTGATGAGTTCCCCTTACATCTGTTCTTTGATGGCATGTCCACTGAAACCCATGATCGCACATAGAACGTTTCCTGTCAAGAACTTCATGGTATGCCCTGAGAACATCATAAGCACTCCTAAAATGGATATTGGGAGTTATGAAACTAACTACAGTAAACACTTACATCCTTAAAAAGCTTCATTAAATTCATGGGTAATATCAAAAAAAATATTGTAAAATGTGTTGACCGACACAAAGTGTTGTTTCGACACGGGAACGGATAATATTATGGTGTTGGTAGGAGCAGACGAACTCTGAGATAGATTGCTATGTCGAACCTTGGCCATGTGCAGTTCAACAGCCGACAGCACTCAGGAGACACGCTGCTTCCATGCTCCTGAAAATGCAAAGCAGCAGTTCTAAAATGCACATCGTAAGCCCAAACGTACAAAACTTATGCTTTTAGAGTGAGTACATTCGCTACATGTATGGAGGAGATTTAAAATGTGGAAGGATTTCCTCTCCTTCCCCTGGTTCGCGCGGGGTCGAGCACGGATCAAGATCAATTAAGAATGCGATCACTTTTCGTCGCTTTGTTAAACGCCAACAACTTAACTCTACATACATAATGACAACCGAGGCTGACGTTTTAGCACCCAAGGTATGAAAATGTTGCCACTACATGTTGATGGAGAGAAGAGGGAGAGAAAGGAAATCCTGCCCTTCAAAAGTTATATTAAGTCACAAAATATTAAGAAAATGGTATGTGAAATATTTACAGACAACCTTAGTTCCTGCCAGTACCCATAATAAGTTCTGTCAAAAGCATGAAGGCCTGCTAATTCAGACTCCAAGACTTCCAGTTCCTTTTCCCCAGTCTTCGTGTCTCTTTCTGTCGTTTTCTTTCTTTACATTTTTTTTCTGTTATCGTTCCTATGATGCTATGAATGAATTGCGTATGTACAAAAATAAACTAAAACGTTTATTAATTGAATGCCACCTCGCCTCCCCTCCCCCCTCACCATCCTCCCACCATTCACCTCTCAGACACCATCACCACCACCATCCCCTCTTACCTCCGCCCTTCCCTCCTCTCCTTCCCTTCCGTTTATCGCTTTTTCTAACATAAGACAGCCCAACATCCATATTTGGTTTATCTCCTGGTTAAGGCGAAAATTCAAAAACGTGTTCCAAATCTTAAAAAAATCTCTCTCTCTCTCTCTCTCTCTCTCTCTCTCTTCCTCTCTCTCTCTCCCTCCCTCCCCCTCCCCCCCCCCCCCCCACCCACGTCCAACGATTTCGTTGTCAATGAATTTGCAAATGAAATGTGAGAGACCCCAAATAAAAACTGTTAAGGATGAAACCTATTTCAGCTAAAACCAAAGTGTTTACAGGTGGTTGTTAAGAACTGCATGGTTGCCACGTCGTAACCCGGTCAGCGAGACAACATGACTGACTGTTGGTCACGACATGGTCCATAAGTTCCTCGCAACACCGCCAGCTCTGGAGCATGAGAAAAGACAAGATAACGTAAAATGGTATGAGGAGCTATTAAAGGTACAGAGAACTCGTACGTTAACTAAAACTGCAGTACACGAACACGGTAGCCTAATTATAAAATCACAGCGAGGCGGTTATTGGTGACCTTTGACACTGACCTTTAGGCCCCTGTTCCCGCTTTCCGCCGCTTTTTTTTCTGACTACCTCTGCGTTTCTTCTCCCACCACTAAGCGAACGTCTTCTGCGTGGACATCGTGTTGCGACCTTACTTGGCTCTTTGGGGCCAGCGGCTGCCTGCTGCGCTGGACCATCTCTGGAATGGAGCTTCCGGGAATTTCGGGTATGTTCGACGGAGCAGTTGACCTAGGGAGTCGAGGCACTCTTGAAGAGCTCCCGGATCCCTTAACCATTGCACTGGACACAGCAAACTCCACTGACGATCTTTGATGGGAATTAGAAAAGACGTTACCAACTCCTGTGTTTGTGGAACCATTTAAAAGAGGGGCGGAGATTTCAGAATTTTCTGTGGAATGCAAATTAGGAGAGGAGTCACCAACTCCCCGGCTCCTGGCTCCAGTTGTCAAGTTGATGGGGGTTCCAAAGTCTTCAGAGAGATTGGAATTAGAAGTGGAGTCACCAACTCGTTGGACGCTGGACCCACTCCTCTGGGGAATGAAGATTTCGGGGTCTTCTGAGGACTGTGAATTAGATTTTGGGTGGCCGTCTCCTTGGTCTCTGCCTCTTTTCCTCCAGGAGATGGAGATTTCAGGGTTTTCCGAGGTGTGTGGATTAGAAGGGAGGCAGCCCACTCCTGTGGACCGCTGCCCCTTGCTGACCATCGCCGGTTGAGGCTGCTCGGTGCCATGAAGAAGATGCCGCTGGGACTCTTCATCGACGTCCCCGGACTCCCGGTCAGGGCTGGGGGCACGTTCTTCAGACCCGTGCTGAGCGCTCAGCGAACTCCTCTCCACGACCTGGTCGTCGTCGTCCGAGTCCAACTGGTCGGCCCCCTCGGGATACCTGAAGGCGATGCCTTCCACCATGACCACGTTGCCGGTGCTCGGTGGCCGACTTGCGCGTTGACGTTCTGCAAGCAGAGGTCAGGAAAAGGATTTGCTCATTACGCTCTGTTGACAATGTCCACGTCACTCTGGATTAAAAAGTACAGTTCAGCGTCCCCTGTTTCTGCGCGTCCGTGTCAAGGTTTCTACTGACGTCATAGGTTGTCCGTGTCAAGGTGTTTATTGACGTTATAGGTTGTCCGTGTCAAGGTGCTTATTGACGTTATAGGCTGTCCATGTCAAGGTGTTTATTGACGTCATAGGTTGTCCGTGTCAAGGTGTTTATTGACGTCATAGGTTGTCCGTGTCAAGGTGTTTATTGACGTTATAGGGTGTCCGTGTCAAGGTGTTTATTGACGTCATAGGTTGTCCGTCACAGGGAGAATGACTAACTTAGAACTTCATTGTAAAAGCTGCCCACCACTGCAAAGAATGGACGTCATAGCAGCCGATCCCTTAGAATGGGCAGGTATGTATTTCGTATAAAAGACGAGCTGCGCTATGCATTTGCCGCCACAGGTGAAGAGCTGAACTGCACATTGGTTGACAGGTGTTGGGGCATCGAAATAATTCGGTAAAGTACAAAGGGTCGTTTATTTTCCCTCGATCAGTATTTCCGTTACCTCCCCCCTCACCTTCTCCCCTCCCCCTCCCCTTCCTTTCACCCCCTCCGCAATTTACTGTTCAAAGCTGGGTATCTAAATGTTGATCGTTGAAGGAATTGTTCTTCCCTTAAACGTATTCTCATGTTTCAGGTTTGCTACAACACAGGACAGAATTGCTTCTCTCGTCTGGTAACCAGCAAAACTGACTTTAATCATCACAGCGAAACTTGTCTTGTTTCGAGCAGTTATCGACCAGTATGTCTGCTGATGGTCTCCCATCATCTCTTGACATGCTGCTGAATTCTGTTCTTCAAGACACGGCTCTTCGAATCAAGATTGAGGAGACTGAATTTTTGTTGCTCCGAGATTGGCAGAACACTACCGGCATATCCCCTTCCACGCAAGCTCAGAATAACAATACTGTGTTTGGACGGAAATGTGCATCGCGGGTAACCAGGGACAGACAACGGTCTGAAACGCCCAGGAAAGTGAGTGTGGTTTCATTCCCATTTTGTGTTTACCCACGCCTAAGTTTATTAATTTTTACAACCATGCTGAAACTAATAGTACTGGTTACAGCGATACTGATGACTCTGACATTCTGCAGCAGAACCACCACCCACCTTGCTTTGTTGCCCTCCCTGTGTGTGATGCACTACCCATAGGGCACAGGCAACCCACATAAACAGAGACATGAAGAAACAATCTATCGCACTACCCAGAAGGCACAGGCAATCCACATAAACAGAGACATGAAGAAACAATCTATACTACGAGGGTTTTACTCACAGACTTCAGAGTCAAACGAGCTAACTGTTAAGGATTTTCGTGAAACGATGTCTGAAAGGAATTCAAGGAACGGAGTGCCACAGATTTCTTTGCCATTTGTAACAGGGGTGGCAGTCGCAGTTGATCCAGTGGAAAAATATCTAGTTGCAAAGTGAGACGACTGCAGGAGGAAATCTAAACAAATCTTAGATAATTGTTAGCGAACCAAATCATCCAACGCCTATCTTGTGCTGAAGTGATTGAAGACAAGTGATTGCTCGTTCATTTTCGTTGTCCCAATTGTTTTGTATCTTGCCTGAAGAAGACCTAAGAGGTCGAAACGCGTCGTGTTTTGTCTTGTGATTCGTTTGTCCACTTTTTTGTTTTTATTTTTTTGCCGGTTCGCTAACATTTAAGATTCAATGGAAAAGAACCTTTTTTTTTCAGAGACGTCGCGATAGTTCTTGTAGCTGAAAGCTAGAGGGCTAGTGGGGCAAACAGGGACATGTCGACCTTATCGTCATATCTAGCCTTATCTTCATATTGAACAATTTTATACTCTTTTACCAGATCAGTCTCTAGTTTTCAGTGTATCGTTTATAGCACAGTAATGCATAAATGACAAATTTCTTAAGTTCCGGTTTCAGCCAGGTAACTCATGATATCTTGTCAATCCCTCACTAACGGCATCCGCTTCTTACATTCCTGTATTCATTCAAGGCAACATCATCATCAAACTGGTAAAAAAAAAAAAAAAAAAGATGTACACGTCTTTTTTTAAGAAGCTGAAAAATAAAGAAACCCTGAATACAATGTTTAGAGCATCCATTTGATGATGGCTTATTTCTTCAATGCTCTATTCTGTTCCTTCCACCCAGCCCGTTAATTGTTTGTGCTGTCTAAAATGCACCTCTCAGCTGTCCAGCTCCTTCCCTTTCCAAGTGCCCAAGTGAATTCTGCATTATACCCCCGTCTTATTCCTTCGCAGATTTCCTTTCTGTTTCCTTCTTATTCCAACACACACACACACACACACACACACACACACACACACACACACACACACACACACACGTACGCACGTGCGCGCCACACAGAGAGAGAGAGAGAGAGAGAGAGAGAGAGAGAGAGAGAGAGAGGAGAGAGAGAGAGAGAGAGAGAGAGAGAGAGAGGGCGGAGGGAAGAAGCAAGAAGAGCAGAACAAATGTTCCCATGGTGTACTTGCCTGTGCATTTGCAGTAGTACTGTCTCAGCCAGAGAGCACAGGCTACAATGAAAATAACTGCAGCTAACCTGCAACATGAACAACAGAATGGACTTTGGAGGAAAAGATCATCGCAACTGGACAATGGATCTGGAAAAAAACAACAACTGGGCTTAATTTCGTTTCCATTAGCCATGAACTTGGTGCGAATTTCATATATCATACTGTAGTATAATGTCTCAAAGATGCCTGTTCATTAGATTCTAATCATTAAAACTTTGATAAAAGTATGTTCTCGATGTCGGTTCAAAAGGGTTTTTTATGCGTATAGTTGGCCACAACGTTTGGAACACACACACACACACACACACACACACACACACACACACACACACACACACACACACACACACCCTCAAATCGTGGGAATTGCAGAACAGCGAATCTCGAAGTTAGGGCTTCCCTAAACTGGACATCCACTGCCTTAAAACATACTTTATCTACGCTGTTTTCTCTCACCATCAAATATCAAAGAAAATTTGGGTCTGAAAACCATTCTGGTGGATCTACAAGTGCCCACATCACAAATTTGTGGAAGTCAACAATTTTGGGCTTGGTATTTTATGGAGAGAAGCTCTCGCTCAAGGTAAAGTTAATTGAGGGCATTTTCACACACACACACACACACACACACACACACGCGCGCGCGCGCACACGCGCACCCGCACACGCACACACACTCACACTCGCACATACGCGCGCGCACGCACGCACACGCACACACACACGTACGCACACGCTCGCTCGCGGACGCACGCACACGCACACGCATACACACACACACACACACACACACACAATCTCAGTTCGTGGAAATTGCAGAACGGCAAATCTCCACTTTAACTTAAGAGCTCCCTATTTTCCATACCCACTGCCTTAAAACACGCTGCTTTTTTACGCCATGTTCTCTTTCCGTCATATATCAAAATAAAGTCAGGTCTAATACAACTTCGTTAGATTTAAACAGACCTGCTGTAATATCTGGCGGCAAGCAGCTAGTTCGATGGGAAGGCAGGAAAGGAAATATGATCTAAACACCTGTAACACACACGTCTTAGAAAAGATTTCCTTCAGTATCCTTTTCCCCATTTAACAGCTTTCTTCCGTCAAATATCAAAGTTGCTTTATTGACATCTAACGACAATGCATGTTCCTTTAATATGTCAGCATTGCCAATATTTTTCTGCAATGAAACTAACCTTGATCTTAAACGGAAAGCAGCTCTTGAAGGGGAGGAGGTTAAGAAAGGAAATCGTTCCCTCGTCTGATGCGTGGTGAAAGTTTCTCAGGGAGGGAGGAGGGGGGGGGGGGGGGAGGCTGTTGTCTGCACGTCAGTTAGTGTTAGTATTTCAGGGGTGGAAGAGGGAAGAACTGCTATTCAACGTTCTTTTCTCTCTGTGCTTATAGGTCAAGCTGTTCCATTGACCTCACTGGTTCACGGCAGAGCAGACACGTGGACAGCCCACGGACAGAAACAGTTTTGGTGTCACAGAGAAGCAGGTCGATCGTTTCAAAAAAGGAAAAGAGGCCACGGTGGGTCGGGTGATATTGTTTTGAACGGCCTGGATGCACAGCTTCCAGGACGGACTTAAGTTTTGATCACCACCAACCGACCACACACTATCTTTTCATGGCTGTCGAAAACGTCACATCACAAAGCAAGTCAGGCCATCGAAAAAAAAATCCTGCAAAAGACACAAACAACGAAAGCGGTTATGGCACGAACTGAAAAGAAAATGGTGGGGTGGAGTGAGGCAGTGGCCTGTTTGTCTACTGGGTAAAACGTCCGCTATGTAGGCTGTCCGATTCCTGTCACAAGACGCGGGTTGGATTCCCACTGAAGACAGCCAGGATATAAGAGGTTCTGGCTGTCGCTCTGCCAACCACCATCCCTTGTATTTGTTCTTAAACGGTTCATTTCTCTCCGTGTATGTGTGTCCGTAGAGAAATGAAACATTGAAGAACAAAGAAAAGGGCTGCTGTTGGATCGAATTTTAGGCGAGATTTCCTCTTTCAGTTCACATCTTTGCAGACTTCAATCCCCACCATGGCCTTCCACGAGACCTTAAACACAGGTCCTGTGCGTGAACGCATGCATTGCCAAGGTCTTGCTTTCACGTTAGTTCCATCTTTGGTAAAAAGGAAATCATCTTGTGCTGGTGGAGATGTATGACACGAATACAAACACTTGCAATGTGGTGCCGCAGGATCTTCTAAGTCATAAAACTGGTTGTCTAAACTAATAGAAGAAGCAGCTTTCTGTTCAGGGCACCTCGCCTTTCGGTTGCCGGTCGTAGAAATGCTGATAACACTCTAAAATAAAGTCAAGAACACATAATTATAAAGCCATGTTTTTTTTTCAATAGATAACCGTGGACCCTTTTTGAACGGAAGGACCCTCTTTTACGGGAGGAGGCGACGATTAACCCGCACGCCCGGCACTGACACTGCCTAATATCAATGTCCGCTGTTGTGCTTTGCTGCAAGGGCTGGTAGTAATGTTAACACGTACTGCCAAATGTACAGCCCGACGGCTGTTTAAAGTACCCTTCGTTACTTTTCAGCTAATATGCTGGGCAGCACACAGTGCTCTCAGTTACGTTTTGGCATTATCTTGAACTAGAACCTCTTAAAGGAATATAATCTACTGAATAAAGCCCCTTTCTGAATAGCTCGTGAGCTTCTTTCTGACGATAGATTATCTTCTCTTGAGCGTGCTAGTTCATGAGAATGACCTACTAACCCAACAAGGAGAATTATCCATATCTGTGCAATTTCTTTGGGTGACTTCTTCCTTCAGACAGAGGCATTTTTATCTGGTGAATACCCCAGTACAAGGATAACGTCCTCTCACTGGTCAAATTAATGCCCATTACATATATGAGAGAGCTGAAGAAAAGAGGTGGATGACCGTTAGCCTAGCTGCACAGCATTCATTCATTCGTTTGTTACTTCGTTCGTTCATTCATTCATTTATTCATTTTTATTTACTTACGAGGAAAGCCTTCATCAGCACTTGTACCTGCATTCACTGGAAGAAAGGAGAATGATAGCTGATTCTATTCACACTTACAAGATTGTAAGCAATCTAGCCAGTAATTCTACGAATACCTATTTACTTAATATTTTACTGACGTTTTAAGAAATTCTGAGAGAAAACTGTTCGTTAAATACGAAAATATACAACAAAAATTCTTGTTAGTGGAATGAGTATCACCTAGCACCAACTTTGTACCCAGCACTGACTAATTTAAAGATCTGCTTGAAAAAGTACGTATTTATCCTGTAGCTTTGATTTAAGCTACCAGTGAGCATGCAGTCAGACCGAAACAGATGCTGATGATCAGGAGACGTTGTGATAGGCCTCACAGGCCAGGCCTAAGTGCCTGTCCCAAAGTACTACCAGAAGCGGCCATAATGAAATGGTCAGAGCGTTTGCCTGCTGAGCTGACGGTCGTGAGTTCGAACCACTCGTGCGGTCAGATTTTTCCGGCTTGAAACCTCTCTTTGAGCACCTTGCAATGAACGGGTACCTGATTCACTTCAGAGAGCACTCTAGGCGGAGGAAGGAGAGGGATGGGTTCCGCCTTCCATCATGCCATGCCCGTGACATGGTGATCCTCTGACAGTTCATCACCCTTACGGACGAAAGGCTGTGGAAACTTTACTACTACTACCACCACCACCACCACCACTACTACTATTACCACCACCACCACCACCACTACTACTACTACTACTACTACTACTACTACTACTACTACTACTACTCCTCCTCCTCCTCTCACAACTATTTCTACTTTCACTACAAGTACTACGTCACAACAACTACTACTACCACTGCTACTACCTCATACACCCATGCAGTCATCGTGTGCATATTCTTACTTACGCCAAGAGAGCTCCCAACGGCAAAAGCTGAATATCTATGTCGTGTGTTGCCGCCGTGGTTGTTGTCGTTGACACTGATGTTGATTGGGTTGGCGTAGGGAGCATCGACGTCACCCGTCGCCACATGTACACAGGCGGAAAGATCTCGTCGTCTGAATTTCCTGCATCCCAGTCACTGTTTCTTGTTGCGTATGGGCCTTCCCCTTCATTTATCAGTCCTGTATGTATCCTTCCAGAATGTTGTATGCCCGTGAGATTTTCAGTAGGGTTGAATCCCGTCGAAAAGGGTTGTTGATCCATGTTGCAGTTTTGACTTCAATCTTAACCTCCCACCCTTTAAAACAGTTTACACAGGCCCTGGTTCTCTGCTCAAATGAGCTGGGTGACGACTGTGGAGATCTGAAGTGAAGGAGGTCAAAAAGGAAGAGGACGGTTTGCACGTGCTGATCGCATCCTGATGGAGGCCGATGGAGTGTAAAAATACCGGCGGTTGTTCCTACGAATCAGAGGGCGTTATCATTTTTTGGTGGTGGGGGGGGGGGGGGGGGGGGGGGGGGGGATGGCTAAATGTTAGAAAACATTTCTTCTTTGACCTGTAGCCCTTTAACACAACATTTATCTTGTTTGTTGGAAGATGGAGGGGGGGGGGGGGGGGATTAATCAGAGAGAAGCCGAATTAGAAATTAGACTGTTTCTGCTTCGTCTTTGTTTTTTTTTTATCATTGTTTTTTGTTTTGTTTTGTTTTTCACATGAAGATATATGTCAGACTACGTGATTCACCGAATTCTGTAAACTTCCTTACAGCTCGTAGAAAAAGCCGTCGGTATTCACATTTTGTTTTGTTTTTTGTTATGTTTTGTTTTTTCTTTTTTTTTCTTCTTTTTAACAAATGATTGTGTTGGTCGTAAGGGTACGTATTAAGGATAGATGCTTGTGAACACTGGTTCAGGTGCATCCACGGCCAATTACTGGTATTCTCAACATTTGCGAGCGGGCATACACACACATACATGCACACAACACACACACACACACACACACACGCACACACACACAGAGACTGAAATCAGTCTAGTTGTATTGACATTTAAGAAAACATTATAAAGTAATGTCGACTTTTTAAAAAAATCGTGCGCGCGCGCGCACACACACACACGCACGCGTACGCACGTGCGCCCGCACTTACACACACGCACGCACACGCACACATGAACATTTACACATGTACTCAAAGGGGCAATATCAAGTTGGGGGGGGGGGGGGGGGTCCGTAAAGAGTAAAAAGATGCTCTACCGACGGAGAGAAGCCTTCTACAGTATATTCGCTGAGCTTCTCTCTCTGAATGAAGAGTATATTCTCTTACGAGAACATAAACTGTAAATGTCGCTTTCACCATAACAATATGGAAAGGACTGTTCAATTACTGCATGAGATTAAATCTTTGAATCGCGCGCGCACACACACACACACACACATATATATATATTCAATTATAAACAAAGCTTACTCTTATGTCTTAGATAGAAGAAATACGGGGAGATAAGCATTCATATCTGCAGAGGTAGATAATTCTGCCTAACTAACAGTATGTGCTTGAGTGGGTGAATGGGGAAAAATAAAATAAATGTTTCTCAAAATGAGCCTTCAGCAAGCTTATAGTCTCCAAGGGGGAGACAATCTCCAATGGGAAGGAAACTCACTAACATATAACTCCTGGTCAGATACCGATATTTCGAAACCTGATTGTTTCTCCTCAGCGACCGCGGAAAGTGGTAATTTGACTCCTCTGCCTTTCCGGTTTTAAGAAGAATGCTGTCCTAGAAAAAAGGCTGGTGTGCAATACCATAGTATGTTTGTTGAGTTTTCAAAAACCAACCAAAGGTGCCACCTAAGAAGCAAAAAGAAAATCATGAAAGAGCAAAACAAGCTACATTTTCTTGTGAAAAGTAGAAAATATAAAAAGATAACCTCTTAAGACACAAGTGCTGAGGGCCAGTTCTTGGAATGAATCCGCAAGGGACTAAATTACAATAAAACTAATAAATTCCAAGGATAAGTACCGAGCACCATTCCAGCAACTTACACAGCAGCTTGG
>CM065721.1:17215763-17228263 GCA_033310375.1 Conus canariensis
CGGTCTGAGCACTGAGAGGGTCCCCTGCGGTTGGCTGGCGGCGTAAACAACAAAGAATGTGAATTGACCTCGGTCTATTGTCTGATCAGAACCAACACTTTACCATTTTCTCTGGTCTCATCCGAAAGGGGATAAAGTTCCCTCGCCTGTCCCCCGCCCTTCGAGTTTGTGTTGGCAGGCTTTGTGTGTGTCGGAAGAGTTTGCGATGCAGTGCAGCGTACGGTTTCATTATTGATGATTGAAACCTTACGGGTACTGTGTGGGCTTGTGTGTGACGGGGAGGGCGTGATTCGACGCTTTGCGACTGACCTGTTTCATCATGAAACCAGTCCTAGGGCTTGGGGGTAGTGGTGGGGATCAGGGTGGGTGGGGAGGTTTGGTTTAGTGGTTCTGTACTTATGTAGAATTATCTGTCTGTCAGTTTGCACATATCTTTGTCTGACTACTCTCTCTCTCTCTCTCTGTCTCTGTCTCTGTCTGTCTGTCTCTCTCTGTCTCTGTCTCTTTCTTTCTCGCTGTCTCTCTCTCTCTCTCTCTCTCTCTCTCTCTCTCTCTCTGTATGTGTGTGTGTGTGTGCGCGTGCGCACGCGTGTATGTGTGCGTCTCTCTCTCTCTCTCTCTCTCTCTCTCTCTCTCTTCTCTCTCTCTCTCTCTCTCTCTCTCTCTCTCTCTCGCTCGCTCGCTCGCTCTGAACACGTGCATCTCTTGTTTCTGTTTCCATGCCACCCCCGTTCCCCTCCCGCTAGGTTTGTGTGGTGAAAAGGTCATGGTTTCTGTAAGCTTTAATAAGTGATGTCGTGGGAATAGTTTCTGTTGGTTTTGTACGATCCTAACGTAAGTTTCTCTGTATTATGTGTGTAATTTCTGGATTAGTGTATTTGGTGCTTGTGATTCGTGTGACTCTTTGGTAACTATTTCTGTGAGTTTGTGTAGCTTTTTGGTAAGTGTTTCTATAGACTGCAGAGTAAGTGATTTTCTAGACTTTGTGTGGTTCCAAGGTTGATGTTTCCGTAGGTTTTGTGTGACTTTGAGATAAGTCGTTCTGTAAGTTTTTGTTTTTTCATGTTGTTTCTGTTGGCTTCGTATGACTTCAGGCCAAGTGTTTCTGAGTCTTTGTGTGACTGTAGGGCAATTGTTTCGGTAGGCGTTTTTGAGACTCCAGAAAAAGTGTTGTAATACACTGTGTGTGAGTGAGTTCTTGGAAACTGTACCTGTAGGATTTGTGTGACTTTAAGTAACGTGTTTGTGTGGGCTTTGTGAGAGTTCAGGGTATGTCTCTGTGCAGTTAGTGTGACTTCTTGGTAATCACCTCTGTGACTTTGACTCCTTTGAACAGACTTTGTGTTAATTCTTGACGTTGTTTCTGTCGTTTTGTGTGACTCTAGGGTAAATGTTTCTGTAGGCTGTGTATTACTTTAGGGCAAATGTTTTGGTAGGATTTGTGTTTCTTTAGGTTTTGTGCGACTTTACGGTAAGGTGTCTATAGAATGTGTGTTTCTGTAGGTTTTGTGATTCCAGGTTAAGTACTTCTGTAGCGTTTGTGTCATTTAAAGGTAAGTGTTTCAGTAGGTTTTGTGTGACTTTAGGGTGTTTCTGTCGAATTTGTATGATTTTAGCATAAATGTTTCTGTAGGAATTGCGTTTCTGTAGATTGTGTGTAACTCCAGGTTAAGCATTTCTGCAGGCTTTGTGGACTTGGGTGAATAATTCTGTTTGCTTTGTAAGACTTTAGGGTACGTATTCTTGTAGGATTTGCGTGATTCCAGGTGAAGTATTTCTATAGGTTATGAGACTCCAGACTAAGTGTTCTGAAGGCTTTGTGTGACGTCAAGTTAAGTGTAGGCTTTCCTGTGATTTTTTTTTCTCTTTTCTTTGTGCGTTCCATTTAACATTTCCCATGGTGTTATTATATTCACCGATCTCCGTTTTACTTTGTGCTTCGTCCACCGCTGACTTCTTCCAGGAGGGTCGTCATTTTCACCCCTCATTCAAATCCTCTGTACTGCGTTCAGCGCTGACTTCTTCCAGGAGGGTCGTCATTTTCACCCCTCATTCAAATCCTCTGTACTGTGTTCAGCGCTGACCTGTTCCGAGACTCATCACATTCAACCATCTGTTCTCTCTTCTTTGCCGTTCGCCACTGGTCTGTTCCCACTGTGTTGTCACAGTTACCTCCCTCCATTTCTGTGCGTGTCGTCCACAGTTGACCTATTCTCACTGTGTTGTCACGATTATCCCTCTCCCTGTTTCTCTGTGTGTCGTTCACCATTGGCCTAGTTCCACTGTGATGTCACGACTGTCCCTCTCCCGTTTCTCTGTGTGTCGTTCACCATTGGCCTAGTTCCACTGTGGTGTCACGACTATTGGCCTATTTCCACTGTGATGTCACGACTATTGGCCTAGTTCCACCGTGATGTCACGACTATCCCTCTCCCGTTTCTCTGTGTGTCGTTCACCATTGGCCTAGTTCCACTGTGATGTCACGACTATTGGCCTAGTTCCACCGTGATGTCACGACTATCCCTCTCCTGTTTCTCTGTGTGTCGTTCACCATTGGCCTAGTTCCACTGTGATGTCACGACTATTGGCCTAGTTCCACCGTGATGTCACGACTATCCCTCTCCCCGTTTCTCTGTGTGTCGTTCACCATTGGCCTAGTTCCACTGTTGTGTCACGACTATTTGGCCTAGTTCCACTGTGATGCCACGACTATCCCTCTCCCCGTTTCTCTGTGTGTCGTTCACCATTGGCCTAGTTCCACTGTGGTGTCACGACTATTGGCGTAGTTCCACCGTGATGTCACGACTATCCCTGTCCCCGTTTCTCTGTGTATCGTTCACCATTGGCCTAGTTTCACTGTTGTGTCACGACTATTGGCCTAGTCCCACTGTGGTGTCACGACTATCCCTCTCCATTGGCCTAGTTCCACTGTGATGTAACGACTATTGGCCTAGTTCCACTGTGATGTCACGACTATCCCTGTCCCCGTTTCTCTGTGTGTCGTTCACCATTGGCCTAGTTCCCCTGTGATGTCACGACTATCCCTGTCCCCGTTTCTCTGTGTGTCGTTCACCATTGACCTAGTTCCCCTGTGATGTCACGACTATCCCTGTCCCCGTTTCTCTGTGTGTCGTTCACCACTGACCTAGTTCCCCTGTGATGTCACGACTATCCCTGTCCCCGTTTCTCTGTGTGTCGTTCACCATTGACCTAGTTCCCCTGTGATGTCACGACTATCCCTGTCCCCGTTTCTCTGTGTGTCGTTCACCATTGACCTAGTTCCACTGTGGTGTCACGACTATTGACCTAGTTCAACTGTGGTGTCACGACTATCCCTGTTCCCGTTTCTCTGTGTGTCGTTCACCATTGACCTAGTTCCACTGTGGTGTCACGACTATTGACCTAGTTCCACTGTGGTGTCACGACTATCCCTCTCCCCGTTTCTCTGTGTGTCGTTCACAATGGAGCGAGTCCCACTGTGTTGTCCCATTGACCTCCCTCCCATTTCTCTGTGTTTATTTCACTGTTGGCTTACTCCCGCACTGTTGCCACGCATGTTCGGAGTTTGTTATGACTCCTCTACATTGAACACTTGCACCTGCAGCAACAGCTGACGCAGCGATAAACGATATACGGCATAACAGCTTTGGTATCAGTGACAGGCATAGACGCTACATTCGTTGATGTTGTTATCAGCTCAGCACAGTCTTCCGTGTACGTTCTTCTGAAGTTGCCAGCTGTCGGCATTATGGTGCTGCTATGACGGCGTTGTTGGTCAGTAATTGGATCTCTCTTCGCTGTCATCGCCTCCGACATTTTGTTACCATCAGTCCGTGGCTCGGTCATGAGCAGAATAAACTGAATTTATTTAACAAACAATGAAACAAAAAGCCCAAAATAGAAAGCAAAGACACCAGACAGACTGCCGTGATGTGTAAGAACTCAACAACAACAAAAATCAGAATTTTGGTTCATTTTGACAGATTTATCTGTTCATAAATTTGGTTTGGTCTGTAGCGTACGGTTTATGCGAAAGTTTATATTAGATAAATGTTAGAAGAATAAACATCAAGCCAGAGTGGACGCCGATGAGCATTGCCTTCTGCTGCATGATAACTGTACGTGGGACCGCAACACTTGGCGTCCTCGGATGATTGTCGTCTGTGCCTTGAGAAAGACATGATGATCATGGTGATGATTATTAGGACAGAACGGTGATGCTGATTATGCAGGTAGTGGAGATTATTTGGTGATGCGCGATGGGGCGCAAGCGGTTTTGATGACGTGGACAAAGGGGCGCACTCACTGACAGATGAAGATTTACATCATTTTGAAACAGACAATAGGTACAGTGCCGGTGCGCGCGCGCGCGTGCACGAACACACACACACACACACACACACACACACACACACGCACACGCAGACACACGCACACACACACACACACACACACACACACACACACACACACACACACACACACACACACACACACACACACACTTGTTGGTTAGCAGTTGGATCTTTGTTAATACGCGCGTGATTTTTTTTAAATTGCGTGATTCTGTTTGTAACGACTAGCTGAATTCACACGCGCGCGCGCGCACGCGCGCGCGCGTGTGTGTGTGTATGTGTGTGTGTGTGTGTGTGTGCGCGCGCGCGCGCCTGCGCTGTAATGCACAATAGCTTAGATGACTTGGACTTGAACATGTTTGGGCCAGGGTAGGCTTTTATTATACAAAAGCTGTTACAGGAAGCAGAAAACCTTCTGGTCTTAATAATCCAGTGCCACACACGTTTGGTCTTGTTGCGCGTGTCCATACTCCTTCATTTTCTCTTTGATACTAATTTTCTTGATGTCTTTGGATGCGTTGTAAAATATGGTACGGGTGATGTTTGTCGTATGCATATCCTGAAACACAGCACCAAAGGGAAAGTAAGGGACGTACATTTCTGTGGACAGACGTCATTGCTTTTGTCCGGAGAAACTGAAACCAGTCCAGGATCAAACACAACATCATCTCTGAATTATGCACGTAAAACCTCAAGTTATGAATTATATAACTGATCTTGTAGAAACGAAGTGCAGCAAAATCGATACTACCCGTGTCGGAAAACGTGGCTATCTGAATCTGATAGTACCAGGAACATTCACCCACCGATCAGATGTGACGGACCTAACGATCTAAATGCTGGTGTTACCATTTAGGCTATTAAAAACATACTTGTAAAATCAGCATGGGCATCCGCATGTTAGATGTAGGGGCAATTCGGATATAAAAACAAAGAGGAAAGAAACTGAAAGAAAAACCAAACAAGCTGATTAACTAGATCTTTTTACCGACTGCCAAATTCACGTGTAAATTAATGGAACCTGATAGACGAAAGTACTCGAATATCTAACAATACAGCATTGAAAGTTCTTAATCTCAGTGATGCTGAACTCTCCATCTCCCCATCTAAGAGATATTCTGGATCGTTTTCAGCCGTCTAAGTTGATGAACAGGCCTACATGGATCACTGAAACAAGTGCAACATGCCTAAACCTTGTCACAATTCAATCCCCCAACACAGTGATATCCGCTGTTGTTTTGCCAGAAGTCTGCAGTGATCGTTGTGATCCCTGCGCCTCCATTGGGAATACTGTTATCGAGGACTGGTTGTTTCAGAGAACAATATTCAATTATTGTAAACTGTGTGTTCCTTCAGAGAACAATATTCAATTATTGTAAACTATGTGTTCATAGATTTTGCAAGTTACTGGGAGACATAGACCGGAATGATATGATCCAAATAGATCAACAGATGACAGTGCTCAGATGTTTTCAGATATCGTTACTGAAAAAGCTGAAACACGCATGTCAGTTAAAATTGTCACAGTGGATCCGAAATGTACCGTGGAAGACAGACGAACTCAGGTTGTTAATAGAAGAACGCAAGGAAATCCACAAATACGCTAGTCGTAGGTATGAATTAAAAGGTTGGCGAGAGTTCCGACACCCTCGTGATTACATTACAAGACAGGCAACGACAACAACAACAACAACAACAACGTGACAGGACTACAAAAGAAGTCTGCTAAAGAAGTCTTCGCAGTCATCTAACCTAGGCAAAAATGAGTGGTAGAAATTTCTAAGATCGTTTTTTTAAATCAAGCAAAATGTACGGACTCACGCGAAATCCCCCTCTGTTCTTTTCAACAGCGCTGTTCATCATACAAATAAAGAAAAATTGTCATTCTTAATTACTTCTTTTTTTCAGTCAAACATAAAACGAAGATGACGAATTACCCAGTGTACTATTCCTTGATCTAGAACTTCAGCATTGGAATTGACCACTACACTCGTAAAAGATGTCGTTCTGTCTAGACAAAAACAAAGCCGTAGGACCTGATTCTATTGATAACAGATCGTTAACTGCATCATTATCAGATGTTTTCCTGCCACTGATCACACTGTCTAATAGAAATTTGCATAAAACGTAATTTCTATATGTATGGTAGACCGTATACGTAAGTCCAGTATATAAAAACGCATCAGGCGAACTATCTACCAATTTTCGCCCAATTTCCTTGCTCAGTTGTGTTGTGAAGATATAAATGCACATCCATACGCATGTTTACTTCTTTTTGTCATCTGATAATATTGTATTCTCCTATCAGTCTTGCTTTACCGCTTTAAACTCCACAATAAACCAACCAGTCAGCGTGTATTTATGATTTATGTTTTTCATGTGGCATAAAGAACTTCTCTAAATGGATGTAATAGGAATTAGAGGGAAGCCTCTGGATTGGTTTGCTGAGTATCATTCAAACCGTACTCCTGCAGTTGTTATTAAACGCTTTAAATCTGATTACAAAAGGATTTTTGAGAATGTACCCCCAAGGTTTGGTATGAGATCCTCTTTTATTTTTTATTTTTATCGGTGGTACAGTAGAGACCCTCAAATCCAAACTTAACCTCTTTCCAGATGATACAAATATGTCGTTAGCGCCCAGTAACCCTGTTACTCGCAGAAAAGAACGCTTAACTCGGATCTAGATAAGATAAATCTTCTCAGCGAAACGATCGAACATTGAATATAATAACGAAAAAAAAAACCGGAACTATTTAACTTAAGAAACAGTAATCCCACTTGACCTTTACATTTGGCTGTACTCACAAAACAAACATAAACACCTTGGTATAATTCTTTAAAGCAACTGCAAATGGGATGCACAGATTAAAAGTATAGATATGTTTGAAAAATTTCGATATAAACTTAACAGAAAAGCGTTGGAAATCCTGATTTCCATGCAGTTACAAACATATTTACATTTGAGACCGTAAATAAATATATTTATGATTCAAATCAGTTTTAAATGGATTATTATTTGTGAGTGTTGGAGTGTGCGGGTACAATCCTCACTGATGTTATGAATATTAAATTAGACAGGTATGTTTTTCAAATGTACAATTCAACCGTGATGACATGTTTGCTTCTCTGTCTCTGTCAGTTTTCTGTTTTGTTCTTTGTCTACTAGTTGTTGTGTAAAAACTATGAGTGTTATGCTCAGGTTACAAAACAAACAGTTAGCTTGTTGTTACTTTTCTGTTGGGTACGTTTGTAACGTTATCGTTTTGTATAAAGTTCTGTTGAAACCAATAATCGTAGGAAAGTCAGTAACTTCATCAAGAACACTGGCGTTGCAGCACTTTGGCGATAGCAAATACAGTGCAGCAGTGGCGACGTCAGGAGGAGTAATACTGTTAACAGCTACATTAATAACATTATTGATAACAATAATAATGATGATAATGAGGATGATGATGACAATGGTATTGTTAATTAAGACCCGTGGCGCTTAATCTGAAATAAGCCCTAAGCGCTTACAGCAACAACAAAATAAAATAAAGAGGACACAAAGAAAAAGTACACAAAACCAAACAGCGCAGGCATCAAAATGCACTTACCCAGTTATGTAGCAATTAATTCACAACCCCACCCCCGTGATACACCCACACACACGCACGCGCGCGCGCACGCACGTACTCACTCACGCTCGCATGCGAGCGTACATACACACGCACGGGCGAGTGCACACACACACACACACACACACACACACACACACACACACACACACACACACACACACACACACACACACACACACGGAGCAAGAGAAGAGAGCAGCAGCTTATAAGGGGGAAATGAAGAGACATCAATCAGGATGTGAAGAGAGTAGTTTTAAGAGAGAACATTAAGGATGACAGAGAACTGACTCTGCGAAGCGAGAGAGGGAGTTTGTTCCATGAGGATGGGGCCAGGAAAGAAAATTAATGTCGGCCAGCGGTGTTGGTGCGACAGCTGAAGGAATAGTAGCAAGGACAATTGTGAACGTTACTACCCACGTTATTGTTTGATAACAACAGTAGCCGTAGAGAGAGTCGTAGAGGCTGCAGCACCTATACGTAGCAGTGTTTACAGTAGTTGCCATGATGTCAGTTTTTACAGCAGGGACCATGATATCAACAATGGTACAGCTGTAGTAGTCGTAGCAGCGATCGTAGGAGCAACACATGGGGAGGAGAACAGGAGCAATAGCAGTATCAATAGCAGTATCCATAGCAGTATCCATAGCCGCATCGGTAATAGCTGCAGTAAAGGTACAACCCATTTTGGGAAGACAGCCCGGCTGGTGTGTTTCTCTGGTTGGTGTTGATTATCTTACACCCCCTACTCAGTACTTTGTGAGTGTTTTCATATCAAAACTATTCGATCTTCTTCTTCTCCCTTCACTACCTGGGAGGCCATTGGGGAACCACGCTGAAGAACCGTTCTCCAGCTTCCTCCAGTTCTGTCAGTCGTTTTGCCAAGCCCGGATCTCTGTAAATGTTGTTGTTTTTTTTTCCTGTCTACTCTGCGAAGTCGGTCCGTCGTTTTCTGTTTGTTCGTTTTTTTTGTCTTACCCTCCGTCTCCTGGCCCTCCTTCGTCCCCCTCCCCTCCCCGCCCCCGCGCCCCCCTTCAGCAGTTCCCTGGAGAATTGTTTTGGTACGGCCATTAGATCTTGCTACACGGCATACCAACGTTGTTTCTGTTCCTGGCTAATATCAGAAGATCTTTGTATGGTCCTCTGTGCCGCCTGATGGTTTGAAATTGGTGATGTGATCGGTGTATCTGATGTTAGGTATTTTGTAGTAACATCTCCTTTCCATGGATCGGTGTATCTGATGTTAAGTATCTTGTAGTAACATCTCCTTTCCGTGGATCGGTGTATCTGATGTTAAGTATCTTGTACAAACATCTCCTTTCCGTGGCTTGGAGTCTTCTTTACGCTCTGAGTGTTCACGTCTCGCTAGCGTTCAATACGTTTATGATTTCTCTCCGCCTCTCCTTCCGTCTCTCTGCGCCTCTGTCGATCTATCCCTCTACCTTCTCCCTCCTTCCCTCTCTGTCTGTCTGCCTGTCTGTCTGCCTCTGTCTGTCTCTGTCTCTGTCTGTCTGTCTCTCGCTCTCTCCCTTTTCTCTCTCTCTCTCTCTCTCTCTCTCTCTGTCTTTCTCTCTCATGCGCGCGTGCATGCACGAAAGCACGCACATTCCACACACACACACACACACACACACACACACACACACACACACACACACACACACACACACACACTCTCTCTCTCTCTCTCTCTCTCTCTCTGTCTCTCTCTCTCTCTCTCTCTCTCTCTCTCTCTCTCTTCACTCATTCCCTTCCTTCACACACTACTACAGCCACTTTATCATTTACACGTCTGATGTAAGTACTGGTGAAAAGGCGTTAATTTGAAGAACAGCAACACAATAAAAGAAAACTATAAGCAGAAGTAACAGATCCAGGAATTGACATAGCCAACAGTAGTGGAAACACAACAGTAGTGGAAACACTATGACCTCAACAAGTAGTACAACATAAGTCTCGGGGCCATCAAGGAAGTGTGACTGCGTGCGGACCAGTGTAGCCAAAATGGGGTACACCACGTCTATTAAGCCACGCGGCACGCAGGGGTTGTACATATACATGATAAATAGATAGATCAACAGACAAGAAGATAGTTGGGAAGAGAGTGCCAACAAGGAGACTTGCCAGTTGCCTGACCTACGCTTTTACCCCAACGCGCTGGTCACACCTTTCAGGTAATATAACGTAAGACTTGTTTCTTCGCTGCCCCGTCTTCTGTGCCATTACAGGGCCATTACCCCCAACGCCGCTCATTCCGGTTGTCTGTCCACAGTCATATCCCGGTTCGTCCAGCACCAGCAATCCACAGGGAGCTGTCATTGTTAGTTC
Organism: Conus canariensis; assembly: GCA_033310375.1. Taxonomy (NCBI): domain Eukaryota; kingdom Metazoa; phylum Mollusca; class Gastropoda; order Neogastropoda; family Conidae; genus Conus; species Conus canariensis. The sequence continues at coordinate 17,226,067 of CM065721.1, forward strand.
GTCGTGAGGCAACCCACCCGACGAGACGCTGCTTTACTGCCGAATCACTTCGTTGGTGCCCAGTGGTATCTGTTCTGATCAGCTTATGCAGAATGCCACCTACTACGTCCCATACTGACCACGATTATTGCTTATTCGCGGAGCCTGCGCAGGCGAGCGTCCCCCTTCCAAAAGCGCCACCACGTCCTTCTGACGACGGTCCGTATAAACTTGCCGATACCTCAAAACTGCAGTCACTCTGCCAGAAAGGCCTAAAGGGCCACAGGATTTGAGATTTGTCTAATACTGAATGATGATTTGAGGACGAGGATGATGAAGATGATGCGACGGAGTTCCATTCCGATCTGCGACTGTATGACAGGACTGTACGCTACGCTTGTATGACAGGATTGTACACTACGCTTGTATGACAGGATTGTACATTACGCTTGTATGACAGGATTGTACACTACGCTTGTATGACAGGATTGTACACTACGCTTGTATGACAGGATTGTACACTAGGCTTGTATGACAGGATTGTACACTAGGCTTGTATGACAGGCTTGTACACTACGCTTGTATGACAGGATTGTACACTAGGCTTGTATGACAGGATTGTACACTAGGCTTCTTTCATAACGCATTCCGACGTCAGTCAGGCCCTGGAAGCACAAACACCTGCAATGTTGGTCAATGTATTTGAGGAACACCGTCAAGGGCATCCATTTAGCGGGTAACAATCGTCTGTGTGGTCCCAGTCATCCCAGCTGAGGTCAAGGAGCCGGTCGGGGTAAGAAAAAAATCCCAAAAGTACATGGCTAGGCTGTTATTGGAATCGTATACCACGACCTCCCAGCCGGGAATCCGCGACGCTAACCACTGCGCGTCGGCGGCAGGTGACATAGGGCATTTTATCTGCACGGCGGCAGGTGACATAGGGCATTTTATCTGCACGGCGGCAGGTGACACAGGGCATTTTATCTGCACGGCGGCAGGTGACATAGGGCATTTTATCTGCACGGCGGCAGGTGACACAGGGCATTTTATCTGCACGGCGGCAGGTGACATAGGGCATTTTATCTGCACGGCGGCAGGTGACACAGGGCATTTTATCTGCACGGCGGCAGGTGACATAGGGCATTTGATCTGTATTTTGTCAAAGGAAAGGTTTCGTGTTCCGGCACAAACAAATACAAATTTAAGAAACTAACATTCTGATCGTTCACCTCGGTCACTTCCATACAGTCACATGCATGCAAAATAGCCTCGCCCGCATCATTAAGTTCCATGACACATCCATATAAATTGTACTTAATGTCGTATGTATGGACATGTCAGCTCCGGGCACCACGGCTTGAAATATTTGAACTGTTAAAGCATTAAAACTCACGCATATACACATATTCGCGCGCAGTTGCCACTCTCTCTATGTCTCTCTCTCTCTCTCTCTCTCTCTCTCTCTCTCTCTCTCTCTCTCTCTCTCTCTCTCTCACACACACACACACACACACACACACACGCACGCACGCACGCACGCACGCACGCACGCACGCGCGCGCGCGCACACATACGTACGTGCACGCGGGCTTAAACATGCATACATATATCAATAATGAAAATAATCATTGATTTCCGACTAGAAACGCTGCAACAGCAATATCATTGATGTAAACACTAAAACTTGTGCGAAGTTAGAATTAGATAAATAATAAATGAAACAAATGGTCGAATGCAATCAAACGTGAAAAAAAAAAAAAACTTTCATCGAACGCAGTCAAACATAAAATCCTTTCAAGTACAAATGAAGACAACATCATGGGATTACATTTATGGATATTGATATTGTAAAAAAAAATAACTTTAAAATGAATTCCTGTTACAGTGAAACATCACAGAGTAGTGCGGCTTTTGCTGCAAAGTGTGCACATTCATCGAAAGAAAAAGGTGGGAAGAGGGAGTGGGGGAAGAGAGAGAGGGAATGGAGAGAGTTCAGGAGGGAGTGGGGGGAGGGGGGGGGGGCAGGTCGGGAGAGAAAAGTTGGCTGGTTGCAGGGGATGAAAGATGGATAAGGACAGACGGCAAGAAGTCTTGAGACAGGAGCAGGAGAGTTGGGGGAGGGGGAGGGGGTGTGTCTGCTTTGTATGGGCCGGAATGGGCGATAGTAGAAGCAGCGGCGAACTAGCCGCAGTCGTAACAGCAACAGACTACAAGCAAT
>CM065721.1:17230763-17235763 GCA_033310375.1 Conus canariensis
TAGAATTGTCTTGGACAGGGATTGCTACGAATTATATGTCCGCCCTCTGCTGTACCCTGCAGAATGCTCTTGGAGAGAAAGTCATGGAGAGATACATGTCTGTTACTCATCGGACCTTGCAGGATGGTCTTCAATGGAGATTCATGGAGAGATGCGTCTCCACCCTCCGTTATGCCCTTCAGTAATCATGTCGAGGTGCATCCTCACTGTACTCTGTAGGGTGTCTTTACAGCAAGTCATGAGAAGATGCATGTAAGCACTAGGCAAGCTGATGGTGTATGATAACTGCTGGAAGAGGTTATTTTCTAACAGCGTGAATGCTGATCTGCTGCCTGATGCCACACTAATTGTTTTGCTTTCCGTGTCTGAGATGTAGACCTCTGTCTGAAGCCTGTTACAGTGATTGCCTGAAATTCTGGACCAAGACAGGCATCGACATAGTGAGTCATCGGCTGTGGTATATAAAACCGATGTGCATGTCGTTTTGTTCTTATTTTTCTTTCAGCTGTAGTTGTTTTCGTCGATGACTGGAATCCAAAAGTTGCTATTCGTTTGCCCGTGTCTTTATTTACTGGCTATATTTGTGCTTTCACTCACTGACCAAATGAAGAGTATGCAAACGAAAACGCTTTTCAGCGATAATGACACAGAAATTAGTTTTCGCGTGGTTTATTGTTTGTCTGACGTTTTAAAGCCATCAGCCACAAAGCTCATTTGGAAAAAAAAACATTTTATGTGTGCAGGAACTTCATCATTTCTCAGTACAATGATCACATGTTGGAGGGAAACCATGACCAAAAAGAAACACTTCTTCTAGACTTGGGAAGAACTTCTAATGTGTTCACCCAAAACGGTTTTCTTTTTGAGAACATACATGCTAGCATGACATTGATTTCTACAATACTGTAAAGCCCTGATTTTGCTCTCTCACAATCCGCCTAATTGAACGTAGAAGTTGGCAAAAAAATCGAGACAAGAGACATAAACTAAAACGGTGAATCGATCAAGGTTGATTGCAAGCACATACTGTGTAAAAAGGGGAAACTTTAGCAGATGGAAACCTGTTTGGCTCTTCCTGAGAAAACGCACAAGTACAGAAGAGAGAAATAAATAAATCGATCAATTCTGTAGAAAGAAGAAAAGCAGAGAAGAAAGACATTATCGGAAAGAAAATACAGGAGAAAGGGAGAGAGTGCGGAAACGAGCGAAGATTAAAATCTGACCCCAAATAGCAAGTGGGAAAAAAAGAAACTTAAGACAAAAAAAGGTCAAAACAAAACGCAACAAAAACAAAACAAAATGGCGGCGGAAGTGAACGGCCCGGCCTTACCCAACCACACCACCGCCACAGTGTCGGAGCACGAAAACAGCACCGACGAAGGCAAAGTGGCCGAGTGGATCGAGCACACGACCATCCAGCCCCGGGAGGTGGAGGAGAAGGTGTCGTTCTGTAAGCTGTTCAAGGACAACTGGCTGTACGTGGTGACCTACTGCTTCGTCTTCGGCAGCTTCGGCGTGTGCGTGGGCTTCCTGGGCCCCACCGTCTTCGACCTGGGCTGCCAGACCAGCTCCAACCAGAAGCAGATGAACTGGGTCTTCTTCGTGCAGCTCATCATGACGCTCGTCGGCTCCATTTCGGCTGGCTGTTTGGCCCAGAGGTGGGTGTGTCTGGGTGTGGCTGTGGGAAGAGGTGGGAGAGGGGTGATGGATGTTTTGGGAGATAGAGTGGGAGGGATGGCTTGGAACGGGTGTCTAATGAGTGTGTGTGTGTGTGTGTGTGTGTGTGTGTGTGTGTGTGTGTTGTGTGTGTGTGTGTGTGTGTTGGTTATGGCGGGAGTTGTGTGTTGGAAGGGGTCGGGGAACGTTGTGTTGAGAAGAGGGAAGGGGACAAAAGTTATATATGTGTGTGCCCGTCTCCGTCTGTATTTTGTGCTTGCGTATATGCGTGTTGCTAGCATGCAAACATACATACATATATATGTCCACACATTTTTGTCTGTGGATGCGCTTATGTTTCTCCCTCTTTCCTTTCTTCTCTCCCCGTCAATGTTGCCCCCCCCCCCCCCCATCCCCAGCCCCCTCCCAAACTGTCTCCAAGGGGGACCAAACTTTGTTATTGTGCCACAACACAGACAGATTTCATTGTGTTTCGTGAGGAGAGTAAAACTGCACAGCCATTTTAAACGGCAGACTAAGTGCTCGGTCAGAGATGGACTTTGTGACTGACGAATCACAAACAGCGTTTTGTAAACAGCGATCTACTATTGACTACATTTCTAGACTGTTCGAGGCGGTCGAGAAGCATTCACATTAAAGTTAAAGTTGTGTGCCGTTTTTATTGATTTTTGCAAAGCGTGTGGGAAAGTGAATAGTCTCTGTTGGTGTATTTTCTTTGAAAGTGACGTGAAAGGAAAGATTTGTAATAAACTGTAAAACACGCACGAACTGTAAAAAAGAGCTTATTTCAGGTGTAGGTCCGGCAGAGTAGAATTGTTTGACTGCCTCCAAAGCTTGAAACAACGATGGGTCATAAATCGCTTTGTAATCATCGATTTTGCATTGGCAAAAGATGTCACAGTGAAAGGAACGCAGTGGGTTAGTTTATGACCACATCAAGCCGAACTGTTTGTCGATAATCTGCTCCTGCTTCCTACCAATGTTATCGACTGACAAAACCAACTAAGTGTATTGTTAGCCAATGGATTGTCGTTGAATGTCAGTCTTAAGTTAATTCTGTGTGCTTGTTACAATAGAATTGCGGTTCTTTGGAAGGAAAACTTGAGGTTGTAAACTTAAGCAAAATATCTTCCCCACCCCCCACCCCCCCACCCCCCGCCCCCAGCTGAGCACAGTCTGGATTATGCCCTGAAAGATATCGAGTGTAGGGCTAAACGTGGCACCCTAGAAGTTTACTTTACACTGGAAATCTCCTGTCACATTAACAAAAATGTTTGATGTACGAGTGTAGTTCTGTGTCTCGGACGCCTGCGACTGACGCAGAAGAGAAAATTCATCTGATGGCATATACCAAAGTTTTAGTGTCTGCATGAAATTTCATCTGATGGCATATACCAAAGTTTTAGCGTCTGCATGAAATTTCATCTGATGGCATATACCAAAGTTTTAGTGTCTGCATGAAATTTCATCTGATGGCATATATCAAAGTTTTAGTGTCTGCATGAAATTTCATCTGATGGCATATACCAAAGTTTTAGTGTCTGCATGAAAACTCATCTGATGGCATATACCAAAGTTTTAGTGTCTGCATGAAAATTCATCTGATGGCATATACCAAAGTTTTAGTGTCTGCCTGAGAGCACTGAGTGATTCTGTCAGTGTTGAACTGGAGACAACGCTTAAATGCAGTCAGCATCAAGACAGATGATGTCTCCTTTACGCCGATGAAAACGTCAGATGCACAGTACTCTCCAATGATCTGTGCTAGGTTCTTGGGATGCAAGCCAGAGGGTTCAAACTTGAGGCTTCCAAAGAACAGCAGCTGTGATGTCTGAGTGGTTTGGCCACGTTGAAGATCGATCTACTAATTGCGAGTCTGAGTTGTAGACAAAGAGATGTTTTATTGATTTACTTGTTCTCTTGTCATTTACTCATTTGCTTATTTCATTCTACATAGCATATTATTTTCATCTGTTGTAACATGACATTCGACAGTAAATACGTAACAGGAGATTCCATAAAGACTTCGTTTAGGGATGTTCTACTGGATTTGATTTCGAGCTTTTGGGGGAGCTTTTTTTATTTGAACTGGAATACAGTGAAAAATAGAGAGTTGTGAGTATATTTGAAACAAACTGATTCAGTTTTTCTAGACAAACAAATGGAATTAAATTTGATCATCCGACGATCCTGATGCCTCTTCCCCTCCCACCTGGGGTCGCCTGGGTTATAACATGACAATGTGACACCCCGGATACATCTCCTCCCTCCCTTCCCTTCCCCCTCATCCTCCGGGGCTCGGCTGGGCTAAAACAGTAATATTTAATGCCCAAGGCAGCTCAGTGTTGTTAAATTTCTCCACCTCTGCCGAGGACATCGCCTTTACACATCTACATGAATGATCTCTTTTCTGTTTTATTATTTGTGCTTGTAGGTCACTTTAGTCTTCCACGTAGAAAAGGCTTCAGAGTCGAAACACGTTGCTTTTGAACTGTCATATATTCGTTATATTCGATTGTCTCAGAGTTTTTTTCTTCAGTGTGGGCAACGGAAATTGAGGACCATGACAAAGAAATCATCAAACAGTTTCAACAGATTAGGGCTGAGCGGGAAGATTTCTGCCCAGACTAGTTTTCCGCCTTGAAGACAGCTCACCGCTGAACCGTTAATGTTTCAGAAATTGTATTGAAACGGAGCAACATGTTTTTGAATGTCATAAAAACATTTACCTGACAACACTGCTGTCATTTATAGATGATAAGTCCGGAATTCATGTTCACAGACGTAGATTTTCTACTACGAAAGCGAAACGAATTGGTTTTGTATATCCTGATGCTTTTGAGGAGGAAGACATATTATTATGAAGGTAACCTCATTGGCATTATGCAACATACCCCATCATTATTACAGTGTCCTCGCTGCCCAGAAAACGAGAAGAATAGTTTAGCTAAACACCACAAAACACTTACAAGACATTTAAATCATTTGGTGGACCTTGGCTTTTCAGAGTAATCGACTGTCGAATACTTCACATTTTAGCCGTCTTGAAAAACCGTAATCACGTGGAATATGCTACATGTTACGATGGTAGAGAATGTGTGTGGAACGGCCGACGCGCGCGCGCGTGTATGTGTGTGTGTGTGTGTGTGTGTGTGTGTGTGTGTGTGTGTGTGTGTGTGTGTGTGTGTGTGTGTGTGTGCAATATTACTGAGAACACTCTACAACGAATTGACTGATCTAATTATTCTCTACGGCGATCTCCGTTCTGGAGGGTGTGATTTCTTCCTAATAATAATAAGAAGAAGAATGATAATGATGATTAT
>CM065721.1:17238263-17245763 GCA_033310375.1 Conus canariensis
GAGAAACAAACTGGTCGGTCTAGTCGAGAATATAAACCCGCTCTCCTCCACCCTCCCACCTCCTCAAACACACAACAAACCCCCCCCCTCTCTCTCTCTCTTTCTCTCTCTCACACGCACGCACACACTCTCTCTTTCTCTCTCTCTCTCACACAAACACACACTCTCACACTCTCACACAAGCACACACACACACACACACACACACACACACACCACGTTGTGCTTACGGTAAACCTCCCGACCCTCATTTTTTCAGCGAGTCCTAAACTTCTCGACGGTTTAAAAAAATATTGAAAAAAGGTGCACATCCGATTTTCCCTACGAGCCATTGTATCCCACGAGGGGATGTAATTTTCATGCGATCTCCGGTAGCTTCCTTTGGATATATCCGGGGAAATGGCGTCTTTTGCCGTAAGACCAGACTAGGTGTTCCACAGAACGCATAACTGAAGGGCTATTAAGCCAATATTTCACAACGGGCGCATCGATTGTCAGACCATGGGTGTCAAAATGACGTATTGCACGGGTATTTTGAACGCGCCATGTCGATCGAAAACCCTTTCCCGTCACTTTCTGTGCCAAATGAATGATCTTGTCACTGCTGGCATGGATAAAACCACTTAAATGGGATCGACGGAACATCACGAAGTATTTCTAAGAATTGTTGTCTGCAACTACGAACATTGTCACAGAAAATGAAATTTAGCACGGTACAGCGTGCAAAATGAATGAAACATGCAGCTGTCAATCGTGAAGGTCCAACAAATGGAAAATAAGTCTTAAAATGAAGCAGTTGGCATTACAGAAATAACATGTAAGGTAAGGTAATGTTGCTTGTTGCCCCGCCGACCGAAATAACATGTAACGTCTGTTAAGTCCAATGTTTTGGTTTGTTTTGGATAAGGTTTCACCAGCGTTAAAACAAAGACGGTCTCCAGCCGTTCGGGAAATCCCGATCCCGTTCTGTCAAAAAAGCAAGTCAGCTGGATGCTCCCAAATGCATATTATTTACATGAGAAGATCTTGCCAAAGGTCATTCAGTGCAGTTATACCATGCAGATTTAAAGGGCAAAAGATGCAAGAAATTGAATTGGAAAATTTCAGATTAGATTAAAAAAAAATCACTGCAAAGCATGACCAATACCTTCAGAAGTCTTCATTTAATACAATTAATTTAATACAACATGTGTCTGTCTTTATTGATTCATTATTCTATCTGTTCTGTATTCGTTTACGTTCAATTTGTTACTGTACAAGATCTAATGCGACACCTCAAATTTCCATCAGGTACAACAGTCATCGATCAATAAAACCTGAATAAAGCAACAATGTCGACGAGAAATGTGAAAATCGTCATTTTTGTTCGTTCATGCCAGACGAAATGTGTAGAAGCTATCACAATGTTCCTGAATCATGCACGAAAACTGTACATTCGCTATATTTTTCGTAAAAACCGCTGCATCGTCACAGTTCTGATTGTATCAGAGCAGTCCAGATTTCAAACTCTGTAGTGACAGCAGAGTAATGCAGTACAGTACGGTAGATTGAAGTGACGACGCTGTGTTAACAGAGCATTGACGGAAAGAGCTTTGCATGCAGTTCCTTGATCACGCCAGTCTTAAGATAGATCAGCTCCTCCAGCACACTGACAAACACGCTGAGGACACTAGCGCCACCCAAACCCAGCGTCGTGACTCCTCCGTGGGAACAGGTGTCACGTTAAATCTGGGAACATGATATCTGGGAAGGCTTCCCAGATATCACAGATTTTTTTTGGGAACGCGTTCCCAAAATGTACTGTGATATCTGGGAAGGCCCGTGATGTCTGGGAAAGTGGTCTTTCAGAGCTCAGAAGGGCAGAAAAAAAGACGGAAAAAAAGAATGGATTTTCGAGATAAGGTAGGAAACAATTTATTTAGGTGCAGTTGAGATCTTTGGCCTTCTTGTCACTTTTTTTCCATTAACTTCTTGGCATGATTTTCACAAAGTTCCCAGATTTCACGATTGGAAGTTCAGGAAATCTGGGAACGCGTTCCCAGATATCACGGTAAATCTGGGAACACGTTCCCAGATATCACGGTTCCCAGATATTATACGACACCAGGAACCTAAATTCCTATGAACACGTAACTTTGGCTTTAGTGTGTGAGCGATGACGCCAATCATCACTCCTCTAATTTGTCATGCGTGACTCAGGACAGGACAGTGAGGCTCCTGATGAGCAAGCGCCTGTCAATTTGCCACTACTATTTTCAACACGGGACAGTAATAACGGTGATAATGATGATGATGGCACTCGGGGTGTGATGTTGACGATGAGATTATGATGATGATCTTAATGAAAATGAGGATTGTAATGCGATGATGATGGTGATGATATGATGATAGTGTTTGAGGTGACGATGATGATGTTGGTGGTGATGATCCTAATGATGATGATAATTGAACTGATGATGGTAATTGACGAGTGCGCTGTCAATACAGTAAAGGACTCTGCATCCGTGTCAACATTAATTAGCTACATTTTGTCCGAAATCTATATGTTTTTTTTAAATTTTTTTATCGCGTTTCAAACGCTAACGAGGCCCAGTGTAGCAGCCCGTTCTTACACCCCTCTGGAACTTACCCCGGGGTAAGTCTGGACTAGCCTGCTTTTACCCCAGGGGGTCATTCTAGGACTAGCTAGAACTTACCCCCCCCCCCCTAGCTGGAACTTACCCCCCCCGGGGATAAGTTTGGGCTAGCCTGGATTTACCCCCCTCCCCCCCCTCCAACCCCCCCCCCCCCCCGGGTCAATCTAGGACTATTTGGAATCTTCCTCCACCCCACCCCACCCTTCAAACAAGAGAGGGTTATTCAGGGTTTTCCTTTGCCTTTTCCCAACACGGCTACATGCCAATGTGACCAAGTGCCAATGTGACCAAACGTAGTTGTGACAAAGTGTTGTTGTGACCACGTGTCGTTGTGACAAGTACCGTTGTTGCTTCATCCCGGTTTGCCTCTTTTAACTATTTTACAGCTATTTAGAGTCTCTTGAGTACCTGTGTACCTTAGCTTGTACAATGCAGATGACAAGTGGTCATTATGACGTAAATCGGAGATTTTAACTATTTAACAGCTAATTAGTGTTTCCCGAGTGCTTGTGTACCTTTGTACAATGTAGATTACTTGTGGTCAGTGCCACTGACTACTGGTCGTTATGACGTAAATCGGAGATTTTAACTATTTCACAGCTAATTATAGTTTCCCGAGTACCTGTGTACCTTGTACAATGCAGACAACTGGTGGTGAGTGCCACTGACCACTGGTCACCATGACGTAAATCAGATATTTCGACTATTTTACAGTTAATCAGTGTTTCATGAGTATTTGTATACCTTGTGCAATGCAGACCAGTGGTCAGTGTCACTGACCATTGGTCACTTTAATGTATATCAGAGATTTTGACTATTTTTACAGCTAATTAGTGTCTCCTGAGTGCCTGTGTACCTTGTACAATGTAGATGACTGGGGGGGGGGGGGGGGGTCAGTTCCAACTAGGGGAGGTAAGTTCCAGCTAGTCCTGGAATGACCCCGGGGGTAAAAGCAGGCTAGCCAAAACTTACCCCGGTGTAAGTTCCACAGAGAGAGAGAGAGAGAGAGAGAGGGGGGGGGGGGGGTAAGAATGGGCTGTTACACCGGTTTTTTTTTATGTTGTCCTGTTCCTAAGCATGTTCAAGTTTAGGCTGTCATCTGTTCTCTGTCTGTCTGTCTGTCTGTCTGTCTGTCTGTCTGTCTGTCTGTCTCTCTCTCTCTCTCTCTCTCTCTCTCTCTCTCTCTCTCTCTCTCTCTCTCGTTAGCTGGCTTTAATTCAGGATAGCTCTGAGAGAAAATGTTGTTAAACACAGGGACATTTCGGGGCTTTGTTTTGCCCTTGTGGTCAATCATCGACAGCTTGAGGGATTAATGACAATTAATAGGGAAATTCTGGGGATTTTAGATCTTGCTGTCCCTCCTTCATCCACACACATGCACACGCACACGCGCGCGCGCGCACACACACCCTCGCACGCATGCACGCACGCGCGCGCGCGGACGATCGCGCGCACGCAAACACACACACACACACACACACACACACACACACACACACACACACACACACACACACACATTATTCTTTATTTCTTGCGATTTTATTTATGCTGCAAATCAAACAAGGACCAAAGAAAAGCATTTTCCAATGATCAACGACGCTCATTCATCGGCTAAACTTCAGATGCATTCACTTGTTATTCTTAATATGGCTTTGAGCGTCTGTGCTGAGGAAAAGAACAACAGGTGGAACCGCATCCATGAATGGCCTGTTAACAAAGCACGCACAGCTTGGGTATGAACAAAGAATTGAAGCGAATTGAACACTACATGCTTCTAACGAATGCAGGAAGCGGTCTGTATTGTGTGTTTTGAGCGGGGTGTGGAGTATACTCGATGATTTGATCTATGGCTGGAAATACTTGTTTGAATGCATTTTTATTGGGTATGTAAGGGGATGGCCGGGTGGTATGTCTGCTCAAAGGGAGTGTCAAAGGACTACCTGGAAATTGAGTGGGAGGATAAAGTGACAAGGCAGACAGACTGACGTGACTGGCAGCGAGGAAAAACCCTTTCTTACAGAGAGAGAAAGAGAGACAGACAGAGAGAGAGAGAGTCAAACAAACACAGAGACACGGGCAGTGAGAAACAGAAGGACAACACAAAAAGGTGCCCACAGCAAAGATTTATATCTGATATGTGTATGTTGTTTCACTCTAGTAGGCTACAATGTTTGCTCTCTCACTCAACCCGTCCCTTCTCACCCTCCCTCCTTCTTCCCTCTCTCTCCTCTCTCTCTCTCTCTCTCTCTCCTCTCTCTCTCTCTCTCTCACCTCCTCTCTCCTCCACCTCCTCCCTCTCTGTGTGTCCTATTATCCCACACAACAGATGCACAGCAAGTCATATAGCCTATACACAATACCCCCGCCCACGGACTCCCCTCTTGCCAGATTCCACAATTAATAATACAATATGCCTATTTCTAGCCATGTTTTCCTCAGTCTAAACCATAGTGACTCTACAGTTTCAAAATGATCTCTTTGCAGTTCTTTGTTGTTCGTGTGGGCGGAATCAAATGGCGGTTTGCGACAATTACAGAGCGGGGGAGTTAGGGGTCACACCTGTCCACAAATATGGTGTCAAACATATCCCTTCCTGCTCATTGGTCAGCTTCCTGTTTCCACGTTAACTGACTGTCAACTTCAGCTGTGCGTCGCTCAATCAGTGTGCAGACCGTTTCCAGGACTCCTACGACCCAGCTGTGGACCACCGCTTTGAGCTGGTCCCACCACACACACAGCACCTGTCAAGAGCACGTTGCACCGGATGTGGGTTTGAAAGGTGATCGTTTGTTAGCGTGCGAAGTTCAGTCAGCAGTGCTGAGGTTCTGCATTTAAGAACAGTGGCAGGTCTGTGTCCTTATCATAAGGCCATAGGTCCACACGAGGCATGTGCAAGGTGTTGGTCTAATTGATAGGTCTGATAACGTTTGAAAACCGATCATTGCGCACCTTGTTTCCTCATTTTTGCCGTTATTACTTTGTTGAATTATTGGCTTTTTCTGACTGCCCCTAAAAGCATTTTTGTTTTATCTTTGCCTTTTATTTTGCCGTTATTACTCTGTTGAGTTATTGGCTTTTTCTAATTGTCCCTAAAAGCATTTTAGTTTTATCTTTGCCTTTTATTTTGCTGTCTCCTGGGTTACTAATTTCATTTCATTTTGTCTGTTTTCTAAACCGACACAAATACTGTAATTTTTTTTTTACTTTGAAGTTCCTGCGTATTTTAATTGACCTCTCTCTCTCTCTCTCTGTATGTGTGTGTGTGTGTGTGTGTGTGTGTGTGTGTGTGTGTGTGTGTGGAGAGAGAGAGAGAGAGAGAGAGAGAGAGAGAGAGAGAGAGAAGTTTTTGTTATTGAATTATTTTCCTCAAAGTTAATGACAAGCAATGTCATGTCTTCAGAGAAGTAACTCTCACTTAACTCAATTATTCAACACAGAAAATAAGTAGTATTTTATCCTTATGCCTGAATTCCAATATCTCCCCACCTTTTTTTAATAAATGCTTCATTTTTTCTTTGCACTGGCCAGTGATTGACCAGAGCATCGTATCAACACGTAAAACGGACTTCTGTCGCGTTCATTGATGATATGTACATATCCCCCATCCTCTAACGTCCCTTGTCTCCCCCCCCCACCCCACCCCCCACCCCCACTCCATTCTCAATCAACAGCGTCCTTCACCCTTCGTTTTCCTGTACATAAGAAAGCAGTTGTATGCAGTGATTGAGGTGCTTGTGGTGTAGAGTGTGGACCAGCCCGGTGGCGGTGACTGGCACTGTATAAAGCTTTGCAGGCATCTCGGTGTACGGTCTCAGTGCCCACAGCTGTGGATCAGCTGATACGCCCGGTATCGCGTGAAATCTGGGAGCATGATATCTGGGAAGGCTTCCCAGATATCACAGATTTTTTTGGGAACGCGTTCCCAAAATGTACTGTGATATCTGGGAAGGCCCGTGATATCTGGGAACGTGGTCTTTCAGAGCTTAGAAGGGCAGAAAGAAGACGAAAAAAGAATGGATTTTCGAAATAAGGTAGGAAACAATTTATTTAGGTGCAATTGAGATCTTTGGCCTTCTTGTCACTTTTTTTTTTTCGCACGCGTTCCCAGATTTACCATGATATCTGGGAACGCGTTCCCAGATTTCACGATTGGAAGTTCAGGAAATCTGGGAACGCGTTCCCAGATATCACGGTTCCCAGATAGTATACGACATCAGGTGCAGTGAAGAGACTGGAGAGACACTGCACTATGGCGCTCACGCATACACACCCCAGGGTAGGGCAGTAGTTCTTTTTTGTGACCTGCTCCCATGCAAACACATTTCAGTGTGAGACAATCGTTTTCATCTGGCCTGCCTCTATGTACTCACACCCCAGGGTAGGACGGTTTGTTTTTACTGGCTTCCCCAGTGGACATGTGAACAAAGTTTCGACCTGCTTTCATGGCAAACCACTCGCTTATCAATCAGTGATAGTGTTTAATTCTACAGAATACTAAATGATGAAGATACGGGAAAACACAATCTATGGTCGTCTGCCATTTTGTCAGCGGGTGGGAGGAACTAGATCACCAGTACATTCCGTTCTGATGGCAAATGGTTTCTGACTCGGCCACTCAGTAGGCACGATACATAATGTTATTGATGTCATAAACAGCAACTTAAAATGTCAGTTTCACAAAGCCACATTTCTGGTTATGGCAAAGTTGATTCAGTTTCCGGTAAAATTACACTAAACGTTTATTTCTTCACAGCAGATGATTGAAAAATATTGCTGCTGCCCAGTAGGCAGGTTACAGTATTTACCACACACCTGACATAACCAGTTGCATGCCCGATGTGGTCAGGCAGCAGTTAGTCCT
>CM065721.1:17253263-17270763 GCA_033310375.1 Conus canariensis
GCCCAAGTTTGATAGTTTTGACTCTGTAGGCTGAGTAGCATATGGTAAGCTTTCTTTGGATATCTATTGTCATCCATGTAAACAAGGCGTAACCAGAACTTTATACATACCAAATTCGTTGTAACATATAGGGGGTATCTGCCTGTTTCGCCGTATATCAAATGTTTAGGCGATTTTGGGTTAACACCCACCAATCGTTTTAATGCAAACAAGTGGACCTTCTCGATTAATTCTTGATTTTCAACTAAACCCCATATTTCAGATCCATAAGTCAGGATCGGCTGTATTTGGCTATCAAAAAGCTTAAAAAAGATCTTAGGTGAGTGTTCACCAATGGACCACAACATTCTTATCAATGCTACTGTTCCCTTCTTGGCTCTTTCTGCAAGATCAGACATTGTATACACAAAACTCAATCTTGTTGATAAATAAATGCCCAGGTACTTGTACATGTTCACAATTTTAAGTTCATTTCCATTAAACCACCATTTTTCATTCGTCGCCCAGTGTCCGCCGTTACGAAAAATAACAACATTTGATTTTTCCATATTTACAATAAGACCCAGGCGTTCTGCTACATCAGACAGGATATTCAGCTGTGTCTGAAGGCCAATGATGCTGTCAGATGTTAATGCCACGTCATCAACAAATAACGGTATCAATATTTGGATAAAGTCTGGGGACAACTGGATACCATGCCGGCCAAAATTAACTACGTCTTTTGTGAGCTCATTTATGAATAAGGAGAAAAGAACTGGTGAACACACCTCTCCCTGCTTCAAGCCTCGTGGGCACATAAATACATCAGTTAATTCACCATGGACACGTACCGTTGCTTTAACGACATGATAAATCGATCTTAGAGCATTAAATATCTTGCCTTGCAATCCACACTTGCGTAAAACAGCCCATAATTTCCCTCTGCACACTGTGTCGAAAGCTTTGAGGAAATCTATAAATGCCACGTAAAGTTTTCTATGCCTCAAAAGTTGCTTTTGAGCCATAGCGAACATAGTGAAAACATGGTCTGCTGTGGAATAACCTTTCCTAAACCCAGCTTGCTCCTCGCCAAAAATACCATTTACATCAATCCATCTTGAGATACGTTTGTTTAATATAAAACTGTACAGTTTACTACACATATTAAGAAGCGAGATTCCTCGATAATTGTCAGGAATATTTAAGTCACCCTTTTTATGCAGGGGCTGGATGATTGACAAAGACCATTCATCTGGAAACAATTCATGATCAAACAGGTAGTTAAAGAATTTCAATAGGAAAGGCAAAATATGTTCTATACCATTTTTATAAAACTCCCCTATGAGACCATCCGGACCTGCAGCTTTTCGGCTTTTGAGTGCTCGTACTGCCTCCCGGATTTCTCCTGTAGTGATTGCCTCATTCAGTGTGTCACAGTTAAATGTGACTTGGGCTGCATCATGAGCATCAAAATTAGCATCTTCATTACCCTCAATGCTACCATCATCGCTACGTTCATTGCCACTGGCGTTGAAAACATTGGTGAAATGCTCGAACCATTCAGTTTTAGTTATTGTGTTTTGTCCACTAACTGAGGGTGATGCAGAACGGACTGTATCCCAAAACTTTCTTGGATTATTCAAATTGTCGTGCAAGGAATGCAAAACATTTACCTTGTAAGATTTCTTTTTACATTCAAGTAGCTCTTTGTACTGCCTTCTTTTCTCGGAATAAGCTATTCTGTCGGTATCGAGGTGAGATCTGCCGAACTGGTGCAGTTTCCTGCGCAAAAGAGTCCTAGTCTGTTTACATTCAAGATCGTACCATCTTTTTCTCTTTTCTGACCCAACATGTATAGTTTTTTTTCATACATTCACCTGCATATGTAAAGCATTCGTTGAATTTGCTTAGTGCTTGATTTATATCAATTTCAATAAGTGATACAGCTTCGTCCATGATATTTTTCACATTTTCATTATGCATCAGGTCGGAGAACGTTTCATACTTGTTCTCGTCCCATTTATACATACATACTGAAACGACTTTATGGGTAAAATTAAGTTTTGGGAGAACCGCATCAGCAAATACATTTAGAGATATTTCGATAGCCGCATGCTTCGATTCAACCATAGGAACAACGTTAAAACATTCACATCTTTCTAGCAACCGGTTTGAAATCAAACAGTAATCCACAACACTACATCCAGTTGCAGATATATATGTATATTCCCCTGAAAAAGACTTCGATTCCAATCCGTTCAAGATCCAAAGCTCATACTGGTCACATACAGACAGTAACAAAAGGGCTGACTATGCTATCTGAAGACGTACGTAATCTATCATGGGAATTAGTTGCATCCTCCGTGTCAGCACGTGCTCGTAAATCATAAAATTCGTTTGATATATTGCTTTTTTGTGAATTTAGGGAACCAGTTCGTGAGTTTAAATCTCCACAAATCATAATTGGAACATCATTATATTCATTTCCAAGATCGAGCAAGCAGTCTTCCAACAGACTAACACCATTATAAATGTCCGTTTCCTGGTAATAAGGCGAGTTTTCAGGGGGAATGTAAACTCCAATTACCAAGCAATCAGACATGGTTCCCATGAGCTGCGGGACACTTTCAGAATAACAATGTTGTCCATTTCACATTCAACTCTACGTACATATTTACTAAGTGACTTTCGAACAAGGAAAACAACACCACCTGATAGACGACCATGGCACTGTCTGATACTTTAATACCAGGTGAAACATATGCTACATGTGAAGGAGCTAAATGATCAGGAAATGTGTGGGAAAAAGTTTCCAATAAGAGGACAAAGTCATACTTTGCAACAAAATGGGGTAAATCAAGTTCATTCGCAATCCTCCATATGCCTTCTACATTAAATGACACAAAACGTAGTCATTGATGTGTACTGACGAACAAGGCTGATTCAACAGCACTGTCAGAGCGGTCACACTGAGTCACTTCGGACAGAGGACAGTCATTGTCATCGACACTAATGACGGCATGTACATTATCGTCATAACAATTGCCACATTTCACATCAGAGTTATCATCGAGTTCAAAACAGTTTGAGATTTGTTGTGTCACTATTAAGTCGGTGAAAGGATCAAAGCTAGGGCGATGGCCTGATTGCTGTTTCACACAACTGGAATTCGGCATGCCAGAATTTTGAGTTGGTGTGTTCCGGTGCCAGTCCTTGGGAAGTGTTGCTTGGTTGGACGCAGAGAGAGCAGACCTCTGATTTCTGGTTCGCATAGGTGTCGCCGGGGCAGCTGATTGCAATCAGAACGTGGCTGTCCCACCAAACGTGACCTCCCTCGTCCCCTCCCTCCACTGGCATTTTCTTTGCCGTGGCTGAACTTAATGACTGCTCCGTCGGAGTCCTCAGAGGAGAGCCCCGACCATGACCAGGGGGAGGCAATGAGAACGGCTGGAAGCTGGTGCCCTCCTCGGCAGTGTCGTCCTCGTCTCCTGCACGTTGTGGACTGTTCGCGTTGGCCCGGTGCTGCACTCCGCCTGATGTTGTGTCCTGCGCGTGATCCTCGGAGAGACCGGCGTCGTCGGCATCTTCCATCTGATGGGGACAGGCAGCTGTGGCGTCCTGGCTTTGTGCCACAGCATCAGCATAGGTACAGGCCGTGGAACTGGTGGGAAAAGGGTGGTAACAGAGGGGCGATGATCAGCGGGGTAAAGACTGAGGTGGGGCCTGTTGTCACGGCTGTAACTGCTGTCTGGGTGTCTTCGGGATTCTGTGACGATCAGCTTGCCTCTGGAATAGTAGCGATGCTTGCCTTCCTGATGGAGCTGCGCCATGGTGTTCCTCTGCTGCCTCGTCAGGTCCCCTGCCACTCGTATGCCGTCCGAGTCCCGCATCTGGCTCTTCCCCTCGCGGTCTTTCATAACAACCACAGCGTCCCTCCATCTGTGGAACTTTACAATGACCGGGCGTGGCCTGCTGGAGTTGGGAGATGGTAAGCCAAGACGATGTGCCCTATCGATGTCGTCCATCGTCCAGCTTTTCTGATGGAAATAGTGATTCAGATGCTGAATCACTCTCTCCATACATCGATCGTGGGATTCGCCTTCCTCTTCTCGTAATCCATACAGCAGCAAGTTGGATCGCCGAGAATAGCGCTCCTGCCTCTCCACTTCATCTTCAAGATGTCTGAGTCTGGAATCAAACTGACGCTGATCTTTCATGTGACCCAGCTGTTCACTAGTCTTCTTTATTGATGACTGCAACGTGGAGACAACGTTCTGTATTTGTATGAACTGATCTTGTAAACGTTCATATTTCTCGTTGATATTGTCCTCTAAACGCTGTACATGGGACCTTGTATCATTCATCATGTCAATTAACTTGTTCAGTTTGCCTTCCATTCTTTCTGATTGTTCACACTGTATGTCAACGGGAGCCTTCTTTGAGTTTTCCATAGAGCTGGGCCCTGGGTTGGTTTCCACTTGTCCGGACAGCAGCAACAGGAAACGCAGGTCTGGTGGTGGGTGTACAGAATGGCCGTCATATGTAGCACAAGGTGCTGGCACAAAAGAGAATGTTGGCCTGTCTGACAAACTGTCACGGTAGCTAAGGTGCGGAAGGGAATCCTTGTTCATAGTCAGTGGAGACACTGAGTTTCTCATGCCAAAACTATGACACAGTTCTCCCGTGCACATGATGCTGTAAACACAGAACGGTACACTGTACGCGATCAGTGTCAACAGGCCCATCCACACAAAAAAGACAGTGATATCCAATCCACTGTGTACCTTGCCACAAAATACTTCATGGGACGCACGGGATCTCTTGCCAGTTCTCTTCTTCAACAAGAGGTTGGCTAGTTTTGGTGCAAATGTATCGATCGCATTACGATATGCCTCAATGTCCACACCCATTGTGGCGGAAAAAAAATCGCAGTTCACAGAAACGATGAAAAACACACCAATAAAACCAACACCACTATTATACAACGATAAGTCTGTAAGCCAACTGCCAAACTAATCGCCAACACTCAACAGGCCCTTTAGTAAACACTAAACAGACAGAGTAGAAAACCAAGAACGGAGCGAATTGCAAACACGTCTACACTCGACGACTGCTCAGCTCAGACCCTCTGAGAGAGAGAGAGAGAGAGAGAGAGAGAGAGAGAGAGAGAGAGAGAGAGAGAGAGGGTGGGGTGGGAGAGGAAGGGGAGGCACTTTTTAATACAGAAACACTTTCCAGAAATGAACGGGAAGCAATTCTGTCATCAAAGAGGTAATTCTCCCTAAAAGTGATTATTTAATACAGAAATTGATTAATTCTCTTGATGTGTGCAATGGAACTAATATTTGACGTCCTCTTTTCTTGCTGTGTTAATAAGTATGTTTCACTTTTTAATTGCACAATTCAATGTCTAGCCAGCGCGTCGTGTTAAAAGGTAACCCAGGCTTCTATCTCGTCTGACGATTATTCTAAAAACAGATAATTTTCACATACACACACATCACACCCCCCCCCCCCCCCCCTCTGCCTCTTACATTCTCTCATCCCCATCCCATTCTCAAGCCCTAATCCTGTTCTTTAATCTTCGTTTTCCTCAATTGGAGCCAGAATAGCTCAGCTGGTAGAGCGCCGGACTCGTGATCCTGGGGTTGCGGGTTCGAATCTCCGCCGGGCCTTTTCGGTACAGGGGTATTTTTCCCTCGGAGTTAACATTGGTTCTGACTCCATTCCCCACACAGTCCTTCGAATGAGACTATAAACCGAGGTTCCGTGTGTTAACGCACGCATAACATCTTGCACACACGTAAAATCCCATCACCAACTTTCGGAAGAGTAGGCCAGTTTGGCCGTTGGTATGGATGACACGTTACACATAGCATACACCCTGCGTAAGAAATGGAAAGAATGAAGGAAGTAAGGAAATTGAGTGAACAATATTGACTGAATGACACGGGAAACGACTGAATGAAGCGCCAGCTGGCAGCTCTTCAGTCGGCACTACCCAGGTTGGCAGCCCGTTGTGTAAACTAGTGTGGATTGTAAAGCGCTTAGAGCTTGGTCTCCAGCCGAGAATAGGCGCTATATAAGTATTCATTATTATTATTATCATTATTATTATTATTATTTACGGATGCAGTTTAGTAATTTTCTTTCTCACAGCATGGTTGAGGTTTTGTGACGTAGCAGGTGTGGTGTTGTGGATGGACCAGTTCACTGGCAAGGACCCTTCGTGTGTAGTCCAGTTTTACGTCATTTCGGCCAGAGGCCCTGAAGGGCACATCGGTCGACTGGGGACGCCTCTTTAGGGGTATTGTATTAAAGCTTTCCATTTAGGTCAGTGTCTGTCCCCATCGCTGTTGATCGCCCGATACCCTCTGGCGCAGAGTGGAGACTGCAAAGACACTGTACTATAGTGACAACACACACACACACACACACACCAGGGTAGGACAATTGTTTTTTCTGACCTGCCTGAGGGATATGTAAAGAAATTTTCACCTGCTCTCCCCTCCCCCACTCACCCTTCAGAGATCCCGGCTGGGCAAAACCATCTGCATCTAAATCAGTGATAGTTTTAAATTCGGTAAAGTACTAAATGGTGAAGAAATAGATAAACCATTGTTATCTGCCGCTTTGCCAGCGGGTGGACAGAACTAGACAGCAAGTGCGCTCCATTCTGATTGGCCAATGACTTCCGACTCAGCTAGTCACTTGGCACGATATGTAATGAACCTATGTCACAACAGCAGCTCAAAATGATCGTTTCGCGAAGCACATCTCCCAGTGTCGCGATGATTATTCAGTATTAGCAAAATTACTCTGGACTTGTATTTCTCCGTGGTAGGTGATTGAAAAATATAGCTCTAGCGTGGCAGTCACGTTTCGCAGCAATCACCACATGCCTGACACGAGTGATTGCGTGCCCTGGACGGTCTGATAACAGGTACTGTGCTACCGTGCAGTCGCTCATGCGTTCACGCGAACAGGACAAGCGACAGATACGTGTGCCCACCTCCTCCCTCCCAGTCTGCTCACACACAAGCATAGACCGATACATGTCCGCTCATCGCTTGATACTCGGTCACAGACAAGCATAAATCACACACGCATGCACTGTTGCATTGGTGCAAATACATACAAGCGTACACACACACGTGCACCTACACAAGGACTCATTCTATCTCTATCTCTGTGTGTAATCTGTCTGTCTGTCTGTCTGTCACACACACACACACACACACACACACACACACACACACACACACACACACACACACACACACCACATGCACATGCATGCACGGGCGCAAGCGCTCAAACACACAAGCACACACACACACACACACACACCACACACACACACACACACACACACACACACACACACACACACACACACACACACACACACACACACACACACACACACACAACCACGCACACACATACACCGCATTCACACGTGCGCGCTTGCTTGCGTGGATATACACATATACAGAGAGAGAGAGAGAGAGAGAGAAGAGAGAGAGAGAGAGATCTAAGGTACAGAAAGGTGAGTGGAACCAACAATGCATAAGATACAAAAAGGTGAGTGGCAACAACAATCCGGTCATTACGCTGCGAGTAACAAGAACAAAACAGTACAAGACGTGATGGAAACGGATGAAAAGGCTTTGAACGAAAGAAAGAGACGGGCAAACAAATAGACAAGGAGAAAGGCCGACAGACAGTGAGAGAGACAGACAGACAGACAAGCTGCAGAAGAAGGGCGGTGGCTGTCACCGTGGTGTGGGGGATGGGGGATGGGGGGGGGGGAATGAATGATTCTGCCCGGCACTGGCCCCCTTCATCACTAAAACATGGCCACGCTGGGGCCCTCCATTCACGCCATTGTTGCCCTTCCACCTGATCGATGGACACAGATCGATACAGCCACCTCCAGCCTCTCCCACCCGCACCCTCACCGAATCTCTGCCCACCGGCTTATCAATTCCCCACTCCCCTCCCTCTGCGGTTCATCCAATACTTATTAACGTTTCATCCACCTGATAGCAAGTCTGCGTTGATTTTCTTTTCCTCTGTCTTTTTCCCCCTTTTTTTTTTGGATAGGGGAGTTGGGGTGGGGAGAAACGGTTGATGACGTACGCGCGCGCGCGCGCCCACACATACTCTCTCTGTTTCTCTCTCTCTCTCTCTCTCTCCTCTCTCTCTCTCTCTCTCTCTCTCTCGCACACGCACACCACACACACACACACACACACACACACACACACACACACACACACACACACACACGCAGACCTATACACATACACAGAGAGACAGAAAACAGACAGAAAGACAGAGAGGGAGAGAGAGTGAGAGAAGAAGAAGAAGACACAGAAACAGAATTAGGGTTGATCATTGTGCAGTTTTTTGCCTCTTGCCAACCTTCACCCCCTGACACCCTAGTTCCCCTCCCCTTTTCCTTTGTCACCTCCACCCTTGTCAGTGATTTCCCATATGTCAGGTGGGTGGTAATTAGCACAGGGATGCAGAACTGCACACACACTTCACTTGTCCATCTCCCCTTCTCCCTCCCCCACACATACACACTCTACTTTTTGTTTTAAAGAAAGAAGAACAAAAGTAGAAACTCCTATGGAGAGCTCGACAGTAGAACGTCTTCAGGGAAGAATTGGGAAGCCCCTCCCCCCCCCACCTCTGCCACACACACACACCTCCCTCCCCCACCTCTGCCACACACACACACTCCCCCCCCCCTCTCTGTTTCTCTTTTACTTACTCACTCACACAAGTGCTTCGGCCCTGAACTTTTAACATTTTCAGGGGACTGTGCCGCATCCAGGTCATATCTACTACATGCTCTTCTGCTGTCTAATATTTTTTTTACGATGCCTGGATTCGAACCTGCAACTCCTAGTAGGTTGGACGTTTCAAAGTGCGACAATTGTTGACCGGTGTCTTACCCGCATTGCTGTCGGACACCTGTCCTATGCAGGGAAATGTAAGCTGTGCGAGGCTCACTTTGTTTCTCCTCAATCAGATCCAGCTGAACTGTTTTCAGTTGCCGCTGTCTCTGCTTTTAGAGTTCCAGTCCTCTTCTCGTCAGAAATCCACAGCTGTCTTATGAGGTCGTAGGCTGTTCAGCCCACAGTCCATTTTGCACCAATCTCTATGGCGGGAACTTCGACTCGGGAGTCCAGATTCTGACAAGCTGCTGGCTACACTGGCATGCTTCTCTGTCTTGTAAATGTGAGCGTCCTCCATTCTGCTTCCATATGATACAGCGAGTTTGGTCAGAATTATTTGTTTTCATGAACCTAAGTGGACTGCTGTATTTAGTCTCATTCCGCTCTTCCTGACGGTTTTCCCATTTCTTATACGCCTGCTGTGCACTCCCAGTCACACACTCTGTGCAGTAAAGCCCGTTTCCCTGCTCCTGATGTCACAGCTGTTCCAGATCATTATTTGTGGCCTCCTGCAGTGGCTGAGCTTGTGGTGGCGTACTGTTTCTTCTTGCAGCACTAACGGCATGTGTGACTTCTTTAAGTGGCTGGTTTGTCTTCATCTTTATCTTCCTGGATTAGCGTTGTTTTGCATGAACTTAGGACGTGTTCCGCTGTTTGTTTGCCGCGACAGGGCGGACACGAAGGGTCGTCTGGTTTGCGTTGTTTCATTGGTTTGACTGCGATGCCAGGAAGACATACGTGGATCTAGGGACAGAGACGATCTTGAATGGAGCCACATGTCATGTTTTATTCCAGATGAGAATTCTTCGGCGTGCGTTTTCCCACGTAGTCCGTTGCTCTTTGATTGCCTTGCTGGACGGCCCTGTGGATTCTCTCGGCATTCTTTTCTTTCTCCTCTCCTTCATTTCCCCTTTCTGCCTTTAGCCACCACTTCATTGCCTTTTGAGTTATTTCCCTCTTGATGTTTTCTTTACCCCGTCCATGCTCCGTGATCTTTCCATTTCTGCCAGTCTTTAGTTTGGGCTGGATTAATCTCACAACCCTGTCATCCGAGTCATTCAGCTTGGTTAGAAACCTTGCTTAACCCATTTTGTAATCATGGAGGATGGTTTTCAGTTTGTGGCTTCGGCTTTGCTTGGTGACAGTAAAGCACAAAGCCAATGAGACGAGGCGGGACACTCCGCCATTTCTTTGTGTACTTGTTGATTTTGGCTTCTGTTGATTCCACTGTGCTGGTGATGATGTTACGGATTAGTAGAGGCCAGGGGAACTTCAAGGTCAGCACGAACTCCCAGACACCAAACCATGTATTTACCAGGGAGGCCCCACTGGTCTGTTATCTGCAGGCTTTTTCTGCCATTCCCGTCGTTTCCTTGTCCCTCTTCGTGTCTTTCAAAGACTCAGCTACCATCTTCCAAGGTTCTTGACTGACTCCTCTGTCACAGAAGAAGCTTTGAAGAACAACAAATCATTTCAGTAGAAGTTAGATAAATTACTACCATTGATTTAAACAAAACATTGAACTGAACAATAAAACGTCACATGAATCAACGGTAATCATTTTTCTAAAACGTGAATCATTGAAAAATGGCATAATATATGGAGCATTCAATATCATAAATGCAAAACGCCATGCTATTTATATTAGATAATAAAACTAACGTGTTAAGAACCAAATCAAGGGATATTTACATAGCATGGTCGCACGGATGTCACACGTACGCACACACACACACACACACACACACACACACACACACACACACACACACACACACAGCACGCACGCACGCACGCACGCACGCACGCACGCACGCACGCACGCACGCACACACACACACACACACACGTGCGCACAAATACAAAACAATGAAGCATTCCATCCTACGGAAAATTGAATATTGTCATTGTAATAGAGTGTGTAATAAATTTTTTAAAAACTAAATGATCACATAAAGCAATATGTACACAGAGATACCTCCCATCATACGCGCAATATGTATTGTTGCTTGACATGTCCCTGACTGTTTGCCACAGAAACATTGAAATCTTGTTTTAATATTTCCGATTGTACCTAATGTGTCTTTGGGATTCCATGTCATTAAACTTTGATCAGTTCTTTTATTTTCTGATTCGTTCTGATCTGTTCTGTTTTGTTTCACTCAGACATGGCAGGGATGTAATCATAATGAATCAACGAATCTGAAAGGTGTGTTGGTTTTGGAATATCGAACTTTTCTGAGCTCGTGTTTATTTGAAAATTTGAATATTTGGCCAAACCATGGATATCATCATTTATTGCTTGCCCGGTCTTTTGCCTCCCTGGGCTGTGGTGTAGCTCTTTGTTTTGATCTGCTTCATTCCTATAACTGTACCACATACTTTCATCATATCATTCAGCACTCACTCAATTTCCCACCGCCAGACTTCCAAACCAACACACGAAGGAAGCGGTACGCTCTGAACACAGCAGAGAGAGCAACAATGTTTTGATTGATGCCAAAATTCCGCAACTTCTGTGAGCAAAAAAATCTAGATTGGCATTTCTTGTGAACGGATTCAGTATCAGTCTAAGGAAACCTGGCTTTTGATTTTAGAACATTTCTTATGTAATGATATCTTCCACTTCTTCAAGTCTCTCTTGAATTGGAATATTCCAAAGTCGATTAACTTCTTCTTTTTTTCAGCAATGTTTAGGTCCATGTAAGATGTCTTTGCACCAGGAACAAAACATATACCTTGATGTCACTGAAGTACACTGTGTCAGTTGAACAGATCTTCCACAGCAGAATCGTCAGACTGTTTGATGACAGGAGTTTTCTCTCTTGAGTCGACAGTTTGCAAAATGAATAGAACAGTGGAAGCACTGTTCCTTTAGGCGCAGAGTGAAGCTTGGGAGGAATTTACAGATTGAAAATGGCCCAACTGCAGTAGAGCAGAGCTGATGGGTCAAATGATGCGGCTGAGGTCAACTTATATACAGCTAGCACTTTGTCATTGTGGTTGAGATGTTTTGTGCGCGCGCGCGCGTGCGCTTGTGTGTGTGTGTGTGTGTGTGTTGTGTGTGTGTGTGTGTGTGTGTGTGTGTGTGTGTGCGTGCGTGCGTGCGTGCGTGGGGCGTGTGGTGTGTGTGTGTGTGTGTGTGTGTTGTGTGTGTGCGTGTTAGTGTGTGTGTGCGTGCGTGCGTGCGTGCGTGCGTGTGTGTGTGTGTGTGTGTGTGTGTGTGTGTGTTGTTTATGACGTCTGAAGAAAACGTTTTTGTCGCAAATTTATTTATCTGTCCTTTATTGTGTATTGAAAAACTTTTATTCTGCACTCTGTTTTCTGCGTTTGTATTTTTGCTTTTTATTAGTAACAACTGCAGACTGTTTTCTAAAAGACGGGAGTTGTGTTGAAAGCAGAAGCGAAGTCAAAAAAAAAAATGCGAACGAAAGACATTGGATCGATAAAGTGAAGAAAAGTATTGAAGGAGAATTGAGGTAGCTTCGTCAATGCTTTTAAGGAGTTTACATACAAGCTAGAAAGCGTGGAAGGGGGTTGATTTATGACAGTTTCCAGATGGTGGATGACAGGAATACAAACACTAAGTGATTATAGCTGTCAGAGTAACCTACAGTAATGATTTAATGTGATAGTGGTGTTTTTCCCCAAACAAGGGCGTTCTTCCAGAGACACCCCCCCCCCCCCCCCCCCCCACTCCTCTCCAGTTATTCTTTTCCACACAACAGTACAAATGATAGTGTTTAATAGAAAAATCGGTGTTTTTTTTTTGTTGTTTTTTTCACCCGTGGGTTTGATAAACATTGGAGGCCTCTGCCTTTCGCCTGTCTGACGCTCTACTTTGGCCTTGAGTTCTTCCCTGTCCTGTTCCATGACTCATACGCTTCTTCTTGTTTATAGCGGCTTTGATAGGCCAAAGAGATCCATAACGTTCACGAGTCAGTGGCTGTGGATATGAGGGAAACAGCTGTGGACACAATGCTGGATCAGCCGTCAGTTGGGCTGCAACACGTGCACATGGCACTACCGTGGGACCTGAGGCAGTCCATCATGACAGGATCTTTTGGGCAGCTGCCAGCCTCACTAAAAGCATAGGAGAGCCTCAGCAAGGCTGTCATCTTGCCAAAGAGACTGTCATGGATTGTCAGTCAACAGCCAAGGTGAGGAGAGGGCATACACATGAAAAAGGACGTACAGCCATAAACAATAACAGAGGATTGACATCCCCGAAGCATAAAGTCAATTTTTTGGTCCAAATCAATTTCTCGTCTAACGGTTCCAAGATGTCGATTTTCCTGTACTCCCAACAGTGTACAATTATCGGCGCATGCGTTTGTTGATTTTTTAAACAGGTGCACATACATTTCTTCTATCCAAGAACAAAACCTTTCATTTTGAGTCACCGAAATGGAATCAGACCTGGACTGAATTTCGATAGCAGAATTTTGGTAATAGGAGTTGCACGGTGTCTCTGGTGGTCTCTCTTGGAGCACAGGATAATTAATGGACATTTTCTTCAGAACAGGACGACAAATCGACATTTTTTTTTTTTTTTTTTTTTTTTTTTTTGCTGTCCCAGCCTCTGCGCGACTTCAGAGGCAGTGCACCCACGCCGCTCATTCCGACACCCCGTCCACAGCCACAGCCCGGTCGGCCCCGCCGCAGCCCCGGCACCAGCAATCCACAGGGAGCAGTCAATGTCAAGTCGTCAAGAGGCAACCCACCGGAGGAGACACTGCACTGTTGCCGAGTCACTTCGGTGGTGTTCAGTGGCGCCTGTTCTGATCTAACATACGCAGGACACCACCTACTAAGCCCCCTACTGACGACAATAATTGCTTAGTCGCGGAGCCGGCGTGAGTGAGCTCTCCCTCCGGAGGGCGCCACCACGTCCGTCCAACGACAGCCCCCATGGACTCGCCGATACCGGTGACCTCGACGGAACCAAACCAAGACCACAGACGTGGAGAGGACATCGAAACTGAGGTCACCATGAGAACAGGGCATGAAGGGCCACAGAACTTGAGACATTTTTTTAATGCTGATCAATGAGAATGAGGATGATTAAGATGATGCTACGGATTTCCATTTCGGTCTGAGACTACATGACAGGGCTGTACTCTACGCTTCCTTTCATAATATATCCCGGCGTCAACCAGGCCCGAGAGATACAGGCACCTGCAGTGTTGGTCAGGAAATTTGAGCAACACTCTCAGAAACGCATCCATTAAGTGGATGAAACTCGACTGTGTGGTCCCAGTCTTCCCAACCGAGTCCGCAGCAAACTCAACTCTGGGTAGGAGCCTGTCGGGGCAGAAAAACCCACATGACTCTGATGGGATTCGAACCCACGACCTCCCAGCCGGGAGTCCGCGACGCTAACCACTTCGCCACGGCGGCTGGTGACAAATCGACATTTTCTTAGGGTAGAACAGACAATAAACATTTTCTTACGCATAAGGCAGGTAACGGATATTTCCAAGGGGACAGAGCATACACTGGACATTTTTTTTTGTAATTAGGACAGATAATTGATATTTTCTCGGGAATACAACAATTAATTCACACTTTGGGATCCGACGTGTGACAGATGCGTGTAGGAGAATAGGACAGATGATGGGCATGTTCATGAGGACAGGACAGATGCCATTTTTGGAGATATTAGACGGGAAATGGACCTTCTCTCTAGGACAGGACAGATGCCATTTTTGAGATATTAGACGGGAAATGGACCTTCTCTCTAGGACAGGACAGATGCCATTTTTGGAGATATTAGACGGGAAATGGACCTTCTCTCTAGGACAGGACAGATGCCATTTTTGGAGATATTAGACGGAAATGGACCTTCTCTCTAGGACAGGACAGATGCCATTTTTGGAGATATTAGACGGGAAATGGACCTTCTCTCTAGGACAGGACAGATGCCATTTTTGGAGATATTAGACGGGAAATGGACCTTCTCTCTAGGACAGGACAGATGCCATTTTTGGAGATATTAGACGGGAAATGGACCTTCTCTCTAGGACAGGACAGATGCCATTTTTGGAGATATTAGACGGGAAATGGACCTTCTCTCTAGGACAGGACAGATGCCATTTTTGGAGATATTAGACGGGAAATGGACCTTCTCTCTAGGACAGGACAGATGCCATTTTTGGAGATATTAGACGGAAATGGACCTTCTCTCTAGGACAGGACAGAGGATTGATGCTTTCTTTCAGATGAGACAGTAAATTGGTATTTTCTTGGGGGCAGGACATATAATGGACATTTTCTTACAGATAGGTCACTAAATGGTCATTTTCCAGGGGACGGGATGAATAATGGACATTTTCTAGGGGATAGGACAACAAATCGACATTTTCTTGGTGAACAGGACAGATAATGTCATTTTCTTGGGGAAAGGACAAATAATTGACATTTCTTTGTGGACAGGACAGATAATGACGTTTTCTTGGGGAAAGGACAAATACTTGACAATTCTTGGTGGACAGGACAGATAACGTCATTTTCCTGGGGAAAGGACAAATAATTGACATTTCTTGGTGGACAGGACAGATAATGACATTTTCTTGGGGAAAGGACAAATAATTGACATTTCTTGGTGGACAGGACAGATAATGACATTTTCTTGGGAAAGGACAAATAATTGACATTTCTTGGTGGACAGGACAGATAATGACATTTTCTTGGGGAAAGGACAAATAATTATCATTTCTTGGTGGACAGGACAGATAATGACATTTTCTTGGGGAAAGGACAAATAATTATCATTTCTTGGTGGACAGGACAGATAACGTCATTTTCTTGGGGAAAGGACAAAGAACTACATTTCTTGGTGGACAGGACAGATAATGACATTTTCTTGGGGAAAGGACAAACAACTGACATTTCTTGGGGATAAGACAAACAATTAATGGACACTTCCTTTCAGATGGACGAAAAATGGATATTTTCTGAGTTGAGACAATGAAAGGACAATTTCCAGACACCAGGGACACATTAGTCCCCAAGAGGCCAGTTCAAGATTCTTCAAAACACATTATATAGTTCAGAGACTGTCTTCCGCACCCATTGTCTGGGCCTACTGCCCTGTTGACATTCACCTTAAAAATAAAGTCACGATGACTTTGACATCGACATTTAAAAGTCGGGGTCCTCGTTTCTGTCAATTTGTTAAGGATATTAAGAGCGACTGACCTTTAAGACAAAGCTTTAGATGCTTACGTGCGCAAAAATAGCATCTGCTCTGGTAGACATGTATTAGAACGAATCATCATGGCCATGATGAAGAGTCTGTAGACACATGGTAACATGTCAACGAGACGCAAGAAACACACACACACACACACACACACATGCACACACAATCACGCACGCACGCACGCGCGCGCGCGCGCGCACACACACACACACACACACACACACACACACACACACACGCACGCACGCACGCACGCACTTATACACACACACACGCACACACACACACACACACACACACACACACACACACACACACACACACACACACAGATGCACGCACGCACACAAACACGCGCGCACTTTTATTTCCCCTCTATATCTGTGGCTGTGACACCAGCCCATTCAATTCCCACCCAAGATTGTTGGTCCTTGTCAGAAAGACACTGTACACCCTGCAGTCTCTTCCAAAGGTCTGGTCCTTGCTGGTGGTCTGGTGCACAAGCAGACTTATGATTCTAGTCTTCTGTGCTCGATCCCCAGTGTGCTGTCATTCTCTTTTGACCGTTGTCGTTGTTGTGTTCAGCTTTCATTACCCTTCTCCCGTTCCATTTTTCCACTTTACGCTTCAGCATTGTTCCTCTTTTCCATAATCCTCCATTTCACAGTTCTCTTTTAAATCTAGTTGGCACCACTTGTCTGTCCTGTAACTGAACCGAATACTTATTCTGATTAACAACAGATAACTATTGAGTGGAGCGATGATTTCATTGCCGTCATTTCGGAGAAGCCTGGGTTGTGTTCACAACAGTTTTAACACAGTCAGTACTAACATCATTTGTGCTCGTTTCGCTGGTCTGATAACGCGTCAGTTTGTGGACAGTCTTGCTAGTTTTACCTCACTATGGAGAATTGTTGATGTTTTCACGTTAACCGAATCTGTCCATCGGGAAAATGTTTGATGTTTTCACGTTCATTGAATCAGACAGATGGAAGAATGGTTGGGTGTTTTTTACGATATTGAATCAGTCAGCTGGGAGAGTCGTTGATGTTTTTACGGTGATTGAATCAGTCAGGCTCGAGAATCGTTGGCAGTTGTCCCCCCAACGGTTTCATTTGATCAAGACAACTGCCGGGTGTCTGGCGCGAGGAGAAGGGGTCAGATGACGACGGCAGACAGGACATCAGCTGATGACCGGGTGGACAGGGCGGGTCGTCTTTCGCGGTGGCCGGACGTGGCGAGCTGGTCTGGCATGGTCAGGGAACTCGCCACCACCCTTCTGCCTTCTGCCCAGTGCTACCCCCATAGGGAGCAGGGCGAGTGGGTAGTTTTTGCCCATACAAAC
>CM065721.1:17275763-17278263 GCA_033310375.1 Conus canariensis
GAAGAATTGTTACTGATGGTTCTCAATCTGAAGAGGGGGCTGCCTTTGTTGTGTTTTCGCACAACCTCTTCCTCTCAGAGTTATTCCAAACACATTCTCACTGACAGCTCTATCTACACTGCAGAGTTGATAGCCTTGGTCCTGGGTCTTGAAATGTTTCTGAATTAAAACATAAAGATTTCCTCATTCTGTGTTACTCCCTTTGCTGGCCGTCACCTCAATCAGCTTCAACTGCTGAATTGTTTGAACTGTGTTTTCAAGTGGGCATTCGAGGCACTGAGGACGTTGATCATCTTGCCAAGAATGCGACAAAGAACGTGTTGAGCAGATTCTCTCTGCCAAACACCGATCTGAAACCCATAGCTCAAGCTTACATCAAAGACCTCTGGGAGGTGGAGTTGAACACGCAGACGGGTAACAAACTCTTTCAAATCCGTCCAGACCTGAAAGAGCTCTTTAGCATGTTCCAAGGGCGGCCGTAAAGAAGAAATACTCTCCTGCCGTTTGCACGCGGTCACTCCTTTTACACCTATTCTTATCTTTTAAAAGGTAAAGAAGCTCCGTGGTGCGTTCCACTCAGAATGAGACATGTACTTACAGAGTGTGGGGACTTGCATGATGCCAGACATAAACACTTTACAGCAGACTCCATGAAAACCTTGTTCACATTTGTCACACCGGACGTGATGTTTTGAATTTTTGAGAGAGATCATCATTTTTCGTCTCATCTAAAACTTTATGGAAGAAAGATTTTAGCGAAATTTCATGTGTGTTTGAAAAGTTGTGTTTTATTGAGTTTTATGGATGTGTATTTTTTTTTAATGACTCGAGAGTTGAGATCTACGCGGTGACAACCCTTATATATCCCATTGTGGTCGGCTGGGCTATAGGCAGCACTATTTCTCTCCGGAGCGATCAGACTGAAGACAAATTCCTGGATACATCGTGGAATCACGCGCTGAAAGATATGATTATGAAGGGTATAATTAAATTCTAAGTTTCACGGTTTTCTACTGGATAAGGATTGCTTGACACACTTCTGCGGGTAAACTTCCATGTCCCCTTCCTTCTCCCTAGCCTCTAACCTGCGGAGATTTTCCTAGAGCACTTCAGGGTCTTTGTCGCAGGTGATGAAGCGGTAGGCCGCGGTGTCGTCAACGAAGAGTCTGGATGGAGAGGAGACTACAAAGAAATTTCATTTATATAAACCAGAAACAGGCAAGGCCCAAGCACAGATTCCCGAGGCACGACAGACTTCGTACATACGTAGCCAGATTGAGAGCCGTCCGCCACCACTGCCTGCCTGCGGTCGCTGAGAAAGTATGCGATCCAGCTGTTGGCGCTTCCTCGAACCATGTAGTAGTCACGCTTGTGTGTCATGAGGATACACGATACATGATAGCACTAACAAAGGTATTTGATGGGACGTTGGTAACGGAGACAGACCTATAATTAGACGCCTTGCGATGTTCTCTGTTTTTGAAGACAGGTGTCATCAG
This sequence comes from Conus canariensis, assembly GCA_033310375.1. Classification (NCBI taxonomy): domain Eukaryota; kingdom Metazoa; phylum Mollusca; class Gastropoda; order Neogastropoda; family Conidae; genus Conus; species Conus canariensis. The sequence goes on from CM065721.1 coordinate 17,277,263, forward strand.
TGCCTCCTTCCAGTCCTTACAGACTTCAACTGTTTGAAGGGATGAGCGATAGACCGTAGCAAGCATGCGGACACAGGTCGTGCAGCCAGCTCCTTCGGCACACGAGGGTTAATGCTGTGGGCCAGCTGCTTTTTTGGAGTTCAGGTTGGCCGGTAGTTTTTCCACACCTGTTGTACTGACGTTGATGTCGTCCATGGTAATTCGTCACGGAAGTTAGGTATTGTGCACTCGGTCCTAAATTCATCTTCCGGATAATTAATATCTGTGCTGAACTCTGAATTGCAGGTATTCAGCAATTCAGCTCCCTGTTTCGGGTCCGTGAAGAGTGAGTTCTCCGCCTGGATTCAGAGCTGGGACTCGGAGATTGTAGAGTTTGTGCTCTATAAAAGTCCACCATCGTTTCTAACTGGGTTTGGAGTCCTGGAGAAAGCAGGCCTTCAGTGCAGAACCAGTTGGAACGCCGGAACTGTTTTCGCATTTCCCTGTTGTATTTGTTTACTGCCGTCTTTAACTCCTTGTCGCCTGCCTTCTTCGTCCGCTCGTACGCCCTGTCCCGTTTCTTCATGAGTTTGTTTATTTCTGGGGTGATCCATGTGTACGAACCCTTGAGTCTCGGCTTCTTGATAGGGGTGTGCCGAATCTTTAGCAGAGGAAGGAAGTCTTGCTGTGGTAATACCATCTCCTGTTTCATGGCCTCCCGGTTGGCTCGCTGGTAGAGGAGGGATGGGACGATTTGCACTCTGTAGCAGCAGGTTAGAGTACACTGTGGTCTGAGATACCTGGGATGACCACCCTTGGGATAAAGAAGGGCGAGTTAGTAATTACAAGATAAAATGTGTTTCTAAGGCGAATAGGGTTTCGTACCATCTGGTCAAGGCCAGTGTTGTACGCGAGCTCGATAATTTTTTTGCGGAGACTAGGGTAGGTGGGATGGGGTTTCATAGCCGTATTTTTCCAGTTCCAAGAAGGAAGCTGAAGTCGCCGGGGACAAGAATTTGCGC
>CM065721.1:17283263-17308263 GCA_033310375.1 Conus canariensis
GTGGGAGGGAGGGATGGGGGAGGAGATAAGCTTAAGAAGTGTATTGATTGCCCCTAACATAATGCGTTCCGCATGTGCGGGCTGCCTACTCGCATAATGGCTTCCTATGTGTGTGAATATATTCAAGTATTGATGCACAGAATGACTCCTTGAGGTGTGTGTGGTATTTTGTGTGTATGTGTGTGTGTGCGTGCGTATGTGTGTGAGTGTGTGTTGGTGTGTGTGCGTGGGGGAGGGGGGGAAATAGAAAGAGAGAGAGAGAGTGTGTGTGTGTGTGTGTTTGCGTGTGTGCAAGCGCGCGCGCGCGTGCGAGTGTGAGTGACTAATAGTGAAAAGGAGGGAATCACCGATGTTGCCACACGAAATCCGAGACACAGAGAAAATAACAGCAACATAGAAAACAACAAGCGAAAATAGACAGATCAGCAGTAAAAACATTTGGGAAACATGGGAAGATTGTCTCCGTAATTCTTCAAAGATCGTGACTCGTCCCTTCTGAGCAAGGTTTATAAATGTCGTTGTAATCTGCTTTTATATTTGCTGCAAGAAATGGTAGTGTTTCTTCTTCTTCTTCCTTTAATTCCGCAAAGAGCCATTGGCGCACCGCTAAAAAAAAACAACTATTCACAAGATTCCTTCAGCTCTGTCGGCTTTGTGCCAAGGCCTGGGTGTCTGCAAGTGGTTTCTTTGTCCATTCCACAACGTTTTTAGTCCATCGCTTTTCTCCCTCCCTCAACAACTCCCTGGACAATTACCTCAGAGGGCCATTGACTCATGTGAAGTGAGCACGTCAACAGAATTTTTCCCGATTGATGCCAGCAGATCTTGGAATGATCGAGCGTGCTGCTTGATAATTCGACTCACTTGATCGTTGCTTGTGTGTAGTATCTTGCGGTAATGCCTTATTCCTACGGCTTGGATTCTTGTTTCCGGACTGGCTGTGATGGTCCGTGTCCGGCATACGTACAAGAATACGGAAATCCAAACATGCACACATGAGCCTGATCTTGTGTTTCACGGAAATGCTGTTGTTCTTCCATTCATGTTTGGGTTCGGATAGCGCTGATGCCTTTTCTGCCCTTAAAGACAAATCCGGTTTGGATCCCTAATTGCCAATTATGGGTCCCATTGAAATGGTTTGTTCAACAGTTTCTAGCTTCTGCCCACGGACAGTCGTGTCCGTAGTGATGGTGACCATCAGCTTGGTCTTCTTGGCACTGATGTCCTCGCGTATCGGGTTGATGTTTCATCCAGCTTTTAACAAGCTTGGTGAGTTCGCGTTCACTGCTTTCCAGGCCGCTGATGTCATAAGCAAAGCGAGGGTTCGTGATGATTCTTCCTCCAGTGCTGACAGTGATGTCACGATCTCGAGTATTAATCGATTTACGTTCCAGAACTATGTTGAAAAGTATGGGAGGAAGAAGGCAGCCCTGTCGGATTTCAGCTGTTGTTGTATGATCACCGCACTGGATGCTTTGAAATGCAGCTGCCTGATGGTGGTGAACAGCTGTCGCGAGATGTTAAATTTCCTTCATTGTGGCCCGTAAAATCTACACCAGACTCTGTCGAACGCCTTGAAGTCTTTGAAGACGTGGTAAAACTCCTTCTGGTGTTTGAAATGCTCTTCGCAAAGGGTATGCAGGTTAGAGATCTGTTCGGTGGTACCTCTGCCATTGCGGAATCCAGCCTTTTCTTGAGGAGTGATGACATCTACTTGCGGCTGCAATCTGAGCGGCGGTCTGATTTTCAACATTACTGTGCTGGCATGGATGATGAAACGATAGTACGGTAGTTCTTGTAGTGCTGAAGACTTCCTGTCTTGAGAACTGACTTACAGTGTTTACGTTCATGGCATGGGCCACACGTCAGTGTGCCTGATTTTGTCGACAGATGACAGGTAGTGTCTCACCTCCATGTTTCAAGAGGTCTGCAAGAAAGCTGTCGCTGCTTTCAGTCTTACCACAATTCACTGCTACTACAACTTTTCATCACCGACTGTCGAAAGTCATCCGCATTGATGAAATCTGCACTGTTGGCACACGTGGATCTCCTTTGCTCTGTCTGCGAGTTCAGACCAATGCTCATATCATCATTTGTATGACATCTTTCTGTGTGAGGCTGCTGCCGTCTTTGTTCTGAATGGTTCCCACTTAACTTTACTCCCGTTCGGTGATGTCTTTCACGATCTTAAGTTTTCTGTTTGTCTTTAATGTGTATGTCTCACTCATTACGCTCATACTCTTGTTCGGTCCAGCTATCCTTTGCATTCGTTCGTCCGTTTCTCTTCATTTTTTCGACCGATCTTCTTGTTTACAGCGGTGTGTTACTCCTTTGAGTCCTCTTTGCTCTCGTGCGTTTAAAGCTTCTTCTATTGCCACGCATCTCCCAGACACATCTTGTGAACCACGGTTTATATGTCCATCAGCTTGTTCCTGGAATCGTTGTTGCTGTTTCAGTCATCGCCTGACTGAAGTTTTTGAGAGCCTCACGATCTCCTTTCAGCGATAGCAGTGGGGCAAATTTCGTTCCAGTTGCTGCTTGCAATTTTTCAACGATGTTTGGATCTTGTTAATAAAAAAAAAACCCTAGCTCTCCCTGTACACGTTAGTCTTTTTGCTCATCATAGTACAAGATATGCCCCTTCTACTGTCCATTCTGCAGGGTCTTTTTTGCTCACATGGTTTCATGTATTTTTGTGGACATTTGAATGTTTCAGTATTTTTCTTTCATCTGGATTCTATGAATTTAAAGGAATGTGTGGTCATCCCAACATGGCCTAGTCTTAACGGCTTTAAAGATGTCTATAGTTTAGCTACCACGTTGTGAACTGTTTGTGCTGTTTCTTTTCAGGATGTTATTTGTTTTCAGAATCTGAAGTTTTAGGATGCAGCCTTTTTCCCCCATGAGAATTTGACAGTCCTGAGAAGATCATAAGTGGTCTGTTGGACTATACTACGCACAAAAAGTTAAGGATCGGTATGTGAAAACAGGTGCGTAATAAACTCAGTTCGCTACTGTTATTTATTTCTTAGTCCAGCCAAATTGTCATGAATTCTTGTTCAGCTGTAAGTGGGCGATGTTGTGTTCGTGCGAAAATTGCACGGGATTCTCTACTACTGAGCTGGGCCGCAAACGGAAAAGCGGAAACTTGCGAAAAATGACCTTGTTTTGGACCGTTCTGCCTGAACACATTGCACTTGCCAGATGGAAAAACCATTATGCACGTGCAAGCACTGCTGTTTATGTGTGAGATGCTGTCGCTCGCTTGGCTATATAAGAAGACATTCCACCAGTAGTAGGCCTGATCTGACAATGCCTCCACGACGAAAATTAAGCGAGTTGGATAGGGGACGAGCTGTTGCATGGTTCCAAGATGGTGTTCCCAAGCAAGAAGTGGCCAGGCGACTTCATGTGTCCATCTCGGTCATTGTCCGACTGATTCAACGCTTCACAGCCACTGGGATTGTCCATGAAAGACGCAGATCTGGTCGACCGAAGAAGACAACCCCACGTGACGATCATCTATTGAACGACAAGCCCTGCAGACAAGAACAGCCTCTTCCAGCATAATTCAAAGGCAGTTCAGGGTGGCTACTAACATCAACATCAGCCAGCAGACCATACGGAACCGCCTACATGGGTTTAATCTCCGTTCTCGTCGCCCAGCAGTACGGCCACGCTTAACTCCAGCCCATAGGGCAGCACGCCGCGCCTTCTGCGCACGTCACGTGAGGTGGACACGTCAGCAATGGTCCCAGGTCCTGTTCAGTGATGAATCACGCTTCACCCTTCACCACAACGACGGCCGACTGAGGGTCTGGAGGCGCCCAGGGCAACGCTTTACTGACGCCACTGTCCAAGAAAAGGTGGCCTTTGGTGGAGGTTCTGTAATGGTCTGGGGGGGCCTTCAGCCTTCACCACAGAACACCCTTGTATCATGTACAGGGTAACCTGACTGGCATCCGATACCGGGATGAGATCCTTCGACCGCTGGCTGTGCCTACACTGCAGCAGATGGGACCGAGGGCTGTCTACCAGGATGACAATGCTCGCCCCCACAGGGCAAGGGTGGTCAACGACTTCCTGCAGCAGTCTGGAGTCAACAGAATGGAGTGGCCAGCATGCAGTCCCGATCTCAACCCGATTGAGAACCTCTGGGATGAGCTGGATCGCAAAGTGAGGAGCCACCCCCCTCCCAGGGATGCCCAACACCTCTACCAGATGCTGCAGGCTGAGTGACAGGCGCTTCCACAGAGGATCTTCACCAACCTGGTCAACTCGATGAGGACTTGCTGTGTCGAGTGCCAAAACAGCCATGGTGGTTACACGCATTACTGAGCTTTTGGGAGCATCAGTATGCCCTGTCTTGTGATTTCAATGACTTTGGGAAATCAAATTTGGATACGTACCCACTTTAATCAAATGTACACACCAAACGATTGCTCGAGATTGAAGGCAATTGTGTATCGTTATCACTAAAGAATGGAATTAAATGTTGGCCAAACTTCAACGCATTGACTTTCTTATTTTGACAGTTATGAATGTTTGTGAAAGTGATCCTTAACTTTTTGTGTGTAGCTTATAATGATCAATAACTGAAAACTGAAACTTCTGTACGTACTTCTCCGTTGTTCTCTATGTCACTGCATAGAGGCCGAGAGTATACCAGAAGTGTCAATTCATTTAGTTTTCCAATATGTCTGGTACCCGTTTTTAAGAGGTCCTAAGAAGACCCAGTGACGAACCGAAAAATGAGTATCTTCGGTGTCCGACCAAAAATACAAGTAGCCTCTCTATTGCTGCAATTATGAGGATCAGCAGCATTGATTCGAAGTCTAAATGTTAGCAAAACATTTGGGAACTTGGAGAGGATGGTAAGCTTCAACATGCAGCGTTTTCTATGCTGATTTCGTTTTTGATCTGCATCTTGGTAAAAAGTATTTATTTCCTGTCTTTATATTTTTTTGATTCATGAAGAAGCCTGATATGAAATATGTGTAGTTATTTTTACTGATTTAGATGACCTTAAGAAAACATCAAACAGAAATGTGTAGAAAACTAATGTGTCCAGCTGTCTTCTCCTTGATGACTGTATTTGTTGAGTCTCAGTGGTCCCAGGACATTCATGCCGATAGCTTAACCTGCTGAAGAGAAGCTATAGCTCCGAAATACGGGCATCAGTTTAGCAAAAACAAATGTGTCGTTTACTGAATTAGGGCTGGAGCTTTCGAAACTCCATCTGTCAAATACACAAGCACGCACGCACGCAAGCACGCGCGCACACGCACACACACACACACCACACACACACACACACACACACACACACACACACACACACACACACACCACACACCACGCACGCACGCACGCACGCACGCACCACACACACACACCACACACACACACACACACACACACACACACACATACACACACTGCATGGCACACACAGAAATAGAAGAATGGAGGTCCCTATGTTGAAGAAAAAAAAAAAAGGAAAAAAGTGGAAAAAAAATGAAGGTTTGAGGGGAATAAAAGGGGGGGGGGGGTCTTAAAAGAAAGAACTTATGGAAAACAGAGAAAAAGTAACGTATGGAGAAGAGAAATGCACAGAAAAAAAGAAGAAAAAAGGGAGGTATGATGAATATGTAAACGTAGGTAAATGAGGAGAAAGTAGAGAACGTACGGCAAAGCACAGCAAGTTGGGGAAACCCATAGGCAAAACGTTGTGCAGACTGAACGTAGCTAAATTGTTCAGAGGGCTACCCTACCATCTAATGCACAAAGGCACGGACAGTTGGGAGGACAAACATGGAGAGAGGGAGTGGAGAAGATAGGCGGGGGTGGGGTTAGGGAGTGGGGGGTGGGCGTGGGTGTAATGAAATGAAAATGACGAAGGGGGTACGGGTGTGACACCCAAATAGTATTCGCCAGTAGTTCTGGGAAGATCTTTTATGCCCTAGAGATTGATTTGAAAATCTCTGCTTTCCCACTGCATGCCTCTTTGTCTGTCTGTCTGTCATTCTCTCTGTAGTGTTGTGAACAAGTTTTGATCTAAGGGACATTACTCATTTGCTTTTACTTTGAGAGCCTCGTTCGGAGGATAAACAGTTTTGATGGCGACCGTCAAGAAGACCTGAGTCAATACAACAGTTATTACCGCATCAACACGACTTGAAAGTTTCTGTTGTACGAATCCATGCAACAAACATTCTACAACCCCAAGCAGTCACAGCATCACACTCTCTTTTCTTCTCTCTTTGCCTCTGTCTGTCTCTGTCTGTCTCTGTCTCTGTCTCTGTCTCTGTCTCTCTCTCTATCTCTCTCTCTCTCTCTCTCTCCGCGCGCGCGCGCGCGCGCGCGCGCGCGGCGTACTGGCGAAAGATTTTTAAGAGGTGGATTTTTATATTCTATGTATGATATGGATTTTAAAATCTGAGCTTTTTCTCTGAATGTGCCTGTCCGTCCGTCTGTCTCTTTTGCGAGTATCCATTGGGGAGGTTATCTCTGATGTTCTGTCTGATATGAATTAAAAAAACAACAACAACAAAAAAACGTTTTCTCTGTCTCTGGTCTTTGTCGCTGTCTGTCTGTCTGTCTGTCTGTCTGTCCTCCCCCTCTCTCTCTCTCTCTCTTACTCTCTCTCTCTCTCATTCAGACACAGAGAAAAAGACTAGCTTCAGCACACAAGTACACTATGCACAGTGTAGTTCGGTCGGAAATCATGTTTCTATAAAAAAAAAAAAAGGCAGGCGCCAATGCTTCATTCAAAATGTTCACTAATTGCTTGTAACAACAACAAACAACAACAACAACAACAACACCAAAAAACGCATGGGGAACATATGGGCCTTGCATTTGATCAAATATTAGTAGTTTTCTAAATGAACAATCGGATTCAAGAACTATTTTTCTTCTGCAGCATTAACATGTGGGCACAATGTATACGTGTGTGTGATAGAAAGCTAATTAGAACTGTCTGTGCAACCCAGTCACAGAGAAACAGACTAGCACAGTAATGAGTTCTGTAAAAAAAAAATATGGCCTGATTTCACGACTAGTTTAAAGACTACTGCATGGTCTGCCACAAATGGAGAAAAGTGAATTCCCGCCTGTAACACTTGCCGGAAAAAAATTCCGGACGTGTTTAGCATGTATGTCACAAGAGTGATGATATTTAATAAAACTTTCCAATGCTTCACACAGACACACACATAGACACACAGACAAGCACGCACGCACACACACACACACACACACACACACACACACACACACACACACACACACACACACACACACACACACACACGTACTCTCTCTCTCTCTCTCTCTCTCTCTCTCTCTCTCTTACATACACACACACACACTCTCTCTCTCTCTCTCTCTCTCTTTTCTTTCCACACACACACACACACACACACACACACACACACACACACACACACACACACACACACACACACAATACACGCGCGCGCGCGCGTACGGACCAACGCGTGCGCTCGTGCTCGCGCACCAACACAAATGTGCGGGCGCACAGATCTCATCTGCTCTCTGTATCCCATTAGTCCACTTTCGCGCCGCATTCAACGAACACTGGTGTGTAGGTGTGCCATCAATACCTGCTTTACCTCGGGTGTCTGGCACAAGTAAGAAAATTAATCAGCGCCGGTAATTAACCCCATCCACTAATGAGCCACCTGGTGCAATCGTTCCCATCATCCATTTGGCCTCAGCGGCAGATGCATGTGACATTATGTCGAGCGCTGCACGTGCACACGATCGACTGTCCCATTTAGGCCAAAGTCTCTGGAAGACTTGCCCTTGGGACCTAGTGTCGTCAGGAAAAAAAAGAGGTTTAGGTTAACTAGCATGTCCATTGTCCTCAAATAACCACCCGGAAACATGTAGTTACAATAGAATTTTATTGCTTCCAGACTGATGAGAGAACTGATTGTCCGTTCTACATTGTTTTCGTTATTTTGAATGCTGTTTGTCAAGACTGAAGACTCAGTACGTCGAAACGCGTTGTATTTGTTTTGTAGTTTATTTGTTTCTTCGTTTAGCGGCCCAGTAGTTTGCTCTGGATAGAAGATAACAAGAAGTGAAATAATTATCAAAATGTAATAAATGAATAGGGTAAATAGATACAATTAAAAAAAAAGGAATGAATGCAGACAAACCCGATGAAAATGTTCATCGAGGAAGGGCGATACTTTACGTCTGCAGTACTGATACCACTAACAGAGAGACTGTTGACCGAACACTAGCAACCCGATTCTGAAGAATCTGGCAGATTGTCAGCATTGACGTCAGCTCCTTCACAGTCGTCTTTTACTAGTTGGACAGAGTGTTGGTTTGGTCATGTCTCTGGAAGGTTTCTCTCTGTCTTTTTCTCTCTCCCTCTCTCCCTCTCTGTCTCTCTGTCTCTGTCTCTGTGTGTGTGTGTGTGTGTGTGTGTGTGTGTGTGTGTGTGTGTGTGTGTGTGTGTGTGTGTGTGTGCGTGTCTGTCTCTGTGTCTCTCTGTTTATATCAGTCTCTCTGTTTCTGTCTGTCTCTTTCCTCTCTCTCTCTCTCTCTCTCTCTCTCTCTCTTCTCTCTCTCTCTCTCTCTCTCTCTCTCTCTCTCTCTCTCTCTCCCCTGACTTTGTCCTTTAGTGCATGTATGTATGTGTACGGACGCGCGCGCGCGCGCGCGCGCGCGCGCGCGCGCGTGTGTGTGTGTGTGTGTGTGTGTGTGTGTTGTGTTGTCTGTCGTTCTTGTCTCTGTGTCTCTCTGTTTATATCAGTCTCTCTGTTTCTGTCTGTCTGTCTCTTTCCTCTCCTCTCTCTCTCTCTCTCTCTCTCTCTCTCTCTCTCTCTTCTCTCTCTCTCTCTCTCTCTCTCTCTCACTTTGTCCTTTAGTGCATGTATGTATGTGTACGGACGCGCGCGCGCGCGCGCTGTGTGTGTGTGTTTGTCAATCCCCCTGCTCCCTCCTTTATCTCGGTTTTCGTCTCTACCCTTCACCCTATCTCGTTCTCATTCCATCCTGCTCTCCCCATTCCACCCATCCTCTCCATGCGTCTTTTCATTTCTCTCTCTCTCTCTCTCTGCTTTTCTGTCTCTCTTCTTCTCCTACTCATTCTTTTACTACTACTCTCTCTCTCTCTTTTTTTTCAAATTTAGCTTACCAATACCCTCACATAGGTCTCGCGATGTACAAAAGTTCTCATCGTTCCTGCAACTGATATTTAAGTGTGCATAGCTAGCGGCCTCACGGGGACACGTACTCGTTGTGGTTTTGATTCTTTGTATGGTTATTGGTACGTGCTAAAGACTTCCTGTTTATGTGCTCTTGCTAATGTTTGTTTGTGATTGATTGCTTACGTGATGTTCACTCACCCCTTCATGAGCGGTCATGGCCTGTTATGACTAAATGTGTCCGAATCCATTTCCATTCCTATTCTGTCTCTCATTCTCTTGCTCGCTCTTCTTCCTTTTCTTTTAACCCACTCTTTATTCTTTTCTTTTCCCAGTTCCTCTCGTTTCTTTGAGAGGGGGATAGGGATGGAAAGGAATGTGTGTGTGTGTGTGGGGGGGGGGGGAGACACACATACACGCATACGCATGCACGCACGCACGCACATACTCACGCACGCATGCGCACGCGCACATCACACACACACACACACACACACACACACACACACACACACACACACACACACACACACACACACACACACACAACGCACACCGAACAAGGACATAGAGAGAGAGAGAGGGAGACAGAAGGGCAATGTGTTTGTGTGCTCTTGGCTGTCCGTGATAAATTTGAGACCTGTTTTCAATGTTTCCGCGACACACATTCGAAGACAACAGCCCAGGTGTCAGTAACAGAAGATAAGTATAAACATGTCTAGGTCAGACAGAGCATAAAATGCTTTTACCCTTAATTCCTTACATTTTCTACCCCACGCAGCTCCCTTAATCTCTCTTTACTGTCGTTTCCTGTTTTTCTCCCTTCGTATCCCATTTACCTTTCTCTGTTCGAGAAAGTTTTTGCCCTTTTTCGACTCACACGTGTAGCAAAATGGGTCTTTTTAATTACCCTGTTTTGGTTGTCTGTGAGTATGTGTGCCCGCGCGCGCGCGCGCGTATGTATGTGTGTGTTCAACTGTCAGCTCCATCTGACAATCTGTCGTCATCATTCTCTTTAACTGTCAACTCCATCTGTCGTCGTCTATCTTTCCAAGAGTCAGCTCCATCTCACAGTCTGTCGTCATCAATCTCTCCAACTGTCAACTCCATCTTACAGTTTGTCATCATCATCATCACCAATTGTGAGCACCGTCTCAAAGTGTCGTCATCAGTCCCTCCCAGAGTGAATCCGTGTTACAGTCTGTTGGCATCATTCTCTCCAAGTGTAAATTCATCTTACAGTCTGTTGGCATCATTCTCTCCAAGTGTAAATTCATCTTAGAGTCTGTTGGCGTCATCCTCTCCAAGTGTAAATTCATCTGACAGTCTGTTGGCATCGTTATCTCCAAGTGTAGATTCATCTTACAGTCTGTTGGCATCATTCTCTCCAAGTGTAAATTCATCTTACACTCTGTTGGCATCGTTCTCTCCAAGTGTAAATTCATCTTAGAGTCTGTTGGCGTCATCCTCTTCAACTGTCAACTCCATCTTACAGTCTGTCGTCATCATCCTCTCCAGCTGTCAACTCCATCTTACAGTCTGTTATCATCATTTTCCCTAACTGTCGACTCAGTCTCAGAGTCTGTCCTCATCATATTCTCCAACTGTAAACTTCATCTTACAGTCTGTTGTCATCAATCTCTCCAACTATCAACTCCGTCTTACAGTCTGTCATCGTCATCATCACCAATCGTCAGCACATCTCAGAGTGTCGTCAGCATTGCCTCCAAGAGAAAATCAATATTACAGTCTGTTGGCATCATTCTCTCCAAGAGTAAATTCATCTTACCGTCTGTTGGCGTCATTCCTTCCACGTGTAAATTCATCTTACAGTCTGTTGGCGTCATCCTCTCCAACTGTAATTTCATCTGACAGTCTGTTGGCATCGTTATCTCCAAGTTTAGATTCATCTTACAGTCTGTTGGCATCATTCTCTCCAAGTGTAAATTCATCTTACACTCTGTTGGCGTCATTCTCTCCAAGAGTAAATTCATCTTACCGTCTGTCGTCATCATATTTCCAACTGTAAACTTCATCTTACAGTCTGTTGGCGTCATTCTCTCCAAGTGTAAATTCATCTTACAGTCTGTTGGCGTCATTCTCTCCAAGTGTAAATTCATCTTCAGTCTGTTGGCGTCATTCTCTCCAAGTTAAATTCAGCTTACAGTCTGTTGGCATCATTCTTCTCCAAGATAAATTCATCTTACAGTCTGTTGGCATCATTCTCTCAAGTGTAAATTCATCTTACAGTCTGTTGGCGTCATTCTTCTAAGTGTAATATCATCTTACAGTCTGTTGACGTCATTTCTACCAAGTGTAAATTCATCTTACAGTCTGTTGGCATCATCTTCTCCAAGTGTAAATTCATCTTACAGTCTGTTGGCATCGTTCTCTCCAAGTGTAAATTCATCTTATAGTCTGTTGGCATCGTTCTCTCCAATGTAAATTCATCCTACAGTATGCTGGCATTGTTCTCTCCAAGTGTAAATTCATCTTACAGTATGCTGGCATCGTTCTCTCCAAGTGAAGATTCATCTTACAGTCTGTTGGCATCGTTCTCTCCAAGTGTAAACTCATCTTACAGTCTGTTGGCATCGTTCTCTCCAAGTGTAAATTCATCTTACAGTCTGTTGGCGTCGTTCTCTCCAAGTGTAAATTCATCTTACAGTCTGTTGGCGTCGTTTTCTTCAAATGTAAATTCATCTTATAGTCTGCTGGCATCGTTCTCTCCAAGTGTAAATTAATCTTACAGTCTGTTGGCGTCATTCTCTCCGAGTGTAAATTAACCTTACAGTCTGTTGGCGTCATCCTCTCGAAACTCCTTTTCACAGTCTTTCCAAGTGTCAAACCATCTCACAGTTTGTTGGCATTATTCTCATCGTATATGTACCCCATTTTCAGCCCACCCAGAATGGAGGATGGAAGTGAAGAACAACCAGCCTAAGTTGGTGCTTTAACTATAGAAGCACAGTCAGACGTGGGAGGGAAGGGATTCTAAAGAACGCATTCCTTCACCTAAGCAGACTGTGGCCACTTTGTCAGACGAGGACTCGTAAGTCCAGTGAAGTCGGTTTGTTCACTAGAGATAACTGGTGACAGTTATCACAACAGACGACAGACACTTTCTAGTTGGTTACTCCAGTTATTATCATTCTTGTTGGAGGAATACGTACACGATTGTGTATAATGTTCTTTCTTCCTTCCCACCCTCCCTTCTTCCCTCCCTCCCCCCTCTCTTTCTCTCACCCCCATCTCTCTCTCTCTCTCTCTCTCTCTCTGTCTCTCCACACACACACACACACACACACACACACACACACACATACACACACACACACACACACACACACACACACACACACACACACACACACACACACACATGTTAACGTTTAACTTGCTTTCAGTCTTGATCTGACCTCAGTGGTGGGCTTGGCTGTAAAGAACATGACTTGTACCTTTCACTGTATTTTACTCTGGGTCTGTCTGTTTGTCTGTCTCTATTTCTCCTTTCAACATCGCCCCCTATGCTGCTATTCACAACCTCTCTCTTTATTACCTCGTTCTGGTTTGTCTGTCCTCTCAACGTATAGGCGTCAGAATGGGAAAAAAAGGGAAAAACTGTGTAAATATGGAAATGAAGGTGAACGAGAGTAAAACTGGCCATGGGAGACGCTGTGGGGAAGAGGTGGGTGGGGATGAATAATATGTGGACCAGTAAACTTGCATACGGAAGGCACTACAAAGAGAAATCGTATGAGAAGGGAATGGGAGGGGTAGAGGTAGAGAAGTGGTTAACCTCTAATAATTCAAAAGGATTGAGGAGGGAGGCGGAGGGTGAACGAGGGAATGTAGATAAAATAAGAATAAAGTTGGTGTGACGAGTGTTGGGGAGAGAGGGAGGGGGCTGGCGACATTCCTTGTAATTCGATTGATATTCACGGTCGCCCACATATTCTGGCACGGAAGAAATACAGTCCATGGAATACGTGTACCCTGCGGGGACATAAAGGGGAAAGAACTACGCCAAAGAAAAACGAATTTCAGATGACCACAAATCCATAGTCAGCGAGCATGCACGTGCAGGAGAGCGTATGGTTTGCTGTGGATGATAATGAGGTCGCCAATGATTATGGATCCTTCTGAGGGATTCAGGAAAGAAGCTGGTACACTTTACCCTTGCCTATTTCATTATCATTATCATTTTTGTTCTGCTGTTGATGATGATGACCGTCTTTGTTATTTATAAACTAATCATTTTGCATTAAATGGGCGTGGTTCAGTAAGCTTCGGAAGGTAAACAGTACTAGTTTCTCTCAATAAGTAAACAAAAAGCAATATCGGTATCGAATTTTGTCTCCTTTGTCTCAGTTTTTCTGTTACAAGTCGGTAGGCAAACTTCGGAGTCCTCTGCGTTGAGGCTATCCACGCTGGCGTATGATGTCGACTCAAATTTTGCACGGATAAGGTCGGACAGAAGGCCGAGAAAGTGGATTTACTTTTCCAGCTTCCAAGCTTAATGTATCCACTTTCACAACTTTGGGCGATACTTTACTGACCCCGAAATTCAACTGAAAGTTTTCACCATTCCACCAATACAAGAAGCACATCTCTGAAGATTATTTTCGAATAAAAGTTAACTTTAAAAGTCACAACCAACAAGTAAGGACTTCTTGTCAGAAAGCATTGAGCATTCTCCTAGTCGTAGCACACCAAGTTTTTTTTTTGGCTCTTATCCGCTCCAAACTGGTCTACCACTGTTTTGTCTATGGTTCTGCAAGACCTTCCAAACTCTGCATTCCATCAACCATCAAGGGCTTCGACTCCGTGTGTGTGTATGAGGGCGGGGGGAGCATTCTGCACCACCCATGTGTACAGTCTTTTTACAAAGTCTAGGGAACCATCCCTGTCAACCCGTCGACAAAAGCTCTCTCCGAACTATTGTTTGAACCTCTTCTCTGAACCCCCAAACCCTGTATAAGAGTTATGAGTTATATTTTTCACACGAAATTCGAAAAAGAATTTGAGGAGAACCCCTGTTCAATTCCACTCCTAGGAATCCTTATTTTTCACCATATGAACGACGCAGACATTGAAGTTAAAGTTGCGTGTATTTTTTTCTCCAAATTTCCAGACGTTGTGTGTTATTTCTCCAAATTTCCAGACGTTGTGTGTTATTTCTCCAAATTTCCAGACGATCAACCATGGACTTTCCACACTCATGAGATCCACTTTGATCTAGTCTCTTATCGCAAAGACTGTACCAACTCGCTAGCGCACAAGGCACTTTTTTGTGCCGAATTCTGAATTTCCATCGTTTGAAGCAATGTCTGCTGACAGCTCCAGATCGGAGAATGGAGTTGCTTCTATTGCTCCTTCCTGCTCAAGAGCTTCTTCACAATGTTCTAAACACATTCCTTCAGACCGCTCCATCTGCCCTGCTGAACTCACAGCGTGGTCCTGACATTTAGAATGGTCTCTGAATTAAGACAAAAAATTCCCATTTTCTCTGAGTCCTCTCTGCCTGGAGGCCATTGCCCGCCGTAATCTCAGGCACCCTGAACTCCTGACTTTTTTGGTACTTGTACACCTCTGCAATTTTTGAGAGTTACAACCTAGTTTTTGTTTGGGTAATTCGGTCATGTTGACTTTTCAGGCAATGAGGTGGCTGATAGCTTGCTGAGAATGTCACATGCAAACAGTTGTGCGGGTTGTCAAAACCCGTACACTGATGTGAAACCCAAAGTTGAGACTTACGTCAAACACCTCACGCAAGAGGACCAGAATACGCAGACGGATAGCAGACTCATTCAATTCAAATCCTTAAACATCTTAGAGATTTTACCATCTGCAACACAAAACACTTTACAACATCTCTCATGAAAACCTGTTCAAAGGTGTTCCACCAGATGTGATTATTTTTAGCTCCTAATGGAAGTATTTTTCATCTTATCTGAGATTTGGAAGGAACGTTATAAAGCAGGTTCTGCGTGTTAAAAAATGGTTTTCTGATCATCTTAAAAGTTCCATAAGAAACTGACTTTGACGAGGTGACTACCCTATTACGCCCCCCCCCCCCCCCCCCCCCCCCCCCCCCCCGCCCCCCCCCCCCCCTTCCTCACCAGCATCTTTGTCCCTTCCTCCCCCTCTCTCTCTCTCTCTCTCTCTCTCTCTCTCTCTCTCTCTCTCTCTCTCGCAGTGTGTGTGTGTGTGTGTGTGTGTGTGTGTGTGTGTGTGTGTGTGTGTGTGTGTGTGTGTGTGTTGTTGTTGTTTTGTTTTACGTCTTTCCACATTACGTGATATTAGACGGGAAAAAAATTGGGGCCGGGGATAAAAGGTTAACACAACGAGTAAAAAAAAAAAACAAAAAAAAACCCAACAACTTATCTACAACTATAACACAAAAATAGAAAATCCACTTAATCAAAGATGAAGGGAAAAAACCCCATATAACTCTTCTGTCTCATCTCACTACTGACTGCTATCTATTATAAGTGTTTGCCAATTGGACTTTTAGCTAAGTGTAAAAAGAAAAGATATGTTTCACTTGCTGACAGGAAAACATTTTGAATAGGCTGTACAGACGTATTTGGGATGAATTTTTTTCATTAAGTTACACGAAAGAATGTGATCAGTTGATATGCTATGACCACATATACAATATATATTTTTCACATACTTTGTTTTAAAACAATCCAGTTTCCATCTACAGATCAAGGAACTTATCTGTCGTCTACGATATATGTTTTGATCGTACTTACTTAATTTTTCATGAATATTTTTCATTTCATCGTGTAAACCAAAACACCCAGTTTCTCTTTCTATCAAATGAAAATTAGAAAATTGTACTTTTTCTGCCAAAGTATAGCACTCTTGCACTGACATAGAGAAGTTAAAAAAATGCGAATCTGAAGATCGTTTTGCTCCTCTCTTTGCTAGAACATCAACCTTTTCATTATAATATAACCCACAGTGGGAGGGCACCCAAAGAAATGTTACTTCAGTGTCTCTAACTGAGAGGAAATGGACTAAGTTATTTATTTCAGTGATCATCTCAGGTCGAACTTTTAATTTAAAATTCTTCATTGCAGTAAGAACTGACTTAGAATCTACATATAAAACAACTTTAAGCAAATTTTGAGGGTAATCAACAACAAACTTTAAGGCCATCATGGGGACTTGACTCTTGTTCACCGACGGAGACGGACGCATGATCGCAGAGCTCCGCTGAACCGGTTTTCTTGTTGTAAGACTCACTGTAAACAAATCACGCGATGAGCTGTATGTGATTGTCTCAAAAAAGACATGGTGCTGCAAAGCTTAGTTTCAATGTGATGATAAAAGTGCTGTCAAAATATTCTCAAATAATTTTTTTCTCTTCCTTCGCCGAATTGTGATGAAATGCCTCGTCCCAACAAGCGGAAAAATACGTCAAGATCATCAGATGTGAGTACTCAAAATAATAACTCACTGGAAACATCAAGTGCCAATAGACAAAAAAAATCAAGATCTTCGTCATCTCAAAGACCAGTGTTAAGTAATAACGGACAGCAAAGCCTTGTTAATTTTGTAGGGAGGTCAGGAGACATGGCTAGCAGCAATAAGACATTTACAACTGAGGGCAGCAACGAACAGTCGGGAGATCAGTTTACTGTTTCAGAACAGATTGCAAAGTTACAAGAGACACTGACTCAGAAACTTGAATTCATTCACAAAGTGATTGAAAACAGTGAAACCAAATAATCGGATAAAATTACACAACAAATTGAAGGGTTAAGAAGTGAAATCTTTGATCTTCAAAAAGAGAACGATACCCTGAAAGAGATGATCGAAAACCAAGAAGATCTAATTGAAGACCTACAGCACGAAGTGAGAGGGTTAAAAAAAAATCATTGGAAGCGGAGAGGGAGCGAAGAAATGATCTGGAGCAATATCAGAGACGGGATTGTGTTCGCTTTCCTTGGTGTTATAGAGAGCGGGACGGAAACTATTCAAGAATGTGAAGAAAAAGTATTGGAAGTAATACAAAAAGTAATGGGACTGGGCCACATTTCAACAAACGATATTAGTATTGCTCACAGGGTAGGCACCAGGGGGGAAAAAAACCAAGGCCAATAATAGTCAAGTTCATATCAGAAAAACCAGAAACCAAGTGCTTCAGAATCGTCGGAAATTAAAAGGCAGCAGGAGAGGAATTGTGGAAGACCTTACCCCACTGAACATGACGCGGCTGAACATTGCTAACAAACATCCCGGAGTAAAGAGCACCTGGACAAAAGAAGGCATTATTCATGCTTTGACGCAAAATGGGAAAATCGTCAGACTGAGAGAAGGCAGCCTGTTAGGGATAGAGGAAGCGATGCAGACCGAGAACAGTAACACCACATCCTCAAAAATTCCGGTCCGGCCGAATCATTGCAAATCGCCCCCCTCTCAGCCTAACAGCAGACAAACAAATGCAAGGAACCCAGTATCCAGCACCCCGAGGCTTCGCCACAACACGTCATGCAAAGGGAAAATATCTGCCTCTTCAGACAGCCAAGGAGAAAGAGGAAACTCAGACAGGAGGGGGGTCAAATGGACATCCTCGACGGCTGTGACGGCGAGTGAAGACCAGCATCGTCCTCAACTCTCAAGAATAGAAACTCGCTCATCAGACGACAGATCCTCGGATGATTTGGTGGATGAAGAAATGACACCACTGTAATGAACTCTGGAAAAAATAGTGAAGAAACGACCCTTGGACATACACCTTTACTGAAAAAAGTGACATACAGAAATAGTGAAGAAACGACCCTTGGACATACACCTTTACTGAAAAAAGTGACATACAGAAATAGTGAAGAAACGACCCTTGGACATACACCTTTACTGAAAAAAGTGACATACAGAAATAGTGAAGAAACGACCCTTGGACATACACCTTTACTGAAAAAAGTGACATACAAAATAGTGAGAAAGACTAAAAACTTTATGAAAACAGTTGGAAACAGTAGTGGAAACGAGCCTTGGACATACATTTACGTGAAAAGTCATGGGGAAAAACATTGTGAACAGTCTGGAACAGTTGTGAACAGTCTGGAACAGTTGTGAACAGGATGATACCTTTTGTTTTCTTTGCCCCTCCCTCCCTCCGTTCTTCCCTTCCCCCTTTCCTCCCTTCCGGGCCCATGCCACCTGGCCCGACCTGATCCATCACCTGTTCAGATCTGCTCCGCCCCCATCCACTTTGACCCCACATTCCTATTGATACCTGTATTGTTACCTCAAGCGTTACTGAATCAACATCAACATGACTGCCCATGCCCTCCCCTTGCGACCCCCCTCCCTCCCCTTCCACCAATCTTTCGCCCGTTCCTCTCGTACATCCCTCCCCACACCTCCCCAACATATGACCACAATCTTAGGCTCGAAAACATTTGCAATCTGATGGTGCACCCCCCCCCCCCCCACCCCCCCCGCCCTCTGCCCCTTCCCTGCACTACCGTACCCCTGTCGCCCTTTCCAACCCATACTTTCCCGTCAGCACGGTTTTTGCCCCCCCCCCCCCCCCCCCCGCCCCCCTCCTCTCCACTATTTACACCCAAACACACACGCACAAACCGGGGGGTGGAGGGGTGGGAGGTGGGGAGAGAGAGTCTAAGCAAAATTGGTAGCATTTTATTCTGCTTATCTCCTGCACCCTGCAAATGTTCCGTACCTCCCTTCCTATCCAGTGCGGTCGTAGTTTTCAGACCACGGACCCAAACTGGGCATCTTCCCCCTTTTTCCCCGCTCCTGCTGCTCCCGTCCATCTCCCGCTTCCCGTGTCTCCCTCCTCCTCCACTTTTTTTTTTTTCTTGTTGATTTTTTCCCCTCCTGATTATAGGAGAGGAATGACACCTTCCACCCCCACTCCCTCCCAGGTTCCAAATATCCAAAAGGATTGTCAGTAGTTACTCTCAGGCTCACACACCTCCTTGAACTCCCTCCCCTCTTGTCCACCCTCGTCCCCGCCCCAGCCCCCTTCCAATGGTATAGCATTTACTGTAGACTTTCGGAGGACTGCCAAACTTCGAGGCCTTGGAGATTCAGCATGTATATCTAAATGTATGTACAAGTATGTAAATTGAGAGCGGAGAGCAAAATGAATGACTATGGTAGAAAACAGCTCCATGTCCCCTCTCGTACCCGCTTTTTAAAAATCTGTTGCTTATCTTTTCATCTGTCTGTTTATTTATGCTAGACAGCCTGCCTTTACCGCTTTTGTATCTCCCTCCTCCGGTCTTTCTGTAACTAATATCTTTGGTAATTTGATTTCATTTGGCTACATTTACCTTTCTCTCTCATTTTTTCCTTTTATAGATTTATTTTTCCTTTCCTTCATGCCATAAGAGCAGGACTAAGATCTAAGATTTTTTTTTTTTTTTTTTTTTAAAGGATAACGTTACAGGGAGAAAATATTCCTGATGTTACCAGTTCACTAAGAGAGGAGAATGACGGCTATGGATAGACAGTGAGGATATGAGGATTACGATCCCCTCCCCACCCCACCCACGTATTTATTGGATTAGTTCTCATTTCGGGTTGTTTTTTTGGGTTTTTTTGTTTTTTTTTAATCACCACTTCTTTGTTGCAATGTTTGCTACAATCCATAGCTTGCTGATACGAGTGTTCAATGACTAATCATTAGTAACGCTACTGACTTTGAAAAAGTCATAGACATCATGCGTTTTTATATGTATACATGCATCTTTAGTGCACGTGACTGCCTATGATTGAGAGTCCCCCTTGCGCCTTTTCCCCTCCCCGTCCGCGCCGAATAACTGCCTTCCCCCTTCCCTTTTCCCACTTCCTCTAATGTACTGAGCCGGGGGGGGGGGGGGGGGGGGGGTACGGGGGGAGGGGTGTGTGTGGAGTATTTGATTTGACCATAGGAGTATGGATGGATCAGCGATTACGAATTTAAATGCTTACATAAACGTCTATTTGTATAAATGTGTCTATATATTTAATTCAGCTGTATGTGAAGGGTTGTCTAGTAGGAGGTAAGAACTTGATTACGTGCAGCTGTAGGTGCGCATGCTTATGTGCACACAGCTTCTCCATTTTCCCCCTTTTTTTTTCCTCATGTGTGTGTTAAGGGGACTTTATATGCATATTTAATCCTTATATTGCAACCATGTCAGAGACAACAAGAGACACGGAAACGCGATGAATGAAAGATATGGTAGCGAGAATGGTAAGAATGATCGAGTGAGAAGATTGGAAAAAATTATCAGTTTTGTTTCGCTTTGTTTTAATGATGGAATGCAGAATATTGATGATTATAGTGTACTTTCTGTAGGTGGCATGTTAAAGTACAATCTTTACTATCCACCACTGTAAATATGAAATGACTAGAATCACAGTTGCATCTATGAACTGTCAAGGTTTGGGGGACTTTAAAAAAAGAAGAGACGTCTTCCATTATCTAAGACAAAGAAATTATAATGTATACTTCATACAAGATACACATTTTGATCCAAAACTTGATAAATACTACTATGCAGAATTGGGGTTTACTTCCTTTTTTTGTTCAAATACTACTAATTCAAGAGGTGTGGCAATACTTTTTAATAACAATTTTGAATTTAGAATAAATGGCGCATATAGCGATAACGCAGGAAATTTTCTAATGCTACAAGTGCATACACTGGACTTAGATTTTGTCTTGGTGACAATATATGGACCTAATAGGGATAATCCTGATTTCTATGAACTAGCAAATAAGAAAATAAAAGAATTAAACTGCGCTAATCTTATTATTGCAGGAGACTGGAATTTAGTATTAAACCCAAACTTAGATTACTGTAATTACAAACATGATAATAATGTGAAGGCTAGAGAAAAAGTAGAGGAGATGATAGATGACAATTTCTTGGTAGATATTTGGAGAGAATACAATCCGCACTCACAACGTTTCACTTGGAGAAGAAGTAACCCATTACAGCAGAGCAGATTAGACTTTTTTCTTACTTCTGAGAATGTATGCAATTATATTACCTCCGCAGATATTTTGCCAGGATATCGAACTGATCATTCATTGATAACAATGGAAATGACTTTTGGAGAGAAAAGCAAGAAAAATACATTCTGGAAATTTAACTGTTCATTGTTTAAAAGATCAGGAATACACTAACGAAATAAATGGTCTCATAGACATGATAGTTTCACAGTATGCTGCGACCCCGTATGATAGAAATAAACTACCGGAAATACCAACTTCAGATATTCACTTTACTATCTCAGACCAGCTACTCCTTGATGTTTTATTGATGGAAATTAGAAGTAAAACCATCGCTTACTCTACAATGAAAAAGAATGCAAATAAAGAGCTAGAAAACGGTCTAGAGAACGAAATTGAGGAGTTAGAAAAACAACCAATTAAAAACAATCATGTGCTCCAAGAAATAGAAAACAAAAAATAGAAAATTAAGAGAAATTAGGCAAAAGAAAATGGAAGGTGTTTTAATACGCTCAAAGGCTAGATGGGTCGCTGAAGGTGAAAAAATAACGAAATATTTTTGTGGGTTAGAAAAAAGAAACTATATAAATAAACAAATGACAAAAATTGTACGAAACGATGGTACCCTTTTAGACAAAACAAGTGATATTGTCTATGAAACAAAATCCTTTTACGAAAAGTTGTATGAAAAAAAAGACATGATCAACTGTGAAATAGAAGAAATGGTACAAAATATACCCACATTGTCGGAAAATGAAGCCAAACGTTTAGAAGGTGAAATAACGCTTGAAGAAGCCACACAGTCTTTGAAAAATATGAATAACGGCAAGAGTCCAGGATCGGATGGGTTTACAGTAGAGTTTTTTAAGTTTTTTTGGCGGAAAAGAATTGGTGAGCTGGTCGTGAGGTCTATAAACGAAGGCTTTATCAAAGGAGAAATGTCTCAAACACAAAAGGAGGGAATCATTATATGTCTCCCAAAAGATGATAAATCGAGAGAATATCTAAAAAAACTGGGCCAATCTCTCTTTTAAATGTTGTGTACAAAATTGCTACAACATGTATTTCTAGGAGATTAAAGACGGTTCTCCCAAAGCTTATTAGCGAAGATCAATCAGGATTTATGACTAATAGATATATGGGTAATAATATAAGATTAACATATGATATTATTCATTTTTGCAAAGTACAGAAAACTGCAGGACTATTATTGGGTATAGATTTTGAAAAGGCATTCGACTCTCTTGACTGGGGTTTCATGTTTAAAGTTCTAGACGCATATGGTTTCCATAAAAACATAAAAAGGTGGATCAAAACTTTCTATCACAATATCAAATCAACAGTTCTAGTAAACGGTCAATCGTCTCCATGGTTCGAAATAAAAAGAGGCTGCCGTCAGGGTGACCCGATTTCGCCATATTTATTCATACTCTGTGCTGAAATCTTAGCAATTATGATACGAGAAAACACAAGCATCAAAGGAATTCAAATAGGACAAACAGAACATAAGATATCCCAATTTGCCGATGACACCGAACTATTCCAACACGGAGACAGAGAAACATTTGAATTAACTTTCAAGGTATTAACAGATTTTGGAAACAAATCGGGATTACAACTTAATGTTGGGAAAACGTTTGTTGTTTGGCTCGGCAGAAAGATGAACAGTGACATCAAATTCATGCCACACCTCAAATTTAACTGGAATCCCCCAAAATTTAAAATACTTGGTATATATTTTTCTAATGACCTGGAAGATTGTGCACGGCTAAATTTTGATGAAAAATTCCAAGAAATAAAAATGTTATTAAATATATGGATGAAGCGATTGATAACCCCCCTTGGAAGGGTTGCTGTACTAAAATCGATGGTTCTGTCAAAACTAGTTCATCTATGGTTGTTACTTCCAAACCCTCCCGACAACTTTATTGAAAATCTCCAAAAAAATTTGCTTTAAGTTTATATGGAACGATAAACGTGATAGAATTAATAGAAATACGTCAGTTAAAAATATACGCGACGGTGGAATGGGAATACCAAATATTTACTGCTATATGAATGCATTGAAATTAACGTGGTTTCGAAAATTACATAATAGTAATCATAAATGGAAACAAGTGTTCTTTCATTGTTTTAAAGACGCAGAAAACTGGACGCTATTTGGTCCAGATTTCTTCTCCAGATATAAACACACCAATAAATTTTGGAAGGACACTTTTGAGATATATCAAATGTTTAGAAATAAAATTGAACCTAAAACACCAGAGGAACTTTTAGCGGAACCAATATTCTATAATAAGAATATGAAAATTGGCGGGAAACATATATATATAAAAGAACTTGCAGCTAAAGGAATATTCTGTATTGGTGATTTGATTGATAACTATGGTAACGCAGCTTCATACCAAGACTTCAGCTCAAAACACGACATCGCGTTAAATCCACTAACATATTTAAGTTGCATGATCTCCATTAACAAATACGTCAAAAGGACCAGTATAAAAATTGAAGATTCTAAAAGAGACAGTGAACCTAATGTTAATAGAAAATGTAAGGGGTTCAAGAAAATTCTACGACGTGCTTATAGAAGATAGAAAAAGACCACACTGTTGCAATAAATGGGAAACTATTTTTGAAAGAGAGATAGATTGGAAAAATTGTTTTGAAAAAATCGTCAAAATTAACGAGATAAAACTCAGATGGTTTCAGGTTAGAGTTCTCCATCGTATACTGGCGACGAATGTAGTTTTGAGAGAAATGGGAGTAGTACAAAGCAACAGCTGTAGTTTGTGCTTGAGAGAAAAAGACAGTATAAAGCACGGTCTGTGGGAATGCGTTCACACACAAAACTTCTGGAAAGAGTTTCAAAACCATCTCAAAGCACATTGCCCCAAATATAAAGTAGATTTAAACGAACGCATCATCATTCTTGGTATTGATCAAACTTTAAAAGTGACTATGTTTTTGATTGTATTTTGTTGTGCGCAAAATTTCATATATATCAATGCAGACTGGACAAAATAATTCCTACACTTAACTCATTCCGGAACAAGATGAAAATGAGATATAAGATAGAACTTTTTAACCATAAATTGTTGATGAAATCTGACCAATACGAAACTGACTGGGCATGCTATAAATCCATAACAGAAATTTGAGTAAAGATCACCTTATATTGTTAATTAAAGCTGTGTTTCACATATCCAGTCACTACCTCTTAATCCCTATTTCCACTATTCTCATTATGATACCTACCCCAAACCTCTTTATAGTTATATGTTCGGATTCATATATTGAGTCACAGAGAAAGTATAACCTAATATGAAACAAAACAAGCAACGAGTAAAACCAGATATATTTGTGTTAGAGAATGTGAGTGAGAGAGAGACGAAGCGAGTGAGTGAGCCTGAGATAAAATAAGAAAATGGAGTGGGAGGAGGGGAGGGGTGGGTTGTAGAAGAATGAATAAGACAGAAAAGATACGATCATGAAACTATTAGGTTAATTCAAAATATTTACTTCGCGTCATAGCACGTCTTCTTTTCTAATTCTACTTCTGGTGATAAACATTTTCTTATTAAAAATAAGTGTCTCCGCCGAGACCATATCCTAAATCCCTATAACCCTTAGTAACGTGTATGTATGTTACATTGTTATTCATTGTTATATATGTGTAAACATGTGGTGCACCGTTAAGTTTATTGGAAAATGTGTTTAGTAGAAAATGTATATATAGTAGAAATATTAAAAACATGTATGGGATATGCATGTATAAACCAACGTACTGCTCGATGGATTATATGATCGTAATAAAGAAATTTAAAAA
>CM065721.1:17313263-17325763 GCA_033310375.1 Conus canariensis
CAATATTCATCTGAACTTTTATTATTTTGATTTATGTTATTCGCCTTATGAGCGACGACGTGAAAAAAGGATGCCTGGGAAAAGGAAGAGGGTCTTATTTCCTATCGCTAAAAAAGGGCTCATTCTTGTCGCTAAAATAAAAGCAACCGGGTTTCGCTTAATTTGCAAACGTCGATCTGATGTCTTTTGGCTTCCTAGTCGAGCGCCTGGTCCACTGTGCCACCCCTACATGGGGCAAAATACGGGGGTGGGAGGGGGGGGGGAGAGGGGGGAGGGTAGTGGAGCTGGCGAGAGGAAACACTGGACTGACTTGACATGAGGGACGGAGAAAGGTGGCAGGTCAACGGCTTGGCAGCAAACTGGGTTTGACTTTTGCCTTATCTCCCAGAGGCAGAACTCCCACGGTGCTGATTCCACCTCCCCATACACTGCACCACCCGGACTTGCTGAGAAAGCCACAGCATCGACAGGTTACAGGCAGCTTTCATGCAGTGATGAGGCAAAAGTGTCTTCAACCGTTTGTATGTTAGAGTTCTACGTCACACACAAACGGATGGGCAGGAGCAGGACGGAAGAAGGCGGGATGGGGTATACCGCGTCCCAGAATAGGAAATCGCCCATATTGGGAAGAGCGTGAAAGGATGTGAAGGTGTTAAGAGTAACTGAGGGTTTACCCAGTGGACGGCACGCCACCTCGCCAGATGAAATGGTTTCATAGGAGGTGTCTTTAAAGATGGCAGGATGAATTATATCTGTTGAGAACAAACACGTGTGCCAGAACTGACCATGGTGTGTAGTAAATATTGCCACTGACTTCTTTAGAAAAGACGTAGTCCACCTTTTGCTTTGCAGTGGCTGATGGTTTTCCTCTGACTTGTTTAGAGAGAACACAACTGACCTTTTGGGTCGACAGCGGCTTTGAGGCAGTTATTGTCGATTAAGGGCCGGTTTGGTGGTGTCCTGCTTGTAGTGGCTAAAAGTAGGCGCCACGGAACACAACCAAAATGATCGAAAAACATTGCAGCGTGTCATACAGCGAGTTTTGCCATGAGACCTGATATTGATAGCTCCCTTTAGACTGCTTATGTTGAGGCCCCGACAGGACCACCCGGGGTGTGGCTGCGTGCGAGGGAACAGGCGTGAGCGGCAGGGGAGTAGGGTCACGGAGAGGGCACGGAAGCTGAGATTGCCAAGCAGATGAACTAATAGATACATGAAAACAATCATAAGACCCATTCACTTCAAACCTGTGAGGGGACTATGGTAGAGAGTCAAAGTGAGACTGGAGGCGTGCAGCTCATTATCTCACTTTACAGCCAGCCATCTTTTCTCCTGAAGCATTCCACCTCTTTCACTAGCACAGAAGAGGAAGAGTGACCAATGCCGTTCGGTATACCCCATCTTTCACACAATCCATTATTACATTTCTGAGTCTCGTCTATCTATCGACACCGCTGTAACAACGTCTATGTACAATTTCTGTTTCAGTTTCATCAAGGAGGTGCCACTGCATGCGGACTAGTCCATATACGCTACACTACATGCGTTGAGTTTCGATACTACACTGCGCATGAATTAAAGTTGATGGGTTAATGACGTAATGACTAAGATGAAAGGATTGAAGACGAGGATCTCATGGATACGACGTAGCAGATGTCTGTCCTGTGCATTAGCCCAACGCGCTGGTCAGACCTTACATATCTACCTAACATTTCCTGCGCCACTGTCATAATTATGTATGTGTGCGTTTGCATGTGTGTGCGCTTATGTGTGGTGTGCGTGGTTGGTTATGCATAGGCCATGTGTGTGTGCCGGGATGTGCGCGCATGTCGCATGTTTTCGCCCATGCACTTGTCGCAAACAGTGACGACCCGCAGCCTGTTTGACTGTCCAGTGTGTGTCCACATTCATGTTGAGCAAGCTTCATTTGAGAGCGCCATTCACGCCCACCCACCAGAGTTATTGATTAATGTACGATCATTCTTCTTCTTCTGCGTTCCCGGCCATGCTGAATGAGTAGTCCAGTATTGTGGGTGAAGTCCGCCGTCTGCCTAAGCAACGTTGCCGGTCCCCACAGCTTTAAGCTCAGGTCCACTGCACTGGGCCACCTTTCCTGCCGCTGGGTGTTAAAGATGGGGCAGGACTGGAGAACATTGTCTGGCATCTGTAGACCAGTGCTGCATGGGCCCTCATTTGTGGGAGAGAATGTGTATTACTGATAATAACAATATCTATAACGTAATAGTAATGATGATAATAATAATGCAATCATACATGATAATAATTATATACATTATTATCATTCTTTTTTTCTTTTTATTATTATCAGACGGATACTATATCAGGGAAATATATCTGGCTGGAATGTGTGAGCGCATTCATTAATGAGGTGTTGGTTGGGTTTGTTTGTTTGTTTGGGTGTTTTTTTTTTTACCACTCCCCCTCTCTCCTCCCCTATCTTCCTGTCCATCCTCCCATCCTCCTGTTGTTATTCTGTCAGTGTATTTGTTGTTGCTTGTCTTGACAAATGTTTTTCTTCACCCAGGCGGAGTCTCCCAGTCTTCCATGAGTGTATTTTGATGACTAGACTGCAGCAAAAAAAAAAGTAATTGATAAATATAAAAGTGAGATAAAATCAGAAAAGGGTAGAAAGAAGTAAGGAAGAGATGAGAACAGAAAAAAAAAACAAGCTTAGCACTCCATGAACTTCTTATTGAGTTCTTGTTATTGTAGCTGTCGTCTTCGTTATTGCTGTTGTTATTGTTTTTGTTCTTCCCTCCTCGTTCATTCTCTTCCTCTTATTTTTTCTTCAGTTTACTTCTTTTTGTCTTTGTTTTTCTTCTTCATTTCGTCATTTTCGTGTGCGTTTCTTCTTCTTTCTCCTCCTTCTCTTCTTCTGCTTCTTCTTCTTTCATTCTTTCTCTGTCTTTTTTTTTTTTTTTAACTTTGTCTTCTTTTTCTTCTCCGTGCTCTATCCCTCATCTTCTTCTTTCTCCTCTTCCCCTTCTTCTTCTCCCTCTTCTCTTTCTACTTTGTGATCTGCTACTCTTTATTTCTTCTTCTTCTTCTTCTTCTTCATTATCATCATCATCATTGTCATCATCGTCGTCGTCGTCGTCGTCGTCGTCATAGTCGTTGTCTTCGTCGTCATCGTTCTCTTCTTCTTCTTCTTCTCCTTCGTCGTCGTCGTCGTCGTCGTCGTTCCAGTCGCCTTGCCGACCAATCAGGAATGATGGCATGGTGGAGTATGTAGTCCGCCACGGCCATTCCGCCCGACCCTTACACGTTTCTCCGATTCCCTCGCCTCTGGCCAGACGTGGGGCCTCAGGTCACCAAAGGTTGCGCGGGCACGACTGAAAGACTCTCCAAGGGAGTTGTTCTCGAGCACAAGCACGGCAGCTGGCCGTAGAGTGTCAGCCTCGGTGAAGTGTCTGTCACGATGTCTGCCGGGAGCTTTGATGTGTGAAGGAGGCTTTAGCGAGGGGTCTGCGCCGCTAACTAAGAAGAATCGTTGCGGAGCTCTGATAAGAGACAGACCGTTTCTGGGGCTGTCCGTTTCTGACTGGTGAGACGGGCAAGGCTTGATTGCATCCGTCTGACGTTCGCTCTCCGCGTTTGTTTCTGTTTTCTGTTATCTTTTCTTTGTTGTCCGTTTACCGTCTCCTCTCTCTCTCTCTCTCTCTCTCTCTCTCTCTCTCTCTCTCTCTCTCTCTCTCTCTCTCTCCTGTTGATCCTGCTGGCTGTCTTAATTCATAAAAAATCTTATGTACAGAGTTGTAACACAAAAACACGCATACTCATACACATCATACATTGAGAGACACAGACAGCCAGACACAGAGAGAAGACAGGGTGGGGGGGGGGGGGGGGGAGGGAGAAAAGTGGCTTTACACTTGGCACAATTGTCGGTCTTCCCATTTCCGATCAGGAGTGGCATTTTCCGCACAACATGTCCAGTTTTGGTAAAGAGCAGATATCGATCCGGCCCCTCGCCTTATATATATTGAACGAACCATCCTCCTCCCCCCCTCCCCCCCCCCCCCCAACCCGCCTCTCCCACTTACGTCTTCTTTCTTAGTTTTGATTGGCTTCCAGTTCAAGAGTCTTTTCTCCCTCGTTAAATAAAACTGAGAGAAAGTTGGAGAGACGTGTTCCATAGTTGTAATGTTTCCACGTCCAATTCCAGTGATGTGCCGCCATCGATTGGGTCGTTCGCCTTACAGGAGTGAAGGAAACTGCCCCATGTGTGTCTCCTTTCTCAGCTCGGTACAAGACTCTTCTCTCCCCTCATTAAATAAGAAGAGGAGAAAGTTGAAGAGATGGGCTCCATAGTTATAATGTTGCCATGTCCAATTCCAGTGAAGTACAGTATCGATCCGCAGCCCTCGCCTTTCACCACCGAATTGAGTTGTCTGTCCTCGGCGTCTTCTGTTCCGAATGCCATTGCGTTCCTAGTTGAAGGATTGTTTCTCCTCGTTGAGCAAAACTCGGCGAAAGAGGGGGGACATGTTGACCGAAACTGTTCTGTTTCTGTTTCTCTGATCAGCCTGTCTGCTGTTTTTTCTTTCTGTATGTCTTTCTTTCCTGCTCTTTTTTCCCCCTTTTTTTCTTTTTCTTTGTTTTCGTTTTTCTTTATTTTTTTTTTACATTTTCTTTTTTCGTTATCTTTTATGGTTCCAGAAGGAGAGTAATTGCATTTCTATGCCCCTCTGTTATCCGCTTTCCTCCTTTAGCTCTTCTCATTCTTCTTTCCTCCTTCCTCTTCTCCCTGTCTGTCTGTTTGTCTCTCTCTCTCTCTCTCTCTCTCTCTCTCTCTCTCTCTCTCTCTCTCTCTCTCTCTCTCTCTCTTCTCATCTCTTCTCATCTCTTCTCCTCTCCTCACCTTTCCTCCCCTCTCCATTCCTCTCTTTCACCCCCTCTCCTCTCTGTTGCTCTCTCTGTCTCTCTGTCTCTGTCTCTCTCTCTCTCTCTCTCTCTCTCTCTCTCCCTCCCTCCCTCTCCTCTCTCTCTCTCTCTCTCTGTGTCTCTCTCTCTTCGTAACTAGGCTGGCTTTCAATTGAATACTTTCGTGCTAACAAGCCTTTTCCAGTTGGGCTAAGAAGGAACGGGGATACTGGCGCTCCCGTTCCATTGTTTCCGTACTGCCTGCAGTTTTTGGTGGTTTATGTGGTCAGGCTGACACATAACACTGGGGAACAAAGGGACGGAGAGACAGTGCTCTCTCTCTCTCTCTCTCTCTCTCTCTCTCTCTCTCTCTCTCTCTCTCTCTCTCCAAATGTTGTCTGCCTGCTTATCCGTAAATCTCCCTCCAGTAATCGCCTCTCCCGTTTTCTCCTCTTTCTCGTGGCTGTTGAGGAGAAAGGGATTTTTTTTTTCTTTACTGCTGGTCTCTGAGTAAATTTGTTCAGATCTTAAATATTTACTTTTTAAAAATGACAAATTTACTTATGAGTCTTTGTGACCTTTTTTGTGATTGATTGATCACATACAGTGCTCAGTGAATATTCTGTAAGTTTTCTGGTCGAGTGATGGCAAATGAAGGAAACAAGAGAACAAACAGAGAATACGGGGAAGCAAACAGGAACCGCTGTTGGGTATTTCTAATGTAACACCAACTGAAGGCACGGTCTTTCATACAGTAACAGGGCAGGTATGAACGCCCACGTTTACCTTGCCGTTGAACTTGGAAACCTGCGTGAAGGAGACCAGTGGAGCGGAATGAAACCCGTCCTGAAAATGGAGCGTAAAGTACGTGGACAAGGACCAAGGTAGAGAGAGGCTGGGTAGTGAAGAACATGGCAGATGTGAAGCCCTTCCCTGTTGTGCACGTCTTCTGCACACCCTTGCACTGCGTTCTGTTATCTCACCCTATGATCCGGACCAGCGCCGATGCCGGCAACAGTAGGTAATGTCCAACGATCCTCCCCACGTCATGTGAGAAAAAATAGGAGATGTCAACCTTTGCATTCATTCCGTCGAAAATAAAGAGGCAATTTCAAGACGAAATCAATGTAAAATAACTGACTGACATGGTCATTCATCTTTCCACGTCATAAGACACACGAGGCGGTCGTCACTGTCCGAAGGGACTGGTAATCGGTTACCGTTGCGACGTCACTCCAGATCCTGTGCTGATGTGGAGGTCTCGCTGTATGCTCTGTTGCCAGTTCAGCATTGGTCGTCCCCTTCAACTTCTACACAGAATGTGGTTTGCTAGACGTGGGGGTTGGTGGAGAGGGGGGGGGGGGGGGGGGGGCGCGGACGAATGGGGAAGGGGTGGGAGAGGAAGACGAGCTACATGGCCCAGCCAGATCAGGTGTCTTTGCTATTGCATGGAGGATATTGATTTAGCCAGGGATGGGAAGAAAACAAAGGGAAAGGCGGGTTTGCTGAATGATTTCAGTGACAGCGACACTCAGAATAAAAAGTATGAACTGCGTTCCAACCGCGTCAAAATACAGCTCTGTTTATCTGTGGCTTACTGTTTCCGTTTTACCATCTCTCATCGGGGCCCCGGTCTTACTCGCAGAGACAAGCGTGCAGTGGGATGAAACTCTTGGGAGAGCTTGACAGCAGAAGGTCTTCAGGGAAGAACATCCATATCCCCCTGAGTTAAGTGCTTCAGCCGTGAGCTCCCTATACTGTATAAGAGGACCGCGCGGCATTCAGGTCATGGCTCCTAGATGCCGTTCTGCGGCCAGTTATTCCCGTTTTCTTGGCACAGTCTGCAGTAGGATGTTTGATGCGTGTTCTGTGTGACGTCATTTTGTACTAAACAGGTTCATAAACTGTTTCTCACGTGTTCCCATTTCACGACCACGGGCAAAATGTTTGGTAAAACATGAGCCTACGGACTTGCTGGTTGGCACGGGGTTATGCCTCTCTCCAGAATCAAAGAGATGATGACAAGCAAACCGTTGCGCTTCGTACCTGGGCGACGTGTTCCACAGTCACGTGACTTGTCGTACGTCAGACGACAGGTGGGCAGAATTAGAACCCCCACCACGACCAGGGAGCAGAGCTCACTGACAGCGCATTCCATGCACCAGTGGGACAATCGGTGGTACAGTGCAGCTGCTAAAACCCGGGAGTTGGGGAATTTTATTGTGTGACATGTACTAATACGAAACAGATTTGAAATGCTCATCACTCTTAAAGTTCTTGCGCCTCTTTCACAAAATTGTTAGGGTTTCTGCAATGTGACACAGACCTTCGTTCCCAGCAGAGCTCGAAGACACAGTTCTATGTCCCTCGCATATTGCGGGGAAAGATCCAGTTCTTCACTCTGTATGTCGCAAAACAAAGGTCTACACTTAAAGCTCAACTCGTCGATGAAAGACGCAGGGCTGTCAATCATTCTCAAGTGCTGCAAAACTAGAGCTGTCTTAATGAACAGATAATAAGACGAAATCGGCAGTCAGGGCTATTTATCAGCATTGTCCTGACTGCTGGTAATTTTTTTTATAACTGCCGGTCTTCAAATTCCTAATTAGGAGTGGTATTTCCCGCAAAGAACGTCCAATGTCAATAAAATGCGGATATTGATTCAATCCCTCGGCTTTTATGACCATGTCATCTTTCTTCATTATGTTGCCTTACACGGGATTTTGTGCTGGTCGTCGTTTGATGAAGAAAACAAAGAGGGGAAGAAAGCCGGCGAGATGTGAGGCCGTGGTAATAAGGAGACCACGCGCAATAGGAGTAAAGCGGAGCTATTGATTCCGACCCTCGCTTTTCTGCATGGAATGAAACCGGACTCAGTGTCCTAGGGTTTGTGATGGGTTTTGATTGGCATGGCTTCCGACAATGGACCGTTCTCTCCCCCCCCCCCCCCCCCCTCTCGCTCTCTCTCTACTCTCTCTCTCTCTCTCTCTCTCTCTCTCTCTCTCTCTCCTGGATCGCCTGGAAAGACATGGCGTTGACAAAGTAATAGGGCACATTGGCTGATTTTGTGACATTATGTATGTATGTATGTATAAATAAGCACAAAATGTGGAGATGAGCGTTGTTCGGTGAAGAAAAGATAGATAAACCAGCTAAGAAAACGCTCTTTTCTACGGCAAAACATCGCTACTGTTTTGGTTTGATTTTAGCCTCCGCTAAGATGGTATGTCATCACTCACGTCCGTTTGTTTAATTGTGCGTCTGTCAGCGAGATGACGCTGAAACCGTTGAACCGATCTTAATTCAACTTGGTGGAAAGACGCACTGTGACCCAAGCACAAAGTCAGTCAGTTTGGACGCGGATTGATGGTGCGGATCTGGATTAAAGGACGAATTCAGGATCCGTTGGCGGAATACCCACTTTGGTTTTTTGTTTTTTTTAATCCTCTGTGTAGTTCACTCTTTCCATTCTTTTCTTGTCTTTTGTTTGGGTTGCGCCTTGCTTCCTGTCCTATCCGCGGCATTTCGCTGTTGATGCTGACTGTTACACACAGCCGCGCCAAGGGACGTTCCTGTGGCTCTGCTATCGCCGGTATTTTACAGGAGGCCAGCCACTTCAGGTGGCCACGAGGCTACCCACCTCTCGACTGTGTCACTTCAGCTTTCCCATCTCATAGCTCGCCAGACTCTTTGTAAACTAAAGCCAGACCCAACAGCACCGCTACGTTCGAACGCGTTGTCTCCTCGTTGTCATCAAAGGAGCCTGACCACTCCGCCTCGGTGCACTTAATTGCTCTTCACTTCGTATTTTGTCATAACGTTTATGTTTGTTGGGTGAAGGAAAATCCACGATGACGTTGATGACCAGCCCTCGGAAGTCAGTTTTTTAAACTGGAGAAAGCCGTCCTGGCACGGATTGGAGTGTGTGTGTGTGTGTGTGTGTGTGTGTGTGTGTGTGTGTGTGTGTGTGTGTGTGGTGCGTGCGTGCGTGCGTGCGTGCGTGCGTGCGTGCGTGCGTGTGTGTGTGTGTGTGTATGTGTGTGTGTGTGTGTGTGGTGTGTGTGTGTGTGTGTTGTTCTTCTTTCCTTCTTGTTTTCATTTAATTTCATGTTATCTTGTTTCATTTTTTTTAAATTCTTCTCTTTCTTTATGTAATTTCAATTTATCTTATTTCATTTTCAAGATGGATGGGAAGGCGATTGCTTGCCACAGGTTGATGTGTCTTTACCATTAGATTGGATTGTGGTTACGTTTGGGGAAGGGGGAGGGATAGAACAGTGAGATCATCTCTCTCTCTCTCTCTCTCTCTCTCTCTCTCTCTCCTCTGTCTCTGTCTCTCTCTCTCTCTGTCTCTCTCTCTGTCCCTGTTCTCTCTCTGTCTCTCTCTCTCTCTCTCTGTCTGTCTCTCTCTATCTGTGTGTGTGTGTGTGTGTGTGTGTGTGTGTGTGTGTGTGTGTGTGTGTGTGTGTGTGTGTTTACATACATATATTTCCTTTGGTTCCATACTAAACAGAGAGGAAATTAGCACATGAAGATTCCTCTCGTTCACGTGCTAATGGACTCACGCGCAAACACACACACACACACACACACACACACACACACACACACACACACACACACACACACACACACACACACACACAAGCACGCACACATAGAAACGCGCGCGCAAGGACACACAAACACACACGCGCACAAATGCACACACCCAAGCCACGACCCCCCCCCCCCCCCACTCCCCTCCAAATTCACACATACGCATGCATACGTTTTTACACACACACACACACACACACACACACACACACACACACACACACACAACCCCACACACACGTATGCACGCACACACGCACGCACACACACACACTCACTCCTCTCACACACACACACACACACACACACACACACACACACACACACACACACACCACGTAAAGAGAGAGAGAGAGAGAGAGAGAGAGAGAGAGAGAGAGAGAGAGAGAATATTACGAACACACCGAGACCCATCGATCTCACTTTGTTGCCAAACTCCACTGCAGGGGGCGCTAACTCTAGTCAAGGGAGAAAAATGTTGGCAGGTGCGGTTCTTTCAAAGGACCGATGGAACAGCCAGAGATGTTCCCACATGAGACCCGTGAAATATCGCTGTTCTTTGTTGTAGCCATTAATCCTGTGTGTGTGTGTGTGTGTGTGTGTGTGTGTGTGTGTGTTTTGTGTGTGTGTGTGTGTGTGTGTGTGTGCTGATCCTTCTTTGGTGTACGGCCGGTATTCCTTCGAAATGTCGCTGTCCTTGATACGTGGCCACGGTCCTTTGAAATGTGGCTGTCCATGGTGTGTGGCCATGGTCCTTTGAAATGTGGCTTTCCTTGGTGTGTGGTCATGGTCCTTTGAAATGTGGCTGTCCATGGTGTGTGGTCATGGTCCTTTGAAATGTGCTTTCCTTGGTGTGTGGTCATGGTCCTTTGAAATGTGGCTGTCCATGGTGTGTGGCCATGGTCCTTTAAAATGTGGCTTTCCTTGGTGTGTGGCCATGGCCCTTTGAAATGTGGCTGTCCTTGGTGTGTGGTCATGGTCCTTTAAAATGTGACTGTCCTTGGTGTGTGGCCATGGTCTTTTAAAATGTGGCTGTCCTTGGTGTGTGGCCATGGCCCTTTGAAATGTGGCTGTCCTTGGTGTGTGGCCATGGTCCTTTGAAATGTGGCTGCCCTTGGTGTGTGGCCATGGCCCTTTGAAATGTGGCTGTCCTTGGTGTGTGGCCATGGCCCTTTAAAATGTGACTGTCCTTGGTGTGTGGCCATGGCCCTTTAAATGTGGCTGTCCTGGATATGTTGCCATGGCCCTTTAAATGTGGCTGTCCTTGGTGTGTGGCCATGGTCCTTCAAAATGTGGCTGTTCTTGGTGTGTGGCCATGGTCCTTTAAAATATAGCTGTTCTTGGTGTGTGGTCATGGTTCTTTGAAATGTGGCTGTTCTTGGTGTGTTGGTCATGGTCCTTTAAAATGTGTCTGTCCTTGGTGTGTGGTCATGGTTCTTTGAAAATGTGCTGTTCTTGGTGTGTGGTCATGGCCCTTTGAAATGTGGCTGTCCTTGGTGTGTGTCATGGTCCTTTAAAATGTGTCTGTCCTTGGTGTGTGTCATGGCCCTTTGGAATGTGGCTGTCCTTGGTGTGTGGTCATGGTCCTTTAAAATGTGTCTGTCCTTGGTGTGTTGTCATGGTCCTTTAAAAATGTGGCTGTCCTTGGTGTGTGGCCATGGCCCTTTAAAATGTGACTGTCCTTGGTGTGTGGCCATGGCCCTTTAAAATGTGGCTGTCCTGGATATGTTGCCATGGCCCTTTAAAATGTGGCTGTCCTTGGTGTGTGGCCATGGTCCTTCAAAATGTGGCTGTTCTTGGTGTGTGGCCATGGTCCTTTAAAATATAGCTGTTCTTGGTGTGTGGCCATGGTCCTTTAAAATGTGGCTGTTCTTGGTGTGTGGCCATGATCCTTTAAAATGTGGCTGTTCTTGGTGTGTGGCCATGGCCCTTCAAAATGTGACTGTCCTTGGTGTGTGGCCATGGCCCTTCAAAATGTGGCTGTCCTTGGTGTGTGGCCATGGTCCTTTAAAATGTGACTGTCCTTGGTGTGTGGCCATGGTCCTTTAAAATGTGGCTGTTCTTGGTGTGTGGCCATGGCCCTTCAAAATGTGGCTGTCCTTGGTGTGTGACCATGGCCCTTCAAAATGTGACTGTCCTTGGTGAGTGGCCATGGTCTTTGAAATGATGATGATGAAGCAAGCTCCAGCATTTGTCGCGAGAGAGATGGGCCTGGTTCTCTCTTCAATGACAGAACCGTAGGTTCTCTGAAGGCTGCTGTCTTTGCATTGTGCGGAGGCCAGACTTTTCTCTCTCTCTCTCTCTCTCTCTCTCTCTCTCTCTCTCTCTCTCTCTCTCCTTTCTGCTTTAAGATCTTCCTTCATCCTCAGTCCTTCTGTTATTCTTCAGTTGTCTCCACTTCGCTGTTTGTACTCTCCTCTTTGTTCCTCTCAGGCTGCCATTCCCTCTCTGTTCCCTTTTCAGGTTGTCTGTTCCTCATCTCTGTCCTTGGGTCGTCTTTCATCTCTGTCCTTCTCAGGTTGTGTCTCTCCATCGTCTTTGTCCTTGTCGGGTTGTGTCTCTCCATCGTCTTTGTCCTTGTCGGGTTGTCTTCCTTTCAGCTCTCCTCCTCAGGCTGTCTTTTCCCCTTCGCTGTTTTTTCCTGTTCGTCTTTTTTTTCTCTCCGCTGTCCTTTGAGTTTCTGTTCCTTTTCGCTGCCTCAAGGTTCTCTTTTCTTTGCTTTCCTGCTCAGTGCCTTTTCTTCTTTGCTGACCTGTAATTGTTTTGCTTCTTCCCTGTCCTTTAGGCTGTCTTTTGCTGTTTGCTGTCCTCAGGCTGCTTTTCCTCTTCGCTGTCGTCAGGTTTTCTACCTAGTGGCTCGTCTGGATTGTCTTTTCCTCTTCGCTGTCGTCAGATTTTCTACCTAGTGGCTCGTCTGGATTGTCTTTCCTCTTCGCTGTCGTCAGATTTTCTACCTAGTGGCTCGTCTGGATTGTCTTTTCCTCTTCGCTGTCGTCAGATTTTCTACCTAGTGGCTC
>CM065721.1:17330763-17333263 GCA_033310375.1 Conus canariensis
ACAAGAAGACAAGGACAGTGAAATTTGTAAAGAATGAGGAAGTATTGGCAATAAATTTCGCTGTATTCAAGAATGTCATAAATATGGTACTTCGAAATACGCCGATGTACAAGAACTTAGCACTGACCAATGCCAGTGCTGGGTTATATGATCCACTTCTGTTTGGAAGAAAAGTGCAACCTGAAATAAAGATCAGCAGTTGTATTAGAATTGGGAAGTGCGTTTAGAGTATACATTTATTTCGAGATGCCTGGAGTACTAATCTAATTGTGATTGTGTCCATCGTTTAACAGTGCAAATGCTAATGCTGAGAATTGGTTACCTTTAGTTTGTTTACTTGTTCGTTACGAATCAGTCCAGTTTGTTTCTGTCGTGTCCGCCACACCCCAAAAGAGGCCAAAGGGTTAAACGTCTGGAATTTTGAATCTAACTGTCCATGTTGTTGTTCCTTACTACACTATTTCGCAATGATGTGGAGCAATGCTGTTAAGTGCTCTGCTGTCTTTTCTGCTGTTCTTGTCTCAATTGTTAATGTCGTCATGCTGTGAACCAGTCTCTTTCTGTGCCTGTGTTTCATCATCTGTGCAACTTCATGGGATAATAATAATGAAGCTAGTCTGGACATGTTCATCACATGAAAACATCTGAATGGTTTAAAGTTTGATTTGCTTTTTAGATTTTTAAAATGTGATTCTGTAAACAGTCTCCGGAACAACCAACACTTGACTTCATGAAATCGTCCTCGGAAAGAAGAGGTTTGTTATATGCTAATAATCTTCTTCTTCCTCTATTTCTCCTTCTCCTTTTTCTTCATCCGCTTCTTCTTCTTCTTCTTCATCATCATCATCATCATCATCATCATCATCATCATCATCATCATCTTTTTCTCTTCTTCTTCTTCTTGGCATCACACTGAAGAGCAATTCACCAGGTTATTCCAGTTCTGTCGATTGTATATAAAAACTTTGGTCTCTGCGTATGTTTTCCCTGTCCATTTTGTAATGTTGTTAGTCTACCAATACTGTGTGTGTGTGTGTGTGTGTGTGTGTGTGTGTGTGTGTGTGTGTGTGTGTGTGTGTGTGTGTGTGCGCGCGCGCGCGCGCGCGCGTGTACATGGGGTGTGTGTGTGTGTGTGTGGTGTGTGTGTGTGTGTGTGTGTGTGTGTGTGTCTTTCTATGATGTCTTCTGGTGTCAGGTACTTGTCGTCTTTGTCCTGCATGGTGCTGGCTTTGCTTTGCTTTGCTTTAGTTTGGTCAAGTCTTTTCCCCATTTCAAAAGCTTTCTTTGTGCTGTTGTCTTAAGTTTTTCTCTCAATGACCTCACGCAATTGTTCGATCCAGCTTTCCTTTGCATTCTTCATTTCCTCACTGATCCTCTCGTTTATGGCGCTATATTTCTTCCCTTAGTCTCCTAAAGCGGCTTTAAACTCATTCTAGCGTCACACATTGCCCAGACATTGCTTGTGATCAATGGCTTTAACTTCTATCGGCTTTTCCTGAAACCTCTGTTGCTGCGTCATGCATCACTTGGTCGAAACTGCGAGGGCTTCAGTATCATCTTCCAGCAGTCATAGGAGGGAAATTCGCACGACTGCCATTACTGCTTCCGCTGCATGGCAGTGATGATAACTGTTGAAAGTAAAGACATTCATGAAAGAGGAGAAAGCATTTCCATGGTGTTTTATGCATAAAAAAACGGATCCAAGTGGAAGGATACCTGTCTGCTTGTAATCCGTGTCTACCAGAAAGGATTTGTCATTTGCTACATGTTAACATCTTTTATGCGTGCTAATCAGTAATGTCAGCTAGCCCATATTGTGGAGGCATAGTCAGTGCTCTGTTGAATTGAGGAGCAAAAGAATTATTGTCGTGCTTGACAATGTAAAACAATCTATTTTCTGGGATAATTTAGTTTTGTGGCAAGATTTCTTGACACAATTTGTGAATGTTACGATCAAGATATATTGTTTTACTACCGACACTTTGTGATAGGGAACTTCATCAGTTTGACAGTATCAGGAACTGGCGAATCTTGGGTGACTTTCTGACGTTTATGCCGTGATGTCATGCCAGTTTTAGTTTTCATGAAGGTTAAAAGTCACATGACTGAGTTGTGTCTCTTTAAAAAGGAGGAGGAGGATTATTTCGTTTGGCAAGATGAACGTCATGACTCGCGTCAAGAGCGGTGTCGTCATCGAGTGCTTCAGTGTGGCTCAGTGAATGAAGGCAGACCAAGGATGTATAATAAGAACAACATAACCTTACGAAACTCTTCAGACACTGATGATGCTTCGCAGTGATTCTGTGTAATAAGAACAACATAACCTTATGAGACTTCAGTCACTGATGATGCTTCGCAGTGATTCTGTATAATAAGAACAACATAACCTTATGAAACGTCAGACACTGATGATGCTTCGCAGTGATTCTGTATAATAAGAACAACATAACCTTATGAAACTTCAGACACTGATGATGCTTCGCAGTGATTCTGTATAATA
>CM065721.1:17338263-17348263 GCA_033310375.1 Conus canariensis
CTCTCTCTCTCTCTCTCTCTCTCTCTCTCTCTCTCTGTGTGTGTGTGTGTGTGTGTGTGTGTGTGTGTGTGTGCGTGTGTGTGTGTGTGTGAGAGAGAGAGAGAGAGTCTGTCTGTGTGTGTGTGCGCGCGCGGGCGTGTGTGTGTGTGTGTGTGTGTGTGTGTGTGTGTGTGTGTGTGTGTGTGTGTGATAGAAAGAGACAGAGGCACACAGCTGAAATGATGTGTATGCTTTCGTTTGACAGTCACTTCACTAAAAGTTGTCACGAATATTTAGCCCTGTCCCAAGTCCAGTTTTTAATCGTTACAAGTTTTACACCCAGTAGGCGAAATGGGAATGGCGGGTAAGCGAAACGGGATAGTCGAACTGTCAAGAAGCCTCTGAGGGCGGAGTCACCATCAGAGTAGGCGAACTGGGAATCGGCGAATCGGACCGATTCCCAAGACAAACAGTGGCCTGTCGTCTGAGAGATGAGGATGGCGGCCCAATCTTGGCCTGTCTGCGGATAAACAGAGCACAACACATTTAACGGATGGGTTTGTGGACGTACATGTCATGGGAACAGAGACAGCTTGTCTGTCTGTCGCTGTGCAACGTCTGTGAAAGGATGACGTCAAATAAAGGAACTGAAGTTGGGGGGAAATCGGCAAACTTTGAAGAAGTGGGTCAAAAATGATAAGCATCGCATGGTGAAGAATGTCAGTGAGAACTTTCACATATGATACATCGGGGACAAGAAGGTGACAACACGTCAGACGAAAGTTGGCTTGTTTTGTGGACAACCCCACGAAACAGTTTGTAATTTGATATGGAAAATTGTGTGGAATTATCTGCAAGCGTACGGATCAAAAGGGGCTGATACCGCAGCGCACCTCCCGAATAAACACAGTGTTTAGGAGCATATAAGTCTCAGGGGTATGTACCTTTATTTGCAGACGATGAATTAAAAGGAGATAAAGTTCCAAATGTTTTCTGCTGATGACCCCATTTATTCCCAACCACACCCATGCCATTTGGGTTCATGTCCGCCTTCTGCGACCCAGGGCTAATGGGACTGTCGTTGGATTGAACCGTTGGTGGTCTACTGCCAGTGGGAAACACCCACTCATGCTGGTTTCTCCGCTTGTAAGTCGTTGTGCAATGTTGTCAGAAGGGGGCTCAGAAGGTAGTGATCTGCGCAGGGTTAATCAGAACAGGCACCAGTGAACATGAAAGTGATTCAGCGGCAGTGCAGTGTCTTTTCTCATGGGCCGCCTCATGACGACCCGAGGGTGATAACCACCTGAGACTGCTGACACGGGCAATGCGACAGAACGAAGTCTAGATACAGTTGCGCACGTGCCAGGCGGAATGATTGGCGGGAGATTAATGGCCCCGAGAGGGCGGTGAAAATGAGAGAAAAGAAATCAATACTGTTTGCAACATGTGTCGTTCCCCGACAACGGCTGTTTTCATAAGGGGACACAAATCAATACTCTTATCTATAGGCTTCTGGCTTCTGTGGTGAGCTTACCGCAAGATGCTGCCATACAAAATAACGGGAAGACTATGTTGCTAGAAAACAAAATAAAGGGCAGGGCAGTGGGTTTACAATATGACGCAGTACAAAATAAGACAAAGCAGTGAGTTTACAACAAGATAACAGAATGCAAGAGGACGGACAGTGCATTGAATTTACAACAGGATACTACACTGTAGAATAAAAGACAATGCGGTGAGTCTGCTACAAACGCTGCAAAATAAAACAACAGACGGTGCAGCGAGTTTACCGCAAAATGCTTCGATTCAAAGTGACGTGCAACGTCGTACGTAAGATGCTACAGTACATGAAATAACTTAAAAACAAGGCGCTACAATATAGAATGACAGACAGTGCAGTTTACTCTAAGATGTTATATTAATAAATTTCGGAACAATGCTGCGAGTTTACCACGAGACACTACAATATAAAATGAGGGACGATGAAAGTCATTTGATTTCAAAATGTCACAATAAAATTGACGAACAATATAGTCGTAAGACCTCAGTAGGCGGTGTCCTGCGTATATTGGATTTGAACAGACATCGCTGAACACCGCAGAGGGCACTCGGCAGCAGTGCAGTGTCTCCGCTGGCGGGTTACATCATGACATCGTGATATTGATTGCTCCCAGAGGAATGTGCTGCTTGGACAAAACTGGGTGTAGCTGTGTATCAGTGGCAAAATGGAGGGAGCAGTGCTGCTGATTAAGCATAGAAGGTGTGATGGAGAGGGGGAGGGGGGGAGACCGGGCTGTGCAGAATCAGTTCAGG
Source organism: Conus canariensis (assembly GCA_033310375.1). NCBI lineage: Eukaryota > Metazoa > Mollusca > Gastropoda > Neogastropoda > Conidae > Conus > Conus canariensis. Next base: position 17,340,556 of record CM065721.1, read on the forward strand.
ATAGTGATCAGTAGATATAGATAGCCAACTGGGCAGACAGATAGACAGAAAGAATAGGTAGACACACGTAACTGGACAGTTGGTCACGGTGTAAATGACAATCTGATATGACCAGCATTCGCTCTGCAGTGTATCACTATTTGTATCCACAGCTGCTGCTTTGACAAGCTTTGCAAGATGTGTTTTCTCAATATGAAACATAGAACAAGACGATATCAGGGAATCGTGAAGAACGGCTGAGTTTAATTGAAAGTGGCTATATGAATTTTTGCCCAGAAACATTCATTATATCAATGTCTTTTTGTTTTTTTAAACACACGTGAAAATTCAGTTCCGACATTTCTAAGACTTCACTTTTTCTTCCCCTTTATGAACTTTGAAAATTTGCATCAGCATGTTTTGCCGGTTCGTGTGTGTGTGAACATGTGATGTAGCAAATCACGTGATACTTGACCTGATTCCTGAACAAAGATGACGCATCCGACAGGAGAAACAGGACTGCCAACTAAGCGGTAAGTTTTACAGACTTGTTTGTTTCTTTGGGGCCTTTTTTCAGTAATTATTTTTATATGAATTAAGTTTAAGCATATCATGCATGTAACAAACAAAATGGAAAAGTTTTGTATTCATAATGATTAAGACTCTTTCAACTCGATGCTAGTGATGCTGGCGCCAGTTTGACTCCTCTCTTTCCCGCTGTCTGACCGTTCTGTTAACAGTAGGTCAGTCTGGGTACGGGTCACCTCCACCGGGGCAAGACGCCTAGGGTGGGCTTTTTGCCCCGTTCATTGGACCTTTTGTCCCATACTTGGTTTATCGTAAATTAGATAAGTGACAACGTGTGTGTGTGTGTGTGTGTGTGTGTGTGTGTGTGTGTGTGTGTGTGTGTGTGTGTGTGCGCGCATGCTTGTGTGTGTGTGTCTATGTGTGTGTACCCTAGCATGCATGTATATATGAATATATGCATCTAAGTGTCCAGGTATTTATCCATGTATTAGTTTTGAGGTTTACGACAATACCGAAAGTGTTGCCTACGTTTTTTGCAGGTGAAGATGTCTTTCTGCCACCTATGTCTATTTTTGCCTGAAAGCGATTGGTGGATACTCTTGAAAGACGCACCACCAGAAGCTGTTAGATTTGCTCTTAAAATGGCTCCACCTTTTCGCCAAGGTTACTGGTTGCTCTAGCTATGACCCTCATTTCATTCTGCTGGACGGACACCATAGCCACAAGACTCTGGAAGCATTAGAGTTTTGTCGAGAGCATGGAATAGAACTGCTAACTCTGCCCCATCACAGCACACACAAATTACAACCGCTCGACAGACTCAGTTTCAAGCCTCTGAAGAGTGCTTTCAACGCTGAAGCTGACAGTTGGATGGTGTCAAATCCAGGACGACGGATCTCGATCTATGACATGGCTGATCTTTCTGGAAAGGCGTTCCTGAGGACAGCTTTGTCTGAAAGAGCCGCCTATAGCTGCAAGACCTGCACAAGAATCCTTAGGAGTCCTGTTTTGGAAATTCTTCAGAAAAGTTCAGCAGACAGTCTCAGAACCCAAGTGATCACCTACATGTGTGACCACTACAATGATTATGCCCACCTGGACACTGAGACCATCAATGCTGATCTACCTACATGGCTGCGGTATTCCTCCTTGGAAGAAGGGATCACTGCCATGGCAGAGCCCTCCTCCCTGCCTGGGGAGTTGGAGATCATCGCACCCAGCAAAGTTCTCAACAGGTCCGTTGTGGTGATAGATAACCAGTGCCAGGTGGTACAGCGCTATGGAAACTCCACAAGCCAACCACATGCACCACACCTGACCGTCCAGTTTACCCACGTTGGTCACGATGTTGGCCACTACAACTGTGTTCTGCCTCAAGGTAGGGAACCATCAAAACATACAGAAGAATCAAACATCCCGACTACGGCTGCAAATTCCCTTCACTCTCCAGTCCAACAGGAGCAGCTCTCTGCCTCAACAACCTCTGAGTGGATTAGGGAAATCATCCATGGTTTATCCCCTCTTCCAAAGCTGCCAGTGAAGAGGCCAAGACCGAGAAAAAATGCAGCACTGTTGACCTCTTCGCCATGCAAAGCTTCTCTGGCAGAAAAGCATGCAGAGAAGAAATCAACCAAAAACCAGCGAGGAAACAGAGGAGCAAGGCCAAGCCTGGACGGGAGAAAACGAAAAGGCCAGCGACAGCTGAGGAAAATACCAGTGAGGAAGAGGGGGACTGGCCCTGTATCATCTGCTGTGAACCACACAGTTGCAGCAGACAAGAAGTGTGGGTAGAATGCCAGTCCTGCCTTCACTGGGCCCATGAGGAATGCTCTGAAGGACTTCCTACATTCATCTGCCCCAACTGTTATTCAGATGACTGATCTGTCGGACATGATACGAACAACTGAAGGAATGATAGTTGCACAAAACATGTATATAATTCCTTCAGCGATTTAGTAGAGGTAGTTTTTGATTGTATTCCGTAAATTTTAATTGTGGGCAAAATGCCTACATCCATGGGGTTAAACGCCTACTATGGGCGATTTGTCCCATGTGCGTGGGCGTTTTGCCCCGTGTGTGGGGCAAGAAGGCCAATTTTTTTTTCATTTTTCACTTACCAGTACTTTTCTTTTATTTGTATCAATATGTGTTAGTGGCAGTTGGTGCATAGGCATTTCTCAAAAGTGTAAGCCTACTTTCATTTCTCTGTGCCTTCAACAAGGAAAGTTGCAACGTTTTTTGCTTGGGGGGGGGGGGGGGGGGTACCCATGCTACCCTATGTGTGTGTGCGTGCGTGTGTGTGTGTCTGGGTGCATGCTTATGTGTGTGTGTGTGTGTTTTTTTTTAATTTGCTCTATCTTATTAACGCCATCGATTCTTTATGCCTCATTTGTTTCGAAAGGAGTTAAAAAGTAAAATTATGATTTGCACACACACACACACACACACACACACACACACACACACACACACACACACACATACACACACACACACACACGCACGCACGCACGCACGCATGCACACACACACACACACACAGATATATATACTAGGGCGCGAGTGCTCTCATAAATAAGACATTCTCGTAAATCTAGAAATGAAACTATTGGCAGTGTTCTTTTGACTTTCTGATTTTCAGTAATGCTGATAAAGGAAGAGCAGCGTACAATCAGACAGGGGAACTTAAACAATGAAATGTCAAAATAGCTATTTCACTGACATATTCATTTACTTTATGTACCTTGTTTTATCATGATATGAATGTTCATCTATTTAAATTCTCTTACATTATATAAACACATAAGAAAAACACTGGGCCCAGGTGCCATTAATCTTCACGTAGTGGGTGGAGCAAACATCAGAATTCGTCACAGCTGACACACATAGCATTGATAGACAGGCTTGTGTTACAGGGAGGGGCCGTGTGGAGAAATCCTCCAGACAGTGCCCTGTTAGTTGTCTCCCTCCTCCAAAGGGAAATAAGCAGGACCAGCAGGCGACATCTGTTTCGCTCTGTGAAGAGCTCATCAGGCTTGCTGATGCGTCTTGTTTATCTGCTGGTGAGGAGTGCTTCCGCATCAGTGAACAGGAAACTCGTCAAAATCGAATAGATCCTTCTGCCTGTATATAAAGTGCCCTTCTTTCACCCCCCCCCCCTCCCCATCCACCTAAAAATGTACTAAATGAAGAGGAAAATAAGACATTTGAATAATTTGGTAGACTAAAAATTTGTCTGAAAATCTCATGGTAGAACTGTAGAAGACACTGCTTACTATGACAGCAACTTTTAATTAAAAAAAAATCACAGGGATTAAACATTAGAAAATCCCTACTTTAAAACAATGGACGCCGCCCCACAAGCCTGGGCTGAAAAGAGGACACGCACACATGGAAATGATGACGAAAGCTGGGCCCAAATTTCCAGATAGGGAGTGAAGCAATCACGACAACCTATCCTAATCAAAATACATAACTTTAAAAGACGGATTTGTGTTGAAGGGGAAGTGGGAATGTATAATAATCCTTTTCTAGTTAATGCTTTGTTGGTTTTATTGTTCCTCCAAAGGCGAGGACAGTAGTACCAGCAAACAATAACTGTTTCGCTGTGTGAAGAGGTCATCAGGCTTGTCCCAGGTGCTGACGAGGAGCACTTCCATATAAGCGAAAAAAGAAAGCTCTTCAAAATTGAATAGACCCTTATGCATATAGTAAGTGATGTGGTTTAACTGGGACAGATGCAGTGTGTGATCCTTGTGGTTTTTCATCCCTGGTTACTGGCTTCTACAGGTTGTGTCTTTAATATTTTTACCTTTGAAATTTTAGACACATTTCAGTCTACCGTCGTTTTTTTTCCCCCAGAGTCTTGTTTTCCCCTTCACTGCACACTCTTGTGTTGGTTGTTAGTTTTTAAACACTTTTCATTCGTGCAGGAGGATCTACTCGTTGTTGGAGAGTTTTTCCTTTTTATATAGATAGATACATATGCTTGGAAGTTATATGCGTTGATTAAAAAAAAAACAAAAAAAAAACGGAAAACGTACAAAAGCACACACACGCACACAGACTTCAGGTTTGGCTCACTACTGGCCCAGTACTCATTAGACGAAGTTACCAGAAAATCACTTGGTCATTTTCAAAATTGGTCATTAAGTCGTAAAGGTCTACTGCACTTGTCAATATCGGATTAGTTTCACAATTAATCCATACATAAACTTTAATTCATATGTACACCCTATCATTTATACGTTGTTGTGTGTGTGTGTGTGTGTGTGTGTGTGTGTGTGTGTGTGTGTGTGTGTGTGTGTGTGTGTGTGTGGAGAGAGAGAGAGTGAGTGTGTGTGTGTGTGTGAGAGAGAGGAGGGTGTGTGTGTGTGTGTGTGTGTGTGTGTGTGTGTGTGTGTGTTTATAGAAAGAGAGCGACAAAATATGAGTACTCGGCATGCAGTTTGACTTCAAAATGCTCACACATCCACTGTCTTTGCTGTTGGTGGTGGTGATAATGGTGGTGTTTTTTTCTTTTCAAATTATTATTTCTCCTGTTTGTTTCTTTTCATTGTTTTTTTTAAAGTAACAGTTGTACAGTATTTTTCTCGAAGACAGCCATTTAGATCAAATACAACAGACAAGGAAGAGAGAGGCATGTACCTGTTACTACTTTGTGAAGATTGCAGATGCAATGACAGAGGGGGGAAGGGGGGGGGGGGGGGGGTTGGGACGAGCGCAATAATACCAAATGAACGTTGAAAGGTACAAATTAAAGGGAGGAAGATAATCATTAACGTGGCAGCCTCACCTTGTTAGGCTGGTGTGAAAGTGTGCGTTTGTTTTGTTTTGTTTTGTTTTGTTTTGTTTTTAAACAGCCAATTATTGATTGACCTGTTTTGTTATATTTTATGTTCGTATTTCTTTTTGTTTTTTTCCTTCTTCTCTTTTTTTTTCAAGTAGAAACTACAAATCTTTCAAACACGGTCGCTAATTTGAAGTATCCCGATCTTTGGCCCGTCGCAGTCGGGCGTCAACATCGTGGATCCGGCGCTCGGCATCACCCACACAGCAAAATTCTGACGTGCGGCCTGCACTCACTCTTCACTGGCGCCCACTCTTCTGACGCCGCGTGTACCTGAAATTGTGGACGCCGGCCAGTATTTATTCCAGTCATCAGCCCACGATGTTGAGCTTGCCTTCACCATGCAGGTGACCACCAGATTGCCCTCGGACCTACACTAAAATAGGTGATCTACGAGAAAACACGTTAAGTGTAAGACGTTACACTCCTGAATGTATTTAGTTTAGTAACCCCCTTCAGACTTGTATGACAGACAGCGGTTTTCCTAATTCCAACACAAGCAAAAACACCAGACTTCCACTTCAAATCCTGTGTCATGCACGTGGCCGGCCTTGTGATCCTCTCCATCTCCAAAGCTTAGCTACAAAAGAAGCTGAATGAGGTCTGTGAGGAATGTAATGACACTTCAGAAAATCAGTTCGGAAAATAAATCATTTTCACCAAAACCAAAAGTCCTCTCGACTTCATTCCAAGCCGTTATCCCTTCCGATAGAAACATGTCACCCCTCTCTCCCATCCCCCAAGCATCCCTACCCTGTCCCCTCCCTCCCCTCTCCTTCATTACCCCCTTCCTCCCACCCCCTTCCAACGTAACGGGTATTGTCACACCTCACAAGTGTTCGCTTTCTCGTTTGCCTGTCACCCCTACTCTCCAATCGCACCTGCATGTTCCTCCACCCTCTTTCCATGTCATAGGTGATCTCACACCTCAGAAGTGTTCGCTTTCTCGTTTGCCTGCCCCCCCCCCCCCCCTCCCCCTACTCTCCAATCGTACCTGCATGTTCCTCCACCCTCTTTCCACGTCATAGGTAATCTCACACCTCAGAAGCGTTCGCTTTCTCAGTTGCCTGTCACCCCTACTCTCCAATCGCACCTGCATGTTCCTCCACCCTCCTTCCACGTCATAGGTATTCTCACACCTCAGAAGTGATGGTTTTCTCAGTTGCCTGTCATCCGTACTCTCCAATCGCACCTGCATGTTCCTCCACCCTCTTTCCACGTCATAGTAATCTCACACCTCAGAAGCGTTCGCTTTCTCGTTTACCTGTTCCCCCCCCCCCCCCCCTACTCTCCAATCGCACCTGCATGTTCCTCCACCCTCTTTCCACGTCATAGGTAATCTCACACCTCAGAAGCGTTCGCTTTCTGATTTCACACGTATTTGTATGTGTGTAAGAAGAATTTTTTTTTTTTTTAATGGCGTAACTGCACTCTATCAACACGTTTGTGCATACATGCACACATACACAGAGGCACACGTGCATTTACAAACTGGCGTCGATAATCTATGCAGCCTCGTTATTCAGTGCACCAAGGTATCGACCACACAAAATGTATCTGTATTGATGCCCCCATACGGAAACACGTTTAATCAAGTGCGCGCACGCGCACGCACGTACGCACACGCACGCACGAACGCGCGCACACACGCACACGCGCGCGCACACACACACACACACACACACACACAACACACACACCACATCATCATCATCATCATCATCATCATCATCATCTTATTATTATTATTATTATTCTCTCTCCCTCTCTCTGTCTCCCTCTCTCTCTGTCTCTCTGTCTGTCTGTCTGTCTCTCTCTCTCTCCCCCTCCCCCAATCCTTCTCTTTGTCAGTCTGTCCTTCCCCTCCTCTCTCTCTGTTCCCCCCCCCCTCTCTCTCTCACACACCACACCACACACACACACACACACACACACACACACACACACACACACACACACATGTACGCACACAGACACCAGAGAGAGAGGAGAGAGAGAGAGAGAAACGTGAACGAGAGGGAGGGAGGGAGGGACCACACACAGATCGTGGAGTGCAGACAGTGGCCGAGCGGTTCATGCCATGATCTGTCGGCCGCTGTTTGCTCATCAGGCTCTTCACCCCGCCACCAGGGAGTATTGTAATGGCTGCCAACTCCCAGGCCGCCCCCCATTACCATGGCAATAAATGTCAAACAGTCACAACTGTACACCGCTGTCTGTTAAACCATACACTACGTAACAGGTGTGTGTTTGCCGCTGGTCGATTCGTGTTGGAACGCGCATACCATGACGTCCGACTGACGTCGAGGTGAAAGTGCAACATGAGAGTTATTCTTCGACACGGATACTCTC
>CM065721.1:17353263-17368263 GCA_033310375.1 Conus canariensis
TTCTCTCTCTCTCCCTCTCCCTCTCTCTCCCTTTCTCTCTCTCTCTCTCTCTCTCTCTCTCTCTCTCTCTCGCTCTCGCTCTCTTCTCAATCTCCCCTCATTCTTCTTCTCTGTGCGTGAGTGAGAAATAGAATGATTAAATAAAAGCTCTCTTGTTGTCCATAAAAACATCTGCCGCAATGAAATTTGATCATTGCCATTCTGTAATCATGGCGACGCCAGTGTAACTTCACAGGCCTTTGGCTTTCCAACATGTGGCTTGGTCTCTTCAGCAGCCATGGCTGTGCGTTTCATCACATGATTAAGTCCCTTTTGGTTGAAGTGCAGTCTATTCCGTGACAATTCTGGACGGATGGAGAATTGATCACAGAATGTCCTGGGAGGGGGGATTTCATTGGCAACCCGCTGTTTTCCTGACTGCCGGTCACGAATGAAGCCTGGAAAGAGAGATTCAGACTGAACTTCTTTGTAGTATTTTTGCTCCATATAGAACTTCCATATTTTTCATGTGAAATGTATGTAAATGTTCTAATTCTGAGGCTGGTTTTGAAAAGATGGGAAAGAGCGTGTAAAACGGGAATAGACTCATCACACGCAAAGACAATGGAATTTGTGTGGTGAATTGACAACCTGCTGTTCAGCTGTACTGAGTTCCAAATGTTGGAAAACAGGTTTCATTATGGAGGTCCGGATTTCAATAGTTCTCAGTGTTCAGCGAAATGATTCAACGTTTCTTCTCTCTCTCTCTCTCTCTCTCTCTCTCTCTCTCGGGGGGCGTGAACGGGAGTTTCGCGCGTCAAGCCGCACTTTGTAGCTCTCCGTTTATTTCATTGTTTACAGTGAATCTATTGAAGTATTTGAACCCAGATTTGGTCAGCAAGTGTGAAGAGTGGCATGCCATCTGGATCGCTAGACTTCAGGGCCTCTTGTGGCTCTTTTCTGCCAGTTTTCCTGGCCTTCATGTTCAAACGGGCGAGGCAGAAACTTTTACTTCGAGTCGCCATACTCAAGTTGAAAAGGAGAGTGGACGGTGCTGTGGCAGGCTTGCTCCTGTCGTATTTGTTCTGGGGAGTCTTCTCCTCCGTTGTGGCGATATCGAAAGTAATCCTGGTCCCAACCCTGCGCAAGGCCGTGACAGCACCAGGCAAACCCGATTCTCCAGCACAGGGGCGAGCAGTGGCAGAGTCAGCCTGGAGAAACCTGTCAACCCTCAGGGAGGCGCCTCTAACCAGCCAGTGAAAGAGCCGTCCCTGTCCGACCTCATGACCATGTTCCAGTCGATGGACAGGAAATTCGACGAGGTCAAGCAGGACATACGGGTCTTGCGTGAGGGGTATGCTGCCATGCAGGAGGAGCTGAGAGGGCTGAGACGGGAGGTGGACGACCTTCGACAGCAGAACAACGACCTGCAGAGGAAGAACGACGACCTGGCCTCGAGAATGGACAACATTGAGAGGAAGGCGGACGACCTGGAGGGGAGATCCAGAAGAAACAACGTTCTCTTCTATGGCATCGGTAGGAAGGAGAATGAGACAAGTGCTCAGTGTGAAGACCTTCTTAGGGACCTTCTCAGTGACAAATTGGAACTGGCTCGTGATGTGGAGTTCGATAGGGTCCATCGCGTGAATTCTAAGCCTGATTCCCCGATCATCGCCAGATGCGTTTTTTACAAACAGAAAATGGACATCTTGAGAGCAAAAGGGAAACTAAAGGGAACAAAGATCTTTGTAGGTGAGGACTTCTCCGCTAGAGTGAGAGAAATCAGAAGAAACTTGACACCCCATCTGAAAAAGGTGCGAAGTGACGGGAAACGAGCCACCATGATCCATGACCATCTCCTTGTGGATGGTATCCGCTACTCTCTGGACACTGATAGTCGTCTGGTGCAAATGAAATAGGGTTTCGGCCGGTCCCCTATTTATCCCCTTGCATTGTCCGGGGCTGTGGAGGGAACATCTACTGAGGCGACGCCGGTTACCTTGTCACAGCGCAACAGTGTCAGTGAGCTGGCGACGCCACGTGAAAACTGTGCACCCGTGATATGTGACGATGCTTTTGTGTCGCCCGTAAGCGTGGACAGTGCAGTCGTCGGTGTGTCAAATGAACATGTGCATAGGTCGACCTCGACAGTGTTGAATGATGAGTTAGATGATTCCAATGAGTGTAATAAATCAAAACCCTTTTCTTTCCTGCATTGGAACATTAATGGATTACTTTCGAAAATATATGACCATGATTTCGTTTCGTATATCTGTTCCTTTGATTTTGTCTGTTTAGTTGAGACGTTTGTAGAAAATTTTCAGTTGTCTATTTTTAGAGGGTATACTGTGTTTTGTAGACCGGCTGTAAAACTGTCGGTACACGGAAGACGCTCGGGTGGAATTGTATGTCTGATAAGGAATGAGCTGTGTTCTTACGTTAGACCTATTGGTATGGAGTCTCCTCTTTTCTACGCTTTTCTTCTGGATAAATGCCTTTTCGGAATGGAGAGAGACATTGTGTATGTTTGTGCTTATGTACCACCTGAAAACTCACCCTATTATGTACACTTTGACTGTGAAAATGGTGTCTCTTTATTGGAAGATTTCTTATGTGATTGTTTGCTGTATAATGAAGCACATGATGCCTATATAGTAATTAATGGAGACTTAAATAGTAGAACCTCAAATATTTCCTGTGATCTTGTAACCAATGTGTGTGATTCTGAAGATCAATATTTAAGTGGTCCTTTGACCTTGAATAGAAACTCTGAAGACCGTGTGCTTAATAATTATGGGAAAATGTTACTGAACATGGGCACTGTTTTAGACCTGTGTATTTTGAATGGTATGTGTCAGGGTGACCTTCAAGGTCACTACACGTACATATCTGATAATGGTAACAGTGTAGATGATTATTTTTTACTGTCATATGACTTGTTTTCAAGGATTTCTGATTGCAGCAGAATGAATGTGTCTGACAGAATTGAATCTGATCATTTACCTTTGGAATTACATATTCATTTCCCTAAGAACAATATGATCTGTATGAAAGATAATAATTATGTTCAGATTTCTGAAAAGTTTATATGGGACGAAGCTCACAGCAGTATGTTCAGAGACAATATCTGCTCAAATGACATCCAAATCCAGTTTGAAATGGCAATTGATTTGATAGATGAAAATATTAACGAGGCACTTGAGGTTTTTAATCATTGTATGAAAAATGCAGCAGACTTTATGAAAAAACAGGTAGTCATTGGTAAGGGCGTGAAAGATGATGACTGGTATGATGATGAATGTCGCGTTGCCAAAAGAACTGTGCGTAATTTGTTGAAAAAATTTAAGCGTACTTTGTCTCCACCTGATCGCACTTCTTTGTGTATAGCAAGACGCGAATATAAACATTTGTTAAAGAGAAAAGAGAAGCAGTTCAATGACACTTTGTTAAGTGGCTTATTACAATCTGTAAATAGCCAACAGGAATTCTGGAAATCTGTGCGAAAAATCTCTAAGACAAGAAAGCAGCCTCTGAATGATGTTAGCATTGACGACTGGTATGTACATTTTAAAGAATTGTTAGAAAGACAAGACAGGTTTGTTAATGGTCTGAGTCAGGAAGAATCTAATAGTAACGAAAGTGCTTCTGGTAATCATTATAGTGCTGTAAACCATGAGGATGGCTGTGACGATGATAATGGTGAAAATGATAATGGTGATGCCGAAAATAATTTGAATCGACCTATCTCAGTAGAAGAAATTTTGATCGCTTTAAAAACATTGAAAAATCGTAAAGCACCTGGTCCTGATAAGATTCTAGGGGAATTTATAAAAAATGCTTGCAAGTCAAACTTGGTAGTGGAATTTCTGGTTAAATTTTTTAACTCCCTGTTTGATAGCGGCATATACCCTGAAAGCTGGTGTGAATCAATTGTAGTGCCATTATACAAAAAGGGCAATGTTACAAATCCAAACAACTACAGAGGAATATCGCTGTGTAATGTGTGCAGTAAAGTATATAGCACGATTATTAATAAAAGACTTCAAGTTTGGGTTGAGGATAATAATATTACAGGCGAATTTCAAGCTGGTTTTAAACAACATTATTCCACCATAGACCATATGTTTACATTATTAGCTTTCGTCCAAAAACAGTTTTGTCTGAATCGTAAATTGTATGTTGCTTTCATCGATTTTGAGAAAGCATTTGATTCTGTGAACAGAACTTTACTTTGGCCCATTTTATTAAAAAATGGTATTCGTGGAAAGATGTATAAATGCATAATGAGTATGTATGACTGTGTAAAGGCAAGGGTGCGATGTGGTGCTGCTTTAACAGATTATATCAATTGTACATCTGGTGTTAAACAGGGTGATGTTTGCAGCCCAGTTTTGTTTTCTTTATTCATTAATGAGCTGACTTTGGAAGTGATAAACTCCGGAAGACATGGCGCCCATTTGATAAGAGATGCTATGGAAATATTTATCCTACTTCTTGCTGATGACGTTGCATTAATAGCAGAGACAGTAATAGGGCTCCAAACTCAGTTAAATAGTTTGCAGAGGGCCGCTGATTCGCTCCAGTTGAAAATAAATATGAGTAAAAGTAACATAATCGTTTTCAGAAAGGGCGGCTACCTCTCTGCTAGAGAAAAATGGACATATAATTCGGTAAGTATGCCTGTTGTTAATGTATACAAGTATTTTGGTATATATTTCTCTACGCGTTTAAGTTTTACTTTTGCTTGTAAAGATATTGCTTGCCGAGCCAAAAATGCACTGCTATGTATTATGAAGAAGTTGTCGATGCTGAACAATGAATCTCTTGCCTTGTTTTTGAAACTGTTTGATGCCCAAATCTTACCTATGTTACAATATGGGGCTGAACTTTGGGGTCTTGATACTGCTGCTGCGCAATGCGAAAAGGTCCATTTATTTGCTTTAAAGAAGTTCTTGGGTGTATCGCCACAAACACCAAATGATCTTGTGTATGGTGAGACTGACAGATACCCCATATCTTTGCACTCCACTGTAAAATGTATTAAATACTGGATAAAACTAACTCAGATGGCTGAACATAGATTGCCTCATAAAGCGTATAAAATGCTATTAGAACTAGATAATAGAGGCAAGATAAACTGGGTGTCTCATGTAAGAGCCAAATTATATGAATATGGTTTTGGGTACGTATGGCTTAACCAAGGTGTCGGAGATATGAACAATTTTGTTCGCACATTTAAAGAAAGACTGACTGACTGTAGGTGGCAAGACTGGAATTTTCATGTTCAAAATAGTAACAGGTTTAGTTTTTATAGAACATTCAATGATAGGCATTCTCTCCCAACGTACATGTCATTGCGTATGGACAGGCACTTGAAGTTTATAATGTCAAAGTTTAGAATTGGTGTGTCTGATATATTTGTTCATTATTATCGTTATAGACGAATAGATGCCTCTGAATTGTTGTGTCCATTATGTCGACAGTCAACAGAAGATGAAATGCATTTTGCATTAATTTGTCCAAAATTGCAAGATATAAGAGAACAATTTATTTCACAGAAATTTTATACAAGACCCTGCTTATTCAAGCTTATCTTATTAATGTCGTCTCAGAATGAAAGCATTGTAAAACAGTTTGCAGTTTATTTATACAAAGCTTTCAAAAGACGAAGCATTTGTGTAATGTAATTATTATCATGAATTTGGTAGTGCGATTTTCTATGTTACATGTACATCCCCCTTCTGAGGGGCCAAGGCCTATAAGAATAAACATCTGAATCTGAATCTCTCTCTCTCTCTCTCTCTCTCTCTCTCTCTCTCTCTCTCTCTCTCTCTCTCTCTCTCTCTCTCTCTCTCATTGTTTTTGTAAAAGGCTTTTAAGTATAAATAGCAACATAGTTTTGTATGATGTGTCTGACAGAGCCGTAGTTATAGTACTCCTTTTGTATGGCCAAATGAAGTGATATATCTGTACGTTTACCCCTTCATAAGGAACTGAGGCATATATAAATAAACTATCATTCATTCATTCATTCATTCTCTCTCCCTCTCTCTCTCTCTCTTTCTTTCTGTGTGTGTGTGTGTGTGTATGTGTGTGTGTGTGTGTGTGTGTGTGTGTGTGTGTGTGTGTGTGTGCACGCATGTGCACGGATATGAGCGCGCTTGTATGTTTGTGTGTGTTCGTGTGTGTATGTGTATGGAGCATGCATGCAGGACTTTCTCTTTCTCCCATTTTCTCTTCATCTCTTTCTCTTTCTCAACTGTCTCTTACTGATCTGTTAGCCTGTCTGTCTGTCTGTCTGTCTATCTGTTTTCTCTCTCTCTCTCTCTCTCTCTCTCTCTCTCTCTCTCTCTCTTCTCTCTCTCTCTCTCCCAGTCTCATCTGTGTATGTGTGTGCACGCACGCACGAGTGTGTGTGTGTGTGTGTGTGTGTGTGTGTGTGTGTGTGTGTGTGTGTGGTGTGTGTGTGTGTGTGCCTGTGTGTGTGTGTGTGTGTGTGTGAGAGAGAGAGAGAGAGAGAGAGAGAGAGAGAATATTCAAATAAAGGCTCTCCTGTTTCCCATAAAGACATCTGCCACAATGATATTTTACGATTATTATCACTTTGTTGTCATGGCAAGGCTAATACAAACTTCCAGGCCCTCGACCTACCAACGTGGAGCATTGCCTTCGGCAGCCGGGGCTGTGTGTTGCATCAAATGGTTAAGTCCCTTTTGTTGAAGTGCGGTATGTTCCGGGATGATTCTGGACAGATGAAGAATTGATCACAGACCGTCCTGGGGAAGGGGGGGGGGGGGGAATTTCATTGGCAACCCGCTGTTTTCCTGACTACCGGTCACGAATGAAGCCTGGAAAGAGGCTGGGTCACGAACAGAGATTTAGACTGAATTTCTTTGTGATGCTCTTGTTGCAGATGGAACTTCTGTATTTTTTTTAATATCAAATCGAACGTAAAAGAAAGCTCCTATTCTGAGGCTGATTTTTAAAGAAGGAAGTGCGTGTAAGCTAGGAATAACCTCATCACATCCAATATATACAGGAAGTTGTATGGTATAATAACTGCAACTCGTGTGTTTTTTTTTTTCAGTTTTCATAATATCACAACAGGCTTATGAATCACTGTTTGCGTTGATACTTTCTTCCAAGGGAAGATTTGATCTGGTTTGTGTGTGCATAAACATTGGTGTGATTTAATGAGCATGCATGCAACCATGCGTACGAATATTATGTGTTTGCAGCCAGTAGAGACAGGGAGGCATAAAGAGGGAGAAATAGTGAAAAGATGAAGAGAGAAAAAGAAAACAGAAAACAGACACGAAGAGAGAGAAACATTCACACAAAACAAAAAAATGGGCAAAGCACGTGACATTTGTCAGTGTCTGTGGAAGAAATACTGTGCAGCGTGAGGTCAGCAACCGTCGTTTCAGAGGATCAGTTCTCATTACGTATGTATTGTGTGAGAAAAGCATGGAAAGCAGTGACCGACTTCTGATCTCATCCTGGTTGTCTGTCATGGCTGGTTTGTAAGCTGGTCGCTGTGTGCTGTCACACACACACACACACACACACACACACACACACACACACACACACACACACACACACACACCACGCACACACACACACGCACACACGCACACACACGCACACACGCACGCACGCACGCACCACACACACACACACACACACACACACCACACACACACACACACACACACACAGAGGAAGAGAGAGAGAGAGAGAGTGAGTACAAGTCAACATATAGAGCATGGTGTGCTGACAGGGGCAGGGAAGCCCATGCCATCATCTGTCAGCCACCGTTTGCTAACCAGGCTCATCAGACACTGCCGTCATGGCCGCCGACTCCCAGGCTGCCTGCCCATCGCCATGGAAACAAATGTCAAACAGTCACAAATCCAGATCGCCGCCTATTAGAAACCGCGCTCCATGACAGGTGCAAGTTTGCCTCTTGTCATTGTACGATGGGTTTGATCGTGATACTGCCACACCTGACCCTGACGGTAGATAATGGTGATGTCTGGGCAGTGCCTCTCTCTCTCTCTCTCTCTCTCTCTCTCTCTCTCTCTGGCTCTGTCTCTGTCTCTCTTCTCTCTCTCTCTCTCTCTCTCTCTCTCTCAAAAGACCTCTTTGGTAATGACAATAAAATATCAAAGTTCATCTCTCTCTCTCTCTCTCTCTCTCTCTCTCTCTCTCTCTCTCTCTGCTCTGCTCTCTCTCCTCTCTCTCTCTCTCTCTCTCTCTCTCTCTCTCTCTCTCACGCTTTAAGTTGGTCCCACTCGCTTTTACACACATACGCGCGCGCGGGCGCGCATACACGCACGCACTCACAGACACGCGCGCGCGCGCTCATATATATATATATATATATATATATATGTGTGGTGTGTGTGTGTGTGTGTGTGT
Organism: Conus canariensis; assembly: GCA_033310375.1. Lineage (NCBI taxonomy): Eukaryota > Metazoa > Mollusca > Gastropoda > Neogastropoda > Conidae > Conus > Conus canariensis. The sequence continues at coordinate 17,361,667 of CM065721.1, forward strand.
GTGTGTGTGTGTGTGTGTGTGCACGCACATCCACACAGGCACACGCATACATGCATTCCATTATACACATACACCCGCATTCACATGCTCAACACTTACACACACACACACACACACACACACACACACACACACACACACACACACACACACACACACACACAAGCGCGCGCGCGCGCATCTTTGCGCGTGCTAAGAGGCGTAAATCATGTGTGACAGCAGGTGTTGTGCGTAAATCATGTGAGACAGCAGGTGTTGTGTTTCAGGTCTGCCCGACAGCTGGCCACTTGACCGTCAATGTACATTAGTACTGCCTGTGTACAGCGGCTCCTGTTTCCAACGGTGGAAACGATGGGGCGGGGGGTTCAAAGAGTGCGGGGGTGGATATTTCTTCTCCGTTCACTCAGACTGTAATGAATGCTGCGGTACATGGGAAACTCTCAGGTGGGCGGGGGAGATGGGGGGGAGCTTGTCCCTCATTGGGATGTCTGCAGGCTAGGATAAGAGAATGAGGTGAAAGAGTGGGGGAGGATGTGAAAATCGGCGTCATCAACCGTGACATAAAAAAGCTTATTAGGAGAGAGAGAGAGAGAGAGAGAGAGAGAGAGAGAGAGAGAGAGAGAGAGAGAGAGAGAGCAAACAGGACATATTTCATTGTTACAGTCCAATATATCAATTTTTCGTACATCGCTGTCACTCCCACAGTGGGTTCAGTTTTCATGTCAAAGTTGTTCAAATTCATTTGCCGCTCATATCACCCGGTCATTGGAGAACTTGACTCAGTCTGTTTTAGTGCATGGGCGATAGTGCATGGGCGATGGTCTGTCTGCAATACAAACGTTACGTCTTGAAGGTACACATTCAACTTCAAGCCCCACACAATGATGCGGCACTCATTTTTGATGAGGTTGTTCCGCTTGCCCTCGCTGGTTTGTTGCTGGCATAGCTCACTGGGATTTGCTTTCCGAATGCTCTTTCTGCCATAACTGGTTGGGATTTGCTTTCTATGTGCTCTTGCTGCCATAACTGGTTGGGATTTACTTTCTGAATGCTCTTGCTGCCATAACTGGTTGGGATTTGCTTTCTGAATGCTCTCGCTGCTTAACTGGTTGGGATTTGCTTTCTGAATGCTCTCGCTGCCATAACTGGTTGGGTTTTGCTTTCTGTGTGCTCTTGCTGCCATAACTGGTTGGGATTTGCTTTCTGTGTGCTCTCGCTGCCATAACTGGTTGGGATTTGCTTTCTGAATGCTCTCGCTGCTTAACTGGTTGGGATTTGCTTTCTATGTGCTCTTGCTGCCATAACTGGTTGGAATTTCCTTTCTGTGTGCTCTCGCTGCCATAACTGGTTGGGATTTGCTTTCCGAATGCTCTTGCTGCCATAAATGGTTGGAATTTGCTTTCTGTGTGCTCTTGCTGCCATAACTGGTTGGGATTTGCTTTCTGTGTGCTCTTGCTGCCATAACTGGTTGGGATTTACTTTCTGTATGCTCTCGCTGCCATAACTGGTTGGGATTTGCTTTCTGAATGCTCTCGCTACCATAACTGGTTGGGATTTGCTTTCTGTGTGCTCTTGCTGCCATAACGGGTTGGGATTTGCTTTCTGTATGCTCTTGCTGCCATAACTGGTTGGGATTTGCTTTCTGTGTGCTCTTGCTGCCATAACTGGTTCGGATTTGCTTTCTGTATGCTCTTGCTGCCGTAACTGGTTGGATTGTTTTCTGTGTGCTCTTGCTGCCATAACTGGTTCGGATTTGCTTTCTGTATGCTCTTGCTGCCATAACTGGTTCGGATTTGCTTTCTGTATGCTCTTGCTGCCATAAATGGTTGGGATTTGCTTTCTGTATGCTCTTGCTGCCATAACATGGTTTGGATTTGCTTTCTGTGTGCTCTTACTGCCATAACTGGTTGGGATTTGCTTTCTGTGTGCTCTCGCTGCCATAACTGGTTGGGATTTGCTTTCTGTGTGCTCTCGCTGCCATAACGGGTTGGGATTTGCTTTCTGTGTGCTCTCGCTGCCATAACTGGTTGGGATTTGCTTTCTGTGTGCTCTTGCTGCCATAACTGGTTGGGATTTGCTTTCTGAGTGCTCTTGCTGCCATAACTGGTTGGGATTTGCTTTCTGTGTGCTCTCGCTGACATAACTGGTTGGGATTTGCTTTCTGTGTGCTCTCGCTGCCATAACTGGTTGGGATTTGCTTTCTGTGTGCTCTTGCTGCCATGACTTGTTGGGATTTGCTTTCTGTATGCTCTTGCTGCCAGAAATGGTTGGGATTTGCTTTCTGTGTGCTCTTGCCTCAGGACTGCTGCACGCCAACATCAGACGTGTTCTATCCAGGAACACGGGTTTCGGAAGGATCAGGAGAAAGCAGGACCAGATTGCTGATCGAGAGATCTCCTTTTCTTAGAAGGTCGGTAACTATGGTGGTATGGCAGCGGAAAAGTTGGGGATGAACATTCTTTAGTACGCCGCCAAGCCATGACAGACTCAGTGTGCCTCTTCGTCGTGGGAGGCGCAGTATCTTTGACGTTCTTTCCAATTGAGGATGAACGTTCTTTAGTACGTCGCGAAGCCACGAAAGACTCAATATGCCTCTTCGTCGTTGGAGGCGCAGTATCTTTGACTTTCTTTCCAATTGTTGTGGTAAAGTCCTCTCTGGCCGTTGTGAAGCTCGTGGCCAATGACATCAAGGCGGTTAGGGATGCCTAGGACACATAGCGTTTGTCTCACTGCCAAGGTAGTTTTTGTCTGTTGCTTGAATAACTCGCACATTCCCGCGCGCGCGCACGCGCGCGCGCGCGCGGTGTGTGTGTGTGTGTGTGTGTGTGTGTGTGTGTGTGTGTGTGTGTGTGCGTGTGTGTGTAAACTGTCCATTAGCATTATTTTAGAATTTGTTCCAGGTAAATCTTCTGCCTGTTCTTTTATGTGGATGTGAGATATGGGGTTACGATGGCACGAAAACTGGAAAGGTTGCAGCTTAAGGTTTTTTTTTTCAACGCATCTTCTCCATTTAAACCGTAATGTTGTGACAGAACGATTGGAGGACTTGGAATTTATCCAGTCTCTGTGGAAATTAAAGCCCGAATGATTAGATTCTAGATTAAAGGTCCGTGATTTCATCTCCAAATGAGAAATATTTGAGCAAAATTTATAGTGTATTGTATAAGTTGCATAATATAGTTTTTACACCTTTGTATGAAAACAAACTGGCATGTTTGTGAAACACAATGATTTTCCGCCGTCCAAAATAATTGCAGAGACGTTCGTTTTGCTTTACAATATAATGACATCTGGTCAGGCATGGAGCATTAGGCTGTAGTACAGGGTGGTTGTGTTGTAGATATTATACAGTCAGTTTTAAGGAAGGAAATGTACATTTATCAATTGACAGATTTTTTTTCTTTTGATTAAATTTCGATGTAGCAGCCATAAACGTGTGATTGGAGTTGGACAAAGCTTTGGGTCTGCCTGCGTGGAACATCTTTGTAGAGAATGTGATAAACAAGAGATCGGAGGCGAGTTTCATTTGTAAAGCAGTACCCCAAATATGCAGATTTAAGAGCAATTTTTTTTAGCGAAAAATAGACTGGTGTTAAATCAGTTGATGTTTTTTGCAGGTTATTGTCTGATGGAAAGAAAAATGCGTAAATTAAAAAAAATCAGATCAAGTCGTTTAAAGTTATGTCCTCAATGTCCCCAAAGGGGTTACAGGATGATTTATTTTGTGTGTGTGTGTGTGTGTGTGTGTGTGTGTGTGTGTGTGTGTGTGTGTGTGTGTGTGTGTGTGCACGCGCGCGTGCGCTTTCACCAAATTACCATCCCAGGAATATACCACGTTCTTTAAACCATCGGACATTCCTTCTCATACCTCATTTCAGTTAGGTCAGAATTTACCATCCTAAGTTTCCATCGTACAGAGTTCATACCTTTTGTTGAGAGTTCCAGACGCTCTCTTTTTGGATGGGTGGCTGCCTCTGAACAGTTTTTGGAACAATTCTTTATATCTAGGAACGGGTTCCAGATCAAACGTTGTCATCCTGTTCAAATTCTGGCAGTCCACACTGGTAGACTACACATGCAGTTTGTATCATCTCTCCTCTTCGCAAGGGAAGCATACGAAGAGTGATTACAAAGATTCGCTGCGTTATATACATGAGTTGAGAGGGGAGAGAGAGAGAGAGAGAGAGAGAGAGAGAGAGAGAGAGAGAGAGAGAGAGATGTGTGTGTGTGTTTGCAGCAAAGCACGTGATATGTCTTACTGTGTGTCGCGGAAGAGAAGCCCACATGTATAAAGGGAGAGGTTAGCTCTCGCAGCTGAAATGAATCAGTAACACCACATTATTGTGTGTAGATGGCACTGATTGACATCTGATCTGATCACACTTGTATGACACCTCTCCCTTTCTCTCTCTCTCTCTCTCTCTCTCTCCTCTCTCTCTCTCTCTCTCTCTCTCTCTCTCTCTCTGACCTGGTGCATGCACACACACACACACACACACACACACACACACACACACACACACACACACACACACACATCTCTCTCTCTCTCTCTCTCTCTCTCTCTCTCTCTCTCTCTCTCTCTCTAATGTATATTGATTCCGATTTGTCAGAATTTAGAAAGGATGCTTCAAAGTGCATATTCCAGGATACCATGTCTCTCTTAAATTTTGTACGAATTCTTATGTTAAGCCCAGTTGGCTCAATCCTGTAATTGCTGTTTCATGATCTTATTTTGTACAGTTGTTTGTTTTTACTTTTGATGGTTTTTTTTGTTTGTTTTTTACAGTTTAATTCTTACTTAGAGTTTCTCCTCATCACATATACACGCACACACGCACACGCACGCACGCGGGCGCGCACACACGTACGCACGCTGCACGCACACACTCAAACACACACACACACACACACACACACACACACACACACACACACACACACACACACACACACACACACACACACCTTGTCTAATTTCACATTTCGTGAAAAGACGTTAAATTGAAGAACAACAACAACGGGCGCGCGCGCATTCAGCCGAAACTGAGTGATTACACAGACTCGCATTTTTATATACATTTTTTTTTTAATGCAGAGATAAGGGGGCAGAGAGAGAGAGAGAGGAGAGAGAGAGAGAGAGAGAGAGAGAGAGAGAGAGAGCAACAAAGCACGTGATAAATATCACTGTGTATTATGTGTGAAGGGAGAGGTTGGCAATAGCAATCGGAGACACCGTGTATCGTGTGAGAAGCCACTCATTGACATCTGATCTCATCACGCTTCTTCATCTTGTGTGCGTGGTGTGTGTGTGTGTGTGTGTGTGTGTGTGTGTGTGTTGTGTGTGTGTGTGTGTGTGTGTGTGTGTGTGTGGTGTGCGCGCACGCGCGTACATGCGTGCGTATGTGTGTTTGAGAGAGTATGCGCGCGCGTGTGTGCGTGTATGTGTGTGTGTGTGTGTAAGAGAGAGAGAGGGAGAGATCTCACACACACACACACACACACACACACACACACACACACACACCTCACACACACACACACACACACACACACACACACACACACACACACACACACACACAAAGCGCGCAACCCGCGCACTCTCTCTCTCTCACTCTCTGGGTAAGGAGGGGGGAGGGGGTGGATGGGCGAGGGGAATGAGTGTGCTGACTGGGGAATACTCAACACATGCCTGTGTTATTAATGGAAGAGCGGTTATTCACAGGGCGGTCATCAGAAGCTGTGGCGAAGGGGACCACGGGGAGCAGTGTGTGTGTGTGTGTGTGTGTGTGTGTGTGTGTGTGTGTGTGTGTGTTGTGGGAACAGGACAGAAGGCATCAACAACACGCTGTTCCACGTTACTCCTTAGGCCTCCCTCACACTGTGCTGCGGCCTGTGGGGCGTGCCTTAAGGTCTGCACACACACACACACACACACACACACACACACACACACACACACACACACACACACAGGCACGCACGCACGCATGCACGGACGCACACGCACGTACGTACGCACACAGACTCGCACGTACACACACACACGCGCAAACACACACACACACACACACACACACACACACACACACACACACACACACACACACACACACACACCACGCACGCACATGCACGCACGCGCGCGCGCACGTTCACACCTTGGAACAAAGACACAGAAGTATGAGAACAAAGGAGATGAGACAGCCATAGAAGAGAGACAAAGACGGAAACAGAGATTCAGAGAGAATGCAGAAGTTTGACAAACGGTAAAATAGATAGGCTGATAGCTTCTTTATACCGTGCACTCATAAACGATTAATGGCTTCCTTGTAATTAAAGACAAAACGTGGTTATAACAAAGAAAGGGAAGTAAAAGTGTAAATAAAATATGCGTGTAAGCACTCACAGATTTTACGCTTAGTTTTTGATGCAAGCACTCGTGACCGGTTTGAATGAGAGACACATACAGACAGGTGGATAGAGAAACGGGGTAACAATCGTGAGATATCATTACAGTCAGAATTCCACATTCAGGAGAAAAAATCAAACGGTTATTAACATTTCTTAATGCTTGTAGTATAATGATTTGAT
>CM065721.1:17375763-17378263 GCA_033310375.1 Conus canariensis
ATGGACAATAGTCCAAATGTTTACAATACAAGCATACACGCTGAATCAAACTAAAGGATTTTAGTGCAGAGATATACATGTATACTATTCATACAGAGGACGAGAGAAGGGGGTAGATGGAGGTAGAGAGCGGTTGAGAGTGAGAGAAGAAGCTGGAGGTACAGAGAGAGAAGAGAGAGAGAGAGAGAGAGAGAGAGAGAGAGAGAGAGAGAGAGAATGTTCTTACTGAGGGAAACAACGGAATTAGCACAAATGGCTTTGCGCATCCAGCCCTCGGAAAAGGTAGATGTCAACAAAATCAGAGAAACAAAAAGAATGACTCGGTACATGGGCATGAAACTACAAAATACATTTTTGAAATTCTGCAATACAAAGAAACATCTAAATTAGCAAGCAAATTTCGGACACAGAAGAAAATTATAACGGGAGAATCTCAATATCTATATGATACAAAGAGAGCGAGAACGAGCGAGCGAGCGAGCGAGAGAGAGAGAGAGAGGAGTGTGTGTGTGTGTGTGTGTTGCCAAAATACTATACATTGGCAAAGTCTTGCAATATTTTAATCTCTAAGAGTGACGTCAACATTAAGAGAGGAATCAATCTGATTTTCCATGGTAAACCACCAAAACTGTGAAGACTTGATTGAGAGACATGTATTCTTGGAAGGAGGAACATCATTTTTTGAGCATGCGGATTCTTTTTAAATTGAAATTTACCTATCATTGATGGAGGAGCATACCTCAAGATAATTTGCAACATAAAGACTGCTTTGCTGAACTTCAGTTTTAATCGTAGGGGAAGAAGACCTCAGGCTGCATAGTCAGAGTATGATAACGTAGACGATTTTAACAGAAATAACTTTAGAGCTCACCTACAAAGACTAAGTAGTGGTTTCAGGATATGCTTACTTGTTGAGTCCTAAACTGCTGAGGTATGATATACATGCGATTCAATATAAGCATGGAAAAATTTTCTTGAGAGTGGATAATTAAAAAGTATTTCATTTTGGACGGTAGATAAACCTTTTTTTTTTTTTACATCTTATTTACTCATGCTTCGTATATAATCAGACCACTATGAATTGTTGGCATTTAGAGAGAGAGAGAGAGAGAGCAACAAAGAAGAGTGAGAGAGAGAGAGTGCCCTCTATCGTACACTGACAAATGACAATCATGAATGACGTCAAAAATAAAACGGTGATCAGATGTAAGACGGGATGTTCCTGTCACAGAAGACGACAAACACTAAGACGCAAAGAAGATCGGTTAAACACACACACACACACACACACACACACACACACACACACACACACACACACACAAACAAAAAACCGACCCTCAGCTTGGAGGGCGAAGCGCCCTGCTACACATGGTGGAACTAAGACCCCAGACCATCAGCCCATCCGACCATCTATCATCGACGTCACACGTCACGTGTGCATGACAAAGACATTAGTTCGCGCATGCACTTTGCTTAGACAGAATTATTGTAATTGGTTTATCGCTGCGTGCCAGTAAAAGCTACTCGGACGTCACCAGCCAATTTAAAATTCTGCCGTCAAGCTCATCTTTACAACAAAAAAATCGCAGCACTGTAGGCCTCTCCTTGAAGAACTGCAGTGGCTTCCTGTTGAACAAAGAATAAGATACAACACCTTCTGCCTCTGCTGCTACGCTGTTCCGTGTTTGGCACGGCCGTTCCTTCTAGGTCTTTCTCTTCACCAGCGGATCACGGTATTTTTGGCACGCAAAATTCACTGCCGAAGAAGATGGTCGGGGAGCAGTCAGATCCACTTTAAAAAGATGGAACCTCTGTCTATGTCCGTCACAGTTCTTTGTCAATGACACCATTCTGGTTTTATCAAGCAGCCTTTATATGATGCAATCCATGCTGTAGTAATAAACCAGATATCAGGGGCGTGGAAGCCAGCATGTGTTGATGTAGACGTTTCAGTTTGTGATCAGTATATAAAGCGACCAGCCGCCATGGCTCTGTGGTTAACGTCACGGATTCCGGGCCGGGAAGTCGGGGGTTTGATGACGAGCAGAGCCATTTATCCGTGGGATTGTTCTGCCCCGATCGACACTTACCCAGAGTGTAGGTGGCTGTGGGGTCTATTGGGAAGACTGAGTTCACGCAGTCGAGTATCATCCACTTCAAGGATGCGTCTCTGAGAGTGGTGCTCAAATTTTCTAACCAACACTGCATGTACCTGTTTTCCTCGGGCCTGATTGACGCCAGGAAATGTTGTGAAAGTAAACGTATAGTACGGCCCTACCATATAGTCTCTGGAATAGCCGCCGTGGCGAAGTGGTTAGCGTCGCGGACTCCCGGCTGGGAGGTCGTGGGTTCGAATCCCATCAGAGTCATGTGGGTTTTTCTGCCCCGACCGGCTCCTACCCAGAGTTGAGTTTGCTGCGGACTCAGTTGGGAAGACTGGGACCACACAGTCGAGTTTCATCCACTTAATGGATGCGTTTATAAAGGTTTATATTGG
>CM065721.1:17385763-17398263 GCA_033310375.1 Conus canariensis
TTGCTCGTTTGCAACATTACTCAATCATAAGGCTGATCATTCTTTTTGTGTTAAAAATGAAAATGACGCATCACCTATGTCATTAGGACTGTAAGTCAATGACATTAAAGTGTCAAAGTGTCAAGTGTCTCTCTCTCTCTCTCTCTCTCTCTCTCTCTCTCTCTCTCTCTCTCTCTCTCTCTCTGCATGCTTCTAGTCAGCTTTGTTTACTATTATTGTGTTTATCAAGGACAGATTGGGTTAATAGGCTTTTATGTTAGCCTAAGATCTTTATCCTTGTCAAGTAAAGTTTTCAAGTGTCATGTGTCAAGTGTCTCTCTGCAGTGTGTGTGTGTGTGGGGGGGGGGGGGGGGAGGGACAGTCCTGGCATAAGGCCAGAATGATCCCCCCCCCCCCTTCTATTTTTTAACTCCCAGGGGGTCAATCTGGATCAACATTTCTTGATCGAAAGTAACTCCCCGGGAGTTAGTTTAGGCACGTGCGTATTTTAACTCTACCCTGATCGAAATGTTGATCCAGACTGACTCCCCGGGAGTTAAAAAAATAGAAGGGGGGGAGTCATTCTGGCCTTACGCCAGGACTGCCCCCCCCCCCCCCCACACACACACACACACACTGCAGAGAGACACTTGACGCATGACACTTGAAAACTTTACTTGACAAGGATAAAGATCTTAGGCTAACATAAAAGCCTATTAATTCAATCTGTCTTTGATAAACACTAATAGTAGTAAACAAAGCTGACTAGAAGCATGCAGAGAGAGGGAGGGAGAGAGAGAGAAAGAGAGAGAGAGGGGGGAGAGAGAAGGAGAGAGAGAGAGAGAGAGAGAGAGAGAGAGAGAGAGAGAGAGAAGGGGGAGTAAAAGAAAGAAAGAAAAACAGACAGACAGAGAGAGGGGGAGTGGGGGAGACACTAGAGACAGAGACACTGAGATAGATAAACAAATAGACAGGCAGACAGAGAGACAAGCAAAGAGAGAGGGAGAGAGATTAAGGGAGACAAACAGACAGACAAGGAAAAAGGCAGACAGACAAGCAAGGAGAGTGAGAGAGTGAGCGAAAGACTGAAAGAAATTTGGGGGGGGGGGGGGAAGAGAGAGAGAGAGAGGGGGGAGGGAGACAGACAGACAGACAGACAGACAGACAGAGAGAGAGGGAGGGAGGGAGTGTATATTAAATATGTATTTATCATATCGTGACTAACACGTAAAACTGAATGTTTTGGGATGGTGGAGTTAATCTAAAACGGGGGGGGGGGGGGGGGGGGGGGGGGGGGTGGGGGGCATTCTGTCATGGTTTGTTTTAAATCCCGGGGAGTTAAAACTGGCACGTGTTGCTAATTCTAACTCCCGGGGAGTTAAAATGGATCGTTACACCGGGAAGGTTTTCACATTCCTAGAGTTCGGAAGGGAAGTAAGGGAACAGGAAATATTGATGTGGACAGATTGGGGAGTTTCGATTCGACCGTGACAATATCCTCATCAGCACTGTTGTTGGTGTTGTCGTCTTCTTGTTCTGTGTTGTCAGTCTTCCCAACCAACCAACGATGCTATGTTCGAGTATGTTGTGAACTGTGACAAAGACATAGAGAGAACAGAAAAGTGTTTCACTCCACTTCCTATTATTCACCTTTGTCGGACTTCCGTTAGCTTGCGAAGGCCACGGCACTAACCACCTCGGGTCAACACTTGCGATGAGAGAATCGTTCAGTTGGCTAGCGTGGCCTCTCGTGTAACCACATACGCCAACTTACTACTGTCCACTGTTCAGCGTGGTCGACCTACCACCTGACGTAGCCTGTGCCCAGAGTTAATCACCGTGTGTGCGCTTCAACTTCACAGTTTGACATTGTCAGAAGCGGAGTGCAGCGAACCACTAGCCAACCCGTTAACGGGAGGCAGACTGAGCCAATCAGGCCAACAGGAAGTGGGGAATGCCGTCAGCACGTGCAAGGAACTCTCACTAACAAAACTCCAATATAGTCATCCTTTTGTGTGTATGTCTCTGACAGTGACTGGACCTTCATTAAGACCCGTTGTTGTTGTTGTATTTTCGGTGTTGTTGTGTTTTCAGTGTTCCCAACCACCTGATGATGGTATCCCTACTCCTGTATGTCTCTGACAGTGGCATTATCTTCATTAAGACTTCTTGTTGTTGTGTTTTCAGTGTTCCCAATCACCTCATGATGGTCATCCCTCCCCCTGTATGTCTCTGACAGTGACATTAGCTTCATTAAGATGTTGTTGTTGTCGTTGTGTTTTCAGTGTTCCCAATCACCTGATGATGCTGTGTGCGGGGCTGGGGGTGTCGCTGTCCATGTTCATCATCCCGGCCTGCGACAGCCTGGCCTCGCTGCTGGGGGTGCTGATCCTGATGGGATGGTGCATGGGCTGCCTCGACTGCCTGGCCAACCTGCGCATGATCCTGCTCTTCGGCAAGTACGTCTCCCCGTTCCTCCAGGTCAGTCGCAGTATGGTACAGCGTTAGCGTCAAAAGGCAGAGGGTTGCGTAGATTTAGTGTGACAGCTACTCTCTCTCTCTCTGAACTTTGCCTCCATAAACACACACACACACACACACACACACACACACACACACACACACACACACACACACGGATACTCGTGTGCAAGCACGCAAATATACGCACATTTTACACTCATTCCTTAGAACAATCCATTTGATTAGTCAACACAAACAAAGACAGTGTCGCTGAACAGTGGCGACGCTCTGTCAGGGTAGAGCAGCCTCCATTTCACACAGAGAACTGTGTGTTAACCGTCCTGTTTCTGGCTGATTTTGGCTCCCTGAGGTCATTGTTGTACAGTGGCTACAAAGACAGATGACGATAATTCTGATCCGGTGTCCACTGTAAAGACCTCTACAGCGAAGAGAGTCATGAAGATTTTATTTTTCATGATCAGCTCCCTCTTTTAACAAAGCATGCTGACTCTGCGCAGCAGTTACTATGATTGTTTTGACCTCGGCTGTCCTTTAGGCTTGATGCCAGCGCAAAACAAACAACGGTCAATACAATAGACGATGTCCGGATTTCTGCAAGGGAGGTAATTTGTGTTAAAGCTCGCGTTGAGCGAGAGTGACCCCGCCGTTTTCTTAGGAGAGATGCTGCTGGTAGGCACGCCTAAAGTGATTTTGCACCATCAGTCGTCTTAACAGTTCAGTCAGAGAGAAAAAGTGCGAACACACGAGTGTGAAACTGTGCGCCTGTAGAGCATACAGTCAATATCCCGATCGTTTTCCTGGCGTACGATTCAAATCAAATACTGGACTCTCAGGATCTATTTGCTTGGACCATAAACTGAGAATAAGATAACTCTATTGGCAGTGGAAAGACGGGTTATCTTCCCTCTACCTTTTTTGTACTCCCAGTTCTTATAGAACAGGGAGTACTTTTAGAATCGGAACGAAGGAATGTTGTCTGTCTGTCTGTCTGTCTGTCCGTCCGTCCGTGGTCAAAATGTGTTCCACTCGCTCGCTTTAGACAAAACTACTGGGCCGATCTTTTTGAAAATTTGTAGGTATGTTCATAATGGGTCACGAATGATGCCCGATGTTTTATTCTGCCGTTATAGCCGTTACTAACGGCTATAACGGCCCATAACGGTTTTTTTTTCTTTATGGAATATCTCAGAAAGTACTTGGCCGATCTTTCTGAAAATTTGTAGGTATGTTCACTATGGGTCACGGATGATGCCCAATATTTTATTTTACCGTTATAGCCGTTACTAACGGCTATAATGGCCCATGACGGTTTTTCTTCTTTATGGAATATCTCAGAAAGTACTTGGCCGGTCTTTCTGAAAATTTGTAGGTATGTTCATTATGGGTCACAGATGATGCCCGATGTTTTATTTTACCGTTATATCCGTTACTAACGGCTATAACGGCCCATGACGGTTTTTCTTCTTTATAGAATATCTCAGAAAGTACTTGGCCGATCTTTCTGAAAATTTGTAGATATCTTCATTATGGGTCACGGATAATGCCGAATGTTTTATTTTACCGTTATATCCGTTACTAACGGCTATAACGGCCCATGACGGTTTTTCTTCTTTATGGAATATCTCAGAAAGTACTTGGCCGATCTTTCTGAAAATTTGTAGGTATGTTCATTATGGGTCACAGATGATGGCCGATGTTTACCAGAATAGCCGTTACTAACGGCTGTAACGACCCAAAACGGTTTTCCCTCTTTATGGAATATCTCACGCGTATTCAGGATAAACTGGGAGTACGTTTATATGCTTTGCATCTTGTTTTTCCTTGAACACGTCTAACATTTTCATGCTGTGTAGCTACATTATTCTTGGGAACAAATTGCTGTCATTTTTTTTAGAAACCTTGCTTTGTACAACGCAATTCTTTTCGACAACTGTCTGGAAAGTTTTGTTTCGTGCTTGTCTTCCCAGTCATTTGTGACATCTGAAAATAGAATGGTTGAAAATTCACTCCTCTGTTTCTTATGGTGCATTAGACTGGCGCTACTTTGTACTTCGTGCACCTGCTTTGTGCACCTGCTTTGTGCCTTTGTTTTGATGTAGGCCTATGTTCAGCCACGCTCAGTCTGTTTCAGTCTCTTTTTCCGCCTTTGGGACAATCCTAATGACTAACATGTACGAATGTTTACATTTAGAAACCAGGAACAAATTACGTTTTATAGAGTCTGTAAATCCTGTTCACAGCTCTGCCTGCTGTCAAAGCTACTACCTCAACAGGTTGGAAATGAATTATCATTGAAGAGTTTTCTATTGCAATCCGTTGCCATATTAATGCACATTTCATGCCGTAGTTTGTTTGTTTTGCTGACAATATTTCGTAATTCATGTTCGTTGGGTCCAAAAGCATCCTGTATAAAACAATGAAGAGCAAGCGTGTTAATGAGTCAGCCAAGGGTATTTCTCGGTGACTACATTTCCATACCTAGGTGCTCCGGATAACTCTCAGGGGTAGATCATTTTACGTAGGAGTGGACGTGGGAGACCAGGGGATGGAAGGGGATGGGCACATTGTTGTACTCATGTTTTACAGCGCTACAGACGGGAAGACGCTCCGGGGGGAGTGGGGAGGGGGGGGGGGGCACCTTGCGAGGAACAGGGGATGGGAGCAGCTGCAACTACACTATCAGCCTGTCCAACACGTAGTGGACAGTATCCAGCCAAACCATTGCTGGTGACGTGTTACAGCACCACGTGTTGACGTTTTCTTCCTTTCTTTCCCCCGCCAAGCTTTTTAAAGAGGACACAGGGAGCGAGGGAAAGGCGAGGTTCGTGATTCCGTATCCCCCTCCATACCTCCCTCCGCACCCGACTCCCTCTCCAACTGATTAATTTGTCCCAGAAACTAAACGGTCAGAACAGAAGTGTTCTCCCCCTGGACATCACTGTCGGAGACATTTTTTTCCTTTTGGCAGTAACGACTGGTGGTCTTTGGCTGACATGCAAATAGATTGTACTGAGCAGCCTAACCTACAAGCTCAGCTAACTGAACTTTTCTGCCACAGACCATACACAGTTTCTATCCCTAGACAGTCTCCACTTCCCGACCTTCCATACTGTCACGACGACGGGTGGTGTCAGCTAGTGGGTTGATTTTTATCACGAACGGGAACATGGGGAGGGGGTGCGGCTTAGTGCCTGAAGATATCGAGTTGTATGGTCTGTCACACCTTAGTGATGATGGACCTTGGAAGGAACACGTCTCATGCTGGAATGGGATCTTTGAAAGTAAGTCGGTATTTCTTTTTCTTAATAAAAGAAAAAGATACTGGAATAAAGATGAGTTGCGGAAGAGACAGAGACTAGAGACAAAGAAAGTGTGTGTGTGTGCTAGGTGTGTGTGTGTGTGTTGTGTGGTTGTGTGTTGTGTGTGTGTGTGTGGTGTGTGTGTGTTGTGTGTTGTGTGTGTGTGTGTGTCCGCGCGCGCGCTTTCGCGGATACTTTTTTCATTCCATCTTTGAGCCTTGGTAAAGAAAGTACCGTTGGGTTTGAAGGCCTTGGAATCGCTCATATAATAAACTCTTAAACACAACAAATACACACACAGTCGATGAAACCCCATCACCCTCACTTCAACACCGCCGCCCCCCCCCCCCCCTCCTCTAAAACACACACACACACACACATACACACACATGCGCGCGCGTGCACACACACAAACACACACACACACACACACACACACACACACACACACACACACACACACACACACACACACACACACCACCCGAAAAAAAAACCACAAACGCTCGCGCGCGCGTGCTCACACACACACACACACACACACACACACACACACACACACACACACACACACACACCATCCAATAACTAACCAGCCACCCCACCAGTAACCCCCCACCTCACCGCCGTGGTGCCCGTGCTTCAGGCCATGCACTGCTTCTACGGGCTGGGCGCCTTCGTCAGCCCCATGATCGCCTCCGCCTTCCTGCTCAACAAGGACTGCACCCCCTTCATCGACGGCTTCACCATCCAGACCCCCACCCTCCACGACGACGGCGACCACCGCCACCCCGACAACGAGACCACCTCCGCCCTCCCCGCCACCATCCACATCGCCCCGCAGCCCCAGAGGGTGTTCCGCTACAGCCACATGAGCCGTGTGCCCGTGGCCTTCTTCATCCTGGGCGGACTGCAGGTAGGGCACGTGGGGAGGAGGCTGTGGGAGTTGGGGGAGAGGGGGGTGGGGGGAGAGCAGGGATTGAGCGGGGGAGGAGGAAAGATTGAGGAGGAGTGAAGAGAGCTGTGTGTCTTGGGACGCATCCGAAAAGCGTGAACTTTTGTGACAGTCAGGCTGAGCGAATGTCGAAAAGCGTGGGTCTGGAATCGTCTGCAAGCTCTAGTTTTGACGTTGACAGGAGCCCATTTTCAGCATTGTAGTGTGTGTGTGTGTGTGTGTGGTGTGTGTGTGTGTGTGTGTGTGTGTGTGTGTGTGTGTGTGTGAGAGAGAGAGAGAGACAGTGGGTGCGTGTGTGTATGTGTGTTTCGCAGTGTGTTTCAAAGTATGTGTGTGTGTTTTTGTTTTGTTTTTTGTTTTGTTTTTTTCTCTTTTTTTTTTTTTTTTTTTGGGGGGGGTGGGGGTGGGGGTGGAGGTGGGAGGGCGAGGGAGTGTTGATGTGTGTGATTCCCAGTGACTGTGTGTGTGTGTGTGTGTGTGTGTGTGTGTGTCTGTTGTCTGTCTGTGTGTTTGTGTGTGTGTCTGTGTGTGCGTGTGTGTGTGTGTCTGTGTGTGTGTGTGTGTGTGTGTGTGTGTGTGTGTGTGTGTGTGTGTGTGTGTGTTCGTTCATAGCTTGGCCAGTTTCTTCATTTTTCTCTGTCTGCCTGAGAATTGTAATCAATTTGGCAAAAGTCTGAGCACTAACATTTGCCGTTTAACATGAGGCAATACATCAATAGGATAAGATGAGTCTCGGGTAGTGTTTTCTTTCCAGTGTTATTTTTGGCGACAGGAACATTCCGATCCATAGGTTAGTTAACAGTTCATTTCAAGCAAGCTCCGTGTTCACAGCTTCGGGAGCTGGAGGAATGGGGACCATCCCAAGGTGATTCAAACAACGCACCGAAGCTCCGCCCAGCATGTTGATTGTTTGCAGCGAGTTAGGAAACACATATGTACCCTGTACCGAAGAACCAGATTCACGCTTTTTGACGTTAACAGTTCATTTGCGCTTATCCACATTAAAACTCGCGTTTTAGGGCCTGTGCTTCTCAGCATCTTCGGTGTGTGGGGGAAGGACAGGAAGCTAGAAGGGTTTGGGTGAAGAGACATTGTCATCTAATCCCTGCTGTTAGTTGATTGGTCAGGAAGGGGTGGGGGGTGGGAGTAGATAGTCTGCTGTTTTCCTTCATCAGCATGGGGGAGGGAATTCAGTCCGTGGGGCGGGGAGTGTCAATGGCCTGATTGTTTTGTTTTGTTTTCGTCCTGATTGTTTTGTTTTGCTTTCTTTTTTTTTCTCCTCCTAAGTTACAAATACATCTAGCTTCTGATGGAATTGTGGGGATGGGAAAGCAGCGTGATGTTGTCTCTCTCTTTGTTTTAGAGACAGTTCATGTTTTTACCCAGGGCCGGTTAAACGCCAGTCAGTGTTAAGGGCAAGTGGGCTTCTCTGCGTACGACTTTGTGCCTGGTTTTTGTCTGTCTACATGGGAATGCGGAAAGTCGCGTGGCTTCGCCCTTTCTGGTTTGTTTGCTTTCCGTGGGGTTTTTTTTTCCTCTAGTGTTCGGTTTGGGCGACTTGCAGAAGTTTCACGGCCAGAAGAGGGGGGGGGGGGGGGGGGAGTTGTGAAGGGGGAAGGGTGGAAGGGGTGTCTGCTCATGCGTGGTCATTTTTGTTTATTTGTTTTCTTTATTGGAAAACGCCTGAGTCCTGTTCTTTGGCGTTGTTCATGGTGGATGGTGTGGTGTTTGGGTGCGTATACGGGTGGAAGGAGGGGGCTTGAGGAAGGGCGGAGTTTGTTTTCCTACGCCTGTGCTTCCCCAGAACACTATTTTAAACTTTGCAAAGTGCCCTGTCTTGCTTCGGTTTCATATTCAGTAGACTGATGAAAAAGTTACCAACAGCTTCGGCGTCTGGTTAACAATCGTGGACTGCCGAAGGCGGCATCGTCCTGCGCATGACGTCACTAGAAGGTAGATAACTCTAGAGACTGCTAAAAGTTCGCGTAACTCCGCCATATCGGCTACAACGAAGCAAACAAAAAAAAAAAGAAGAAAAAAAAGAAAAAAAGTGCCAGTTCAGCAGGTTTGTTTTGAACCATACAAGTGTGTGTCTGCTTACACAACCTCAACGAATGTGATGTTAAAAGGTTATTAACAACAATAAAGTTTGCATTCGTTACCAACAGGTGTCCGGCAAAGGTGGTCCAACGCGTTTTAAGGCGATAAAGGAATACACCCGAAAACCCCAAAACCGTGTTTCAAAGATCTTTTAAAAAGTGAAACAGAGTGCGCTTGATGTTGTTCTAAATAGACACAGGGACAGAGACGAACACAAAGAGAGAGATGGGTCTCGGGTGTGCGCTAATGGTTTGTATCTGCCTGGCTCTATGCCTCCGCTCTTCTCCCGCCTTGATCGACGTGTGGCGAATCGTTACAACGCGGAATGTCACATTCCTACGATTTTGCCGGAATTTGTTAACCGGCTAGGCCCAGTAGAACAGGTCAACAGGTGCAAATGAGGGGGAGGGGAGGGGGAAATAAGAGAGATGGAGTGGGGTGTTATCGTGGATGTGTTTTCAGAAGTGTTCGAAAGAAAAAAGCACAGTCAGAGGACACCTGTAAAACGTCTTTCACCTTTCTCTTGTCATATCTCCCTTGCCTCCCCCTCCCCCCCCCCCCCCTCCCGCCCTTCCTCCCTCTACCTCAGAGCCTGTCAGGAACCAAGTGGGTTTATCCAGAACCGTGCCCGCTGTCCCAGATCCTCCCGTTCCTCTCATGTGGACTGACGAACGTGATGGGTCGCGTGTGACTTGCACGTTAAACCCGGCATCAGACACAGAGAGAAATGCCTAGGTCAGCTCTGATCGGAATCCTCTTCTGCCGGTAAACTATGCAAATGACCGTCACTGCCATCCATCACTGACACCCCTCTCTCTCTCTGTCTCTGTCTCTGTCTCTGTCTGTCTCTCTCTCTCTCTCTCTCTCTCTCTCTCCTCTCCCCCCCCCCCCCCAACTTCCACCTTTCCCTTCTGTCCATCCCTCCTCCACTGCCTTCCCACTTTATTTAGACCCTAACTCGCAAACTTTTCTTTTAGAAATGCAGTACATGGATCGACCACACGCAAAGAGATGCTGGTTTGTTTGCTTGTTTCTGCGTGTCTGTACGGGCGTTGTGAGCCCTGTCCTCAAGCGGCAACATCATCTCCGCACAGCAGTCCAAACAGGGAGCATTTTTATGTTCATTTTTTAGTTCCTGAAACAGATAAACATTTTTACATTTGATCTAATATTTTGCGGAAGAATATTCTAAAAGCATGTTTAATCTGTTTCAGTGCGTGTGTGTGTGTGTGTGTGTGTGTGTGTGTGTGTGTGTGTGTGTGTGTGTGTGTGTGTGTGTGTGACATTTAGAGAGTTCACATCGACGAGGTAACAACCCTGATATTGTCCTTTGCGGTCGGCTGTGCGATAAGCACCATGAATTGAAAATTGAAACTGTGTGCTGGACAGCTTCTTTATCAGGATCAGATTCGGTATCCTATCCCCTGAAGCCGATTCTCTCAAGCGAGTCTGCAATATAGGAGACAAAGAATCGGCATCCAAATGACAAATGGCTTTGGGAGCTTCGGCGATACACGTATCCGAGTTGTCTGTCTTATTTCAGCCTGAAACTCATTCACGTTAAAACAACTTGCCTGGGTTATGGTAGCAGGTCCTTGAGGAAGAGGTGGATGAGGGCGCTTCGGTTTGAAACCTTCTTGGCTCGGAGGGACAAGTGGGAATGGGACCTGTTCCCAGGTTTCAAACCGAAGCGCCCTCATCCACCTCTTCCTCAAGGACCTGCTACCATAACCCAGGCAAGTTGTTTCATTGATCCAGGTCCTGCAGTCAACCAACCATTTGTGTCATTCACGTTAAGTCTGCGACCACGGAATTGTCATCAACAAAGAACTTAACAGGTAGTGTTCTGCATATGTTAGCAGGGGTGTAGCTTCAATCTGTGTAATGTTAGGCCATGTAGCCAAAAGCCTCAAGACTCTGCGGACCATTTTTACCATTTCTAAGCCCTTGTTTGGATCGTGCAGTCACATGTTGCTTATCAGTTGGCGACTGTCTAAAGTAACCGATCCTCACAAGTTGCATCACAAATTTCAGTAACCGATCCTTCTTTTCTGTGTCACAACCAAGAAAACATTGGCCTGATGCGATTCTGGGATTCCTTGGTTTCAGAGACATTATGTGACTCTTTAGAGAAATTGTGAAAAGAATTTCAAAAACAGTTTGCATTAAAAGGAACAATTGGAAATAGGGCGTAGAATGCTGGGAATTTGGCAAGGGAAGCCACTCGTTTAACGCAACGATATGTTTGCAGCTGGGCCAACAGCTGTGCAATCCATGACGTCACGAACCAGAATACTGTGACCCTGATTCTCATCTATGATCACATCTCTCATAACCCTGTTCACGATTTACTGATTTGTTAAACACATCTTCGGCCGATAGACCGACAGGACAGCAACTTTTTCTATTCATCGAAAATGTTTCGTTGCGGGCCGACGGCTAACTTCATCCCTGAATGGATCAGAGCTGACACCGCTGAATATTACTGAAATCACTGAGTAGCAGTGCAGTGTCTCCTCAGTTAAACTCCTTCGTTGGACGACCTGACCGCTCTCGGCGGACCATTAGAACTCCAGTAGAACGACCCACGATGTGTTGTGCAGAGGAGCTGGAATAAGCTGTATGAACCCACCAGGAGGGACCAAACGATGAGACAGTGTAAAGGAAGATGACTGGTCACATTGGCTAGGTGGTTAGCGTCGCGGACTCCCGGCTAGGATTGGACTCCCGTCAGAGCAATTCATGTGTGATATTTTTCAGCCCACGGCTCTTACTCACAGCTGAGTTTCTGTGGGCTCCATTGAGACGTGAACTGGGACCACACAGTCGTGTTTCATCCACTTACTGCATGCGCCTTTGACAATGCTGCTCAAATTTCCTGATCAACACTGCAGGTGTCTGTATCCCTGGGGCCTGATTGACGCCGGAATATATCATGAAAGTTAGCGAGGTGTACAGCCCTGTCATGCGATGTCAGATCAGAATGGAAAATCTCTGCATCATCTTCATCATTCTTATCCTTGTCGATCAGCGAGAATAATGATTATAATAATAAGCCTCAGATTTTGTGACACTTCAGTCCTTGCTGTCATGGTGACCTCAGTTTGGACTGTGGCCTTGGTGAGGCTTCGTCGGGGTCACTGGTATCGGCAAATTCATGGGAACTGTCACTGGGCAGACGTGATGACGCCCTTCGGAAAAAACAAAACAAAACACTCACTCACTCTGGCTCCACGACCAAGCAGTTATTGTCGTCAGTAGGAGCGGGGAGGGGGGGGGGGGGGGGGGTAGTAGTGTCGGTGTTCTGCGTCTGTTGAATCAGAGCAAGCGCCACTGAACACCACCGAACTGACCCTCAGCAGTGCAGTGTCTTCTGTGGTGAGTTAGCTCATGACGACCCGACTGCCCCTGTGGACCCATAACCAGGCTGTAGCGGGACAAGCCAGACCGTGTGGTTGTGAATGGGGAGCCGGAATGAGCGGTGTGCTTTCAGATTCACTGGGGTGGCACGGAAAATCAGACAGGTAGGGACAAAAATATGGGTCCTTTGCCTCAGCACTGAGCCACCACCGAATCGTTTGTCTCATTAATTTTGTCTCTATATTGCAATACTATTATAAAAAAAAAAAAGTATTGTGCTTCTTTGAATAATCCTGTTATATTGAAAGAATGATGGTGTAAAT
>CM065721.1:17410763-17413263 GCA_033310375.1 Conus canariensis
TGTGAGAGAGAGAGAGAGAGAGAGAGAGATGGAGGGGTGTCCGCTTGGCCAGCTTTCCGCTGTCTGGTCCTGGCGTCGGTCCCTGCCGGGGTTTAGCAGTATGGCCGGCCGTTCAATGCTGGCTGGATTTGTGTGGACCCCTGTCAGGTGCGCTGTGTCGTTGTCTCGCCTTCATTGTTCAGTTCGTTAAGCCTGGATCCGTTATGGTGGAGCGAGGTGACGGGGGGGGGGGGGGGGGGGGGGGGGGGGGGTGGGTTGCGCTCGATGATAACTGTCTGGTATTATATGATTAACAACGACCGTGACCTTGACCTGTGTTGTCTTGTGTGATCCACCGGGCATGGACTTTTTGTACTTCTTGTGCAAAAAAAAAAAAAAAAATGAAGTAAAATTGTTTCTCATAAAATGGTCTCACCATACACCTGTGATACTTCTACAAATGGTTTTTAAGCACAAGATTCAGTTCAGAATATTGGATGGTAGTGTATAGTACAGTACTGGCAGGGGAGGGGAGAGAGAGAGAGAGAGAGAGAGAGAGAGAGAGAGAGAGAGAGAGAGAGAGAGAGAGAGAGAATTTTTCCCCCTGGGGACCGGAGTTGGGGCATTAAAATGATAGTTCATGTTCTTTTTTACATGTACGCGACACTAATGTTCATCATGCTCTATATCACTATGGCGTTCTTTCCAATACTAGAATTTTGAAAAACGATGAAAGAAAGAGCGTGATTTTGGCTATCCTGCTGAAACAATTGCATGCAGATAACTCCAAAGTAACACTACTCGTGGTACCCACATACTTATCACAATTTTTCTGTTCGTCTTTGTGACGATGTTCAAGATCTAAACGCTGTAGCAAACGTGTTTGTCCAGTCAATTTTCCGGAGCTCCTGGACACGCTGGGTACTCTTTTTTCGGGAAGTTTCCTTCACTGCAAAAAAAAAAAAAGAAAAAGAAAAAGAAACGAAACAAAAAATCAAATAAACAACCGAAACAATCCTTTTCTTGGCAGTGACATTGACAGTGACCGTGTTCGAGTATGAAAGGATAGCAGTTCATGCCCACTGCTCGTTCCATCGGCTGGCTGTTGTTTGTTTGTTTGTAAGCTTTCTTTTGATTGGCCAGCTGTGACCAGTCCGGCTGAGCGATGTGCGCCAATCGTGAGCCACCAGTAAGCTTTTTTTTTTCCCCGCCCACAAACCTCTCTGTGTCTAAACTGGTGCCGGAACTAGCAATGGTTCGGAATTATATGCATTGAATTATTTGAGGTGGAATTGAAGAAAAAACAAAAACCTTGTTTGTTTGATGTTGGCATACCCCGCCTCAGTGAGGGCGGCATTCCATCCCCATGTTGATGCGACATGACATGGCGTGGTGCTGTGTGTTTCCAGTTGGCCATTGCTCTGTTGGTGGCCTACCTGTTGTTCCAGGAGAAGGTCAGAGGTCTGCGCCCCAAAGGGCTGACCTTCGAGGGCCCACATCTGCACCACCCCCACGTCTCCCCGCCCTCCAACGGTCAGTGTCCTTCCTCTCTCTACGACTGTCATTTGTCTGGCTCTTCCGTCCAGGGGTTGGGTTTGTGGAGGAGTCTGTAGCCTCGGCGTCTTTGTTTCTTGTGTTCTTTTGTCAGGGGATTGCACGCATTACATCTTCCTAGTCTGTAGGTAATAAGATGTACAAGTACCTTGATCTCGCGGCAACAAAGCCATTCTTTTCTCAATACAAGATCAGTCACAACGCACAGGTTCGGGTTAATTGTGCAATACAAAATATTAAAGCGCTCAAGAGCTTTAAGAGTGATGCTAGGGAAACGAGCACGTGTCTATGCAAAATGCTGAAAGTATTCTTCAAACAGTAGCTCATTTTACTGAAATCCATTGAAAGGGGCATAAAAGCTAATTACTGAAGAAACATTTTAGCTGTAGAAATTTGCAACAGAGTAATCGGTCGAACCGTGTTATTGTAAATGTAGTTTTACCTTGTTAATTTTTCTGTGCCATATAATCTTCATTTCAGTGAATGATAGAATGGTATTCATATTAATCATGATTGGTAATCTGTTTTATGATTGTTTTGAAAACAGTGATAAGTGAAGAGTGTGCCATTTATTGTGGTTAGAATGTTGTCTTCATGGAATATTAACACTTTCCAGTGATGTTAAAGCTTACATTTTGTTCCTTCTTGTGAGAAAAAAAAAGTACGTGGGCAGTAACTCTTGCTGGTCATAAGTTATACTACATTTCCGAGCGGAAGATGATTTTCTCTCCTGAACTGACTTGCTCACATAAGTTTTTTTTTTAAGCCCCAAAAGTAGGCTACCTGCCAACCCTTTTCGTGTCATGATAGTGTAAATACACTTTTTTTTTTCCTTTTCGGTTTCACACTTTTGCCATTTTGTTGGGTTCTTTTTCTTTCTTTCTTTTCCTTCTTCTTCTTCTTCTTCTTCTTCTTCTTCTTCTTCTTCTTCTACCTTTCTTTGTTACCAGTATGATGTAGATCCAGA
>CM065721.1:17415763-17420763 GCA_033310375.1 Conus canariensis
ATCCGTCTGTCTGTCTGTCTGTGTCTCTCTTTCTCTCTCTCTCTCACTCTGTATCTCATTCTCACTCTCTCTCTCTCTTACTCTCTCTGTCCGTCTCTCTCTCTCTCTTCTCTCTCTCCTCTCTCTTCTCTCTCTTCTCTCTCTCTCTCTCTCTGCCTCTCTCTGTGTCTGTCTGTCTGTCTGTCTGTCTCTTCTCTCTCTCTCTCTCCTCTCTCTCTCTCTTCTCTCTCTCTCTCTCTCAGCTCCCCTCCTCCATTCGTCGCTCAATAACAGAGCGAGAAAAACACTATCTCCACCTCTCTTGGGAGTATTTGTCACTGAGGTCTGTCTTGGGAATATACCTGTCACTGTCGGTCTGTCGGACGGAGGGGGCCTCTCTTCTGTACTTTCTAATGATGTAAGACATTGTCAGTTACGATGATGATGATGGAGAGAGGTCCAGACAGGGAGCCAGGGGGTGGGGAACATGGGTAGAGGGGAATGGTGATGGTAGGGAGACTGAGAGGGGGGGAAAGAGGATAGTGCTCGGGTCAAAATTGAATTATGTTGTTTTATGGCCCAGACAGCCGGTCTCGTCCAGCTCTCTCTCTCTCTCTCTCTCTCTCTCTCTCTCTGTGTGTGTGTGTGTGTGTGTGTGTGTGTGTGTGTGTGTGTGTGTGTGTGTGTGTTGTGTGTAGAAGTAGGGTGGGGGTGGGGGGAGTCGGTGTTTTTACGTACATGTTAAAAAAAATACTTATCATCATGCCATTTACCTGGTATCTTTATCATTTTTTTGCCTCAATGTGTTTGTGTGTGTGTGTGTGTGTGTGTGTGTGTGTGTGTGTGTGTGTGTGTGTGTGTGTGTGTGTGTGCGAGTATGAAGCAAAGAGGGGAACTAGGAAGAAAAAGCGAACATCAGGGAGTGAAAGTGGGCGTTTCGGCTGCGTGTTAAAAGATATTTACCCTCGTGCCCTTTCCCCAGTGGGCTCTTTTTCCCGTTTTACTTTATTTAATGTGTTTATTTACATGTGCACGCCCGCCCGCGCGTGCATGTTTGGCTGTTTCTTCGTGAAGTTAATGAAAACAGTGTGGTTTATTTCCAGGGTTTATTCGCCCTCGGTCGGATGATTGCCGTCCCTGTGGCCGCCCGGTTTACTGCTGCGTTCATGCTGCTGGTGAATATAGTGAGTATGTCACCGCCCTACTGCTTTCATGCTGCTGGTCAGTATTGTATTTTGTCGTCAGAATGCTCTCTCGCAGCTGATGAATATTGTGAGTATGTGACCATCAAAGTGCTTTCATGCTGCTGGTGAATACAGTATGTCACCGTCATACTGCTTTCATGCTGCTGGTGAATATAGTTAGTATGTCACCGTTATGCTGCTGGTGAAAAGAGCGAGTATGTCACCATCATACTGCTTTCATGCTGCTGATGAATATAGTGAATGTCACCGTCTTAGTGCTTCCATGCTGCTGGTGAATATAGTTTGTGTGTGTGTGTCACAGTCATACTGCTTTCATACTGCCAGTGAATATAGTTTGTGTGTGTGTCACAGTCACACTGCTTTCATGCTGCTAGTGAATATAGTTTGTCTGTGTGTCACAGTCATACTGCTTTCATACTGTTAGTGAATATAGTTTGTGTGTGTGTGTCACAGTCATACTGCTTTCATGCTGTTAGTGAATATAGTTTGTGTGTGTCACAGTCACACTGCTTTCATACTGTTAGTGAATATAGTTTGTGTGTGTGTGTCACAGTCATACTGCTTTCATGCTGTTAGTGAATATAGTTTGTGTGTGTCACAGTCACACTGCTTTCATACTGTTAGTGAATATAGTTTGTGTGTGTGTGTCACAGTCATACTGCTTTCATACTGTTAGTGAATATAGTTTGTGTGTGTGTCACAGTCATACTGCTTTCATACTGTTAGTGAATATAGTTTGTGTGTGTGTGTGTCACAGTCATACTGCTTTCATACTGTTAGTGAATATAGTTTGTGTGTGTCACAGTCACACTGCTTTCATACTGTTAGTGAATATAGTTTGTGTGTGTGTGTCACAGTCATACTGCTTTCATACTGTTAGTGAATATAGTTTGTGTGTCACAGTCATACTGCTTTCATACTGTTAGTGAATATAGTTTGTGTGTGTGTGTCACAGTCATACTGCTTTCATACTGTTAGTGAATATAGTTTGTGTGTGTGTCACAGTCACACTGCTTTCATGCTGCTGGAGAGTACAGTATATCATGCGTGTACGATGTGTCTTACAGTCCTCGGTGATCAGTTCAAACCAGAAAAGTCGTTCCCAACACAAGCACAACGGTGACCTGTCCTTTCGCCGTCAGTACTATCGCCGCCGTTTTCCCAGTTTCACCGCTGTTTTTTTTTACGCTCCGGATATGTGTCTTTGATGGGGAACTTTTCACTTCGTACCCTCGACGGGTTTGGATGAGAAATTTTGTGAACATCGGGCGTATTTTTCAATATATCAGAACATGTTACTTTCAACAAGCCACAATAGAAACACTTTGCAGCGTTACTGACAACTAGCCACAACACAAACACATTGCAGCGTTACTGACAACTGGCCACAACACAAACACATTGCAGCGTTACTGACAACTAGCCACAACACAAACACATTGCAGCGTTACTGACAACTAGCCACAACACAAACACATTGCAGCGTTACTGAGAACAAGTCACAACACAAACACATTGCAGCGTTACTGACAACAAGCCACAACACAAACACATTGCAGCGTTACTGAGAACAAGTCACAACACAAACACATTGCAGCGGTATTGACAACTAGCCACAACACAAACACATTGCAGCGGTACTGACAACAAGCCACAACACAAACACATTGCAGCGTTACTGACAACAAGCCACAACACAAACACATTGCAGCGTTACTGACAACTAGCCACAACACAAACACATTGCAGCGTTACTGACAACTAGCCACAACACAAACACATTGCAGCGTTACTGACAACTGGCCACAATACAAACACATTGCAGCGTTACTGACAACTGGCCACAATACAAGCACATTGCAGCGTTACTGACAACTGGCCACAATACAAGCACGTTGCAGCGGTACTGACAACTAGCCACAACACAAACACATTGCAGCGGTATTGACAACTAGCCACAACACAAACACATTGCAGCGGTATTGACAACAAGCCACAACACAAACACATTGCAGCGTTACTGACAACTGGCCACAATACAAGCACGTTGCAGCGGTACTGACAAGCTGCAGTACAAACACTGCAGTGTTGTTGACAATATGCCAAAATACAGACACAGAAAGGGCTTTCCTCTTGATTTATCATCCAGAATTTACGCAAATAAAAAGATGAAAAAGAACGCTGTAAAGCAACAACAAATACTGGAGAGGCTTACCAGCAAACAGCAGTGCAGAACAGACAGCGCCCGTTCCAATGGTTAATTTCTCTCTAGCATGTCGCCAAATAAAACACACACACACACACACACACACACACACACACACACACACACACACACACACACACACCACGCACGCACGCACACACGCGCGCGCGCGCACACACACACGCACACACACACACACACACACACACACACACACACACACACACACTAGCATCGCACAGACTGTGACGAGATAAAGACTAGCACAAAAAGAAGTAGATGGACCAGACAGGCAGAAAAATAATGGACGACAGCAAGAAAAGAAAGAGGAAAATAAAGAAGAAAAGGCAGAGTAGAGAGAGCTTGACAGAGAAAAGGACGCTTCTGTGGGGGCAGAAAAGTAATAGACGACAGTGACAAAAGGGAGGAAACAAACAAGAGAGAGAGAGAGCCGGAATAGCTCAGTTGGTAGAGCGCCGGACTCGTAATCTTGGTGATTCTGGGGTTGCGGGTTCGAATCTCCTCCGGAGCGTTTCGGTACAGGGGGATTTTTCCCTCGGAGTTAGCATTGGTTCTGACTCCATTTCCCATACAGTCCTTCGAATGAGACTATAAACCGAGGTTCCGTGTGTGAATGCATGCATAACATCTTGCACACACGTAAAATTCCATCACCAACTTTCGGAAGAGAAGGCCAGTTTGTCCGTTGGTATGGATGACACGTTACACATTGCAAGCACCCTGCGTGAGAAATGGAAAGAATGAAGGAAGTAAGGAAACTGAGTGAACGATACTGACTGGATGACACGGGAAACGACTGAATGAAGCGCCAGCTGGCAGCTCTTCAGTCGGCACTACCCAGGTAGGCAGCCCGTTGTGTAAACGAGTGTTGATTGTAAAGCGCTTAGAGCTTGGGCTCTAGCCGAGAATAGGCGCTATATAAGTATTCATTATTATTATTAGAGAGAGAGAGAGAGAAATCAGAGAAGAAAGTGTGTGACAAAATGGAGAGAGCGAACAGGGAAAAGTGCAGAGTAGAAACGTGTGAGAGGAAATACGGGGAAGCTTCCATAGATAGGAAAGTAAAGGACAACAGTGACGAAAAGGAGACAACAAACGGAGATAGAAGGTGGGGGAGGAGAGGATGAAGGGGGGGGGGGGGGGGGGGTCAGAGTAGAAAGAGCATGACCGAAAAATAGGAAGTTACCAAAGGCAGAAACGTGATGGACGCCATAAACGAAAGAAAGACAACAAACGGGAAAAAAGACACAGAGTAGACAGTGACAGAAAAAAAGAAAGCTTCCATGGGCAAAAAAACAACAACAACAAAACAAAAAAGAACGATAGCCACAGTGACAAAAGGGAGAGAACAAACGGGGGAAAGACAGTGTGCAAAGGACGTGACAAAAAAAGGAAACCTACCACAGGCAAAAAAAAAAAGAAAGAAAAGAAAAGAAAAACAGGAAAAAACACTGATGGACGACGGTAGCAAAAGGGAGAAAATAAACGTGAAGAAAGGCAGAGTGGAACGAGTTCGGCAGAAAAAAGGAAGCTTCTAGCACAGAACGGCCGAGAAGACGGGGTACACTTGATACGGAAAGAGACCCCGA
>CM065721.1:17430763-17465763 GCA_033310375.1 Conus canariensis
ACGGCAGAGGTGTACACATGACTGGCCATTGTCCACTTCAAGGATGTGGGCTGAAAATCTTCAAACCAGTCCTGGATACGACCTCGGTGGTCGGCTGAGCTGTTAATAACATGAACGGGATCGAGCTTCTAAGAAACTTTCTTCATGTTGTTGTTGTTTTTGTTGTTGTTGTTGTAATATATGTGAGGGTGGTGGAAAAGATGATTCGCTGACTGAATCACGGGATCGTACTCGGAAAGCTTGTCTCTCAAAGTATTGTGTGCTCTAGCGGATATTTTGGTCTTGAAGATTTTTTTTTTTTTTGTGAGCATGGTCACCAAGCTTAGCGTATCCATTACAACTGTAAACACTGTTTCAAACATATGGCAAAGCAGGATTTGTATATAGGGTGTTTGACTAGGTCGACATTACTGTTTCAAACATATGGCAAAGCAGGATTTGTATATAGGGTGTTTGACTAGGTCGACATTACTGTTTCAAACATATGGCAAAGCAGGATTTGTATATAGGGTGTTTGACTAGGTCGACATTATCCTACAGCTCGTGGTGGTGGAGTCATCGCAGGCTTAGTTTTACGAGTCCGTTCATGACATGAACTGATGTAGAAACATTTTCGGACCACTAGCTGGTGTTTACAGAGGAGTAGGTCGAATGATTTACCGTGGCAAAAACCACTTTCAACAATTTTGAGATAGGGAAGCTGACTATTGATTTGAGCGCTGCACAAAACCTGCTTCAAAATAAATGAATGGCTATAAATCGTAAGTCGTAAATGGAAGCAGAATTTGGAGACTGATTTATTGGGTGGTAGACGGGCCAGCTTGTGATATACTGGGAGACGTAAATGGTCACACTGAAAACTGGAGTCAAGGATTTTGTTTTCTTTTGTAGATAAAATGTTCATCCAATGTGTTGAAGTTTGTATGTGTATGTACATTCATTTTACTTTTTTTTTTCGGTTTTTGTTTTTTTTTTTTAATTATCTACAATTTTGCTGCCGTTTCACTTTTCTGGTCCACAAAGCGAACAAATAAATTTTGTTTACCTTACATGTGATCAGCTCAGATTTTATGTGCTAATACAGATTTTACCTTTCGAGAGTAATCAAAATTGTGTTTGCAATCCTTACAGAACTGTCCCGCAGTAGAACAGCCTAAAGTCTTCAGATCCCCAGTTTGTGGTATGGAGGACTGATAATCTCAGAAATTCATGATGACAGTTTTCACCAGTTAACATGGAGAAACCTGATAATGTGAACATAGTTAATATCACACGGATGACGTGAACATTATTGTCACAGGTTTTGATGCTGCAGAGCCATCGGGTAGTGGGTCAAAAGATAGTGGCCTGTGACTGTATTGTTTTCATAGAACATGATTACTGGTGTTCTGTATTATTTTCATGGGTATTTTAGGATTTTAATGACTTGTTTTCCTGCGGATGGTTTGACCGCCCTGTCCTGGCCGAAAACCAAAAAAATAAAGAAGAGAAAAGAGAAGGCGGAACT
The DNA here is from genome assembly GCA_033310375.1 of Conus canariensis. Taxonomy (NCBI): domain Eukaryota; kingdom Metazoa; phylum Mollusca; class Gastropoda; order Neogastropoda; family Conidae; genus Conus; species Conus canariensis. The sequence continues at coordinate 17,432,271 of CM065721.1, forward strand.
GTGACACAGCAAAGTCAGAAGAGATTACTGTTTTCTGGCGATGTCAGAATTATCACTGTTTTCCCGAAGAACAGGACTGTTGTCAGTCTGAAAACAATTCTTTTGAAGCTAAGATAGTAAGCTAGTGGTTTTACTCAGCGTGTCCTTCATACAATACCACGAATTGTCCCGCTGTGTTAATTTCCATCAGTGTGTCTGGCAGTGGTGTGAGATTTGTTGGACTGGATTGATTCAGAGACGAGTAATGGATGTACGGTAGGTCTAAAAAAAATGTTGATTTTCCCGCTTGTCTGGTTGTTCTCTGACGGTGTGTGTGTGTGTGTGTGTGTGTGTGTGTGTGTGTGTGTGTGTGTGTGTGTGTGTTTGTTTGTTTGTTTGTGTGTGTGTATGTGTGTGTGTGTGCGAGCGTGCGTGCGTGCGTGTGTGCGTTTTAACGTATGGTTTGACACTATGTGAGCGAAGATCGTTGATTGGCACCCATCTCCACGGAACGTATTGCGTGGCCTAACTGGGCTTGCAGACAAAATGGACAGCTTTGTATCTGTGAACATTGTCAAAGAATCCAGGAGTAGTAAGTTTAAAGGACGGTTGTCGACAGGTCAACAGTCACTGTGCTGACCATGGTGAAGATCTATCAAAAAGCATGTCATCATGTTGCTGTATCAACTTCACCGACCGATAGAAAATCTGTGAGCTTGTTGTTGCTATCTTGTCTGTGTGTATACTTCAGACATACCGCCTTTATCGTTGTATCAGCCAGGGGAGGACTCGGACCTGAATCTGTAGGCATTCTTTCCATTCAGTCACATGACCTGCAGAACTCATGATCGTTCAGTCCCGACCGCTTTTGGCATACTACATGCCACTTTTCACTGCAAGAATCGTTCGTCAGCGCTACGTTTGTCCGTTTTCTTATTGTGGGGGAGGGGTGTAATTGAAGTGAAACGGTAACTGCGTTTTCCGACTGATGGCTACTTTTGCCTGTCGCTGCTTGAGCAGCAATGTCTAACATGCGATGGCGGAGGTAACCTCCATCATTCGGTTGAACCGTGGTCTTCCTCTCCGCACACTTTGTGCATGCGTGAAGAGAAACTGTACTTTACCCATTCAGCGAGGAACAGTTATCAGTGCCCATGCAGGCAGGAAGTAAGTGGTGGTGCTTGGACGCACCGTGGCTCAGAGTAAACAGATGTTGGCTGTCGTACAAGAGAAAATGGAAGAACAAGTTTCCCCCACCTCCCTCAAAGCACGTCTCCACCGTGTTATCCAGTTACAACTCCCCTTCCACCCTGACAAGGCCCCATGCAGTCGGCTAGACTATTAACGGCCTTGGTATTGCGTTGGCGGTTGGCTGGACTAAAAGCCTCTGTAAATTGAGTGTCAGAACAGCTGGTGGGCTCAATGGCCAGAACACCTAGTTGGCAGTCAGGCGTTGGAGTTCGCATCCCGCTAACGCCCAACGTAAGAAAACCTGGCATTTTCGCTGCCCACCCGAACATGTTGCCGTGCCGGTGGTATCAGTGTGGTGTCAGATAGCTCTTCTGAAATGGTGGTCCCTGTCTGCCCTATCATCTGAGGTCATTGTGGGCGTGAAACCTGAACGCAGCCAAAATTCCAGCGATGCTGTCGAGCGGTGCTCCTCTATGCCCGTGTCTTTGTCGATGATCTCAATGAAAGATGTGGCTGAATACCACATACAGATAGATCCTCGCGCTGTGTCATGTGGGAATTGCCGGTTCTCTCAGAACAACCTTGGAACTGACTTCAGTGAATGTTCCATCATTTGCTGAATTCAGTAATGATTCTTTTCTTTTTTCAATTATTTGTCGGTGACAGCAATTTGTAGGGGTACTATGGTGGACGAGTGTGTGGCCATGGATTTTGATGGCCTTCTGTTCTGTCATGTGCGGCATGATAGAAGTGTTGTCACCATTCCTGTCCTTTGCTTTGTGTCAGACGTTCACACATGAAACGAATTGCTGTTGGAAGCTCCTTTCTGATTGGATGGTATTGTGTCAGATAACTGTCATTCTGATTGGATGGTAACAAATGAGTCCTTTTCTGATTAGATGGTCACACAAGTGAGCCCATTTCTGATTGGATGGTTCCATGTAAGCCTATTTCTGATTGGATTATAGCACGTGAGACCAGTTTTGATTAGAAGTCCACAAGCTAATCCATTTCAGGTTGGATGGTCACAAGTGAGGCTGACCAAGGCCATGACCTTACAGTGGTGAACCGTCAGACTCAGAGCCCTGTCTTGTGGGCGGACCTACAAGCAGCGTGTTGTTGGACTGGCTAAAAAGAATTCCTGCCCTCTGCCACGGGAAACCGTGAAGAAAAAACAGTATTGTGTCGGTAACGTACTGGTCACACTTACTTCATAATATTCCTGCCCTGTAAAGGGTGAGGAGGATTCACGGGGTACACCGTGTGATAATCCACTCAACATTAAACTTCAAACTGACTGGGTTTGTACGGTGTTCTAAAAGCATGGAGGAGTTTGGAAAAACTGAGGTGGCATTGTCAAGGCCTTTCAAAATTTGGGAAAAGTGGATAATGCCTCTAAAAATTGGGGGAAATTAGGACGTCGGACAGGCTGTTCGGCGTATGCAACACATTAGAACTGAAACCGTAACGCAGATATGTATTGCAGAATTAAAAGGAAGTAAAATCAAATGAAAAATTCATCTGATGCATTCGCTCCTTGTTCAGTCTCGGTGGCAAAACCGCTGTCGGAAGCTTGAAATTCTTTCCCTTCGATTATATTCACACTTCCGGTCACGTGGCACCAAGCTATAACGAGTCCGCAGTGACTGCAATGTGTCAGTTTAACTGCGTTCAGATCGAAAAAAAATACAAATCGTCGATCGGGAATGATGTTTGGAACAAACATGCTGCTTTTTGTTTCTTCTGTATATGTTGGTTCGATGGGGAAAGCAGCGCTTGAAACAGCTGGCCAAGTGTTAGACAGGGGTAATAATTATCCGCTAGATTGATGGTTATGGGAAAGCCGAGCGAGTGCGTTAGGAAACTTTGGGACTTCAGAAATAATGTTCCACATTCCAAAACCGGACCACACTCAAAAAATCTGCCCGAGAATTCTGGAGGATAAAATGGTGTACTTGTGTGCTTGCACGCACGCACGCACGTTCGCACACACACGCGCGCGCGCGCGCACGCACACACACACACACACACACACACACACACACACACACAGAAAGGGGGGGGGGGGGGCGAGAAACAGAGTGAGACTGAGACAGAGAGAGAGACTATTTGAATCAATGCCTTTTTGCAGTACGCAAAACAAGAATGAAAAAAGTGTGTGTTTTTTTCAATCGACAAAAATAGAAGTAGGACAAGCATACTTCTAGCTTCAGACTTGATGGATCCCTCTCACCATGTAGGCAACCCACGGACAGGTTTACAGGATGAACGCTGACCTAATTCCAGCTAGGGGTAGTTATTATGGTCTTCTGCCTGCATGCTTTCAGTGGACTGTTTGGGTCGTGTGTACAGTTGTTAGTCAGATTGTTGTCACAGTATCTCTGCCGCTTTGGGATCTCGTGTGTTGCAGACATTTTCATTTCGATTTGTGAAATCTAAACAGTTTTTCCATTGATGACAATATGTATACAATATTCCATTACATTGAATGGTTTCTTTATCTGATAATAGAATAATGTGTACAAAACAAAGTGGAACGTAGGCATTAATCTGTATGCTTGTATTTCATTATGAGTAAGTATGTGTATTTTTTCTTCGTTATACATGCTATTGTTCACGGTTTAATGCATGATGCTGTAATCCTCTGTGTTCGTGAGCCTTGAAAACTCCATGAACATTTCCCCCAAGAAGCAGAGATCGATAAAAGTTGTGCATACAGAACAAGTACACGGGGCTGCTTGTTTTGTCGAAAGGAGTGGAAGTTTAGTCTATCTTAAACTGTGTGTGTATATTCCGAATACGAAGATTTTTGGATAGTTAAAAGACATGTTCATTCAACTAACGAATCTGATGTGTGGAGTTTTGGCTGCGTGTGGTTCCCGTAAACTGAACATTTGAAACTGTGTGATGAATGTAATCATGGGCTGAGAATGTTAGTTGTTACACTCACGTGCGCAACTAGTGTCAAAACGCGACAATAATTTGAATTGTCGTGTGTGACCAATATGGTTATTCTATGGACTTGTTGATTGTGATATTTTGACAGAGAACCGGCGCCGCATCAGACTGGTGACTCCCGTGCACGTGTAGGAGTGTTTAATGCCGTGGGAGATACTTGTGCCATGCACATTGACGACTAGTTAGAAGACATTACTGTTGATTATACTTACGACTCGCACACTTGTTGACTACCAATCAAGGAACTTCTGACTTGCACACTTGTTGACCACCAGTAAAGGGACAGTACTGTTGGTGATATTTACGACACGTACACTTGTTGACTACCGGTAAAGGGACAGTACTGTTGATGATACTTGCGACTCGTACACTTGTTGACTACCAATCAGGAGATACATGGGGGGAACATAATGGCGGTACGGCATCAGAAAAGATTTCTTTGGACCAATTTCAAATGACAGAGATCTGATCTGTTTAAGGCTTCTCATTGTTTTGTCCTGTCTGAGTCTTTGTTCGAGATAGATTGATGTAAACGTCTGATTCTCTACATGGTGTCCACATCCTAATCATTAGCCTTTATCTGTTGAGTGTGGTGACCTATGGGTACAACTGGGGGTTTCCTTCACTGTTTATCTACGTGCAGAGGGAAACGAGGAATACTATGCTCACATTACTTGACTGTGCATGGGAGGATCAGTTGCACCGGTTAGGGAGGAAGGGGCCTAAAACAGAAAGAAATTTAAGGTGACTAAACTGATCAATGATAAAGACTGCACGAAATATTGTGATAACCATATAAGGAATGAGAAGGGTGTGCTTAATGTGGCAAAATATTGTGATAACCATAGAGGGAGTGATGGGGTGAGGTTAGTGCGGTGTGGCAAAATATTGTTATAACCATGGAGGGAGTCATGGGGTGAGGTTAGTGTGGCAAAATATTGTGATAACCATAGAGGGAGTGATGGAGTGAGGCTAGTGTGGCAAAATATTGTGATGACCATTGAGTGATGGGTGAGGTCAGTGTGGCAAACTATTGTGATGACCATGGAGTGATGGGGTGAGGTTACTGTGGCAAACTATTGTGATGACCATAGAGGGAGTGATGGAGTGAGGTTAGTGCGGCATAGTCGACGAGACCTCCCACGACCAACGAGTGCGGACGGCTTGGTGCCAACCAGGCTGAATTAAAGTAAGGGCCGTTAAAACTGTAGCCTAAGGTGGTTCGTGTTGGGTTTTTCTTGTATGTAAAGGAAAGCTTTGTTTCGGAACAGGGGAGAGTTGGAAGGTGCGGAACACGTACCTCCCTCATCCTTCTCCCTTGTCTTTCTCCTTCCCATCCACTATGATGGTGTTTCCTCTGATGCTAGTGTGCGGGATGGACAGGAAACAGAGGCGTTTATTGTTGGGGCGATCCCTCTACTTTGGTACAAACGTCAAATAACGCATAAAATTGGGGTTGTTGTCATGTCCAATGTCAAACCTGTAATGTATGCTTCTACCGTCAGTGTCCACCATACCTTTGACCAGTTTCTGTCATTTATGTCGTCAACTTACATTCACCTTCAACTTTAGGACAGGTTTTGCAACGTAATTCAGTTTAGTTCAGTATTTTGTATTTGCCTCTTTGTTATTGTTTCCAATGAAAACCCCAATGTTGTGTTAGCATATATGAATCATCAGGATAAATCCTTTTCAGATGTTTATGATGCAGAAATCGCCGATATGATACTGCAGGGATATGTGAATGTATAATGCCGATAATGAAATAATTTCAGTTCTACAGTAGTCCAGTTTACTGAAGAGAACTACACCTTTCTTGTTATCGCATACTTTATCCCTTCTTTCTTTCTTACTTTCCTCTGACACTGTTCTTGAGTATCGGTAGGTGGGGTAGTCATTTCTGTGCGTTAAGTTCATATCCGCTAAAGTTTCACCTGTTTTCAAAATATTTTCAGACAAAAAGGTAGCACCCTTTCCGCGCCCATGGGTTTGCCTTTCACTGACTGTTTGAATTGGACATTTCGACTTTGTGGAGAAGTCCCAATCAAATGAGCTGTATTCCGGTGATGTTAGCCATGAAGCTGTTGACAGGTGTGGAGAGCTCTGTCAGGTGACATAGTGCTGATCCTACTCTCGTTCATTGTGGGCGTCCTCCTGAACTCCCGCCCAACGCACTGGGCAGCATGAGGCAGGAGCTAAGCGATGGTTCTTATTCCTTCAGTGACTATAACTTGTAACGGCGTTCAGGTCTACGAGTGGGATTATGGGTAACCACATTCCATTTTCCGAGCAATGTATATCGGGAGTGTAATAGTTTTCTAAACCCACCGAACGAAAATTGGGTTGATTTTCTTTAACATGCGATAATCTTAACATGCGATATTCTTTAACAGGCTATATTCTTTAGCATGCATAGTCTTTGACACGCCTATTTAGCTGTCCTGCATGTGTGCGCTCTGGAGAGAAATGGGCATCAGATGACTTGACTTGGCAGATGGGGAGACTCTCCACCCTTCACCTACCTGACCTGGCCGCGAATAGAGCCATGGACCACCCCAGTGTAACCATGGGCCACCTGTGGGCTGTCTCCCTCGTCCCTATCGTTTTCTTTACCGTGCCGCCACACAGTGTACTCTTTGATTCTGTCCAGATCGGAGAGAAGATGGGAAACCACGGCAAGTAACAAGAAGGTTAGAGGAGGCAAGAAAGGCGCCGTCAAGTCGAATATATATTGCTCTGTGCAGAGTGGCATGATCACTAATGCTTTTCATGGCGTACACTCAGCTGGGTAAATTGACGCCCTCCACAATATATCAGGTAACCTACTAAAACCCTCTTCCAGTATATCCCGTGCACCTGCCTTCTGTAACCTGCTTCATTCTAGCTGTCTGTTCGTTTGAACAATCTGGGAATATGGCTGTCTTGAGAGGAATTGAAGAGGGAGGTTTCCCTTATGTACAAAGCCTACAGACCGCTGAAGGTCAGGCTTCTGTGGATTACGTTGACAGCCTGTTCCATTCCCTGGTGGCAGGAAGAAAGGAGAAATTCTATTTCGTGCCCCATCCCACATACAGGTGATTTTTGACATCAAATGAAGATCATTTTCACGACGTCAGAATGTTATCATTAGAAAAAGGGAGGAAGGTAGACAGGAGAGGAGGGGGACAGTTGACATTGTATTTGTTTAAGACGTTTGTCAAATATTGTATTTGTTTAAGACGTTCGTCAAATTCTTGTTTATATCTCCCTTTCTCACACTCAGTGAAGATACCGTGACCTTTCCATTTCTGACCACAGTCTTTCTGTCCACATGAGTATAACAAAACCACTGGCCGATTCCTGAGAAACAGCTAATAAAATTGATTTGTGGGATTCGCTGACAATACAGCGCCTGTATCTCTAGAACTAGGGACAGAATTTGGAATTAGCAGGCTTCATGGACAAACAGCTTCTGGTTATCCTGATCAGGTTCATGTGGAACAGCTCGTGGAATTTCCCTGACTCTCGGACACAGCAGCTCCTGTGTATCTTCTATCAAGCTCATCCGCCTGACTGTGATAGTGGAGTGCTGGGGCGATGGCCTCTCAGTGGACCTGGTGATCGTATGTATCTGTTCGTTGGTGCACTGCAGATAGTGGATTCACCGAGTTCTCTTGAGGTCGGTGACATATTCGTCTTGCCTTGTACAGTACTGGGTCCTATTAGTAAAGGATTCTGATCTTTTGAACTGTTGGTGTACGTGATCTTGGTACCCCGCGTGCTGATTTGCACCTGTTATGTTTTTGTTGAAAGTGTTTTGTCTTCAAGGGTCTCTTTTCCGAGCCAAGTTCAAGCTGGGTTTCTACGGGAAGAGTGTGTCGTTACTGCATTGACAGCAGTTCTTTTGTGCCAGAGAGAATGCTGGTCTCACAGTCCCGTGTGGAATAAGAAGGCCAAGAAAGTGACGTATTCCTCATACAAGCAGTGACATTCTGACAGAGGTCAAGGTCGTGATACACTCCTATATACATACGATAAGATGCTGACGGAGATAACGGCACTTGATGTAATCCAGTGTAGCAGCAGTATGTTCCTAGCAGATGCTGAACAGGTGACCTATTCCTGAATTGAAGCAGTAATATTGCGTGAAGGTAAATCCCGTAACCCATATCTGTATAGACACATAAGATAGCGGCAGAGATAAAGCCGAGGATATACATTTCTGTAATTGGACAAACTGATTCTAACGGAGGCTGAGCTGGTGAACTATTCCTGTATAGAAACAGTACACTGTATAACAGAGGAAAATCTTGTGATCTGTTCCTGTACAGAAACAGTAGATTTTGAATATGTCACATAGGTAAACCTAATGCCATATTCCTATGCAGAAACAGTGAAATTGTTGCAGAGGGGAAAGCTTTTTGACATATTTCTGTACGGAAACAATGAGATGGTGACAGAGCTAAAGTTTAAGACATATACCTGTATAGAAACTAAAATTGTCACACACAGAGGAAAGGCTTGTAACAGGCACCTGTATAGGAACAGTAAAACTGTCACAGAGGGAAAGCTTGTGACATATATCTGTTTAGAAACGGTAAATTATCACAGAGGGAAACCTTATTATATATACTCGTACAGAAGCATTAAATGATCACAGGGGGGAAGCTTGTGACATATACCTGTATAGAAACAGTAATTTGTCCCAGAGGGAAACCTTATGACGTATACCTGTATGAAACGGTAAAACAGTCGCAGAGGGAAAGCTTATGACATATACATGTATAAAAACAGTAAGGTTTTGACGGGGGTGAAACTTAAGACATACACCTGTAGAGAAACATTAAGGTTGTGACAGAGGTGAAGCTTGTAACATACACCTGTGTAGAAACAGTAATGTTGTGGTGATAGAGGTAAAGCTAATGATATATATGTGTATAGTAACACTAAGGATGTGACATATGTAAAGCTTGTGACATACACCTGTGAAGAAACAGAAAGGTTGTGACAGAGGTAAAGCTTGTGACATACACCTGTGAAGAAACAGAAGGTTGTGACAGAGGTAAAGCTTGTGACATACACCTGTGAAGAAACAGAAAGGTTGTGACAGAGGTAAAGCTTGTGACATACACCTGTGGAAAAAAACAGAAAGATTGTGACAGAGGTAAAGCTTGTGACATACACCTGTATAGAAACAGTAATATTGTGATAAAGGTAAAGCTAATAATATATATGTGTATAGAAACAGTAGGGTTGTGACATAGGTAAAGCTCTTGACATACACCTATGAAGAAACAAAGGTAGTGACAGAGGTAAAGCTTATGACATATACCTGCATAGAAACCGTAAAACTGTCACGGAGGGAAAGCTTATGACATTATACTTGTATAGACACAGTAAGATTGTGACAGAGGTAAAGCTCATGATGTATACCTGTATACAAACAGTAAGATTGAAGATAAAGGTAAAGATTATGATATATACCTGTATACAAACAGTAAGGTTAAGATAAAGGTAAAGATTATGATATATGCCTGTATACAAACAGATTAAGATAAAGGTAAAGATTATGATATATACCTGTATACAAACAGTAAGATAAAGGTAAAGATTATGATATATGCCTGTATACAAACAGTAAGATTGAGATAAAGGTAAAACTTATGATATATACCTGTATACAAACAGTAAGATTGAGACAAAGGTAAGGCCTATGACACATTCGGAAACAGTGAGATCATGACTGAGGGAAAGCTAGGGAAATATCCCTGTTTAAAAGTAGGTGATTGGAATTCAGCGTAGCGTGGTCTTCAGTGACCCACGTCCTCTTCTTGAGGCCACCTCACCGATGATCCATTCCATGTAAGTGTCGTTCTTCTGTATACAGACATGTCCGCATTCAGTTTGCACGTGTTTTCCCTTGTTAACAAAATTCTGTCACGGCTTCCATGGCTGGCTAAGCGTTTAAAGGAGATGGATTCGTTGTGCTCTCTGTAATACGGCCTGTTCTCCGTGTTAACCTGCTGGTAAATCTAGTGTGAATGGAACTGGATTTCGGGTCCTTGTGATGGTCGTAGTTTTGTTTTTTCCATGTCTCTGTTCTCACTGGAAATGTTCTGAAGCATCAAGTTTGAGACCAGCGGAAAAGTCATTTACCATGTTTTCTGTTAATCGTGATACTTTTGCTTTCCCTTAGGTTTGAAAGCTTCCAAGGGTTATATTTCTTAAAGGTGTGTGGAAAGGATATATGCTTTAAAAATGCAGTTTGTGATAACGGTTGTATTTTTGTGTGATATAACTATAACGGTGTGATACGTGTTATTCATTTAGTATCCAGTAAGATAACGCGACTGGATGTTCGTATTGGATCACATTTTATGTTATTTTCTACGAATATCATTGTATTTTCATGTTGATGATGGAATGCTTTTTCAGAGAGATCGTCTAGTGCGTTAACTGTAATTCCTATTCAAATAGTGCGTCCCCCATTCGGAGGGGGGTCTTGCTTAAAGTCTGGGTTGAGCGTGATTTTTAAGAGAAAGGCGATGTATCCGTGTGTCATATCACACCAGTTGTTGGTGATGACTCGAGGATTCCAACCACATCCGTTGTTGGCTGTAACTGGAAGGTTCTCTCAGTGTTGTGGGTGACACTACAGCAGCTTGGTCTGGAGACTTTTTCCCAGCTTTCACTTGCTGTTGTTTCTGAACATGGTCCTACGGGGCTGTGTGAAAGTAGGCAGTAGATCTTTGTTTCCGTTGTTGTTTTTGTTGTTGTCGTACCCTGGCTTAAAGACTCCAGGGATCATCCGAACAGCCAAAGCACTTGAACACTATGGTACAAATGCATCAGCTGGGGATGAGAACATTACGTGTGTGACCGTTTTTGATTACCCCGCCACGTGGGCAGCCACACTCCGACTTTGGGGGATTTTGGAGACTGATAATGTTATGCTAGGAGCTTGTCACAAAACGTTGAGAGCTGTGTTAGACATGTCGTCCTCTGGCGTTTAGGGCTGATCAAATAAAACATTTTTTTGTTGTTGTTGCTCTGAGAATGGCAAAATGGTTCTCACAGGCCTCGGGAAAAGTTGCCCGAGAAATCAGGTTTATTTTCGATCACCGTTTATGTTTCATAATTGGAATGTGTGCGTGCGCGCGCGCGTGTGTATTTTGTTTCGAATTTCATTTTGTGTCTAGGTTATTAACGTGTAAATGCTTGTCAACAGATCGCTTCTCTAGATTTCAATGTCCGTACCATTTTGTTATTATTTCATTCGTATCTTACGACTACACGTTCAATTGTGAAATAACGATAATGTTTGTGATGTTTTTTGTTGTTGTTGATTTCCCTGTTTCTTTTCTTCTGACAAGTGTAGTATTGGAAGTGTCTATAGTGGAAGAGGTCAAATGTCTCTGTGTGCACATCCTACATACATCTAATTCATCTGCGTTCAACTGTTCACTAAATACGAATTTCTTACCGGGGTGCTAGGTACATCAGTTATCCTGGTGCGTGTAGTCAGACCAGGAATCTGATGGACAGACTTCTACGGTGTGTGGTTGGGATTATACTTTGTGTGAGGAGAAGACATCACAGAAGTCCTTTTTTGTGCTTTGCTCAGCACCGGCTTTGTCCAGTGTGTCACCAGTAGAACAATGATTTTTTTAAATGTTCAGCAGTGTGCTTTTAGAGTGTATCTATATGATAACCTGAGCTAGAAAAGATCTGTTAAGTGGGTCCACCTTGCTGCTTAGTTCAGACTCCCTGGTCGGCTCATCTTCACCTGAAGATTCCGGCATCTGAAAAGCTCCAGTGCTTATGTCCACATCTTGTTCATGGATTTCAGTTCGGTATTTGACACAATAATCCCTTCCCAGCAAATCAAGAAGCTGCCTGACCTTGATGTGAATATCAGCATGTGCCGCAGGATTGCATGCTACCCCGACCAGCAGACCCCAGGTAGTCAGAGTAAGAAAGGAGATGTCTGACAAGATAACATTTTTAACACAAGGATGTGTTTTGCCTCCTTTGCTCTTCACACTGTTCACCTATGACTTTCTTTCGAATAACCTATCTGTTCTCATCATGTTGTCTGACGATACTACCATGGAGGGACTCGTACTTCAGGGAAGAAGCTGGGAAGATGGTTGACTGGTATACTACAAACAATTTTTTAGCTCGATGTCTCAAAATTCAAGGAAATGATATTTGATTTCAGGAGAAATAAAACTCCATTCTCACACCTGTCTGTCAAGGGTTAAGGAATTGCTCAGGTAATATCATTCAAGTTTGTAGGTGTGCATATCTCTAACACGTTTAGCTGGGTGGTCAACACCACTGTGGCTTTCAAGACAGCACAACAAAGGTTGTATGTTCTACTTCAATTGAAGACGTTAAGTATAAGTACTGCAGTCTTGAGCTAGTTCAACAGGTCTGTCGTTGAAAGTGCGCACACGTTTTCGATCCTGTCTGGTTTGGATCTGCCTCAGCCAAAGACAAGAAAAGAGTCAACTGTGTGGTTAAAAACTGCCACAAAAATAGCAGGCAAAATAACTAATACCTGTCGATAGTATCCATAATATGCGCACAAGACGCGAAGCAAGATCCCTCACATACAATACCACACGCCCAGTGAGCCATCTGCTTCAGCTTCTTCCATCGGTCAGAAGATCTGCTGCCTCAAACGCAAGACAAACCGCTTCAAGAACAGTTTCTACCCTCTGGCCATTAAGACGGCAATCCCTACACCCATCTTCCCCTACCTAGTGTGTGTCTTACTCCCTTGGTTCCTTTTTTGCTGCAGTATTACAAGCGATCATTCGACCAACTTATTTAATGTGTGTGTGTGTGTGTGTGTGTGTGTGTGTGTGTGTGTGTGTGTGTGTGTGTGTGTGTGTGTTCAATTAAATATCTGTTCATTCACTTGTTCTTTGATGCCCAATTTTTTAACTTCTGTGTCCCCCCTCCCCCCACCCCCTCTCCCCATGTCACGTATTGGTCTAGCTTGTATTGATTGTTGTCACTCTTCATGTGCTTGCTGTGTGTATTTATGTATTGGACACTGCTAACCAAAACAAATTCGTTTATTGATTCATTGGCCAATAAAGAATCTTGAATCTTTTAAGAACAGAGAGCTAAGAAAAGACAACTTTTGAATGCCCTGCTTCTATTCTCCTGGTACGGTTTTACCAGTCTGCCCCATTGCCTTGGGTGTGGCTGGACCTTAAACTTCAACATCAGTCGATCAACAACTACTGCTTTGACATCATAGACCGTGACCGTACTGTCAAGCGGACCACGATGCCATAGTGTATAGGGGAAAATGTGTGTTGGGTACCATGTAAACCAGGGAAAGACAGACCTGCATCTAGAATGCATGCTCAACCGTCTCCCCACATATTCCTTTTACCCCTCCATCCACGCTTCTTGCATGGTTAGTTTAGACATTGTGAGTCTGTTAGAACTGCGTATGTTATTAATAGACAGTGGTGTGTACAACTGATTTACCGAACTTATTCATCATGTATCTCTTCTGTCTTATGTTTGTGATTTATCGTCATCATTGAACACGCTGTTATTGTCATAGGAGTAATAACATCCACCAGTAGAATGCAAAGAGACAGAACGACTGTGACTTACGTCTGTCCTAGTAGCTGTAGACAGCACGAGTGTTGACAGAGGCATGTAGGGATGAAGCTACAGCAGTGATACATCACGAACATAAGCTACTACAGCTGTTTAGGTCAGATGGTTGTGTCTGTATTTTCACTGCCTCATTGTCTTTAAGTAGAAAATAAACATAGTGGGAGTGAACTTTAAAGCTTATACAAATCATTTACTTCCAAATTGTTTATGGTTGCTTCTTTATTTATGTATGTCTTCAATCGTGGTCTGATCTGTAGTGTGTGTGCGTGTGCGTGCGTGTATATGTGAGTGTGTGTGTTTGACCAGTAGAATAAGACAAGTTTGGTGAAGTGTATGGAAGTGTGCATCAAATCTCTACACGCGTGCATGTTACCTGACGCATGGACACAATATACTGTCGTCATCTGTGGCTGATCGTTGCTGTCTACCGGCAAACATTTCCTGAATAAAAGGATTCTGTGCACATTGGTGTGTTCTCTATGTGTTTGTTCTTGAGACTGCCTGTGGGAGAAACAACGACAAAGAACAAAGAAAACTTGCTCTGTTGAAATAATAATAATAATAATAATAATAATGTATAATACTTATATAGCGCATTTCTTGTTACACAACTCAATGCGCTTACATCCACCATTTGCACTTATTCATCAACACTCGTTTACACAACGGGCTGCCTACCTGGGTAGTGCCGACTGAAGAGCTGCCAGCTGGCGCTTCATTCAGTCGTTTCCCGTGTCATCCAGTCAATATCGTTCACTCAGTTTCTTTACTTCCTTCATTCTTTTTTTTTTTTCCATTTCTTACGCAGGGTGCATGCTGTGTGTAACGTGTCATCCATACCAACGGCCAAACTGGCCTACTCTTCCGAAAGTTGGTGATGGGATTTTACGTGTGTGCAAGATATTATGCGTGCGTTCACACACGGAACCTCGGTTTATAGTCTCATTCGAAGGACTGTATGGGAAATGGAGTCAGAACTAATGTTAACTCCGAGGGAAAAATCCCCCTGTACCGAAACGCCCCGGCAGAGATTCGACTTTATATCACTATTGGCTCACGCCTTCCCTGTACAGCGATGTGTTCTTGATCCTTTACTTGTTTGAAAGCCTGAACATCGCCTGGGGCTAATGCCTGGGCCAGGCATCGGCACTGTCTTCGACCGTGAAGCTCATGTTCCATCTTCTGGGTACTTTTATTCATTTATGTATTTATTTAGATTGCATGTCCTGCATGCCGAGGTTTCAGGGCTTATGACATTGTGATGTAGCCTAAATGGACTAGTCCTACGCAGTGACGTCTGCTGGATGAAACAAACAGAAATTTCCTGCTTATCCTTGTCGTTAGTATATGTTCGGGGAGGGGGGGAGGGAAGGGGGAGTGGGACAGGAAATTTCCATTTGTAACTATGCCATGAAACCTGCCCTCTCAGATCTTTCTTCTGAAGCTCCCTTCTCATCAAAGGCTTGCTTTTCCGCTTCTTCGTATTAGATTTACCTCCCGTTGTTTTAAGACACCCCACCCCCATCCTGATGATTTCATCGTCCTGTACACGCTTTGTGCCGAATCAGAGCAAGAAACGCTCTGTAGTGTGTCGCTTTCTGTCTGTCTACCTGTCTTCTCTCCTGTCAGGAGTCTTGTCTTACACTCATCCCGGTTCACCCACCTGGATGTCCTCCGTGGTCTTTAGTTCCAGTCCTGAAGATTTTCACTGGACAGCTCTGCTCTGCTGACTGGACCGTATGTTCATGATTGCTGGACTGGGCGCTGGTAGCCCATTCTGCAGTGTTATATTAACCGCATTTGTGGCACATTTTTAATTATCTTTTGCGTTCTGATCAGGATGGAGCAGACTGAACGGACTGGCTAGCGTGAATTTCTACCTGACTTCATCTGTCTTTGGAGCTCAGTGGTAAGGGTCTCGATGACAGTGTGATTTTCAAGTAAGACATACATGCGTTATTCTGCCTTGACTCTCGATAGGTAAGGTAATGTTGCTTACAGTCCAGCCGACCGCAAAGGGCCATATCAGGGCTGTCACCATGTTGAAGTCAACCACAAGTCATCCAAAAAAAGTATATATATATATATAATATATATAAACGAGACAAGAAAACATGTCTGATGAAAGCACAAAGAAAAATCTGCTTCAGTGCTGTGCAATACATAGACTAAGCCACATCTGTATCATGCACCATCCACAGAGCTACACACCACACCACATGAAAATGCCTTGATACTCACAAATATACATACATTTGTGAGTAACTGGACATTTTTACGTGGTGTGGTGTGTAGTCCAGTGGAAGGGGTATGATACAGATGTGGCTCCGTTACCATCTCCGTACCCACAGAGGAACAGGTAGCTGTGTACAGCTGGTGGACTGGGGATGGAATGTTCAAGCCAGGACATAAATCTTGTCACCATCCTCCATCACGCCTAATCTGGGCTTGCCAGAGTGTAAGCTCTGACCCCTTTTTATTTGCATGAAAGTTTAACGTCCACACCCATCCAAAAATAGACAGCGATAACCGTGTCAGGACAGTGGGGTGGGTCTCATCTGTCATTATATTTCACACCAGCCAAATTCGAACCGATGCACACTTCCCCCTACATACTGAAGAAAGGGCCATATCAGGGCTGTCACCAGGTTGAAGTCAACGACAATCCATCCAAAAAATAAATAAATAAATTTAAAAATTTTTTTTAAAAAAACGAAACAAGAAAACATGTCTGATAAAGCACAAAGAAAAATCTGCTTCAGTGCTGTGCAATACATAGACTAAACCACATCTGTATCATACACCATCCACTGAGCTACTCACAAATATATATATATATATATATAATATATATATATATATATATATATATATATATATATATTTGTGAGTAACTAGACATTTTTACGTGGTGTGGTGTGTAGTTCAGTGGAGGGGGTATGGTATACACTCGATTGCCAAAAAGACGTACACAAAATGGCCGCTAGATCTAGATCTCGGTTCAGCAGTGGTTAGATCTGATGCATTTTTAACACAGAAAAAAAGCAATTTACTCACTGAGCTTTCAGTATTTGGTGATGCATCCATTTGCCCGCAAAACCTGCCTCATTCGAGCTGGCAGCGAGTGGTTGAGCCCTTGAATGTAGCCTGGAGTGAGGTGGTCCCAGATGTCAAGCACAGTCCTGATCAGAGTGTCTCTGTTTACAACCTCGTGCACTCTCCTTTGTAACCGGCTATTGAGAGTTCTCCACACACTTTCAATAACGTTGATGTCTGGGCTTTGTGAGGGTCAGTCATGGTCGGAATTCCGTTCACCTGTTTCCAGTGGGTGGTGAATCGTGAGGAGTGGCATGGCGCATCGTCATCTTGGAGGATCCAAGGCTCTCGTGGGAACTCTTTGGCTACTACAGACCAAAGATTGGTGTCAAGCACTTCTACATACTTCTGAGAGTTGATTGTCCCCTCAACAGGCACAAGTGTTCCTATACCGTTAAATGTAACGCATCCCCAAAACATGGCACAGGTCTTGCATCTTGGGTCTGGATCTGCATGCACTCCAAGATACTGAGGATCGTATATTTCGTTGTCTTTTCGCCACACATATACTTTCCGGTCCTTACCAATCACAACCTGGGTCTCGTCACTAAAAATCACCCTTTTCCAGTACTGTTCAACAGTATAATGAAGCTTAAATCGGCACCATGCCCTGCGACGTTTTCTGTTCACCTGTGATACCACTGTTTTCTTCTTCACAACTCTTCTTTTGTAGCCCACAGCCTTCAACCTCCTACACACAGTCCTAGCAGACACCTGCACATGTTGTTCTTCATTGAATTTAATGCACAGCTCCTTCAAAGGCTATCTTCCCTCTCTTTTCACAAGACGAAACAACTTTCGATCTGAACGTTCATCTGTCTTCTGTGGCCTGCCACTTGATTTGCTTGCTTCGAGCGATCCTGTCTCCTTGTACCGCTTCAAAAACTTGTAAACAGTAGAAAATGATATCTGCAGCACCTGGGCGATCTTTCTGCCTTTTAATCCATCAGAAACTAATTGTAAAATTAATCTCTTTTGCTCGATACTGAGCCACATCCTCACATTCACTTCAAAAGCAGACGAACAATTTGGAAGAGATCACTCATACAGATTGTGAAAATTAAGCCAACAGGAGTAGCCTCCCATAATGCTGTTTTTTGGCATGTCTTCCCTTCTTTGCTTCTTGTGTTTGAGATAATGCAGTTAGGAAAAGTTATTGCACTGGGGCCCAATCACACTTAATATCAGCCATTTTGTGTACTTCTTGTTGGCAATCGACTCTGTAGATGTGGCTCCGTTACCATCCGCGCCCACAGAGGAACAGGTACTGTGTACAGCTGGCGGACTGGGGATAGAATGTTCAAGCCAGGACATAAATCTTGTCACCATCCTCCATCACGCCTAATCTGGGCTTGCCAGAGTGTAAGCTCTGGCCCCTTTTTATTTACATGTAAGTTTAACGTCCGCACCCATCCCAAAATAGACAGCGATAACCGTGTCAGGACAGTGGGGTGGGTCTCACCTGTCATTATAATTCACACCAGCCGAATTCGAACCGCTGCACACTTCCCCCTACATACTGGAGAATGTTTCAGGCCTTATCTGGTTCTGTGTGGTCGGATGGCCGCAGCCACATCCAGGCCGCCACGTAGCAGCCACAGCCGCGCCCGAGTCCACGGAGAAATATTGACATCAGGTCGATAGGGCCACCTGTTAACGGAGGTCCTGCACGGCTGCAAGTCACATCGGTCGTTCTGCATCTTGTGGCCTTCCAGTGTGCGAAATGTTGGAGGCTAATGGACTGTAGCGGTGCATTTTGCTGAAGGTAACAAGCATTTGGGAAACCGTTCATCCTAAACGTCTATACGCAACAACAGTTGTGTCATCGGTAAAGTCTACGAACACATTGACTTGACGGGAAAAGAAGAAAGAAAATGTCGATCGTCCCTCCACAATGCAGGTTTGAAATGCATTATTACTATAAATAGTACTTACATAGCGCCTGTCCTCGATTAGAGACCATACTCTAAGTATTTTACAATCCACGATCTTGTTTACCCAACGGGTTGCCTACCATACGAGAGTCGACCGAACAGCTGCCTGCTGGTGCTACATTCGGTTGCTTCCCTCGTCATTCGTTCTCAGTCAGTCAGCTTTTCCTTCATGTTTCCATTCTGTAGGTGCATGCTATGTGTAGCGTATCATCCATAACAGCGGCCAAACAGTCCTTTTTTTTTTCTTTTTTTTTTTTAAGTTGGTGATGGATTTTACCAGTGTGCAAGATGTGAGTGCGTCACGCACTGAATCTCGGTTTGTAGTCTCATTCCAAGGCCTTTTCGCAAGGTTGAGTTAGAACCATGTCAACTCCGAGGGAAAAATCCCCTTGTATCAAAATGGGCCGGCGAAGAATTGAACCCTCAGCCCCAGTATCACCAGCATGGCGTTCTACCAGTTAAGCTATTCCGGGCCCCGTAACACCTCATGAGTGTGCACATACTGCGTTCTCTCTCTCTCTCTCTCTCTCTCTCTCTCTCTCTCTCTCTCTCTCTCTCCTCTCTCTCTCTGTGGATTTAGTTCGTTACGTCAACGCGGGCTTAGATGATACGGCCAACGGTTGGAGATTCCAGGGGAGAGCGTGGACTGGCAACATAAACAAAGTCACCCACCGCTATCCCCATTCTGCTATCTCCCATGTTTTCAGTAAATACAGCTAGAGGATCATCTGAGAGAAGGGCGATGATGACATGGATAGCGGGGCGGCGGGGAAGGCTTTGTCAGCGCATGTGTAAAGGGGAATAACCGTTCGAACGTATCATTAACAACGGGATGATCTCCCCTTACCCATTCATCACGGCTATCGATCGCAATCCGCTTTGTACAAACGAAGAGGAGGGTGTCGTGTGTGTTGCCCTCACGGCATGAGCTCTGCTTGATGGAGTGGGGTTAATATCCTGATCTAGTGCTCCAACTTTCCGTTGAGCCATTTCAGAATATTTCGCATGTGTTAAGCGTTGTTAGCTTGCATGGTATTTCGCCATAACTCCCTGTCCAGCAGGGTACAGTGGAGGATGGACATAGTTCTCATCATGACTGTCTGCCCAAGACCATTCTACAGGATACAGTGGAGGGTGGACATGTACCTAACCATGACTCCCTGCCGAAGATCATTCTACAGGGTATAGTGGAAGATGGACATGTATCTCTTTTTGACATCCTGTCCAAGACCATTCTACAAGTTACAGTGGAGGTTGGACATTACCTAACCATGACTCCCTGTCCAAGACTTTACAGGGCACAGTAGAGGGTGGACATGTATCTCCCCATGACTCCCTGTCCAAGACCATTCCGCAGGGTAGAGTGGAGGGTGGACATGTATCTAACCATAATTCCCTGCGCAAGACCATTCTACAGGGTGCAGTGGAGAGTGGACATTCATCTTTCCGTCACCCCCTGACCAAGAACAGTATACAGGGCACAGTGGAGAGTGGACATACATCTCGCCATTACTTGCTGTCCAAGAGCATCATACAGGAATTTGTGCATTCTTTGTGGACTGTGGGCTTTCAGGTTGTTGTTCCTAAATTAATGTTTTCAGCACAAGTCGTTATTCTCTCCGTGAGTGCAGCCAGGAAAAGAGGCCTGTACTGGTTACTCAGATCACATGAAAACTGACATTTACTGCAAGTGTCGACTGAACAGAAATAGTTATATAGTTAAAGACAGCACAACTGTATTACTTTTGGTATAGTAGTAGTAGTAGTAATAGTAGTAGTCTTAGTAGTCGTAGTAGTAATAGTAGTAGCTGTAGTGGTAGTATTGTTATTATTATTGTCATTATTTGTTGTTGTTATCATCATCATTGTTATTTGTTATATTTATCATTACTACTACTACTAACTTCAATTTAACTATTTTTACAGCTGGAGATAGCTTGGTCAAGATAGTATTAGTTGTTGTTGTTGTGGACAGTAGTGTAGCAAAGATAGTCGTGTCATTACTTTCATCACTATCGACATCGCCATTATGATGAATATCGTTTGGAGCTTTCTCGAGCGCAACTGATTAAATGGCCGTGTGTGTGTGTGCGTGTGTGTGTGTGTGTGTGTGTGTGTGTGTGTGTGTGTGTGTGTGTGTGTGTGTGTGTGTGTGAGTGTGCGTGCGTGTGTGTGTCTGTGTGTGAAGGAGAGAGAGAGAGAGAGAGAGAGAGAGAGAGAGAGGAAGGGGGCGGGGACCAATTGCACGTGCCTGTTAGAGCAAAGTCGACCTGTGTGTGTGTGTGGTGTGTGTGTGTGTGTGTGTGTGTGTGTGTGTGTGTGTGTGTGTGTGTTTGGAACCATTTACACATGCCTGCTAGAGCGAAGTCGACTACTACCTTTCTGCACGAGAGCGCGTTGAGAGCACGCAGCACGCACATTGAAAGTATTGACAAGTTAGAATTAGTAGGTCACCGTGTAAAGGGCTGCCGGCATAGAAATGAAGTAGAGCGAGTCTCTCTCTCTCTCTCTCCCCTCTCTCTCTCTCTCTCTCTCTCTCTCTCTCTCTCTCTCTCTCTCTCTCTTAATGCTGAAATCATTATGGCGAAGGTGTGTATCCTCTGTTCTGTGTGGCTGTGGGGGTAGTGAGCTGTCAGAGTTATACTGTATCCGAGGCAGGGGTTGATGAAAGATGCAGCTCTTCCCTCTCCTTCCGCCGCTTTAATCATCCCTGAACTGAATCAGGTACTCGTTGACTGCTGGGTGAAGGAAGAGATTTTTCAAGCCGTAAAAATCTGGAAAAACCCGCAACCGTCAACACCACCGCCAACTGTTCTAACCGCTGAACTATGGGCCCTACTGCTAATGTTGTACGTTGTTTATTAAGAAGTGTTTAGTTTTTCTGCATTTGAAAAAAACAAATCTGTTAGAAGCCAGGAAAGTTACCAAATGTTCTGTTACAAACGTGAATACAGGTGAGTACAGTTACCGCACTTACATGATCACTTTGTTCCTGCTCATATTCAAAAAAGGAATGACGAAAACCTTGGAACTCATGGGATCTTCTTGCGAGTTCTTTCAGGTTTTTCTGGATGCGCATAGGGCTTTTTGTCTTCAAGTCACTGAACGGAAAGAATGGGAATTACAAGAAAAAAAAAAGTTATCAAAGCAAACAACTGGAATGTCTTTGGGATAGAACGTGTCTCGGGTGAGCATCACGCTCACGGGAACGCTAATGAACGGCAGCTTACTTGACCTTATTTTTTCGCTTCGTGGTGTCATTTCAGTGATACAACAGCAAGCTTCAACTTTAAAAGGACGCAATAAACCACCTCCCTTCGTTTTATCATCTGAGAGACAACGAAACGGCACAAGATGCCGAATCGATCACATTTTGAACCGACAAATAGGCGGAGAAGTGTGCTTGCAACAGAAACAGCTTGATAACTATCGATTGACATTTAACCCATTTACCACCACAGGTGTAATCCTACACTGTCACTGACACATCTGGTTTGTGTGGGGATGCCTGCTAAATCCATGGCGCCCGGCAATGGAATAATATCTCTTCTCCGCTCTCTGCCAACTCCGGGTAGTTTCCTCGTGTGTAGGCTTGGCACCCCAAAGCAGGCTATTGTTTCCAGTTCTGTCCGTGCATTTGTCTGTCTCTCGGTCTCTTTGTGCGTTTGTTTCTTTGTTTGCAAGATAACTCAAACATATTCAGGAAAATCTGTATTGACTGCTGTCGTTTGATTGTTTTCATTGTTTGTTTCTCTGTTTTATCATGCTGTCCTCAGTGGCATTATTTCCCATGCCACCCATCCTCCCCACTCCCCGCCACACACACACACACTCACACAAGCGCACGCGCGTGCGCGCACTCACACACACACACACACACACACACACACACACACACACACACACACACACACTCTCTCTCTCTCTCTCTCTCTCTCTCTCTCTCTCTCTCCCTTAACGGGGCAAGGGCCGGATGAAAAAAAGCATGTGTTTGCTTATCTGTTACCCTTGGAAATAAAGATTATCATCATCATCATCATCATCATCTCTCTCTCTCCTCTCTCTCTCTCTCTCTCTCTCTCTCTCTCTCTCTCTCTCTCTCTCTCATTTGATGACATTAACATATGAATAAAACATTTAAGATTTGAGTCTCTCTCTCTCTCTCTCTCTCTCTCTCTCTCTCTCCACACACACACACACACACACACACACACACACACACACACACACACACACACACACACACACACACACACACACACACACACACACACACACACACACACACACACACACACGCTGGTTCTGCCTCTGTACCGACAGGCCATAAGAAAGTGCAACAGTCGGTTATCATGAAGCAGTCTACCATGGTCACATCGGTGTGTGTGTATGTGTGTGTGCGTGCGTGTGTGTGTGTGTGTGTGTGTGTGTGTGTGTGTGTGTGTGTGTGTGTGTGTGCCTGTCTGTCTGTCTGTCTGTCTGTCTGTCTGCCTGTCTGTGTGTTTTGGGGAAGCAGTGTTTGAGTTGTCCATGTTTAGAGAGGATTACGACATCACTCGACCAGTGGCAATAATAAGGCCTCAAGTCTGGATGCAGCAGAAAACGTCTCCGTTGGTCATAAATCTTGTGTAGCTTCAAGACATTTCCTTGATAACATGCGTTTAACAAATGAACTGAAATTGAAAACTTGTCAAAAACCATTCCAGTTATTGGAAAATCATATAGCAATTATCACATGGCTATCCATAGGTATACCTGCGCACATGTACACATGTATTGGCGTGTGTAAGATTGTGTATGTATATGTTCCACACACACACACACACACACACACACACACACACACACACACACACCACCACCCCCACCACCACCACCACCACCACCACCACACCACCCAGTGGTGTGCCAGCGGCTACCATTAAAAGTCATGCTGCCATGTACATTACAACAACAACAACAACAACCAACAAAAACGACACTTAAAATTAACCAAAAGGTGTACATGAAGCACTGCCCGGATGGTGTGGTTACACGGCACATAGAAGACGTTCAGTAATAACTTGATGAACAGGACATTTTCCAATTTGGTGACATTCAACAACAACAACAACAACAAATAGGCTTGGAGTCATGGCACTTGTGAAAATGATTGAAAAAACAGGTTAGATGGTGTGACAAGAACCAGTGAAATTATGGCAAAATTTATTTATTTATTTTTTTGTTTATTCATTTTTTTTTTTTTTTTTTTTTTTTTTTAATAGATTTTAAGTTGACCTGGTGTGGGAATTTCATGGTGGACAAAATACTTGTGTACCGGTGGTGCGTCGGAAGCTCAGCTTATTTGAGCAACATACATAATTTGCTATAAGAGAGAAAAATGATCATGAGCAGTTTGTGAGAAAATCAATGCTGAGGAACATTATGTGAACACATTCTTTGGCATCAAAATGGCGTACTGACCAAACAAAAATTGAAAACAAAAGCTTAATTTGAACTTTGTACCCTTTGGGGTAGGTACCTGTATTTTGTTGGGGGTAGTAGAAATTGGCTAAGGCTACGTAAGAAAAGACAGAGTTAAGTATGCTTCTACATTCTTAAGTTTACGTACCGTGTCTGCATGAAACATCATATGGTGTAGTACTTCAGCTGACCAACCTGAATTTGAGTTGGTGCCCAGTTTGTATGCCTTTACTACATTTATTCGTTTAGGTTGTCCGTTACATGTAGATACAAGACCACGCCATCATTATCATTCAATTCATCTTTTTTTCTACGTCAGATCCATCACCAAGCACGAATAGATCATCTGCATGTGGATTGCTGATATGCCTAAACAGTTCATAACTCAGCATGGCACTCGCGTTTAGCGACAATATTAATTCAAAATATGTTTAAGTAGCCGCAACAATGCCACGATATCTTTCAGTTTTATTGCTAATTGCTTCATACGTTTATTTATATACATTTTTTCACTTACAGCTGCATAATTACTCTCTCTCTCTCTCTCTCTCTCTCTCTCTCTCTCTCTCCTCTCTCTCTCTCTCTCTCTCTTTATAAGTCGGTGATTTGCAGAAATTAAGGAAGCTCAGCTCAGTGGGTTTTTTTTTACGTCTGTCCATCACAGGTAATCTTAGACAATAAGCAGCTATACAATCTACGCTAACACTCACAAAACATCTCTGTGATTTCCAGAATAAGAAAGTTCAGTAAAATGGTTTGTTGTACGTCTGTCCATCAGAGATGGTAATAAGCAGCCATGCAATCTACACCAAGTGATTCTCATATAATTCCACAACCCGTCAAATAGATCTAAGACATCAACGTAATGAACTCCAGCAAGTTCAGTTTGGGCAACCGCCGCTGCAACATCAATAACGCATGGCCTATATTTTGATGGGGAGTAACGAGAAGATCTTTCTCCTTATAGAGGGCTGGACTGTAACTGACCAAAACATAACGGGAGTCCTCCCAATTGAATAAAAGCGGGAGGGGGACGGGGGCCATCTTCCAAACTGTCAAAAAATCAGGGGCAAGGGGAGTGGGAGGAAGAGGGACACACTTTTCCGAATTTTCATTTTAAAAAAAAGGCTGGGAACGGGGGGGGGGGGGGGGGGGGGGGGGGGGATGAAAAGGGACTTGTTTTCTAAACTGCCATAAAAAACGGGGCTGTGCATACGTGTGTCTTCCTTTCAAAATGCAGTGGTGAAGCAAGCAAGCGCGCGTGCGTGCGTTCGTGTGAAAAGATGCTTTATCTGCATAGAGTGCGCGCACACACACACACACACACACACACACACACACCTCTCTCTCTCTCTCTCTCTCTCTCACACATACATATATACATACATAGACACATTCGCACACATCCTTGTGTTTGTGTACCAACGACAAGGCAACGCATTTCAAACAGGGCTTTGTCAACCACCTTGTTAGCGACCTGCTGAATTTGGTGCAAGTCACGGGTCTTTTTCCCGTGTTGCACGAGCAGCACGGAGCTCAACCTGTCCACCCTGCTGTAGGAGCAACCAGTCCGCGCAGGTCCCCGGATGTGGGCGCATCGGCGTGGGAACAACATGGAGGGGAAGAATCGCCACCAACTCGACACGACATGAAAAATGAATACATTTATCGTGAGAGGTCTTCGCAGAAATTTCTTATTGTGGCCACATTGATGTTGGGGGCATTGTGCTACGTTCACCAACGTGTGCTTGTCTGCTTAATTAAGTTGCGAGAAGTAACTTTCTGAAACTTGCATGCGTAGGGCAACTGGTTGGAACAAGCGGCTGAAATGGCATTTCCAACATCCGGGCCAATGTGAATTTCGCTTGGTGTCGGCTCACAGCCTGCGTTGACAGTGATTGACAGCTACCCCACTCTGTGGATGACAGTGATCCCATTCTGTGATTGATAGTTCTCATTATGTGATTGACAGTTATTTCATTCTGTGATTGACAGTTATCTCATTCTGTGATCGAGACGATAAAGATTTCTACATGGAGTGGAAGCGGTGGGTAAGTTTTTTATGCGCGCGCGCGCGTGTGTGTGTGCAGTTTTGTTTCATGTTCCATCACACATACTTTGTAGACGACTAATTAAGATAATTTCACAGGATAATTTCACAATGTTATCAGAATATAGTCATTAAGTGCGTGCGTGCGCGCGTGCACACACACACACACACACACACACACACACACACACACACACACACACACACACACACGCACGCACGCACGCACGCTCGCACGCACGCACGCATACACACACACAGAGGCGGGGGATGGGGATTGCTATCGATCGATCGAGCACCATCCCATTGGTTTCTTTTTAAAATGGTTAATTTTTGTTTGTGTGTGTTCAACAGAGAGAAATTAAAATATATTTTTAAAAAAAACAAACAATAACAAGCGGATGGTGCTCAGTCGAAAGATCGCCCTCCCCACATCCCCGCACAAGCGCGCGCGCGCGCGCGCCACACACACACACACACACACACACACACACACACACACACACACTGTGGGTGGGGGTGGAAGTGGGGATTAGGTTGGAGAGGAAAGGGGCCGTTGGATAGTGTGGAGGTGAAAAAAAAGAGGAGAGAGGGAGTGAGGAATCGGAAACATCTGAAGTACCTGTAGTGTGTGAGAGAGAGAGAGAGAGAGAGTGTGTGTGTGTGTGTGTGTGTGTGTGGTATGCAGACACATGTGTGCTTGTGGATAGTAATTCCTCGGATCTTACTTTGCCGATTTCAGCATCAGATTAGTAATCGATTCTTTCGTTGACTTAAAACTATTTATGAATTTTTAAAAAGTGAAGATTTATAGATAACAAATAGGTTTTTTAAAAAATCAGTCGGTCAGTCACTCAAGCAGTTTGATAATCAGTCACTTGGATACTCGTCCATTTACTGTTTAATGTGATACGAAATTTGTCCATAATTTTCTCTTGCATCGAGTTCAAACAGTTCATATTTTCCTTACCGGCGAAAAATACAACGATGGCACTTCATTTATGAGCAGTCACTTGTGTAATGAACAAAAAGGCTCGCAAACTGTAAGATCCATTTCGGCAAGATTTCCGCCCCTTCCCCTCTTCTGACATATTTTCACCAAAGGTAGGAAAAATGAAATGATTCCTTATTGGTTATGTCCACAACCATGTTTCCTTTTTTAGTGTGTCCTCATCCATCTTTACATTTTCATCATGTCCTCACCCATATTTCCTTTCTCAGAATGGCCACACCCATCTTTCCTTTCTCGTGATGTCCACACTCATTTTCACATTCTTTTGAAGTCCATACCAGTCTTTCTTTTCTACTTCCATCTGCCCTTTCTCACAATGTCCACATCCATTTGTGCTTGTTATGATGTCCACACCGATCCTTTGTATGTTACTTTCTCTGTGAGAGGCACATTCATTTGTATCTTTTTTTCTCTCTCCTTTCTCATGATGTCATCGTCTATATTTGATGCTCATGACAGTCATACCCATCTTCCCTTTTGTCATGGTTTCGTAATCCACTGTTCCTTGTTGTTGGTTTCCTTGTCGATCTTTCCTTTCTTCCCGTGGCTGTATCTATCTTTTCTTGTCATGGTGTCCTTATCTTTAGTTTGTTTACGATCTTAATGATGCAGTTTGTTATTGCCTTTCCTGTGATGATGTCATTTATCTTCCTTGCAGCTGGCGGATATCAGGGCTGTCCACTGTGTATACTTGTTTGGATAGTTGCACTGGCTAGTTCAGGCCTGTCTACTTTCCTTTTATCTGTTTTTGTTGGTTGTTTTTTAGAAATAGCTGTTGAGATAGGTACATTGGCCGCATTAGGGCTATATACTTGTTGTAGTTGTTTGGGTTCAGGCGTAATGTTCACATGCACCCTAACTTACCTGACAGATAAGAATAACTATTCCAGACTGCATGTGTGTGGGCGGGAAAGATGGAGCAGGGGAAAGAGAACAGCGCATTAAGATGGGAAGTGGACATGACCATTTTTATGCTGGTCGGAACTTCAAACTGCGAACGCAATGCGTCACTCCTTGGTCAACCAGGCACCATGTTATTTTTGGTGTAGGATATCCGTTCATATCTCGTAACATGTTATTTTCGGTGTAGGATATCCGTTCATAACTGGCACCTTCTAATTTTGGGTGTAAGATATCCATGGCACCATGGAATTTTCAGTGTAGGAAATCAGTTCATATCTGGCACAGTATTATTCTCGGTGTATGGTATCCGTTCATTTCTGGCACCGTGCTATTTTCAGTGTAGGACATCAGTTTATTGTGTATATCTGGCACAATATCATCCTCGGTGTGTGGTATCCGCTCGTATCTGGCACTATGTTATTTTCGGTGTAGGATTTCTGTTCACATTTAGCACCATATTACTTTGTCAGGTGTAGGCTATCCATGCACACCCGGCACCGTGTTACTTTCTGTGTAACATGTAGGCTATCCTCGCATAGCTAACGCCGTGTTTCTTTCGCCGTGAAGCGTGTTCTGGAATCCGTGGTACTTTTGCCGTGAGATGAAGGATATGCGTGCACTCCTTGCAGCATGTCGCTTAATCCGCAATGTGTAGGATATCCGTGCGCACGTGGCACCATGTGACTTTTGCCGTAAGGTGTAGGATACCCAATCCACCCCTGGCATTGTTATTTCTCCATAAGGTGTAGGATACCCGGTGCACGCCTGGCATGATTATTTTCTCCTAAGATATTGAATACCCGAAGCACGCCCGACACTGTGTTACTTGTGCCGTAAAATGGAGGATACACAGTGCACACCAGTCACTGAGTTACGGTGCACGCCTGACATTATGCTCCTTTTGCCGTAAAGTGGAGGATACCCTGTGCACGCCTGGCATGATGTTACTTTCGCCGTGAAGTGTAGGACACCCGATGCACGCCTGGCATGATGTTACTTTCGCCGTGAAGTGTAGGACACCCTATGCACGCCCGGCATGACGTTACTTTCGCCGTGAAGTGTAGGACATCCGATGCACGCCCGGCATGACGTTACTTTCGCCGTGAAGTGTAGGACACCCGATGCACGCTCGGCATGACGTTACTTTCGCCGTGAAGTGTAGGACACCCGATGCACGCCCGGCATGACGTTACTTTCGCCGTGAAGTGTAGGACACCCGATGCACGCCCGGCATGACGTTACTTTCGCCGTGAAGTGTAGGACACCCGATGCACGCCCGGCATGATGTTACTTTCGCCATGAAGTGTGGGACACCCGATGCACGCCCGGCATGATGTTACTTTCGCCGTGAAGTGTGGGATACCCGATGCACGCCCGGCATGATGTTACTTTCGCCGTAAAGTGTAGGATACCCGATGCACGCCCGGCATGATGTTACTTTCGCCGTGAAGTGTAGGACACCCGATGCATGCCTGGCATGATGTTACTTTCGCCGTGAAGTGTAGGACACCCGATGTATGCCTGGCATGATGTTACTTTCGCCGTGAAGTGTAGGATACCCGATACATGCCTGGCATGATGTTACTTTCGCCGTGAAGTGTAGGATACCCGATGCACACCCAGCATGATGTTACTTTCGCCGTGAAGTGTGGGATACCCGATGCACGCCTGGCATGATGTTACTTACTCTGTCAGGTGTAAACATTTTGCACACCTGGCACCAGCGACATGCCCTCTCTGATGTTGTAGGCAACCCAAATGTGACAGCATCTGTTTTCTCCGTCAGCTTAGAACCTTGGGAAATGCCCCCCAGGTCAGCTGCAGTGCTGATTCCAGTCACTGGCATGATGTTCTCCGTCAGCTTAGAACCTTGGGAAATGCCCCCCAGGTCAGCTGCAGTGCTGATTCCAGTCACTGGCATGTTGTTCTCCGTCAGCTTAGAACCTTGGGAAATGCCCCCAGGTCAGCTGCATGCTGATTCCAGTCACTGGCATGATGTTCTCCGTCAGCTTAGAACCTTGGGAAATCCCCCCAGGTCAGCTGCAGTGCTGATTCCAGTCACTGGCATTGTTCTCCGTCAGCTTAGAACCTTGGGAAATACCCCCCAGGTCAGCTGCAGTGCTGATTCCAGTCACTGGCATGTTGTTCTCCGTCAGCTTAGAACCTTGGGAAATACCCCCAGGTCAGCTGCAGTGCTGATTCCAGTCACTGGCATGATGTTCTCCGTCAGCTTAGAACCGTTGGGAAATGCCCCCAGGTCAGCTGCAGTGCTGATCCAGTCACTGGCATGTTGTTCTCCGTCAGCTTAGAACCTTGGGAAATACCCCCCAGGTCAGCTGCAGTGTTGATTCCAGTCACTGGCATGTTGTTCTCCGTCAGCTTAGAACCTTGGGAAATGCCCCCCCAGGTCAGCTGCAGTGCTGATTCCAGTCACTGGCATGATTGTTCTCCGTCAGCTTAGAACCTTGGGAAATACCCCCCAGGTCAGCTGCAGTGCTGATCCCAGTCACTGGCATGATGTTCTCCGTCAGCTTAGAACCTTGGGAAATCCCCCCAGGTCAGCTGCAGTGCTGATCCAGTCACTGGCATGTTGTTCTCCGTCAGCTTAGAACCTTGGGAAATGCCCCCCAGGTCAGCTGCAGTGCTGATCCAGTCACTGGCATGTTGTTCTCCGTCAGCTTAGAACCTTGGGAAATGCCCCCCAGGTCAGCTGCAGTGCTGATTCCAGTCACTGGCATGTTGTTCTCCGTCAGCTTAGAACCTTGGGAAATGCCCCCAGGTCAGCTGCAGTGCTGATTCCAGTCACTGGCATGTTGTTCTCCGTCAGCTAGAACCTTGGGAAATGCCCCCCAGGTCAGCTGCAGTGCTGATTCCAGTCACTGGCATGTTGTTCTCCGTCAGCTTAGAACCTTGGGAAATGCCCCCCAGGTCAGCTGCAGTGCTGATTCCAGTCACTGGCATGTTGTTCTCCGTCAGCTAGAACCTTGGGAAATGCCCCCCAGGTCAGCTGCAGTGCTGATTCCAGTCACTGGCATGTTGTTCTCCGTCAGCTAGAACCTTGGGAAATGCCCCCAGGTCAGCTGCAGTGCTGATTCCAGTCACTGGCATGTTGTTCTCCGTCAGCTTAGAACCTTGGGAAATGCCCCCCAGGTCAGCTGCAGTGCTGATTCCAGTCACTGGCATGTTGTTCTCCGTCAGCTTAGAACCTTGGGAAATGCCCCCCAGGTCAGCTGCAGTGCTGATTCTAGTCACTGGCATGTTGTTCTCCGTCAGCTTAGAACCTTGGGAAATGCCCCCCAGGTCAGCTGCAGTGCTGATTCCAGTCACTGGCATGTTGTTCTCCGTCAGCTTAGAACCTTGGAAAATGCCCCCCAGGTCACTGCAGTGCTGATTCCAGTCACTGGCATGTTGTTCTCCGTCCAGCTTAGAAACCTTGGGAAATACCCCCAGGTCAGCTGCAGTGCTGATTCCAGTCACTGGCATGTTGTTCTCCGTCAGCTTAGAACCTTGGGAAATGCCCCCCAGGTCAACTGCAATGCTGATTCCAGTCACTGGCATGTTGTTCTCCGTCAGCTGAGAACCTTGGAACACCTTGGGGAAATGCCCCCCAGGTCAGCTGCAGTGCTGATTCCAGTCACTGGCATGTTTTCTCCGTCAGCTTTAGAAACCTTGGGGAAATGCCCCCAGGTCAGCTGCAATGCTGATTCCAGTCACTGGCATGTTTCTCCGTCAGCTTAGAACCTTGGGAAATGCCCCCCAGGTCAGCTGTAGTGCTGATTCCAGTCACTGGCATGTTGTTCTCCGTCAGCTTAGAACCTTGGGAAATACCCCCCAGGTCAGCTGCAGTGCTGATTCCAGTCACTGGCATGTTGTTCTCCGTCAGCTTAGAACCTTGGGAAATGCCCCCCAGGTCAGCTGCATGCTGATTCCAGTCACTGGCATGTTGTTCTCCGTCAGCTGAGAACCTTGGACACCTTGGGAAATGCCCCCCAGGTCAGCTGCAGTGCTGATTCCAGTCACTGGCATGTTGTTCTCCGTCAGCTTTGGAACACCTTGGGGAAATGCCCCCAGGTCAGCTGCAGTGCTGATTCCAGTCACTGGCATGTTGTTCTCCGTCAGCTTAGAACCTTGGGAAATGCCCCCCAGGTCAGCTGCATGCTGATCCAGTCACTGGCATGTTGTTCTCCGTCAGCTTAGAACC
This sequence comes from Conus canariensis, assembly GCA_033310375.1. Classification (NCBI taxonomy): domain Eukaryota; kingdom Metazoa; phylum Mollusca; class Gastropoda; order Neogastropoda; family Conidae; genus Conus; species Conus canariensis. Next base: position 17,464,685 of record CM065721.1, read on the forward strand.
TTGGGAAATGCCCCCAGGTCAGCTGCATGCTGATTCCAGTCACTGGCATGTTGTTCTCGTCAGCTTAGAACCTTGGGAAATGCCCCCCAGGTCAGCTGCAGTGCTGATTCCAGTCACTGGCATGTTGTTCTCCGTCAGCTTAGAACCTTGGGAAATGCCCCCCAGGTCAGCTGCAGTGCTGATTCCAGTCACTGGCATGTTGTTCTCTCGTGAGACTTGGAACCTTGGGAAATGCCCCCCAGGTCAGCTGCAATGCTGATTCCAGTCACTGGCATGTTGTTCTCCGTCAGCTTAGAACCTTGGGAAATGCCCCCCAGGTCAGCTGCAGTGCTGATTCCAGTCACTGGCATGTTGTTCTCCGTCAGCTTAGAACCTTGGGAAATGCCCCCCAGGTCAGCTGCAGTGCTGATTCCAGTCACTGGCATGTTGTTCTCCGTCAGCTTAGAACCTTGGGAAATGCCCCCCAGGTCAGCTGCAGTGCTGATTCCAGTCACTGGCATGTTGTTCTCCGTCAGCTTAGAACCTTGGGAAATGCCCCCCAGGTCAGCTGCAGTGCTGATTCCAGCCACTGGCATGTTGTTCTCCGTCAGCTTAGAACCTTGGGAAATGCCCCCCAGGTCAGCTGCAGTGCTGATTCCAGTCACTGGCATGTTGTTCTCCGTCAGCTTAGAACCTTGGGAAATGCCCCCCAGGTCAGCTGCAGTGCTGATTCCAGTCACTGGCATGTTTCTCCGTCAGCTTAGAACCTTGGGAAATGCCCCCCAGGTCAGCTGCAGTGCTGATTCCAGTCACTGGCATGTTGTTCTCCGTCAGCTTAGAACCTTGGGAAATACCCCCCAGGTCAGCTGCAATGCTGATTCCAGTCACTGGCATGTTGTTCCAGTTCATCCGACCAGCAGGAGCCATTTCAGTGCTGTCACCACGCAAAGGACAGACAGTTCTGTCAGCACACGCACGCACGCACGCCCACATGCACACACACACGGACACACGCACGCACGCACACACACGCACGCACACACACACACGCACACACACACACACACACACACACACACACACACCACACACACACAGTG
>CM065721.1:17473263-17481451 GCA_033310375.1 Conus canariensis
ATGACTCGCGAATGCCTGTGATGAGGACTGAACAAAAGTTAATTAATCGTCGAATTAGGGGGGGGGGGGGGAGGGGGATCTCACAGTTAACACGGCAATGGCGCAGTCAGATGGTATTAAAATACGCCTAATGACTCGTGAATGCCCTGTTATGTGGACAAGGCTACTGTTACCATATCATAGCATAAAGAAAGATAGCATATAATGCTGGAAGCACGCGTGTGGGGTCAGATGATCATCGCCAGCTCAGTCGGGTCATGGACTTCTGAACTGGGGGGGGGGGACCCGTGTTGGCCCCAACGAGGGGGGGGCCAAAAGGGGGGGTCAGGGGGAACCGGTTTGATGGGGGTGGGATTGGGCGGGGGGGGTTATCTTTGGTGCGGGGTTTTTGGGGCGTTGTAAAAGGGGGGGGGTTTTGTTGGAATCTGTCTAAAGGGGGATGAGGGTGTGAAGGGGATCGGAGAAAAACTGTGGAGAAGGTTGGTGGTTCTGAAAAACAATTCGAGTGCATGTAATATGAAAACAAAACCACAACACCACACACACATATAAAATTTTTATATAATATAATATAAATGATACCACACGACGTAAACCCCGCGCAATCTGCCCCGTGTACACACAACACACATACTCGCAAAATGTGTCACACCACGCCACAAACACACACACACACTTCTCTCTCTCTCTTTCTCTTTCCTCTCTCTTACCACACACCACACACACACGGGGCGCGCGGCCCCCCACGTTCCACACACACACGCACACACACCACAACACACCACAAACAAAACACACACCCGCAAAAACACAATACAACACAACGACCCCGCACGGTGTACTAAACGCTTGCCTCTCTCTTTTTTTTCTCTCTTTTCCTCCCCCCTTTTTTCACACACACACACAAAACACACCACACACAAAAAAACACACACACGCACGCTCGCGCGCGGCTAAAACTCACGCACATAAATACTGCCGTGCACGCACATAACATGCACACACAAAAACAAAAAAAAGCAGGGAACATGCGCGCAGCCACACACACGTGAAACACAAACAAACATGCCCCTATATTTTACACGCGCGGGTGCGTTCCCCCCCAAAAAACACACCCACCACCAACCCACAACACACACACCCAATTCTGCATATACTCCTAAACGATTATTAGGAGAAGTGAGAAATGGATCCCCGTGATAAAGGGGAGGGCAACGCATTTCCCCACTGCAAGTAACAAACTTTCCCCCTCCCCCTTCCCCTCCCCCCCCCCCCCCCCCCCCCCTTCCATTCCCTACCCCAAAAAGGCCTTTTTTTTTCCTTTCCTTGGCCCCGCCAAACAACACAACCAACACAAACAACACACAAAAAAAACCCCCCGGTAAAAAAAAATGCAGGATTGCAATGGATGGTGAATGGGGAAAAAAGATTTTTTCCCCCGCTACTTGTTTCCTTTTCCCCCATTTCATTTTGTTGTTGTTATGAAAATTAGTTTAAAAAACGACCCCCTCTTCCCCCCCCCCCCCCCCCCCCCCCCCCCAACCCTCCGCCCCCCCGCTTCAAGTTTTTTTGTTTGAAAACCTTAATTTTTATGACGAGTGGCTAAAAACAGTTGGTTTGTTGCAAATGAGGGATGCAGGGGGAAATCTAAACAAATTTCAATATTAGTTAAACAAACCCCAAGAAACGTAGACAAAAAACAAAGCGAAAAACGACGGTTTCGACCTTGGTCTTTTCAGGCAAGATACAAAAACCTCAGGAAAGAAAATGAACGAGCAATCACTTCTTCCTCACTTCACGCAAATGGGGTTTATTAACTAGAAAAAAGGGGAAAAGGCCAGACGGGTCGAGTGTAATGGGCAGATGGAATAAAAACAGAAACTACAAAACAATTAGTTGTTTGATGATGATAAAATTTTTAAAAGATTAAGAAATGGGGTAAATAAATAAAGTAAACGTGTGTTCTAGACGATTGATTAAAACCGCAATGTCTTTAGGTTTTCTTGGGAATCTGTAACAGTTGTTGCGCCCCCCTTTCTGTCTTTTTGACTCCTTCCACCCCCCCTTTCCCCACCCGCTTGCCCCTTTCAGAAGAAATTGGAGAGTCCGTGGCTTTTCCCCCTTTGGCTTCCCCCCCTCAATCCACCTCAATCCTCACACACATGCACGAAGCAACGCGCGCGCGCGCAAAGACCGCGCCAACATCCTGTTGTTTGGGAAAAAGCGGAATGGCGGTCAGTATCGAATCTCAAGCGGGTGTGCTGTAAAAGGATGAAAAAAAATATCTTTTAAGTTTTTGGAGGCGAGGTATTTTTAAGTCCTGGAGTCTTATGTTTTTTAAAATTTCATGTTTTAATATAGCATGTCACCCCATCACTTTTTTTTTTATATAATGTCGAACGTCTTTGGGGGTTTTGTCTTTGTCCTGCCAGTTGTTTTAATGATGTACAAGGTTTATTTTTCATGTTAAGAGATTTTCCCCCTTCCCCAAGTTGTTCCCTTTCCCCTCCCCCCCCCCCCCCCCCCCCCCCCCCCCCCTTTTTTTTAGTCCCTTTTGGCTCTGCACCCTGCTTCCCCTTTTTTTGGAGTGAAAAAGGAGCAGTTTCCCAAATTAGAGGAAAAAGGCATTAGAGGTCCCCCCCAAAATCCCTTCCCCCACCAGCTTTTGTTCTCTGAGTATCCCCCAACAATTTCCAGTGTTGCCAGCATGTGAAAAAAAGTTCTTCGGGGGTTTTTTGTGTATACTTTTTAAAACCCCTTTTGCGACCCCCCAAAATGTTCATTTTTCACCCCCTACTTGGTCATCCCCTGAACCCCAAACCGCAGCAACCGCAACCTAGAATTCCCCCGACATGGACACCCCGACAAAAAAAAAGGGGGGGTAGGGTGGGGTAGGGCTCTTTTAGTAAAATGTTTCCGTTTTTTGCGATTTGGCTCCTAATTTTTCCCTTGTTTTTCTTTTTTTTTTTTTTTTTAATTTTTTTGTTGTTGTTTGGGGGGGGGGGGGGGGGGGGGGAATTTCTTTTCTCTTTTTGCCTTGTGGCCGTTTTTAATTGCGTTTTTAAGCCCTACATACTTAAAAAAAAAAACCCCAAAAGGGAAGAGGGGAGGGGGGGGGGGGGGGGTGGATGAGGATCTTTCATGTAAAATTTTTTCCCGGTTATGAAATCCGGGGTTGATGTTTTTGTGTGTGTGTGTGTGTGTGTGTGGGTGTTGTGTGTGTGTGTTGTGTGTGATGCTTTCTTTTTTTAATTTTTTGGTTTCATTTTTTTTTTTTTTCCTGTTGTTTTTTTTGGGTTTTTGGGGGGTTTTTCCTTTTTGGGTTGGGGGAAAATTTTTTTTTTAGAAAAACTTTGTTAAGTGCAAGTTTTTTTTTTAAATTTGGGGCTAGAAATGAGATCCAACCCCCGGGGAAAGGCATTTTTCCAAAATTTTCGATGCTGTTCTTAATTTTGGCTTTTTTGTTTTTTGTTGCCCCGGAAAATTTTTCAAAAGGTTTTTAATGGTTTTTTTTTTTTTTTTTTTTTGTTAAAGAAAAATCTTGGCCAATACTTAGATGACCGTGACTTGATAGGCTTAGTTTTAGCGAAGAAAAAACTGCAGCATGGAAATATGTAAGAAGTGACCAAACCCCCATAATTATGTTGTGCTGCTTCAGTTAATGATTTTTCAAAAAACTGATCAAAAAAAAAGTTTAAAGCAAAAAAGTGACCTGTAAACCCGTAAGTAATTGAGTTTTCCCTTTTGAGGGGAAAATTTTTGTTATTGTTCGTTTGTTTGTATTTTACTTTTTTTTCTCAGTTTTTTTTTTCCCCTTTTTGGGGGGGTCCGTTGCCCCCGGGAAAAAATGCCTCTGTGGTTTTTTTCGGCTGACTAAACAGACGTTGTCCCCATCCCGGACACTGGATCTAGTTTTTTTCTGACGTGCTTTGGTTTTTAGTAATTAATTTCTCCAAAAACACGAGCATTCTTTTCGGGATTGGGGACCCGTACCCCATGACTTTGTTATTTTTTCACCATATACCGGACGAGCGGTCTGAAAAAAAACTTGTTCGTTTGTATCCAGCCTCCAATTTCCGATTAGTGGAGTTCGTTTCCCTTTTTGTAAAAGACGTTTCCCCTCTTAAACTAAATTATTATACGCCACACTTGTACGGGGGCGGTACACACGCACACAACACAAAACACACACAAAACACACACACCCCCACACCAACACACACACACACACACACACCAAACGAGTCCCCCTGCCATTTTTCCCTTGTACGTTCTATTTTTTTTTTCCCCTTTTGCGTGACCTTTTGCAAGGGTTAAAATTTCCCCGTTTAGCTCCTTTTTATAGGTAAAAAAACAGGTCCCATATAAGCCCCCGGGTTTCCCCCGTTTGCCCCTGTATTATAGGTCAACAAAAGGCTGCCATAAAGCCCCCCGGGTTTCCCCCTTTTAGCCCCTGTATTATGGTCAACAAACAGGCCCCCATATAAGCCCCCCTGTTCCCTTTTAGCCCTGTATTAGGGGTCAACAAAGGCTTTATAAGTGCCCGGTTTCCCCCTTTTCCCCCCCTTATTATAGGTCAACAAAGGTGCCATAAAAGGCCCCTGTTCCCCTTTACTCCTTTATAAGGTCAACAAACGGCCCCCAAATAAGTGCCCCGGTTTTCAGTTTCCTGTCTGAAGGTAGTCAACACCGTACATTTTACTTTTTTTTTTTACAGTGACCAAGTTTCGCACTGGTTGAGTTAGCCTTTGTTTCTGATTCCCCAGGCCGCTGTTCACTCTTTTGAGTGTAACCTTGTGGCTCAAGGTTATTTCGTTGCCGTTTCAGAAACACTTTGCTTGTGCCCATTATTCAAGTTAAACTTTTTCTGCGATTTTTTCGTGTCCGGGGGAGTATCCAAAATATTTCATTGGGAGATTTTTGGCATCCGTAAAACCCCAGCATTAAAGTGTTCAGTGTAGCCCCCTGCAGAGAAGTGACAACCGAGCCAGTTCGGGTGGGGCATGTTCGGTTTTAGCGTCGACACTCCCCAAGGGGGTGGGGGGGGAAACCCCAAAAAGGGGGGGGCCGGGGGGAAAAGGGGGGGGATAAAAAAAAAGAGAGGGAGGTAAGGGGTTTATGGAACACCACACGTAATCGGAACATCAATAATAATCAGCAAAAAAGCCCCAGGCGTATGTGAACACGTTTACATCACCCCGGGGCTCTACCCTCAGCTTATATTTAAGGGGATGAGTATGGTTTTGGGGGAAAGGATTGGGGGGGGGATACCTGAAAACAAGTTGATCACGTTGATGAAAAAAATTTTGGCCCTTTTTTAAAAAAAAAAGATCCATGTGTCTTGATCCTCAGTCGGCATCGAATGATATTGTTGATAAATTCGTACGGGCCCGTTGTTTAAAAGTCTGATCCCCAAAAAAGACATGCCGTTAAATTCTATAATATTTTTTCCCCCCAAATTTTATTCATGTACGATTTTCGGTGCCCCAAAATTGTTTTTTTTTTTTTTTTTTTAAAATTTTTCCCCCATTGCTTTCTTTAACCAGGGGGTTTTTTATTTTCAGCCCATTTTTTTTTTCCACCCCCGTTTTTAAATTTTCTCCTTGATTTTTTTCCCGAGCCCCCATTTTTTAAAATTTAAAAAAAGGGGTAGAGTCTAAGGGGCGGGGGGACCCACCATTTCCCCTCCCCTCCTGTGGTCATTTTTTGTTTTCCCCGAGATGTTTTTTTCATATTTTAAAGGGTTTTTTAACCCAGCCACATTTCTCTCCCCCCCCCCCCCCCCTTTAAAATTTTTAACCCACATTTTAACCCCACCCGGTTTTAATCCTGTTTCCAAAATTCCTCTTTCTTTTATATTTGATTTTTCCCCTACGTCTCAGACCCTTTTAAAACCCCCCAGTTCCCTCCCCCTTTTTTTAAAATTTTTTTACTACAAAAGTTCCCCTTTTTACATGCTGATTTTATTCTGCTTTTCGAATTATTTTAGTTATTTCCCCCGCAACCCTTTACTTCTCTTTCGGGGGTATTGAACAGTGGGTTGGGCGTACCTATCAATAATCTAGTTTTCCCTTTTTCCCCTTCGCCCCCCATGATCGTTCTTTGTTCTTCTCCCTCCCATTCATTCTTGACAACCCCTTTTTCCTCCAGAGCATCAAAAAAAAAGTTTTTACCTTTTTTTTATCGCATCGTCCCCCCCCTTATCTTTCCCACTTTTCAGTGACCCCTTTTTTCATCTGTGTCATTTATGTTTTCTTCTTCTGACCCCTTTTCTTCATTGACTTTGTTTTGTCTTCTTCTCACCTTTTTTTTCATTTATGTTGTCATGTTGTCTTTTCTCACCTTTTTTTTCATTGACTGTTGATTTTGTTTTTCTTCTGACCTTGTTCTTCATTGATGTTTTTATGTTGTCTTCTTTCACCTTGTTGTTATTGACTGTTGTCTGTTGTCTTTTCTCACCTTGTTTTTTTTGACTGTTTTCAGTTTTTTTTTTTTGACATTGTTTTTTTTTATGTTGTCTGTTTTTTTTCTTCTCACCCCTTTTCTTCATTGATGTTTTTATTTCTCTTCTTCTGACCTTGTTCTTCATTGATGTTGTCATGTTTTTTTTTCTGACTTGTTTTTTATTGATGTTGTCTGTTGTCTTCTTTGCATTTTCTTCATTGACGTTGTCATTTGTCTTCTTTCCCTTTTCTTTTGATGTTGATGTTCTCTTCTTTGACCCCTTTTCTTCATTTACTGTTTCATGTTTCTTTTTTGACCTTTTTTTTCCCTTGCTGTTTCATGTTGTTTCTTTATTTGTTCTTCATTTTTGTTGTCATGTTTGTTCTTTACCTTGTTCTTCTTGATGTTTTTCATGTTTTTCTTTCTCTGTTCTTTTTTGATGTTGTATGTTGTCTTCTTTGACCCCTTTTTTTTTGATGTTTTATGTTTTTTTTCTTCTCCCTTGTTTTTTATTGATGTTGTCATGTTGTCTTCTTTCCTTGTTTTTCAAGACTGTTTTGTTGTCTTTTTCTTCTCACCTTGTTCTTCATTGTGTTGTCATGTTGTCCTTTTTCACCTTGTTTTCTTTTTCTTTGTCTGTTTCTTCTTTCTTTTCCCCCCTTTTTCTTCTGAGTTGTCATGTTTTTTTTTTCCCTTTTTTTTCATTGACTTGTCAGTTGTCTTCTTTGACCCCTTTTTTTTCAATGACTTGTCGTTTTTTTCTCATTTTCTTTTTTGACTGTTGTCATGTTCTTTTTTCTTCTCACTTTTCTTCATTGACTTTTTCAGTTCTCTTTTCTCACCCGTTCTTCTTGACTGTTTTCAGTTGTCTTCTTCTGACCCCTTTTCTTCATTGATGTTGTCTTTTGTTTTTTGACCTTGTTCTTCATTGACTGTTGTCAGGTTTTTTTCTTCTCACCTTTTCTTCATTGATGTTGTCATGTTTTCTTCTTTTTTTTACCTTGTTCTTATTGCTGTTGTTTTTCTTTTCCCCTTTTCCATTGCTGTTTTTATGTTTTTTTTCTTCTCACCTTGTTTTCATTGTGTTGTCATGTTTTTTCTTCTGACATTGTTCTTATTGGTTCAGTTTCTTTTTCTTTCACCCGTTCTTAATGATGTTTTCATGTTCTCTTTACCTTGTTTTCATTGACTGTTTTTTTTGGGTTTCCCCCCCCTTTTCATCAGGTGTTTGGTTCTTTCATTCATGTGTCAGCCATTCTTTTTAACGCGTTACCCCCTTTTATTCCGTGTATTTGTGCTGTTGTGCCCCCCGTTACTGTGTGCCACATTCTGTGTGATTGTGCCCCCCTTTTCGTGTCGCCATATTTTTTGCTGATTTTGCCCATGTTACTGGTCGCCCCCATTTGTGCTGATTGTGCCCTGTTACTGTGTGCCATCATTTGGGCTGATTGTGCCCAGTTCGGTGTCCCATCTTCATGCTGATTGTGCCCCCGTTACTGTTCGCCATCATTTGTGTGATTGTGCCCCCCGTCTGTGTCGCCCATTTGTTGTTGTGCCCCCGTTACTGTGTCGCCATCATTCTGTGCTGATTTTGCCCACTTTCTGTGTCGCCCTTTTTCGTGCTGATTTTTCCCCTGTTCTGGTGCCATATTCTGTGCTGTTGGCCCATGTTTTTTGTGTCCCTCATCTTGTGATAGGCCCATGTTTTTTGTGTCGCATCTTCTGTGCTATTTGCCCCACGGGT
>CM065721.1:17481551-17499051 GCA_033310375.1 Conus canariensis
AGCGTGGCACCAGCCTTCCATCTGTTATTCCTCTGTTCTGTGTTCTTCTCTTCCCCTCCAGTCCAACATTCATTATTGCCTCCGTTTTCTCCCGTCCAGCGTTCACCATTCTCGCGTTTCACCTCCCCACTCCAAACCCCCACCCCTCTCAAGTCCCCGCGGTCCATTCATCATACTTGCCTTTTTGCCCAGTCCAAAATTCCTCATTTTCACGTTTTACCGCAGTTCAACACTTCTAGTTCTCATCTTTTCCTCATGTCCAACATTGGTCATTTTCACGCGCTCTCCCCCTCCCCTCCCAATACCCTCCATTCCCCTTCACACACACACACACACACACACACACACACACACACACACACACACACACACCACACACACACGCGCGCGCGTGCGCGCGCGCGCGCGCGCGTGCGCACCTCCCGTCCAACATTTGCCATTCGCATGTTTACCATACCTCGTCATTAACCCTTGTCACCTTTTCGTGCAGTCCAATTTTCTCATTCTTACCTTTTTCTCAATCAGCATTATTCATTGTCACCCCCTCCCCACTCCACCCACCTGTTCAATATTCATGTTTTCCCATATTCAAACATTCATCATTCTCATATTCCCCCGCCTCAACATTCATCGTTCTCAGATTTTCCCCAGTCCAACATTCATCATTTTCAAGTTTTTCCCCTGTCATTATTCTTACGTTTCCCCCACTCCAACATTCATCATTCTCACATTTTACTCCAGTGTAGCATTCACCCTTTTCGTTTTTGCCCCTGTCCTACATTCATTATTTTCACGTTTTTCCCCGCTCAGTATTCTTCATTCTCATGTTTTTCGCCACTCCAAATGTTTCATATTCACGTTTCCTCCATCCAACATTCATCATTTTCACGTTTCCTCCATCCAACATTCATCATTCTCATGTTTCCTCCATCCAACATTCATCATTTTCACGTTTGCCTCAGTCCAACATTCATCATTTTCACGTTTGCCTCAGTCCAACATTCATCATATTCACGTTTGCCTCAGTCCAACATTCATCATTTTACCTTTCCCCCATCCGACATTCATTATTTTCACCATGTTCCTGATCGAACATTCATTATTCTCACGTTTTCCTCCGTCTAACATTCATCATTCTTACGTTTCTCCGCTCTCTAAAATGCTTTATTCTCACGTTTTCCCTGTCCGATATTAGTCGTTCACAACTTTCCCGCAAGTCCAGCATTCATAATTTTTACGCTTCCCTTCTTTCAACATTCATCATTTTTGCGTCATCCTCTTCATCAAGTTCGCCATTCACGATTCCCACGTTCTCTCCTCAGATTTCGTCTGTCATTCGTCATTCTTTCATTCTTCTTTTCTGATCGCATCCAGCATTCGTTTTTCTCTGGTTCTGTTCTCATTCCATTCATCTTTAGATTACTCTTACGATGTCCGATTTTCGTGTACTTCCCACGTTCCTCCCTGTTATCTCCCTTCTCCAGTTTCCTGTTAAATCATTCTCACCTCTCCTTTTCTCATTGTGTAAACACTCATCTTTCCCTTGTTTCCTTTCTTTTAGTCAGGCCGTCACTGCGCCGTTCCCACGCTGTCTGGTGTTCATTCATCTGTTGCCTCACACTGCTTTCTTCATTTCCTTCTGATCCCGTCCTTCACCGTTCTCACGATATATTCCCATCCACAAATCTGTCCGTCACCTTTCATACATCATTTATCATTCTCTCATTCTTCTTTTCACCTCTCGTTCATAGATATCACTTTCTCTTTTCATCCTACCCCTCATTCATGATGCTGATGCTTTAATCATTTCGATCATGATTCATCTCACTCTCCTTTCGTCCATCCTTTCATCATTTTCGCGTTTGCCTGTTTTCTTCCAATCGGGGCCAGATGCGCCGTCCTCAGTCTCTTGCCGTCTCATCCGAACTGCCCTTCATCACTGACATGTTTGTCTCACGTAACTTTGTCATCATTTTCACGTTCGTTCTTCTCCCATCTTTCTTTCATCATTCTCACGTTCTCCTGTTCTCCTGTCTTTCACCATTCTGAAGGATTTCTTCCGTCCGTTACTGACCCCTTTTCCTTCTCCTGTTGTCCCTCTTTCATCATTCTCACGTTCTCCTGTTCTCCTGTCTTTCACCATTCTGAAGGATTTCTTCCGTCCGTTACTGACCCCTTTTCCTTCTCCTGTTGTCCCTCTTTCATCATTCTCACGTTCTCCTGTTCTCCTGTCTTTCACCATTCTTTAGCATTTCTTCCGTCCGTTACTGACCCCTTTTCCTTCTCCTGTTGTCCTCTTTCATCATTCTCACGTTCTCCTGTTCTCCTGTCTTTCACCATTCTGAAGGATTTCTTCCGTCCGTTACTGACCCCTTTTCCTTCTCCTGTTGTCCCTCTTTCATCATTCTCACGTTCTCCTGTTCTCCTGTCTTTCACCATTCTGAAGGATTTCTTCCGTCCGTTACTGACCCCTTTTCCTTCTCCTGTTGTCCCTCTTTCATCATTCTCACGTTCTTCTGTTCTCCTGTCTTTCACCATTCTTTAGCATTTCTTCCGTCCGTTACTGACCCCTTTTCCTTCTCCTGTTGTCCCTCTTTCATCATTCTCACGTTCTCCTGTTCTCCTGTCTTTCACCATTCTTTAGCATTTCTTCCGTCCGTTACTGACCCCTTTTCCTTCTCCTGTTGTCCCTCTTTCATCATTCTCACGTTCTCCTGTTCTCCTGTCTTTCACCATTCTTTAGCATTTCTTCCGTCCGTTACTGACCCCTTTTCCTTCTCCTGTTGTCCCTCTTTCATCATTCTCACGTTCTCCTGTTCTCCTGTCTTTCACCATTCTTTAGCATTTTTTCCGTCCGTTACTGACCCCTTTCCCTTCTCCTGTTGTCCCTCTTTCATCATTCTCACGTTCTCCTGTCTTTCACCATTCTGAAGGATTTCTTCCGTCCGTTACTGACCCCTTTTCCTTCTCCTGTTGTCCCTCTTTCATCATTCTCACGTTCTCCTGTTCTCCTGTCTTTCACCATTCTGAAGGATTTCTTCCGTCCGTTACTGACCCCTTTTCCTTCTCCTGTTGTCCCTCTGTCGTCATTCTCACGTTCTTCTTTTCTCCTGTCTTTCACCATTCTTTAGGATTTCTTCCGTCCGTTACTGACCCCTTTCCCTTCTCCTGTTGTCCCTCTTTCGTCATTCGCTGGCTCGTTTCGCAGTCCGCTCATAGGTATCGTGGTCTAGTCCCGTCGATCATGCACCATGTTCTCGTTCTTGTCATTTAGTTATAACCTTCACAGTTTCTTGTTGTCATTGTATCTGTTATCCATATTACTTCTTTCCTTCCTTCGTCATACTTACGTTCTCTTGTTCTTGTCCTTCATAAACCATTCCTTCCGTTAACATCTTCTCATTCTTCTAATCCCGTATATCATTCGCTACTTTTAGTCCTATCCATCACTGAAATTTCTTACGTTCTTCCCCCGTCTATTATACATCGTTTTCACGTTCTTCTCTATTCATCTCGTCCATTATACATCGTTTTCACGTTCTTTTCTATTCATCTGGTCCATTTCGTGTTTTTATCTCCTCACCTCGTCCATCATTCTCGTCATCACTTCATCTATTTCTTCCTTTATTGAATCATTCTGACAATATCTTTATGTTATGTAGTCCATCGTCCTGACGCTTTTCTTCTCTCTCTCCCTCTCTTCGTGTCCCGTCTCCTGTTCATCATTTTCACCTTTTCTTCTTTTCACCTCGTGAAAAAAGTATTGTTCTCTCGTTTCATTTTTCCCCAGTTTGTCCATCACTGGATCATTCTCAGGCTGTTCTGTGTTCATCTAGCTGCATCTATCATTCTCACGCTTCTCTCGTCTTTTCCCTGTTCTGAACCTTCTCCTGCTACTGTCCTGTCCACCGTACATCATTTCCAGATTCCCCTCTTCTCCTCTCCTTCATGGATGTAATGGCAACTCATCCCACCTTTCATTTATAATTGTCTGTTATTCATATTTCACGTTTACTCCTTTCATACCTCCTTCACTGTTCTTAAGTTCCGTTGTAACCCTGTCCATTATGCGTTCTTTTCACATTCTTATTACCTCGTCCGAACAATTTTTTTTCATCCTTCTCTCGTTCTCCTCCCATCCCACTTTCATCTTCCTCTCCTTTCCCCGTCATCTGTTCATCATTTTCCCTGTTCTTATCCTTCTCACATTGTCTTCACGTCCCGTTCATCATTCGTCATTCTCACGCTCTTGTTCCATCAGCCATGTATTGTGTTCACATTCTCCTCGAGTCAGCAGTCATTTTCACTTTCCTCTGACATCAGTCATTCGTCGCCTTCAAGTCCTCTCCACTCAGTCATTCATCGTTTTTAAGTTCTTCTCCAGTCAGTCATTCGTCGCCTTCAAGTCCTCTCCACTCAGTCATTCATCGTTTTTAAGTTCTTCTCCACTCAGTCAGTCATCATTTTCAAGTTCTTCTCCAGTCAGTCACTCATCGTTTTAAAGTTCTTCTCCAGTCAGTCAGTCATCGTTTTAAAGTTCTTCTCCAGTCAGTCAGTCATCGTTTTTAAGTTCTTCTCCAGTCAGTCAGTCATCCTTTTCAAGTTCTTCTCCAGTCAGTCAGTCGTTTTCAGGTTCGTCTCCAGTCAGTCGGTCATCCTTTTCAAGTTCTTCTCCAGTCAGTCAGTCGTCGTTTTCAGGTTCGTCTCCAGTCAGTCAGTCATCCTTTTCAAGTTCTTCTCCAGTCAGTCAGTCATCGTTTTCAGGTTCTTCTCCAGTCAGTCAGTCATCCTTTTCAAGTTCTTCTCCAGTCAGTCAGTCATCATTTTCAGGTTCTTCTCCAGTCAGTCATCGTTTTCAGGTTCTTCTCCAGTCAGTCAGTCATCGTTTTCAGGTTCCTCTCCAGTCGCTTATTCATCTTTTTCATGTTATTCTCCAGTTAGTCACTGACCATTTTAACGCTCTTCCCCGGTCATTCATTGATCCTTTTCACATTCTTCTCCGCCAGTCATACGTCATTTTCACGTTAAATCACAGCAACAAAGTTGTTGCTAAAACGCAGAATTGTATTGTTTTCTGATTTTCCTCATTCTGAAATATCTGAGTCCAAAAATGTGCACGTGTGGGAAAATAAAAGAATTTTAAAAAATGATAGGAAACTGCCATTGTTTCCTTTTTAAATTGGGAAGCATTGTTAGCATGATATCTTTTGACAAAGCATAGACGTTTGTAAGACATTGTTGGAGAGCAATTCATAGTCAGGCCTCACTTCTGCTATCAAGAGTTGAAGAGAGGAAGATGAGAGTATATCTGTTCATCAAAGTCCAAATTCTTGTATTACATACAAGGAATTTAACAGACATTTGAAGTCTTTCTTTTCGCGTAACAGTGTTGCTGGAATTGTATTTATTGTTAAAAATGCCAGAAGATCGTTTTAAAAAGCCTCTGGAAAAATATTTATAGTACTAGTTGCAAAGTAAGACGACTGCAGGCGGAAATCTAAACAAATCTTAAATAAATGTTGGCGAACCGCCCAGAGAAACGTGGACAAACGAGTCAAGGCAAAACACTAAGTGAATTTTCGTTGTTTTATTCGTTTGTTTCTCACCTGAGGAAGACCTAAGAGGTCGAAACGCGTTGTGTTTTGTCTTGTGACTCGTTTGTCCACGTTTCTCTGGGCGGTTCGCTAACATTTATTTAAGAATTATTTATAGTACATCAGGCCCGTTAAAGAAAAAGACTGATCCACATAAGATAATAAACTCGAAAAGAAAAAGGTTAGCAATATAAGTTTACTTCAAAAAGTCCAATCATTTCGAAATCATGCTGCAAAACTCGAGCCAAGAGTAAATGGTGATGTTCCACACTCTGTACTGGCTTCCAGTGAGGATACGTACGTATGTGTCTGTATGTGTGTGTGCTGTGGTGTGGAGTGTGTGTGTGTGTGCGCGCGAGCGAGCGCGCGTGTGTGCGTGTGTGTGTGTGTGTGTGTGTGTGTGTGTGTGTGTGTGTGTGTGTGTGTGTGATACATACGTCTAGCGTGCGCGCGCGTATGGTTGAATATGAATATGTGTGCGTGCGCGCACGCATGGTTGTATATGTATACATGTGCAGACGCGATCGCGCGCGCGCGTGTGTGTGTGTGTGTGTGTTGTGTGTGTTTTGTGTGCGCGTGTTTGTGTGTGTCTGTGTGTGTGTGTATGAGATGTGTGTTTTGCGTGCGGGCGCGCATGGTTATATAATTAGTGCGCGCGCATGTATAGTCGTGAGCGTGCGCGCGCTTGTGCTTGTGTGTGTGTGTGTGTGTGTGTATACGTGCGCGTGTGTGTGTTTGTGTGCCCACTTGCGTTGTTCTGTGTGTGTGTGTGTGCGCGCGCGTTTGTTTGTGTGTTCGGGCGCGCGTGTGTGTGTGCGTGCGTTGTATGTGTGTGCGCGGGCGCTCGTGTTTTTGTGTTTTTATGTGCGCGGGGTGGGGGGTGGGAGGGGGCAGCGAGTGAGTTCACACTTTCGAGCAACCATGTAAATTGTTTTGTTTGTGGAGGAGCCAGAGGATAGGGGAAGAGATGGGTATGGAGAGGCGTCGAATGAAATACGTTTGTGTTGTTACGACCAATTGTACTGTTTTTGATTGACTTTGTCAAACAGGTCTCGATCACATTTTTTCATGTAGTTTTTTTTTTGCCCATTGCTGGGAATACGGCTTCACTTGGTGCAGATCGCGGTGTTCCTCTCTCTCTCTCTCTCTCTCTCTCTCTCTCTCTCTCTCTCTCTCTCTCTCTCTCTCTGTACTTATACCCTTTTCTCTTGTGTTTACTATTATTCCTGAATGATGCTTTAATGTTTTGTGGCATTGGCTTTGAAGGTCATAAACCTTGCTTTTATTATTTTTTTTAATTGTACTGTGCTATTTTGTGTCCTGTTGAGTTTGTTTGTGTCTCACGTGTATTAGTGTGTGTGTGTGTGTGTGTGTGTGTGTGTGTGTGTGTTATGCACGCACATGTGTGCTTTTGGACAGCGATTCTTCGGAACTGACTTCACCGATTTCAGCACCAGATTAGTAATCGATTCTTACTTTCCTTGTTTTGCGGAAAATTTTTCATCAGTCAAATGAAAAATAATCAAGGTTAACAGATAAAATATAGGTTAGTTAAAAAAAAAAAAAAAAAATTACGCGATCAGTCAGTCTGTCCAGCAGTTTAATGATGAATCACTTGGTAGTCGTTCATTCACCTTTAATGTAGTGTGAAGTCTCCGTAGTTTTCTCTTACAGCGACTTCAAGCAGTTCATATTTTCCTTACCAGTGAAAAAGTGAAACAGCGGCACTATGAGCAGCAAACTGTGAAATCCCTGTTGGCATGATTTCCGCACTCTCCCCTCTGTCTGTCTTATTGACAGGAAAATGAAATCAACATTGGAAAGAGAAAAGAAATATATGTTGGAAGTAATTCGTTTTGTACTATCTTTATCTGTACAAGAGCTTTTTCGTTCTGACAGTTTTTCCCAGTCCAACATTTATATTTTCAATTTTTCGCCAGTCCTACGTTCATATTCTAACGCTTTCCCTTCACTCCAACATTTATCATTCTGATATTTTACCCCGGTCCAACATTTATAATTTTTTTCTCCTGTCATTCATCATTCTCACGTTTGCCCAGTCCAACATTCATCATTCTCACGTTTCCTCCATCCAACATTCATCATGGTAATACTTGTAAAAAGAAACGATCTGCCGTAAATGACTTTATACTCTCCAATGATATTGACATTCTTTGTGTAACGGAAACGTGGTTCAAGGAAAGCGGCGATGAACCAAAGCTACGTGACCTCGCCCCAGCTGGCTATACCACCAAGTCCTTCCCCCGCCCCACCACGACCTGCTGGGGCGGAATCGCATTCGTCATCTCGGATAAGCTGCTCCCCTATTGCTCTTTTGACTCGTCTTTTGATTTTCAGCATCGGACCTTTGAACTTGTTCACCTGAAACTGTCCCTACCTAGCGCTCCTGTCACTAACATTTTTGGGATTTATAGACCGGTACCCAGCAGAAAGAACAAATTTACGCCCAGCATGTTTGTCAACGAACTTCCAGACTTTCTTGAATTTGTAAATGACCTTCCAGGAACATTGTTATTGATCGGCGACTTCAACTTCCATTTCAATAAGCCCACAGTTGGATACACGCCCGAGGTGTTAGAAATTTTAGATACTTTCGGACTCCAGCAGTCCGTGAATGAAATGACGAACAAACAGGGTAACATAGTAGACTGGGTAGTCTACAGAGACAGTGATCATCTTCTCAAATCCTCAACCGTTGACGATAACCTAGCATCGGATCATTATGCTGTGAAGTGTGAATTAGATATCGTTAGGCCCGCCGTTCCAAAGACTTACAAGGAAGTTAGGAAAATTTCTGCTATCGATATAGAGGCTTTCAAATCTGATCTGAGCACGGCCATACCGAGCGAGCCATCGGCCTGTCAGCTGACCTCTGCCCTCCGTGCCATGCTTGATAAGCATGCTCCAGTGAGCAGGCGCTTGATCACTGATCGCTCACTATGTCAATGGCACAACACAGTGGGTCCCGAGTTGTCCGAGGCCAAGCAGGAGAGGAGGGGGGCTGAAAGGCGATGGCGCGCCACGGGACTGACTGTGCACAGGGAAATATATCAAACTGCGAGAAATCATGTTACTGACATTGTTCATCAAGCAAAAACTTTGTTCTATTCTTCAAAGATATTGGCCTGTAATACGGCCAAGCAACTATTTAATGTCACAAATAGTCTCCTAGGCAAAGTCAGCTACTCCCCCCTTCCCACCATCTTCCAAACTCAAGAGCTCCCTCAGAAATTCTTAGAGTTTTTCAATGGAAAAATTGACACTATCCGTGAAAAACTAGATTCTGCTGCACCTGTACATCCTCTGAATGACAAAGTTTACTGTGGACCTCCTTTGGCTTGTTTTAGTCCTGTTAGTCAAGACTATGTCAAAAAACTTAGCGATGCAGCCCTAAATCATGTGAACTTGATGCCATTCCCACTAACTTGCTCTTTCAGTGCATTGATGATGTCCTACCCCATCTTACTCATGTCATCAATACCTCTTTGTCCTCTGGTCACGTTCCTGAAATCTTCCGGTCCGCAGTGGTACGTCCATTGATCAAGAAACCTTCATTAGATAAAAATGTTTTAAAGAATTATCGGCCATAGTTGTGAGACAGCACTCCTCCGTATAGTCAATGACCTCCTCTGCGGGCTTGACGATGGGAATGTTTCCTTATTAGCGATGTTAGACCTCTCTGCAGCATTTGACACGATCGATCATAATATTTTGTTCTCACGGCTTCAAACTTCCTTTGGATTCAAAGACACAGCTCTCGACTGGATTATCTCTTACTTGACTGGACGGACTCAGACAGTGTGTGTACAGGGAAGATACTCAGACAGTTCTCCTCTTAAGTACGGTGTGCCTCAGGGTTCTGTACTTGGGCCAGTCCTTTTTGTGCTGTATGCTAGTCCTGTGTCTGACGTCATCAGTGGTCACGCCATGTCGCATGAGAGCTTTGCTGACGATACTCAGCTTCATCAGTCGGCTCCCATTGCTGAAACTGACTCACTGATTTCTCGGACGCGGGGCTGCATTGCAGACCTGAAGGACTGGATGACAACCAACAAACTACAACTAAACGACGACAAGACGGAACTCATGTTCGTGACAAAACAGCCTAACCATCCTTCTCTGCCTTCAACTGTCACTATCAATGACTGTGCTGTCTCTGTCTCCACCTCTGTCCGCAGTCTAGGGGTCATACTTGACCAATCCCTCTCCTTTGAGAAACAGGTTTCAAATATTTGCAAGATTGCCTATTTAGAACTAAGAAGAATCAGCTCTGTACGTCACCTTCTCTCTACAGATGCTACAAAAACTCTCATTTGTGCATTTGTCTTATCTAGAATAGATTACTGCAACTCACTTTTGGCCGGCCTTCCAAAATACCTGATAGAAAGATTACAGCGAATCCAAAATCATGCAGCCCGAGTCGTCTGTAGAGCAAGAAAACATGCTCACGTTTCGCCTCTCCTCCACTCTCTTCACTGGCTATCTGTCTCAAACCGTATCTCGTACAAAATCTCAACTCTCACTTTCTCTGCTCTCTTTGAAAATGGACCTTCTTATCTCTCAGATCTCCTTAAAATCTACATCCCCTCTCGACAACTACGCTCCTGTGCTGACGACCGCCTTCTGCGAATGACTCGCTTCAGGACTACTACTGGTGAAAGATATTTCTCTTTTCAAGCTCCAGCGACGTGGAACAGACTGCCAGACTGTCTCAGACATTCAGATTCTATCTCTTCTTTCAAGTCTAAACTTAAAACCCATCTATTTTCTCATAATTAGTCAATGCTGTGGGGAGAGGGGGGGGGGTACAACCTAACTCATAGCCGTCTGGGCCTTTTCAAATGTAGCGTATGTGTATGTTCTCTATTATATGTATTTGTTGTATGATTGAACGTTATAGGATTAAGTTTTTGCAGTGATATTTGAAGAATAAGTGAATGTCACATTGGTAGGATTAGGATTTGTTAGTTATTGTAGTAATAGTATTTGTAGTTGGGTGTAAGGTGTATTATTGTATATGAGAAGGGTGAATGTAGTATGACTTTGTAAAGCGCTTAGAGAAATTCGTTTGATTAAGCGCTATATAAGAAATCATTATTATTATTATTATTATTATTCTCACGTTTCCTCCATCCAAAATTCATCATTCTCACGTTTCCTCCATCCAACATTCATCATTCTCACGTTTCCCCCATCCAACATTCATCATTCTGACTTTTCCCCCATCCAACATTCATCATTCTCACGTTTCCCCCATCCAACATTCATCATTCTGACGTTTCCCCCATCCAACATTCATCATTCTCACGTTTCCCCCATCCAACATTCATCATTCTCGCGTTGCCTCCATCCAACATTCATCATTCTCGCGTTGCCTCCATCCAACATTCATCATTCTCACGTTTCCCCCATCCAACATTCATCATTCTCACGTTTCCCCCATCCAACATTCATCATTCTCGCGTTGCCTCCATCCAACATTCATCATTCTCGCGTTGCCTCCATCCAACATTCATCATTCTCACGTTTCCCCCATCCAACATTCATCATTCTCACGTTTTCTGCCACTCTAAAATGCTTCGTTTTCACTTTTCCTTCATCCAACATTCATCATTCTCACGCATTGCCTCAGTCCAACATTCATCATTTTCACTCTTTCCCGCATCCAGCATACATTATTTTCACCTTTACACCATCCGAACATCTATTATTCACACGTTTTCCCTGGCCAAACATT
Source organism: Conus canariensis (assembly GCA_033310375.1). Taxonomy (NCBI): domain Eukaryota; kingdom Metazoa; phylum Mollusca; class Gastropoda; order Neogastropoda; family Conidae; genus Conus; species Conus canariensis. The sequence continues at coordinate 17,492,904 of CM065721.1, forward strand.
TATTATTCTCACGGTTTTTTCCCATCCAGCATTCGTCATTGTCATGTTTCCCCCCTTTCCAAAATTCTTTATTTTCACGTTTTCCCTGTTTAACACTCATCCTTCACAACTGACCCCCCCCCCCCCCCCCCCATCCAACCAATTCATCATTTTCATCATTCACACCCCCCCCCCCCCTCCCGAATCCAACATTCATCATTTTCACGTTTCCTTCCGTCCAGCATTCATCATTTTCGCGTCATCCTCTTCATCAAAATCGTATTAACAATTCCCACTTTCTCATTCGTCATCCTCTTCATCAAAATCGTATTAACAATTCCCACTTTCTCATTCGTCATCCTCTTCATCAAAATCGTATTAACAATTCCCACTTTCTCATTCGACATCCTCTTCATCAAAATCGTATTAACAATTCCCACTTTCTCATTCGTCATCCTCTTCATCAAAATCGTATTAACAATTCCCACTTTCTCATTCGACATCCTCTTCATCAAAATCGTATTAACAATTCCCACTTTCTCATTCGTCATCCTCTTCATCAAAATCGTATTAACAATTCCCACTTTCTCATTCGTCATCCTCTTCATCAAAATCGTATTAACAATTCCCACTTTCTCATTCGTCATCCTCTTCATCAAAATCGTATTAACAATTCCCACTTTCTCATTCGTCATCCTCTTCATCAAAATCGTATTAACAATTCCCACTTTCTCATTCGTCATCCTCTTCATCAAAATCGTATTAACAATTCCCACTTTCTCATTCGTCATTCTCTCGCTCTTCTTTTCTGATCACGTCCGGCATTCGTTATCCTGTCGTTCCCTCCTTATACCACCCATCACTGGATGACTCTGACGATGTCTGATGTTCATGCACTCCAGGATTCCAACGTTCTACCCTTATACCACCCATCACTGGATGACTCTGACGATGTCTGATGTTCATGCACTCCAGGATTCCAACGTTCTACCCTTATACCACCCATCACTGGATGACTCTGACGATGTCTGATGTTCATGCACTCCAGGATTCCAACGTTCTACCCTTATACCACCCATCACTGGATGACTCTGACGATGTCTGATGTTCATGCACTCCAGGATTCCAACGTTCTACCCTCTCATCTCCTTTCTCTCTTCCAGTTTCCCATTCATCACCCTCACCTCCTTTTCTCTGTTTCCTGTCATCATTCCCTGCTTTTCTGTGTTTCATTCTGCCCATCACTGCACTGTTCCAACGCTGTCCAGTGTTCCTTGGTTCACTGGTCTCACGCTTCTCTCTTCCTCTCCATCTCATCCCGTCCTTCATCGTTCTCGTGTTGTTTCCCCATCCACGATTCTGTCCGTCATCTTTCATATTATCATTTATCATTCTCACAATCTTCTTTTCACCTCCCGTTCACCGTCATTGTTTTCTCTTTTCACCCCACCCCTTATTCCGGAGTCTGACGCCTTAATCACCTCGATCAATGATCATCACATGTTATTCTGTTGTCCATTCTTTTATCATTTTGGGGTTTGCCTGTTTTCTTCCAATCGGGGCCATATGCGCCAGTCATCAGTTTTGCGTCCTCCCTTTCTGCTGTATGTCACCATTCTTTAGGTTTTCTTCCGTCCGTCATTCCCCCTTTTTCCTTCCCCTGGGGTCCCTCTGTCGTCATTCTCACGCTCTTTTCTCAATCCGTGCCTACCTGTCATGTTCGAGTCCCGTCGATCATTCACCATATTCTCGGGCTTGCCAGTCAGTTATAACCTTCACGGCTTCTTGTTCTCAGTATGTCTGTCTTTCATATTCCTCACTTCTTTCCTTCCTTCGTCATATTCACGTTCTCCTGTTCTTGTTCTTCATAAATCATTCCTTCCGTTAAACGTCTTCTCATTCTTCTAATCCTGTCTTCTATCCTTCACTCAAATCTCTTTGTTCTTCCCTCGTCCATTACGCACTGTTTTCACGTTCTCCATTCATCTCGTCCATTGGTCACTATTTTCACGTTCTCCATTCATCTCGTCCATTTCCGTTTTTCTCTCCTCACTGCGTTCATCATATTGGTCATCATTTCATCTATTTCTCCTGTTCCTGAATTGTTCTGACAATGCCTTACTTTTATGTCGTCTATCGTCCTGACGCTCGTTTCTCTCTTCCTTTCTTCTCCCGTTCCCTTCCATCATTTTCAACTTTTCTGGTTTTCACCTCGTGAACAGTGTGCTGGGATCTCGTTTCAGTTTTCCCTAGTTTGTCCATCACCGGATCATTCTCACGTTGTTCTGTGTTCATGTAATTTGTACTTATCATTCTCCTCTCACCTTTTCCCTCTCCTAAACTCTTCTTTTGTCAATCTCCACCCTACATTTGTCATCTGATCCCATCTCTCATTTATCATTGTCAGTTTTTCCTTGTCGAAAGTTATTGTTCATCGCCACGTTCTCCTCTTTTTCTCCATTTTACCGTTCATCGGTTTGACGTTTTGCACATCCGTTCCTGTCTATCATTCATCCTCCTCACGTTCTGCTCATGCCATATCGTCTGTCGTTCATCCTTCTCAAGTTCTGCTCATGCCATGTCGTCTGTCGTTCATCCTTCTCACGTTCTGCTCATGCCATATCGTCTGTCGTTCATCCTTCTCACGTTCTGCTCATGCCATATCGTCTGTCGTTCATCCTTCTCACGTTCTGCTCATGCCATATCGTCTGTCGTTCATCCTTCTCACGTTCTGCTCATGCCATATCGTCTGTCGTTCATCCTTCTCACGTTCTGCTCATGCCATATCGTCTGTCGTTCATCATTTGCACGTTCTGCTCATGCCATATCGTCTGTCGTTCATCATTCTCACGTTCTGCTCATGCCATATCGTCTGTCGTTCATCATTCTCACGTTCTGCTCATGCCATATCGTCTGTCGTTCATCCTTCTCACGTTCTGCTCATGCCATATCGTCTGTCGTTCATCCTTCTCACGTTCTGCTCATGCCATATCGTCTGTCGTTCATCCTTCTCACGTTCTGCTCATGCCATATCGTCTGTCGTTCATCCTTCTCACGTTCTGCTCATCCCATATCGTCTATCGTTCATCCTTCTCACGTTCTGCCCATGCCATATCGTCGATTGTTCATCTTTCTCACGTTCTACTCATCCCATATCGTCTGTCGTTCATCCTCCTCCTCACGTTCTACTCATGCTATATCGTCTGTCGTTCATCTTTCTCACGTTCTACTCATCCCAAATCGTCTGTCGTTCATCCTCCTCCTCACGTTCTGCCCATGCCATATCGTCTGTCGTTCATCTTTCTCACGTTCTACTCATCCCATATCGTCTGTCGTTCATCCTCCTCCTCACGTTCTGCTCATGCCATATCGTCTGTCGTTCATCATTCTCACGTTCTGCTCATGCCATATCGTCTGTCGTTCATCCTCCTCCTCACGTTCTGCTCATGCCATATCGTCTGTCGTTCATCATTCTCACGTTCTGCTCATGCCATATCGTCTGTCGTTCATCATTCTCACGTTCTGCTCATGCCATATCGTCTGTCGTTCATCCTTCTCACGTTCTGCTCATGCCATATCGTCTGTCGTTCATCATTCTCACGTTCTGCTCATGCCATATCGTCTGTCGTTCATCATTCTCACGTTCTGCTCATGCCATATCGTCTGTCGTTCATCCTTCTCACGTTCTGCCCATGCCATATCGTCTGTCGTTCATCATCCTCCTCACGTTCTGCTCATGCCATATCGTCTGTCGTTCATCCTCCTCACGTTCTGCTCATGCCATATCGTTTATCATTCATCATTCTCACGTTCTGCCCATGCCATATCGTCTGTCGTTCATCCTCCTCACGTTCTGCTCATGCCATATCGTCTGTCGTTCATCCTCCTCACGTTCTGCTCATGCCATATCGTCTGTCGTTCATCCTTCTCACGTTATGCCCATGCCATATCGTCTGTCGTTCATCATCCTCCTCACGTTCTGCTCATGCCATATCGTCTGTCGTTCATCCTCCTCACGGTCTGCCCATGCCATATCGTCTGTCGTTCATCCTCCTCACGTTCTGCTCATGCCATATCGTCTGTCGTTCATCCTTCTCACGTTCTGCTCATGCCATATCGTCTGTCGTTCATCCTTCTCACGGTCTGCTCATCCCATATCGTCTGTCGTTCATCCTTCTCACGTTCTGCCCATGCCATATCGTCTGTCGTTCATCATTCTCACGTTCTGCTCATGCCATATCGTCTGTCGTTCATCCTTCTCACGGTCTGCTCATGCTATATCGTCTGTCTTCCGGGAATAGGCCGGAGGACGTCCGGGAAAGACCGGAGGACACTGGGAAAGACCAGAACCAAGGGCTCTGTGGGCTGGCTCCCCACTTTGCCTTCAATATGTGGCTACTAAGTACAAAAAGAAAAGATGCTCCCAGGATTCACCGAAAGGGGGAGAGAATGATGAATCCATCGGTGCTCAACCAATCACGACTGCAAATCCCAAACGGACTATGAACATGGACAAAATGGAATATCCGTGTGTCTGTGGAAGCGTTTCGCTACCACCCGTGGCATGAAGATCCACAGAACAAAGATGGGATGTGTGAAGACTCGTCTGAATGAGCAGCAGCGCACTGCATCAGCAGATAAGACGTCGGAAGACCAAGGCCAGGAATTAAACCACAGTGCCAAGGACATCCACGCTGTTGGTTCGGATGAGGAATTTGCACAGGCCCTCGATGCCAGGCGCATGAAACTCAACCTGCCACGAGCAAACGAAACTGAGGATTGGGAGAAACTGGATGCAAAAATCGTCCAAAGACTCGATGCACTGATAGGGAAAAGCACCCTGGAACACAAACTAGCTACATATGGGGACATTGTATGCCACATGTAGAGACGCCTATGGAGCAAAACTACCCAAAGAGAAAACACCTCCAAAGAAATCCAGACGCCAAGAAGAGATGGACAAGATCAAGGTCCAAAAGAAAAACCTCAAGAAGCAAATGAAGACCGTACTGCCAGCTGAAAAACAAGGCTTGGAAAAACTCTGGGTAGACCTGAAAGCAAAACACAGCGCCCTCAGCAAAGCGGACTCTGCGAGGAAGAGGAAGAGCAAAAAGAAGAAGACACAAGAGCGCTTCTTCAGAGACCCCTTCCAGTTTGCCAGAACACTGTTTGAGCAGCCAAAATCTGGGACCCTAAGTGTAAACAAAGGAGTTCTTGAGCAGCATCTGAGGAAAACATACTCTGACTCACAGAGCAAAGCACCACTCGACATTCAAGGTCTGGTGTGGCCAATCAACCCTGAGGAACAGTTCAATGACAAGCCTCCAACGTTGGCGGAAATCAAAAAGGTGGTCGACAAAGCCAGAGCCAAATCATCACCAGGACCAAACAGAATACCTTACCAGCTATACAAGAAATGTCCCAAGGTGCTGGAGTGGCTCCACAGGCTGCTGCGATCAGCTTGGAGAAACCAGATCAGCGGCCAGTGGATGACGGCAGATGGTGTGTACATCCCCAAAGAGCAAAACTCAAGTGACATCAGCCAGTTCAGGCCAATATCACAGCTGAACGTCGAAGGGAAAATCATCTCTGTCATGGCAGCAAGGCTGACCAAGTACCTCATGGAAAACAAGTTCTTGGATGTGTCAGTCCAGAAGGTGGCATCCCAGGCGTGGCTGGCTGTGTAGAACACGCCACGATGATCTGGGACGCAATCCAAAGAGCAAAAACAGAAAAGAGAGACCTGGACTTAGTGTGGCTTGATCTGGCAAACGCATATGGATCTGTACCCCATGAGATGATACAGTTGGCTCTTGAGATGTACCATGTGCCAAATAACATCTGCGACATGCTCAAGAAGTACTTCAATGGCTTCTCAATGCGGTTCTCTACCAAGGAGTACACAACAGATTGGATCAACTTGGAAGTGGGCATTGCAATGGGCTGTGCAATTTCCCCAATGCTGTTCGTGTTGGCAATGGAAGTCATCTTGAAAGCTGCAACAAGCAACGCAAGACAAACAGACCTTGGCGATGGATACAAGATGCCCCCTCTCAAGGCCTTCATGGATGACACTACAGTGATTTCACCCAGAGAAGACGAGACACGTGATGTGCTAGAGAGGCTGGACGATATAGTTGCCTCATCCAGAATGAAGTTCAAGCCAAAG
>CM065721.1:17501551-17531809 GCA_033310375.1 Conus canariensis
GAGTGATTACTGAAGAAATTAACAAAAAATGTCAGGTACGCATATACGTTCAAAATTAAATAAAATGTCATATTTAAGTATTGGACCTTTTTTTGCGTGCGCACGCGCACACACACGCACACACACACACACACACACACACACACACACACACCCCGGGTACGCACGCGTGCGCGCGCGCACGCACACACACACACACACACACACACACACACACACACACACACACACACACACACACACACGGACACACACATGCACACACACACACACACACACACACTATCCGGAAACAAGCACGCATGTACTCGCTTGCTCGCTCGAACGCACGCACGCAGGCACGCACGCATGCACTCACGCACGCACACGCACTGTTGGTCTATCATTAAAGGCAGCAACGAACACTTCCGCACCTCCCACTTTCTGATACAACCAGACAGTTCAAATCCATACCGAGTTAAATTTCTTGCCGTGAAGTCAATAAGTTGATCAAGTAACATGTCGTGTGTGTGTGTGTGTGTGTGTGTGTGTGTGTGTGTGGAGAGGGAGAGGAGTTTTACAGTCGTTGATGCCCTGTTCATTCTTTGCTACAGTACCTTTTTTTCGTTTTTCGCTTTTCGCATTTTTTTTTCTTTCTTCATTCCTTTGCTTCCTCCGTACATTCGTTTGATTGTTCGTTAGTTTGTTCGTTATTTTATTTGTTTGTTTGGTTTTGTGCGTTCGCTCGGTCGCTCGTCCAGTCAATCATTCGTTCAGTCGATCAGTCTGTTGACCGTTCAGTCATTCGTTCGTACATTTGTTCGGTCGATCGCTCTGCGCAATCATTCAGTCACTCAGTCGGTCAGTCGGTCGTTCAGTCATTCGTTAATTTGATTAGTCGGTCAATCGGTAGTACAGTCATTCATTCGTTCAATCGGTCGTTCAGTAACTCACTCAGTCAGTCAGTCCGTCGGTCGTTCAGACATTCATTCGTTCAGTCCGTCGTTCAGTCGATCAGTCTGTCAATCGTTCAGACATTCATTCGTTCAGTCGGTCGTTCAGTCAGTCAGTCGTTCAGTCGGTCAGCTGGTCGTTGAATCATTCATTCATTCGGTCGATCTTTCGGTCTTTTATTCGTTCAGTGGAGTGGTTAATCATTCCTTCGTTAGTCGTTCAGACATTCATTCGTTTGATCGGTCAGTCGTTCGTTCTGTCGGTCGGTCAGTCGTTCAAGTCATTCATTCGTTCAGTCGGTCGCTCAGTCAGTCATTCGTTCAGTCGGTCAGTCGGTTAGTTGTCGTTCAGTCAGTCATTCGTTCAGTCGTTCGTTCAGTCATTTATTGGTTCAGTCGGTTAGTCGTCGTTCAGTCGTTCATTCGTTTAGTCAGTCAGTCAGTTGTCGTTCAGTCATTCATTAGTTCAGTCAGTCAGTCAGTTAGTAGTCGTTCAGTCAGTCATTCGTTCAGTCGGTCGTTCAGTCAGTCATCCGTACTGTCGGTCAGTCGGTCGTTCAGTCAGTCGCGTAGTCGGCTGGTTTAGTCACGGCGGACCCGATGCAGGGCGTGACTGGGAGGTGGAGGTACAGGGAACGAGGATACTGGTCGTGACAAGGATGGGCGTACAGTGAGGCATGGATGCATGGCGTGACCTGGGGGGGGGGGGGGGGGGTACAAGGAACGAGGATACTGGTCGTGACAAGGATGGGCGTACAGTGAGGCATGGATGCATGGCGTGACCTGGGGGGGGGGGGGGGTACAAGGAACGAGGATACTGGTCGTGACAAGGATGGGCGTACAGTGAGGCATGGATGCATGGCGTGACCTGGGGGGGGGGGGGGGGTACAAGGAACGAGGATACTGGTCGTGACAAGGATGGGCGTACAGTGAGGCATGGATGCATGGCGTGACCTGGGGGGGGGGGGGGGGTACAAGGAACGAGGATACTGGTCGTGACAAGGATGGGCGTACAGTGAGGCAAGATGCAGGGCGTGACTGGGGATGGGGAGGTACAGGAACGAGGATACTGGTCGTGACAAGGATGGGCGTTACAGTGAGGCATGGATGCATGGCGTGACCTGGGGGGGGGGGGGGGGGTACAGGAACGAGGATACTGGTCGTGACAAGGATGGGCGTACAGTGAGGCATGGATGCATGGCGTGACCTGGGGGGGGGGGGGGGTACAAGGGAACGAGGATACTGGTCGTGACAAGGATGGGCGTACGTGAGGCATGGATGCATGGCGTGACCTGGGGGGGGGGGGGGGGGTACAGGGAACGAGGATACTGGTCGTGACAAGGATGGGCGTACAGTGAGGCATGGATGCATGGCGTGACCTGGGGGGGGGGGGGGGGGTACAGGGAACGAGGATACTGGTCGTGACAAGGATGGGCGTACGTGAGGCATGGATGCATGGCGTGACCTGTTGGGGGGGGGGGGGGGGGGTACAAGGAACGAGGATACTGATCGTGACAAGGATGGGCGTACAGTGAGGCATGGATGCATGGCGTGACCTGGGGGGGGGGGGGGGGTACAAGGAACGAGGATACTGATCGTGACAAGGATGGGCGTACAGTGAGGCATCGGATGCAGGCGTGACCTGGGGGGGGGGGGGGGGTACAGGGAACGAGGATACTGGTCGTGACAAGGATGCTACGAGGATGGAGCGGTACAGTGAGCAGGATTGATGGCTGACGCTGGTACGTGGGGGGGAGGGGGGTACAGGAACGAGGATACGATCGTGACAAGGATGGCGTACAGTGAGGCATGGATGCTATGGCGTGACCTGGGTGGGAGGGGGGGGAAAGGAACGAGGATACTGGTCTGTGACAAGGATGGGCGTACAGTGAGGCACGGATGCATGGCGTGACCTGGGGGGGGGGGGGGGGGTACAAGGAACGAGGATACTGGTCGTGACAAGGATGGGCGTACAGTGAGGCACGGATGCATGGCGTGACCTGGGGGGGGGGGGGGGGGTACAAGGAACGAGGATACTGGTCGTGACAAGGATGGGCGTACAGTGAGGCACGGATGCATGGCGTGACCTGGGGGGGGGGGGGGAGGGTACAAGGAACGAGGATACTGGTCGTGACAAGGATGGGCGTACGGTGAGGCACAGATGCAGGGCGTGACCTGTTGGGGGGGGGGGGGGGGGGTACAGGGAACGAGGATACTGGTCGTGACAAGGATGGGCGTACGTGGAAGGGGGGAGGGGAGAAATGAATACAGAATTTTTTTGCTTACGCGTCACTCATACTGTACGGGCTAGATAGGTAACGTATCCAACCCGTATCGCTCATTCTCGCGCGATTTTCTCACACCGTACCGGTTTCAATAGGGACGTGTCTACGTAAGTTATACGTGGCCTTACCTGTACGTGTTTCACAACGGCACAACTCAGGTTTCGGGGAAAGTAACATTTCGGTTGTCTTTTTAAACACGTTTCCGTAGCCTCGTGTGCATGTTTTATTACACTGAGTTGTAAACAGTTTGTGTACAACACTTTCAAAGACACCACAGTTTGTGTACAACACTTTCAAAGACACCACAGTTTGTGTACAACACTTTCAGACACACCACAGTTTGTGTACACCAATTTCAAAGACACCACAGTTTGTGTACACCAATTTCAAAGACACCACAGTTTGTGTACACCAATTTCAAAGACACCACAGTTTGTGTACAACACTTTCAAAGACACCACAGTTTGTATACAGCACTTTCAAAGACACCACAGTGTGTGTACAACACTTTCAAAGACACCACAGTTTGTATACAGCACTTTCAAAGACACCACAGTGTGTGTACAGCACTTTCAAAGACACCACAGTGTGTGTACAACACTTTCAAAGACATCACAGTGTGTGTACAACACTTTCAAAGACACCACAGTGTGTGTACAACACTTTCAAAGACATCACAGTGTGTGTACAACACTTTCAGAGACACTACAGTTTGTGTACAACACTTTCAAAGACACCACAGTGTGTGTACAACACTTTCAAAGACACCACAGTGTGTGTACAACACTTTCAAAGACATCACAGTGTGTGTACAACACTTTCAGAGACACTACAGTTTGTGTACAACACTGTCAAAGACACCACAGTGTGTGTACAACACTTTCAAAGACACCACAGTTTGTGTACAACACTTTCAAAGACACTACAGTTTGTGTACAACACTTTCAGACACACCACAGTTTGTGTACAACACTTTCAAAGACACCACAGTTTGTGTACAACACTTTCAGAGACACCACAGTGTGTGTACAACACTTTCAGACACACCACAGTTTGTGTACAACACTTTCAAAGACACCACAGTTTGTGTACAACACTTTCAGACACACCACAGTGTGTGTACAACACTTTCAAAGACACCACAGTGTGTGTACAACACTTTCAAAGACACCACAGTTTGTGTACAACACTTTCAGACACACCACAGTTTGTGTACAACACTTTCAGAGACACCACAGTTTGTGTACACCAATTTCAAAGACATCACAGTGTGTGTACAACACTTTCAAAGACACCACAGTTTGTGTACAACACTTTCAGAGACACCACAGTTTGTGTACACCAATTTCAAAGACACCACAGTGTTGTGTACAACACTTTCAAAGACACCACAGTTTGTGTACAACACTTTCAAAGACACCACAGTTTGTGTACAACACTTTCAAAGACACCACAGTTTGTGTACAACACTGTCAAAGACACCACAGTTTGTGTACAACACTTTCAGACACACCACAGGTTTGTGTACAACACTTTCAAAGACATATCACAGTTTGTGTACAACACTTTAAAAGACACTACAGTTTGTGTACAACACTTTCAAAGACACCACAGTTTGTGTACAACACTTTCAAAGACACCACAGTTTGTGTACAACACTTTCAAAGACATATCACAGTTTGTGTACAACACTTTCAAAGACACTACAGTTTGTGTACAATACTGTCAAAGACATATCACAGTTTGTGTACAACACACTTTCAAAGACACTACAGTTTGTGTACAACACTTTCAAAGATATCACAGTTTGTGTACAACACTGTCAAAGACACCACAGTTTGTGTACAACACTTTCAAAGACACCACAGTTTGTGTACAACGCTTTCAAAGACACCACAGTTTGTGTACAACACTTTCAAAGACACCACAGTTTGTGTACAACACTTTCAAAGACACCACAGTTTGTGTACAACGCTTTCAAAGACACCACAGTTTGTGTACAACACTTTCAAAGACACCACAGTTTGTGTACAACACTTTCAAAGACATATCACAGTTTGTGTACAACACTTTCAAAGACACTACAGTTTGTGTACAACACTTTCAAAGACATATCACAGTTTGTGTACAACACTCAAAGACACCACAGTTTGTGTACAACACTTTCAAAGACACCACAGTTTGTGTACAACACTTTCAGAGACACCACAGTTTGTGTACACCAATTTCAAAGACACCACAGTTTGTGTACAACACTTTCAAAGACACCACAGTTTGTGTACAACACTTTCAGAGACACCACAGTTTGTGTACAACACTTTCAAAGACACCACAGTTTGTGTACAACACTGTCAAAGACACCACAGTTTGTGTACAACACTGTCAAAGACACCACAGTTTGTGAACAACACTGTCAAAGACACCACAGTTTGTGTACAACACTGTCAAAGACACCACAGTTTGTGTACAACACTGTCAAAGACACCACCTATCCACAGGTGAAAGCCCGGCGACCGGGCAGCACGTGTCGCCTGTCAGCCTACTCGTCACTGAGAACGAGGTTTGAGACTGTGGCCCTACTTCAGGCATATTCCAACTGTAAAACAGCTACTTTCTGGCTATAAATCGGGAAGTGTAAATCACAGATGTCTTTTTAGAAGTGCTTTTGGTCAGTTGAGGCTATGAACTTGTTTGAAAAAGTGTGCATTACTTGTGTTTGAGGAGCTGCGCCAAGCGTTGACACAGATTTCTAAGTAGCCCGGTGTTGCGTGAAATCTGGGAACGTGATATCTGGGAAGGCTTCCCAGATATCACAGATTTTTTTGGGAACGCGTTCCCAAAATGTACTGTGACATCTGGGAAGGCCCGTGATATCTGGGAACGTGGTCTTTCAGAGCTCAGAAGGGCAGAAAGAAACAAAAAAGAATGGATTTTCGAGATAAGGTTGGAAACAATTTATTTAGGTGCAATTGAGATCTTTGGCCTTCTTGTCACTTTTTTTCCCATTAATTTCTTGGCATGATTTTCACAAAGTACTCTCTTTCTGAGGCCTTCTTTGCGTAATTTCAACAAATTTTCACAAAATAGAGGAGCGAAAAACTTTTTTTTCTGAGGCCTTCTATTGAGGCCTTGGCGTGATTGCAAAATCTGCTAGGAAGGCCACATTTAGTCTATTCTCTGAGACGTTCCCAGATTTCACACCAGTTCCCAGATTTCACGATTGGAAGTTCGGGAAATCTGGGAACGCGTTCCCAGATATCACGGTAAAAAACGGCGGGGAGTGGAGGACGGAGTGTAAACAATCAACTCCTGTGGAATCCCAGCTTTTTTGGCATCACATGCGGCACAACACTGAAAAAAAACGGTCGCGGTTTTACCTTTTTTTTCGGCAATCATTACCGTTTATCAAAAGGTGAACCATTAATGGACACACAAGGTGTAAAGTAATGCCGATTTAATGTCAAATATGAAACAGACAAATGAATTTTGCGACGAACATGTCTTGTTTGGATGCAAAAAAACCAATACTCCCAACATTGCGTTTGGTGTAATAAGGCCAGTGTATCAGAAAAGAATGAATGCGTAAGCACAGGTGACAGAGAGCACAACCATCACTTCACCTGCTTTACAGATGGATGGTTTTCAAAATATGAAAAGATAAGTTTGAAAATATGCAGTTGTAAACTGTAATCGTCAAATATCGATTTTGTGTGTGTGTGTGTGTGTGTGTGTGGTTATCTATTAACTAATTAATTAATATATTTATATTTATTCATTTCTTTATTCATGAATTTAACTGCATTTGCTTTTCTTTGCTCATTTATTTAAGAAGTTTATCATTTAATTATTTATCTATCTATTTGCTTATCAAGTGGCTTTAGCTTCTGTAGACTTATTGGGTTATACAGCTTTCAGTAGATTTGTACCACATAGGATGAGTTGTTTTAGTCTGCAAATTTTCTTTTGCAGTAGTTAAAGTACACCTCAAAAGGGTGATAAATGTTCAGAACTACACCCATTTGCACGTGTAATCGGCAACGACACGACATGGCTTTGAACTTTGATCTGATTTCATTTCTCTTAAATCATGGGCCTGTGGCATGCAGAAGCATTTCTTTTCATTCCCTCCCCATCTTTTCCTGTCCAGCCCACAACATCAGCTGGTTACCTGCCTCGACACTCTGGAGGAAAACCTCTCTCTCTCTCTCTCTCTCTCTCTCTCTCTCTCTCTCTCCGTGTGTGTGTGTGTGGTGTCCGTCTCCATGTGTATAGACTGTTCTGGTCACTAATATGGAGTGTCACTATTTGTCACAGTATTCATGAACTACATTGTTTTGGAAGATAAAAAAAAGAAAATGGGGGGGGGGGGGGGGGGGTTACATATCTCGAAAGTATATAGAAATAAACCAATTTCGTCGTATTCGCGGTCTTCCCTAGGTGTCTGAAATCTACTCATGTAGATCGACACACGTGTTAAGCGTAGGCAGGTGCTTTTATGTTACCCCCCTTGGATGGAGGGGGGGGGGGGGGGGGGCTTAGGGGACGTGAATCGATGGCACGTGTAATCTAAAACAATACTGACTCCACGTACCTTATCCGTACGTTTCTCAATACGGGTACGTATTGGGCGATCGATAACGTCTATTCTAAAAGTCCCCAGTACAGGGTTTGACGTGTGGGGATACGTGAAACGCAGGGTATGCCATAAGTACAGGGTCGCGGACGGAGCGCACAACACGGTTTGGGGCATAAAGGACAGCGTATGGCGTGGAGGAAGGTACGGCAGTCGCGGTTGCTGGGCGTAACATGGGTAGGGTGACAGGGAGGAGGTGCAGATGCAGGGTGTAACATGGGTAGGGTGACAGGGAGGAGGTACAGATGCAGGGTGTAACATGGGTAGGGTGACAGGGAGAAGGTGCAGATGCAGGGTGTAACGTGGGTAGGATGACAGGGAGAAGGTGCAGATGCAGGGTGTAACGTGGGTAGGGTGACAGGGAGGAGGTGCAGATGCAGGGTGTAACATGGGTAGGGTGACAGGGAGGAGGTGCAGATGCAGGGTGTAACATGGGTAGGGTGACAGGGAGGAGGTGCAGATGCTGGGTGTAACATGGGTAGGGTGACAGGGAGGAGGTGCAGATGCAGGGTGTAACATGGGTAGGGTGACAGGGAGGAGGTGCAGATGCGGGGTGTAACATGGGTAGGGTGACAGGGAGGAGGTGCAGATGCTGGGTGTAACATGGGTGAGGGCACAGGGGAGGGGGGGGGACGGGGGGTGCGGTTACAGGGCGTAACATGCGTGGGGGTACAGGGGTGCGGATGCAGGGTAGTAACATGGGTGGGGGAACAGGGGGTGCGGATGCAGGGTGTAACATGGGTGGGGGCACAAGGGGTGCGGATGCAGGGTGTAACATGGATGGGGGTACAGGGGGTGCGGATGGAGGTTGTAACATGATTGGGGGTACAGGGGGTACGGATGCAGGGTGTAACATGGGTGGGGGCACAGGGGGTGCGGATGCAGGTTGTAACATGGGTGAGAGCACAGGGGGTGCGGTTGGAGGTTGTAACATGGTTGGGGGAACATGGGGTGTGGATGCAGGTTGTAACATGGGTGGGGGTGCGGATGCAGGGTGTAACATGGGTGGGGGCACAGGGGGCGCGGATGCAGGGTGTTACATGGGTGAGGGTACGGGGGGTGCGGATGCAGGGTGTAACATGGGTAGGGGTACAAGGGGTGCGGATGCAGGGTGTAACATGGATGGGGGCACAAGGGGTACGGATGCAGGGTGTAACATGGATGGGGGCACAAGGTGTGCGGATGCAGGGTGTAACATGGGTGGGGGTACAGGGGGTGCGGATGCAGGGTGTAACATGGGCGGGGGTACAGGGAGTGCAAATTTCAGAGCTTGACATGGGTGGTAAGGGGCGCGGATTTCAGGTCATGGAATGGGTTTTTTTTTGTTTTTTGTTGTTTTTTTTAGGGGGGGGGGGGACATAGAATTCAGGGCGTGACAGGAGTGGCGATATGGGAGGTGCGGATTTATGCGCCTGACCCGAGTAGAGGTAATAGAGAGGGATGGTGGTGGTGGGGGTGCGGATTTCAGGGAGTGACGTGGGTCTGGGTACGGGAAGCGCGGATTTTAGAGTTTGATATCGGTGGGGTACGGTAAGATAGAAAGGCGCGACATGGGTGGGCGTACACAGTGCTCAGATTTCGAGGAGTGACTACAGGTTAAGGTATAGGGGATGCGGATTTCAGGGCGTGACTACAGGTTAAGGTATAGGGGGTGCGTATTTCAGGGCGTGACTATGGGTTAAGGTATAGGAAGTGCGGATTTCAAGGCGTGACTACAGGTTAAGGTATAGGGGGTGCGGATTTCAGGGCGTGACTATGGGTTAAAATATAGGGGGTGCGGATTTCAGGGCGTGACAACGAATTAAGGTATAGGGGGTGCGGATTTCAGGGCGTGACTATGTGTTAAGCTATAGGAGGTGAGGATTTCAGGGCGTGACTATGGGTTAAGGTATACGGGGTGCGGATTTCAGGGCGTGACTACGGGTTAAGGTGTAGGGGGTGATGATTTCACGGCGTGAGTACGAGTTAAAGTATAGGGGACGCGGTTTCCATGGCCTCACTATGGGTTAAGGTATAGGGGGTGCGGATTTCAGGGCGTGACTATGGGTTAAAGTATAGGGGGTGCGGATTTCAGGGCGTGACTATGGTTAAGGTATAGGGGGTGCGGATTTCAGGGCGTGACTATGGGTTAAGGTATAGGGGGTGCGGATTTCAGGGCGTGACTATGGGTTAAGGTATAGGAGGTGCGGATTTCAGGGCGTGACAACGAATTAAGGTAGAGGGGGTGCGGATTTCAGGGCGTGACTATGAGTTAAAGTATAGGGGGTGCGGATTTCAGGGCGTGACAACGAATTAAGGTATAGGGGGTGCGGATTTCAGGGCGTGACTATGTGTTAAGGTATAGGGGGTGCGGATTTCAGGGCATGACTATGGGTTAAGGTATACGGTGTGCGGATTTCAGGGCGTGACTACGGGTTAAGGTATAGGGGGTGAGGATTTCACGGCGTGAGTACGGGTTAAAATATAGGGGGCGCGGTTTCCATGGCCTCACTATGGGTTAAGGTTTGGGGGTGCGGATTTCAGGGCGTGATTATGGGTTAAAGTATAGGGGGTGCGGATTTCAGGGCGTGACTATGGGTTTAAATATAAGGGGTGCGGATTTCAGGGTGTGACTATGGGTTAAAGTATACGGGGTGCGGATTTCAGGGCGTGACTATGGGTTAAGGTACAGGGGGTGCGGATCTCGGGGCCTGACTATGGGTTAAGGTACAGGGGGTGCGGATTTCAGGGTGTGACTATGGGTTAAAGTACAGGGGGTAGGGATTTCGGGGCGTGACATCAGTGGGGAAACAGGGAGTGAAGATTTCAGGGCGTGGCATCAGTGGGGAAACAGGGAGTGAAGATTTCAGGGCGTGACATCAATTGGGAAACAGGAAGTGGAGATTTCAGGGCGTGACATCAGTGGGGAAACAGGGAGTGAAGATTTCAGGGCGTGACGTCAGTGGGGAAACAGGGAGTGAATATTTCAGGGCGTGACGTCAGTGGGGAAACAAAGTGAAGATTTCAGGGCGTGACATCAGTGGGGAAACAGGGAGTGAAGATTTCAGGGCGTGACGTCAATAGGGAAACAAAGTGAAGATTTCAGGGCGTGACGTCAGTGGGGAAACAGGGAGTGAAGATTTCAGGGCGTGGCATCAGTGGGGGAACAGGGAGTAAAGATTTCAGGGCGTGACATCAGTGGGGAAACAGGGAGTGAAGATTTCAGGGCGTGACATCAGTGGGGAAACAGGAAGTGAAGATTTCAGGGCGTGATATCAGTGGGGAAACAGGGAGTGAGATTTCAGGGCGTGAAGTCAGTGGGGAAACAGGGAGTGAAGATTTCAGGGCGTGACGTCAGTGGGGGAACAGGAAGTGAGGATTTCAGGGCGTGACGTCAGTGGGGAAACAGGGAAGTGAAGATTTCAGGGCGTGACATCAGTGGGGAAACAGGAGTGAAGATTTCAGGGCGTGACATCAGTGGGGAAACAGAAGTGAAGATTTCAGGGCGTGACATCAGTGGGGAAACAGGGAGTGAAGATTTCAGGGCGTGACGTCAATGGGGAAACAGGAAGTGAAGATTTCAGGGCGTGACGTCAGTGGGGAAACAGGGAGTGAAGATTTCAGGGGCGTGACGTCAGTGGGGAAACAGGAGTGAAGATTTCAGGGCGTGACGTCAGTGGGGAAACAGGGAGTGAAGATTTCAGGGCGTGACATCAGTGGGGGAAACAGGGAGTGAAGATTTCAGGGCGTGACATCAGTGGGGAAACAGGGAGTGAAGATTTCAGGGACGTGACATCAGTGGGGAAAACAGGGAGTGAAGATTTCAGGGCGTGACGTCATTGGGGAAACAGGGAGTGAAGATTTCAGCGTGACTCAGTGGGGAACAGGGAGTGAGATTTCAGGCGTGATCAATGGGAAAGGGAGTGAAGATTTCAGGGCGTGACATCAGTGGGGAAACAGGAAGTGGAGATTTCAGGGTGTGACATCAGTGGGGAAACAGAGTGAAGATTTCAGGGCGTGATATCAGTGGGGAAACAGGGAGTGAAGATTTCAGGGCGTGACATCAGTGGGGAAACAGGGAGTGAAGATTTCAGGGCGTGACGTCAGTGGGGAAACAAAGTGAAGATTTCAGGGCGTGACGTCAGTGGGGGAAACAGGAAGTGAAGATTTCAGGGCGTGACGTCAGTGGGGAAACAGGGAGTGAAGATTTCAGGGCGTGACATCAGTGGGGAAAACGGAGGTGAAGATTTCAGGGCGTGACATCAGTGGGGAAACAGGGAGTGAAGATTTCAGGGCGTGACGTCAATTGGGAAACAGGGAGTGAAGATTTCAGGGCGTGACATCAGTGGGGAAACAGGAAGTGGAGATTTCAGGGTGTGACATCAGTGGGGAAACGGGGAGTGAAGATTTCAGGGCGTGACATCAGTGGGGAAACAGGGAATGAAGATTTCAGGGCGTGACATCAGTGGGGAAAGAGGGAGTGAAAGATTTCAGGGCGTGACATCAATGGGGAAACAGGGAGTGGAGATTTCAGGGCGTGACATCAGTGGGGAAATAGGGAGTGAAGATTTCTGGGCGTGACATGGGTGGGCGTATTGGGGCAGAGAGGGCGTGAGTACAGGGTGTGACATGGGTGGGCGTATTGCGGCAGAGGAGATGCGGAAGAAGGGCGTGACATGGTGGGACTATTGGGGCACAGGGGCCGCGGATGTGTGTACGGCCTTGTAAAGTCTCTAATTCTCGCTTTTATTCATTCACATTTAACTCATTCACACACCAGTTCCCGCACTCACTCCTTCACTCGCTCAGTCACTCTCACATACTCATGCACATGTTTATTCGTCTGCTCTTTTAAAAAAAAATTAGGCATATTTTTACCAAACACAGATTGTTAACTCGTTTTTTTTTTCAAAGATTTATTTTCCTGATCATATCATTGTATAAGCAAGTTTTTGTAGTTTGAAAAGTTATGCCGATTTGCATCTGCTCAGCCAGGGAATGATAAACCGAGATTTTAGATGGATGCATGGGTGGATGGACAGACAAAGTAAAATTAGATGGATAGACAGACAAAACAAGACTGAGAAAAAAATGATAGCAACGGAAAAAAACGAGATAGAAAACATGATATCCATGGACATATCAATCTTTTTGTTGCAGAAAAGGGCCAACTAATTTGCTCGTTCGTTCAATTCAATCAGTCACCCCACCCCTCTCTGTGTTATCTTTTGTTGTGTTTGTTTCCTTCAAGTGCAAATTAAAAAAAAAAAAACCTGGAGACGAAAATCCTGAGACCCTATGGAAAACAAAACCAGGAAGAGAGAGAGAGAGAGAGGGGGGGGGGGAGGGGGTATGATGGATGATGAAAAATGGTGACGTGAACTCCTTTTCACCTGGTGACTGTTGTGAGCAGGTAATGTTTTAAAGATTTAGTGGTAACGTTTCACCCCTGACCACAAGCTCATCAAGGCAAGCAATAATCTGTAAGTCTCTGCACGTGGCTTTCAATTCACTGTCAAAACAGGACCAGTCAGCCGGCGGGCAAGTGAAATTCAGCTTGATCAGTGAACTGACAAGCGTAATGAGGATTCACTATAAAGCCCGCCGTTATCGACATAACCCGCACTTCACAATACAAACTGCGCTTCTCTGTACAGCCTGCATTCAACATGCAGCCTCCCTTCATTATCCAGCCTGCCCTTCACCATACAACCTGCCCGTCACTATGCAACCTGCCCGTCACTATGCAACCTGCCCCCAACTATACCATCTGCTCCTCAATATACAAACCTGCTTCTCACCATACAACCTGCCCCACACTATACAACTTGCCCTTCACTATACAACCTGCCCTTCACTGTACACCTCACTTCACTATACAACCTGTCCTTCACCATACAACCTGTCCTTCACCATACAACCTGCCCTTCACCATACAACCTGTCCTTCACCATACAACCTGCCCTTCACTATACAACCTGCCCTTCACCATACAATCTGCCCTTCACCATACAACCTGCCCTTCAGCATACATGCCCTTCACCATACAACCTGCCCTTCACTATACAACCTGCCCTTCACTATACCTGCCCTTCACAGTACAAACCTGCCCTTCACCATAAACCTGCCCTTCACCATAAAACCTGCCCTTCACCATACAACCTGCCCTTCACCATACAATCTGCCCTTCACCGTACAACCTGCCCTTCACCGTACAACCTGCCCTTCACTATACAACCGACTCTTCACTGTACAACTGCCCTTCACGTCACACCCTCCCTTCACTATACAACCTACCCTTCACTATACAACCTGTCCTTCACTATACAAACCTGCCCTTCACTGTACAACCTGCCCTTCACCATACAACCTGCCCTTCACCGTACAACCTGCCCTTCACCATACAACCTGTCCTTCACTATACAATCTGCCCTTCACTGTACAACCTGCCCTTCACTATACAAGCTGCCCTTCACTGTACAACCTGCCCTTCACTATACAATCTGCCCTTCACTGTACAACCTGTCCTTCACTATACAATCTGCCCTTCACTGTACAACCTGCCCTTCACTATACAAGCTGCCCTTCACTATACAACCTGCCCTTCACTGTACACCCTCCCTTCACTATACAACTTGCCCTTCATTGTACAGCCTCCCTTCACTGTACAACCTGCCCTTCACTGTACAACCTGCCCTTCACTGTACAATCTGTCCTTCACTGTACGCCCTCCCTTCACTATACAACCTGCCCTTCACTATACAATCTGCCCTTCACTGTACAACCTGCCCTTCATTGTACAGCCTCCCTTCACTATACAACCTGCCCTTCACTGTACAGCCTCACTTCACTGTACAACCTGCCCTTCACTATACAACCTGCCCTTCACTGTACAATCTGTCCTTCACTGTACACCCTCCCTTCACTATACAACCCGCCCTTCACTATGCAACCTGCCCTTCATTGTACAGCCTCCCTTCACTGTACAACCTGCCCTTCACTTATACAATCTGCCCTTCACTAATACAATCTGCCCTTCACTTTACAACCTGCCCTTCATTGTACAGCCTGCCCTTCACTATACAATCTGCCCTTCACTATACAATCTGCCCTTCACTGTACAACCTGCCCTTCATTGTACAGCCTCCCTTCACTGTACAACCTGCCCTTCACTGTACAATCTGCCCTTCACTGTACAACTTGCCCTTCATTGTACACCCTCCCTTTACTATACAACCTGTCCTTCACTATACAATCTGCCCTTCACTGTACAACCTGCCCTTCACTGTACAACCTGCCCTTCACTGTACACCCTCCCTTCACTATACAACCTGCCCTTCACTGTACACCCTCCCTTCACCGTACAATCTGTCCTTCACTGTACTACCAGTCCTTCACTATACAACCTGCCCTTCACTATACAAGCTGCCCTTCACTATACAACCTGCCCTTCACTGTACACCCTCCCTTCACTATACAACCTGCCCTTCATTGTACACCCTCCCTTCACTGTACACCCTCCCTTCACTGTACACCCTCCCTTCACTATACAACCTGCCCTTCATTGTACAGCCTCCCTTCACTGTACAACCTGCCCTTCACTATACAACCTGCCCTTCATTGTACAGCCTCCCTTCACTGTACAACCTGCCCTTCACTATACAATCTGCCCTTCACTGTACAATATGTCCTTCACTGTACACCCTCCCTTCACTATACAACCTGCCCTTCACTGTACAACCAGTCCTTCACTATACAACTGCCCTTCACTATACAACTGCCCTTCACTATACAATCTGCCCTTCACTGTACAACCTGCCCTTCACATACAACATGCCCTTCACTGTACACCCTCCCTTCACTATACAACCTGCCCTTCACTGTACACCCTCCCTTCACTATACAACCTGCCCTTCACTGTACACCCTCCCTTCACTATACAACCTGCCCTTCATTGTACAGCCTCCCTTCACTGTACAACCTGCCCTTCACTATACAACCTGCCCTTCACTATACAACCTGCCCTTCACTCTACAACCAGTCCTTCACTATACAACCTGCCCTTCACTGTACACCCTCCCTTCACTGTACACCCTCCCTTCACTGTAGAACCTGCCCTTCATTGTACAGCCTCCCTTCACTGTACAACCTGCCCTTCACTATACAATCTGCCCTTCACTATACAATCTGCCCTTCACTGTACAACCTGCCCTTCACATACAACCTGCCCTTCACTGTACACCCTCCCTTCACTAACAACCTGCCCTTCACTGTACACCTCTCCCTTCACTATACAACCTGCCCTTCACTTACAGCCTCACTTCACTGTACAACCTGCCCTTCACTATACAACCTGCCCTTCACTGTACAACCTGCCCTTCACTGTACACCCTCCCTTCACTGTACAACCTGCCCTTCACTGTACAATCTACCCTTCACTCTACAACCAGTCCTTACTATACAACCTGCCCTTCACCGTACAATTTGCCCTTCACTGTACAACCGTCCTTCACTATACAAACCTGCCCTTCACTGTACACCCTCCCTTCACTTACAACCTGCCCTTCACTGTACAACCTGACGTTCACTGTACAACCTGCCCTTCACTATACAACCTGCCCTTCACTGTACAATCTGCCCTCCACTATACAACCTGCCCTTCACTGTACAATCTGCATTTCGGCTATACCACCTGCCCTTCACCATAAAACCTGCCCTTCACTGTACAACCTGCCCTTCACTATATAACCTGCCTTCACTATACAACCTGCCCATTCACTATACAACCTGCCATTCACTGTACAACTGCCCTTCACTATACAACCTGCCCTTCACTATACAATCTGCCCTTCACTATACAACCTGCCCTTCACTGTACAGTCTGCATTTCGGCATACAACCTGCCCTTCACCATACAACCTGCCCTTCACTGTACAACCTGCCCTTCACTATATAACCTGCCCTTGACTATACAACCTGCCCTTCACTATACAACCTGCCCTTCACCATACAACCTGCCCTTCACTATACAACCTGCCCTTCACTGTACAACCAGTCCTTCACTGTAACACCCTCCTTCACTATACAACCTGCCCTTCACTATACAACCTGCCCTTCACTGTACAACTTGCCCTTCACTATACAACCTGCCCTTCACTATACAACCCTCCCCTCACTATACAACCTGCCTTTCACTATACAACCTACCCTTCACTGTACAACCTGCCCTTCACTATACAACCTGCCCCTCACTACACAACCTGCCCCTCACAATATTACCTGCCCTTCACTATACAACCTGTCCTTAACCATACAACCTTCCCTTCACTATACAACCTGCCCTATTCAGTCAAACCTAGGCGGGTACTTGGGAGATCGGAGGCCCACGTCGAGGTCGAACAGATCCTGGATCTACCGTCTGATCTTGATCCGCAGTTAAACGTATTCATCTATGGTCCACGTGCATGTTTTCCCTAAAGCATTGTTCAAATCGGTCGAGTCAGTAGCGTTTCGCCTGACCTTGCTAACAGAAAGACAATCAAAGCAAAGACGGGTAGCAACGTTACCTTCATGGTGGAAGTAGCAATGTCTTCTTTTTGCCTGGTGGTCCATGTATAAAATGGGGGGCGGGGGGGGGGGGGGGAGGGTCTCTGATATATGTAACGCCAGACATTGTTACGGACGCCAGCGGGGGAAGAATGCGTTGAGAAATGAAACGTGAAGGCAGTGTTACACCAGGGACATAGTCATTCCGTGGGTCTGTCTGTCAAATTCCATCTTCTCTGTCTGTTGTGTGTGTGTGTGTGTGTGCGTGGGTGTGTGTGTGTGTGTGTGTGTGTGTGTGTGTGTGTGTGTGTGTGTGTGTAAGGACATTCTGTAACAAGTGTGCAGTTACTATACTTGTACTAATAGTGCCTGACATGTCAGTTCACTATTCTAGTTTGAGGCGTCTTCGATAATGAATGAACATTATGATTTTGTTATTGTTGTTTTTAACAGTACTTAGCATAATTAATCTTGCACAGTGCTCGGTACTGCCTGACTTTAAAGTAGGAACAACGAAGTCATTACAAATAGGTCGTTAATAATTTTTAAACTTTTTGGTTTCTTTACTTTTGCTGCAAACACGTATGTCCTTGACTTTTATCAGTTTTATCTCTCAAAATACAGTCATTAAAAAAAAAAAAAAGATGTTCTAAGAACCCCAATTTTCAGCGAGAAGACTTGGGGAGAGAGTGAGGGAGAAGGGGGGAGTGGGTGTCGAATTTCCACGTTATCTGCTGCATAAAGACACCATTAAATTCTGCCTTCCTCCCCTCCCCACATCCCTAATCCTTTTTTGTACCTTTACCTTTCGCACTCCTCCCATACCCCTTACCCTGCAACGTACCCCTCACACACACACACACACACACACACACACACACACACACACACACACACACACACATCCCTTCCCCGCCCCCGCCCCCATTCCTCCTCCTTCCGTCCACCTTCACCTCCCCTAGTCTGCCATGTCAGCATTTAGGTGCCCGTTCACTGGTGGGTGCAGGACCCCAAAGTCATAGGTGAAAGATCACAGAATCTGTTACATCGGCGCGGAAGATTAAGCAGCATGATTGCACCTTTACCCGTCCAAACTAGCACCCCGAAGGCAAAAAAAAAAAGAGGAGAACAAGAAAAGAAAGCTGGCTTAAAGAATAGCATAAATGCACACTCGGATGTAGAACAGAAAAGACACATACACGAACAAAGGCTGAAGTAAACACTAGTCGGGAGTTCAGTCCCCCTGGTGCCAAACACAGAGATTGTTCATTTCGCTGCCCACCCTGATGTGCGAACATTCCGGTGATATCCATTTAATATACCCCCCCCCCCTCCTCCTCCTTCCCGTCCCCAAATGCTTATCTTCGTTTGCCATGTTCATGTGTCATCATGCTGGTGGTATAGTGGGCTGCTGCACATCACGCGCTATGCTGGGATGTTTCGTTCTTTGTTTGTTTTTTTTCACAGTCTGCCATGTTTACTCTGTGTGATAGAGCAGCGTGTTCGTAGTCAAGCGTTGTTCTGGTGTTTGCTGTATCGTGCGAAACAGGTTTCTTTCCTCGTGCCCCCATACCCCCATCTCTCTCTCTCTCTCTCTCTCTTCTCCTCTCTCTCTCTCTCTCTCTCTCTCTCTCCACCCCACCCCTATTGATGATTATCTTCGTAATCTGCCTAACAATCACATGTGGCTGTGTGCACGCCAAACCTGAATCTCAGCTTACTCATGTTTCTGGCGCCGGATTGGCTCAGTTGGCTGGATTCCCCTTCCTCGCAGTCAGAACATTTGGAAGTTCGGGCGTCCGACATATACATGACCATTTTGGCTGCCCCTCCTAACCTGTTGTCGTTCTGGCAGTCTCAATGTTGTGTTATCTAAGCCGAGTCTTCTTTCCGTATCCACTGGCCACATAACCTGAAAATGGTTGTCACTAAAGGCCACATGGCCTAAAAGTGGTTGTCCCCATTGGCAACATGGCCTAAAAGTGGTTGTCCCCATTGGCCACATGGCCTAAAAGTGGTTGTCCCCATTGGCCAGATGATCTGAAACTGGTTGTCCCCATTGGCCACATGGCTGAAAGTGGTTGTCCCCATTGGCCACATGGCCTAAAAGTGGTTGTCCCCATTGGCCAGATGACCTGACACTGGTTGTCCCGACTGGCCAGATGACCTGACACTGGTTGTCCCCATTGGCCACATGACCTGACGCTGGTTGTCCCCACTGGCCACATGACCTGACACTGGTTGTCCCCACTGGCCACATGACCTGACACTGGTTGTCCCCACTGGCCACATGACCTGACACTGGTTGTCCCCATTGGCCAGATGACCTGACACTGGTTGTCCCCATTGGCCACATGACCTGACACTGGTTGTCCCCACTGGCCACATGACCTGCCACTGGTTGTCCCCATTGGCCACATGACCTGACACTGGTTGTCCCCATTGGCCACATGACCTGACACTGGTTGTCCCCATTGGCCACATGACCTGACACTGGTTGTCCCCACTGGCCACATGACCTGACACTGGTTGTCCCCATTGGCCAGATGACCTGACACTGGTTGTCCCCATTGGCCACATGACCTGACACTGGTTGTCCCCACTGGCCAAATGGCCAGAAAGTAGTTGTCCCCATTGGCTTATCTGAAAGTGGCTGTCCTCATTGGCCACATGACCTGAAAGTTGTCCCCATTGGCCACATGACCTGAAACTGTTATCCCCATTGGCCACATGACCTGAAGGTGGCTGTCCCCATTAGCCACATGACCTGAACGTTATTGTCCCCATTGGCCACATGACCTGAAACTGTTATCCCCATTGGCCAATTGACCTGAAAGTGGTTGTCCCCATTGGCCACATGACCTGAAAGTTGTTGTTCCCATTGGCCACATGACCTGAAACTGGTTGTCCCCATTGGCCACATGACCTGAAAGTGGCTGTCCCCATTGGCCGCATGACCTGAAAGCGGCTGTCCCCATTGGCCGCATGACCTGAAAGTGGGTGTGGATGTGAAAGCGGAATGCCTCTCAACGTTGTGACTCCATGTCCGTTAGCATGTGGACAGACCCTGCAGGACATTGGCCACCACAGGCCCACAGCAGTGACGGGTCTGGTCAGGGGACAATAACAAATAAGGAGAGTAGCTCTTTCTCCCACAAGGTCAGGGGAGTCAACCTGTACTACTCTTCTTGTCCTTTGTAACTCTAGGCTCTTTTTTAATGTTCCTCTATCGTTTCCCTGGAAACCAGACATGTACGACGGACTTGAAGCAGGTTGTTCCTGGAGTGTGCAACGTTCGCCGGAAACGAAATCGGTTAATTACAATGAAAACAACCGGCGTGGCACGTTCATGCGGACTGCTGCCCATTGGAATAGAAGACACATTGTAGAAAGTCAAACCAAAACTGCGGGCGAAACCGTGCCACGGCCGATCTCTCATGAAAACACTGCAACACGTAAGAACACACATCATTGTCAAAATCTGGGAGGTTGGTTCTCGAAATCTTTGATTCTTGGACAGTACCGATGGTTGTGATGCTGCGTTCAGAAATACCCGAGGTGTTACACAAAAACGTCACATGCACACACACATGTATGCATTCATAGATACATACAAGGATGCGTACATACATACATGTCTGCATACATACATACATACATACATACATACATACATACACAAACATATATACAGATAAAAATACATGCATACACACATATACACACATATGTATACATACATATATGCGTCCGTACATACGTACGAACATACGTATGTAGGTACGCACATACATACAAAACATGCATACATACATATATACATAGCCTACATACATACATACATACGTACGTACGTACGTACGTACGTACGTACGTACATACATATATACACACATATATATAGGCATACATGTGTGTGCAAGCATGCATGCATGCATACATACATACATACATACATGTGCTGTAAGAGTAGGTGCATTGGAGTGGTTGAATATCGTGGTGTTAGCAAACACTCATTCTTATTACCGGCTTTCGACTTCCTGATTCCGCAATGTACAGATCAGCACTAGGCGGCCGAAGGAAGCTGCTTACAAATGGCTTGTCCATCTCTTACCACACTACGCCTGCACAGTGTGGGACCCTCACACCCAGTGCAACATTGACAGCATACAGGCCGTGCAAAGAAGACCTGCACGTAACTATGAAGCAGTGATGAAGAGTAGCCTCAGCTTGGATGACGCCCGACAACGTAGATGTCATCCCCCACCGATTGCAGTACCTCCAATGTCATGCCGAAAATCGCATTGACTTCTTCCCCCAGCCACCATCAGAGATGGGACTGTGCTGCCAAAAGCAGCTCTGGTAGCGGACACCCTTGACTTACTCAAGCCGTGGGTGCCACCTATACGTAAAGGTAAATCGGACAGTAGCTGGAATAGGTAGGTGGCGTTTGCCCCTCTCCACATCTGTCCCTAGGAAGTGTGTGTGTGTGTGTGTGTGTGTGTGTGTGTGTGGAGGTGAACGGGGGTGGTTCTGTGTATGCGCATGCCGGGAACAGTTAGTCCTTTGGAGCGAAAAGCAACTAGAAGTGGTCTCCTAATAAAACCCACATACAGTAGGCAAACAATTCTCACCATCTTAACTCTTTTTTTTTTTCCAGTTTGCTATTCCTGGCTTTCTACATCCGCAACTCATATAGCGGGGGAATAGTCAGCAAAATGACTGTGACCATCTAATAGACGAAGTGGTGAAAACTTCTTAGTCAAATAATGACCGGTATATTTGAGCTTCTGAGGACACGCTCTCCCCTATTCGAACGTTCTATTCGTTCGTGATCGGCTGCTTTCGTTCCCAGCAAACGTGAACAATCTTATTGCCACGTCCAATGTGTCTCGATCAAACCCGTCCTATAGTATCGTTTTCATGAAAACTTGGCACAACCCAAACAGGAGCAAGCAGAGCTGGCACCCCTCTGATTAAGGGCAACAGGTATGTCGGGTACCACCCGACACGAGGCTGGGGTGAGGTGACCTTGGCGCTTGGCAACCCACAGGTTCCGCTCTACTGGCTTTCAGTGAGTGACGCAGCTCGCTTTGCCTGCTGTCATGCTGTGCCTTATTACCGGCCACAGGCCCTTGACACAGTGTACATCGATAGACAGATAGACACAGCGATCTGCCTCTGTGTGTGTGTAACACAGTGGGATCTCTCTCTCTCTCTCTCTCTCTCTCTCTCTCTCTCTCTCTCTCTCTGTCTTCTGTGTGTGTGTGTGTGTGTGTGTGTTGTGTTGTGTGTGTGTTGTATAGCCTGTTTATCCCTGTGTGTCCCTTCGCGTTCAGTTCCTTTGACTGACTGACTGAAACTCATTTTATTGTCAGAGTAATCTTTGGTATATTTTACCAAATGAAGATATACACTGTGACCATGTCAAAGAACACGAACAGCTCCTATCTCTCTGATGAACAAGTCCGTCAAACCATCAAGCAGCACATCGGACCGTATGGAATCTGCTGGCCGCCGCACAGAAAAGGAAACTGCCTTGTATGACCATGTAACAAGATCCAGTAAACTGCTTTAGCAACAACAACAACAACAACAACAAGTCCTCCAGGGAACCTTGGTGGAGACAGACAGAGGAGAAGAAAAAGCAACAACAGTAACAACAACAATGATGGACTGACATCAGTGCAAGATGGACGGGGAAACCATTGCAGAGCCCTAGGCATTACCACACCACAGAGCTGGGGGAAATTGGTGTACAGTTTTTCAGCACTGCACTCCAGGGACTATTCAGAAGAAGTCAGTGGAGAAAAGCCTTGAATTTTAAAGGTTACTGGAAAGAAATGGCAATTTCAACACATTCACATTTGAGAAAGTAATCATCAGGAAAACTCTGGCGCTTTCTTCTTCCCTCCCCTTTCCCATCGCTCTCTCTCTCTCTCTCTCTCTCTCTCTCTCTCTTCTCTTCTCCCTCTCTCTCAAAATAGACATAAATCTTCTCTTCAGCCTCTCAGAGATGGCCTTCCTCAAGGCTCCGTCCTCCGTCCTGTACTCTTCTCAGTTTATAAATATTATCTTCCTTTAGTTCAAGGTGTGGCCGACTTGGAATGCAGATGAACTGTGCGCGCTAGTCATACCTTATTAATGACGTAGGTTTTGGCATTGCAAGTAAGTATTAATCAATTAGATAGTAGCATAAGTAAAATCGTGTAAGTTTTAATTCAAATAAAGCCAAATGAGTGATAATAGCCGACGAAAAAATCAGACAGTTCTGGCCAAAGTGTTGAAGAAATGAATCGCCATGAAGATTTAGTAGTTATTGACACTTTATAATTCATCGTGTCCGATCATGTACGAAGTTACGTAAAACGGTTTAGAAAAGATATATCCCCCCCCCCCCCCCCCTTCCCCCGAAAATCTTAAGCACCCATTCGCGCAAGACGTTTTTCTATGCTTACATTGAATCTCACGTAAATTAGTACAACTCTGCTATATGGGACTCAGCAAATGAACGTATCCTGAAACTACCATGTACTCTTCATAGAAATGCTGTTTCATTCTGTTAAGATAATTGCCATCATCGTTTTCTGACTACACAACCTCATGTATTCTTCCATCTAGACTGTAACTAAAATACAACAAAACTGTATGTAATATGTTCAGACTGATCTTAATGCGCGCTCCTTCAGAATACATGAATTTCCGTTCAACGAGGATCGTCAGGGTTACAAAATGATGTTGCTCTTTGATCTGTTCGATAATTAAGTCTTCAGTACCAGGGGCGGATCAGATATGATTGGAAGGCGATGGGGGTCATGGGGCGAAGGAGAGGAGCTTTGTTATGAGCGTAGTTGTGAAAACAGTAGCAGTAGCGTTTCATGAAACGCCGTATTAACCGTTTGTCGTTTTTTTTTTTTTTTTTTTAAAGAATATATTAATAAAGTTCAACAACAGCCGTCGACTTTTCATACACGTTCGTAGGACCTATTTCAGAAAATAAAAAAAAAATCCCCGAAAAATATTTTCTCATGAAAACAATACAAAACTTAATGCAGAGTTAATTTGCCTCTTTCAGCAAACCAACCATATACGATTTTCACTTTGGCATGTCAGTCACCAATCCCTTAAGAACGTGAGAAAGAAATACAGGATGAAAGGAGGCATGAACAAAAAGGAAAGAAGAAAGAAAGAAAAAGAAAAGCAAAAAAAAACCGGCAGCAACAACAACAGAAGTAACTCGAACAGCAAGGATTCAAAACAAAAATCAAATAAAAATGAATTCAAAACAAAAACTACGCACACACACACACACACGCGCGCGCGCGCGCACGCACACACACACACACACACACACACACACACACACACACACACACACACACACACAAAATACCCGTAGACCCACTCCTCTCCCTCCTTCACCCTCTCTCCACCTCAACACGAGTTGCGCGTCGCTCGCTCGCGCTTTCTGCGTGTCGTCAGCCTTTGCTGTCGAATCAGGTCACGGTACAAAACCTGTCAGGTTGGGAGAGAGCGAGACTTGAGCTTAGTCAAAGCAGACGACAAAGCTTTCTGCATGTGAGAGGAAAAACTGCAGTTGTTTACTATTCAGCAACAATTTGGCGACGCTCAAGTGTTGCTGCAGGAAAAAATAATCAACGATTTTCAGGGGAAATTCTGAAATTAGATTGTGATTAATCTTTACGTTCAGAATAGAACTTGAGTCCAACCGGTTAGGTTGTTTATAGGCGTGGGTGTATGTTGTTCATTCAACTGGTGCGTTTTAATCCAGTTGGTTTGCGTTTGGTGGTGTATGTGTTTGCCTCAACCTTGCCTTCACCGATCAATTACCTGGCCTCTTCACAAGGTACGTTGCAGACGTCTTGCTGTTGGTTCGGTGCACCAGATGTGTTTTGTGTGTTTTCTGTACAGTAATTTGCGTGTTATTGATGAGGTTTGCGTTTTGATGTATTAGTTTATTTGTATACGCTATTGAACAGTATCCTTCTGCGCTTCTCTCTCTCTCTCTCTCTCTCTCTCTCTCTCTCTCTCTCTCTCTCTCTCTTTATTCATGTTTAAAGATTCTTGGGTAGAAGAAGCACCCCTCAATTAACAAGAAGATTTAATGAAGAATGGATCAAAACACAATTTAATAAAAATGTAATACCTCCAAGAAATAATACGCTACAACACACTTCACACCTGGCGGCTTCTGTGGAACCGCATTTCACCCTCCTTATTTCAGCACACATACAACTTTAAAAGGCACATTCATACCCACTAATGACCGAATTACCATCTGCTCTAACTCTCTCTCCTTCCCTCTCTTCCCCTCAACACGTTCCTCCCTCTGTCGTCTGTCTGTCTGTCTCTCTCTTCTCTGTGAATGGTCACTTTCATCTTAGTTCGAAGAGCGTGCTTGCTTGTCAAGTGTAAAATTTGTCTTTCTACAGGTTGGGGACAAACTGTTCATGTTGTTTTTTTCTTTTTCCAAAATTGTGTATAATGTTTGATTGGTGATAATGTTTATGGTAAATTCTAATTACGATCTTCAATTAACCTTTATTCATGAATAATATGATGACCTCCCCTACCCTTGTTTTCTTTGGTCCTGGTCTTGTCTGTCATGTCTCTCTCTGTCTGTTCTTATCCTCTGCATTCTTCTGTTGTACTGTTTCTCTCTCTCACTCTCTCCTCTCACTCTCTCTTCACCTGCTCTCTTCCAAGGACTTGATGTCGTCTGTTCTTTTGTGTTACGATTTCCCTGTCTATTTATGCGTTTATGTTGTTTTACTTTAATCAGATAGTTTTGCTGATGTTATTATGTATTTTATATGTATTTCCTTTTTGGGCCGATGTAAAAAGCCATTTGTGCTTATTCGTTTTCCCTCATTAAAAGATATCGTCGTCGTTCGTCGTTCGTCTCTTCTCTCTCTCTCTCTTCTCTCTCTCTCTCTCTCTCTCTCTCTCTCCGTACGTTTTCAGCTTGCATTGTGAGATTTCAAAGTCAGGTGGTTCAAATCCGTCATTTACCATCGACATACAACAGTGAGGAAAATAAGAGAGGGTGTGGGGTGGGATGGGCGGAGACGATAAGAGACAAAATCCTTTATTTGCGAGGATAACAGCTAAGGACCGCTGCGCTTTATTTTTACATCCAGTCCACGCCCATGGTAGGGTCCACAATGTAGAACAACTGAGGCAATAGATAAATAAACATGCAAAATGACAGAGAGAGAGAGAGTATTCTGAGATTATTGTCTAATAACCTCGATTGGATCATCTTCCACCAAAAACAGTCCCGGATATAAGTCACTCCTTGTGTAGGCTATACCAGCCCTGTAGATTTCAGGTCTTCACAGTGAGAGCTCCAACTCCAACAAAATGTTTAATACATTCAGAAAGGTCAGTCCAGGGCAGATCTGGTTTTAACAAAGCTGGACAAGAAAGTATGCGACTTTCAATTCAGCGGCTACAAGCTCACGTGGTGGTGTTCAGTGAGGATACATTTGAAGTTTTCCAACACATGCAAGAGCAGGAAACGGTTTCAACGGGTTTTTTGTTTGTTTGGTTGGTTGGTTGTTTTTTTTGTTGTTGTTGCTTTTTTTGCGGAGGTGTGGGTGTATCTTTTTCGGGTGGAGGTCTAATTAATGCTGCTGGTTAAGCACAGTCTTTCCTACCTGGCGGGAATTGCTGTGTGCAGTAGCGACAGAGCGAACTGTCACTTTGCTGTTGCTTTCAAACCAATCCGGTTTAGAAGTGGGGTAACAGTATTTCAGCTTTGCATAGTGTGTGGGTTTGGTTTAGCCTACAAATAAATATCAAAGGTTAGGTCATCGCCCAGAACAGAAGGCCACATGTTGCCAGCAAAGCTTGTACACATCGTCCCAGCCGTTTGTTTTATAGGACAGCGATAGTTCAGTACAATCCCGGATCCCGTACAATAAGTGGAAGCATGATATGTGTAGCACTGTTTTGTATACTGTAAATTTCATCTTTGGGAACCCCCCAAAACCAGAAAATGTAGTCTAATAGCATTCTTTGTGGTTCAAAGCGCGTGTTCCTAAATATACCAGGTAGTCATGATTCCTTCAGAACCATTTTGATCGATCGCCATCGAACGATGTTATGATGTTGTTGTTTTTTTCTTGAGTTACATTCGGTGGAACTGTGTCTGTCAGAATGCATTAGTGACGTGTTTTTCTTGTCGTCAAAGTGCTGGCATGGCCGAACAGCGATCTGTTGTTGTGAACTGTATGGATATGTAAGAGTCCGTTTTGAAGAAGACCGTTATGGATTTGTTTTAAGATTGAAATTTGTCACTAGACCGCCAAACGAATGAACTTACACATGATGATATAAAGGCAACGACTTACAACCCTGAAGTTTCATATGTGTGTGCATTCTCGTGTGTTTAGCGGCTAGGTAACACAACTTTTTACACCTTTCATGAGTTTGTTATTAATTTTTATTTCTTCATCTTCATAGGTGCTTCATTGCCGAAAACCCAAAGGAAAAGTCACTAATAATTTAAAACATTTTTGTTATAACCGATAACTGTAGTGTTAAAGGGCCCGAATGTTTGGTTTTTTTAACGAAATTTAATTGCGACCAGAATCCTCCGCAATCAACAACATCGAAAAGAGCAAGGGTGAAGAGCACAAGTGTTCCGTTGTGTGCTGGGCACGACAGTGAGTGCGGCAGAGTACAGCTGGTTGATTTCGTTGAGATAATAATGCTTTCTCATCAGCTTGTGGTGACGTTAGCATTCTCTCTCTCTCTCTCTCTCTCTCTCTCTCTCTCTCTCTCTCTCTCTCTCTCTCTCTCTCCTCCCTCTCTCTCTCTCTTCTTCTCCTCTCTCTCTCTCTCTCTCTCTCTCTCTCTCTCTCTCTCTCATAGAAGTACGAGTACTGTGCAGTAATCGCTTGACTTATCGGCAATTACAGATATGTACGATGTTTCCGCACTAGTTATGCCAGTGAATGATACCATTCATTCTTCTGACTCGGTGAGGAAAAGTGCTTCACCTTGGACAACTGTAGTTTGTTTCTTGATAATGCCGTTGCCATCATCATCCTCTTCCTGGCGCGGTCTCCACCAACAATCCCAAATATACAGCGAACATCATCATATAGTCATATGTTCAACCAACTTACAAGGAAGTTGTGTGTGTGTGTGTGTGGTGTAGTGTGTGTGTGTGTGTGTGTGTGTGTGTGTGTGTGTGTGTGTGCACGCGCCGCGCACGCGTGCGTGTGTGTGTGTGTATGAGAAAGGATGGGCTTTTCTGTCTCGTTTTTCTTTTATCCTTCCCCCACTGCCGCCCCTGTGTGAATCATGTACATCATAATCGTGTGTGTTAATCTTTTTCTATCATTTTTCCTCTCTTCCTATTTTTAAATCAAATCGCATAACGTAGCTTACCAAGGACAGATTGGAAGAATAGGCTCTGCCGAAAATCTCCATCCTTTTTCTGAATTCTGAGTTTTCTCTTCTCTCCCTCTCTCTCTCTCTCTCTCCCTCTCTCTCTCTCTCTCTCTTCCTTCCCTCCATCCATTCCTCCCTCCCTCCTCCCCTCAACACACACACACAAACACAACACCAACACCCACACCACACCACACCACACCACACCACTTGTGCGTGTGAACATACAGAGAGAGACTAAACACGTACAGTCATGTCTTCTCTATAAGCGAAGTCTCCCGCAGTTGTAAGAGCAGACACACAAGCCACATCGGAATCTGTGGAAGTGCATTAGCACAGCATGGACGAAGGGTATTGCGGCGTGTCCATTGATTCAGGCAAGACGTCCAGCGCGATAGCGACACAGCTTGGTGAATCATGAGCCAGGGACTGCGGGCGACCAGTCAAATATGAATTCGGTTTTCCATGAAATGTATCCCAGAACAACAGCGCGAGCACATTCCACCAGATACTTTTTTTAACAGAGGAAGGTTTAAGTCGTTAGTTTTAAGAACCTATTCCACCAAGTCTTGTGTTAGTGTTTTATTGTTCTCAAAGGGAGTAGAACAACATAAAACAGCTCATCAGGTTACACATTTACGCTTAGGTAGCATATTTACCTAGATAATTCAGTGAGAATGTATGCGCGCGCGTGTGTGTGTGTGTTTTGTGTGTTGTGATGTGGTGTGTTGTGTGTGTGTGTGTGTGTGGTGTGTGTGTGTGTGTTTATAGCTCAGATCTTACAACGCAAACCTGAAACGGTGATAAACATCGTCATGAATCATCCAAGTGTGTGTGTGTGTGTGTCTGTCTGTCTGTCTGTTTATAGATCAGACCTTACAACGCAAACCTGAAACGGTGATAAACATCACCATAAATCATCCATTTTGTGTTTGTGTGTGTGTGTGTGTGTGTGGTGTGTGTAGGGGATGTTTTTTCCAGTGTGTAAGGAAGGACGCAGGGGGTCATAATGAACATGTTGATCATGTTGTGAAACGGGGAGCAAGAAGCTTTTCAAACTCGGTTGAATTTTCGTGCAGTTTAATTTTAACACAGACGGAAGTCTGGAGTCTAATAGAATTTTTTTTTTTAATCGGCGGTTTTTTTCACACTTGGGATCTGCATTCTTTTTACTTAATGCACGAGCATCTACTAGGACCATTGAAAGTTCACTTCAAGCCAGCTTTGAATTCTCCTGTCACAAAGTATCGTTAACGAATGAAGTGGATATGAATAAATACGTGATGTTTGAACGCCTCACACTTTGCTGCGAATGAAACCCTGAACATATGTTGACGGTTTCAGATGTTAATTCATTTTTGACAAATCTGAAACTGGCCAGTTACCTTTCGAATCGTCCAGTCGACGGTTTCTTGCCACTCTCACACTTCTTTCCCTCCCTTCGTCTCCTGTCTCTCCC
>CM065721.1:17531909-17559409 GCA_033310375.1 Conus canariensis
AAAAGTGGTTTTCCCATTGGGGCCCAAATGATCTGAAAGGTTTGGGGCCCCTTTTGGCCACATGGCTAAAGGGGGGTTTCCCCCCATTGGGCCCCGGCCAAAAGGGTTTTCCCCTTGGCCAGATACCAATGGTTTTCCCAACTGGCCAAAAAGACCTGAACGGGTTGTCCCCTTGGGGGCCACAGACCGCGCTGTTTTCCCCATTTTGGGCCCGGGGCCTGCAAAGGTTGTCCCCCTGGCCACAGCCGCCGGGGTTTCCCACTGGCCCATGCCTGAATGGTTGTCCCCATTGGCCGAACCTTTACCCTGGTT
Source organism: Conus canariensis (assembly GCA_033310375.1). NCBI lineage: Eukaryota > Metazoa > Mollusca > Gastropoda > Neogastropoda > Conidae > Conus > Conus canariensis. The sequence continues at coordinate 17,532,222 of CM065721.1, forward strand.
TTTCCCCCATTGCCACATGACCTAAAAAGGTTTCCCCATGGCCCATACCCCCACGGGTTTTTCCCCATTGGCACATGCCTGACACGGTTGCCCCCTTGGCCACATGCCTGCCCCGGGGTTTTTCCCCTTGGCCCATGCCGCACTGGTTGTCCCCCCGGGCCCCCCTGACCTGACCGGGTTTTTTCCCCATTGGCCTTTTTCCCTACAGGGTTGTCCCCCTTCCCCCATGCCCCACACTGGTTGTCCCCACGGGGCCAAAGGGCCCAAAAAAGTTTTCCCCCCATTGGCTTACTGAAAGTGGTGTCCCATTGGCCACATGATAAATTTTTCCCCTTGGGCCCAAAAACCGAAACCGTTTTCCCCTTTGGGCCCGCCAAGGGGGCTTTTTCCCCTTGCCAAAAGACCTGAAGTTATTGTCCCCATTGGCCACTCCTTTTAAATGTTTTCCCCGGGGGAATTACCTAAAGGGTTTCCCCATTGGCCCATGACCGAAAGTTGTTGTTTCCCTTTGGCCCATACCAAACTGGTTTCCCCATTGGCCAAGACCTGAAAGTGGGCCCCCTTGGCCGTACCTGAAAGGGCTTTTCCCCTTTTTGGCCCTTTGACCAAATGGGTGGATTTTTAAAAGGGGAAATCCCCTCAACGTTGTGACCCATGTCCTTGATGTGGAAAAAAACCCCAGGACTTTTGGCCCCACGGCCCACCAGGGGCGGGTCTGTCGGGGGGCAATAACAAAAAGGAGAAACTCTTTTTTCCCAAAGGTGGGGGTAACCTGTACTACTCTTCTTGTCCCTTTGTAACCCCTAGGCTCTTTTTTAATGTTCCTCAAACGTTTCCCTGGAAACCAGACATGTACGAGGGGACTTGAAGCAGGTTGTTTCCTGGAGTTGCAACGTTCGCCGGAAACGAAATCGGTTAATTACAATAAAAAACAACCCGGGTTGGCACGTTCATGCGGACGGCTGCCCTTTTGGAAAAGAAAAACACATTGTAGAAAGTCAAACCAAAACTGCGGGCGAAACCGTGCCACGGCCCATCTCTCATGAAAACACTGCAACACGTAAGAACACACATCATTGTCAAAATCTGGGAGGTTGGTTCTCGAAATCTTGATCTTGACAGTACCGTGGTTGGATGCTGCGTTCAAAATACCCGAGGTGTTACACAAAAACGTCACATGCCACACACACATGTATGCATTCAAGATACAACAAGGATGCGTACATACATACATGTCTGCATACAAATACATACATACAACATACAAAAACACAAACTATATACAAAAAAATACTGCATACACACATATTTCACACATATGTTACATACATATATGCGCCGTACATACGTACGAACAACGTTGTAGGTACGCACATACATACAAAAACATGCATACATACATATATACATAGCCCTACATACATACATACATACGTACGTACGTACGTACGGTTACATATATACACACTAATAAGGCATCTGTGTGTGCAAGCAGCATGCCAGCATACATACATACATACATACATTGCTGAAAAAGTAGGGCTTGGAGTGGTTGAATATCGTGGTGTTTTTGCAAAAAACTCATTCTTATTACCGGCCCTTCGACTTCCTGATTCCGCAATGTACAATCACACAGGCGGCCGAAGGAACTGCTTACAAATGGCTTTTCCATCTCTTACCCCACACTACGCCTGCACAGTGGGGACCCTCACACCCAGTGCAACATTGACAGCAAACAGGCCGTGCAAAGAAGACCTGCACTAACTATAAGCATATGAAGAGTAGCCCAGCTTGGATGACGCCCCGACAACGTAGATGTCATCCCCCACCGTTGCAGTACCTCAAGTCATGCCGAAAATCGCATTGACTTCTTCCCCCAGCCACCACAGAGAGGACTGTGCTGCCAAAAGCAGCTCTGGTAGCGGACACCCTTGACTTACTCAAGCCGTGGGTGCCACCTATAACGTAAAGGTAAATCGGACAGTATGCTGGAATAGTAGGTGGCGTTTTTGCCCCTCTCCACATCTGTCCCTAGGAAGTGTGTTGTGTGTGTGTGTGTGGTGGGTGTTTTGGAGTGAACGGGGGTGTTCTGTGTAATTGCGCATGCCGGGAACAGTTAGTCCTTTGGAGCGAAAAGCAACTAGAAGTGTCTCCTAATAAAACCCACAAAGTAGGCAAACAATTCTCACCATCTTAACTCTTTTTTTTTTCCATTTGCTATTCCTGGCCTTTCTACATCCGCAACTCATATAGCGGGGGAATATCAGCAAAATGACTGTGACCATCTAATAGACGAAGTGGTGAAAACTTCTTGGGTCAAATAAGACCGGTATATTTGAGCTTCTGAGGACACCGCTCTCCCCTATTCGAACGTTCTATTCGTTCGTGATCGGCTGCTTTCGTTCCCAGCAAACGTGAACAATCTTATTGCCACGTCCAATGTGTCTCGATCAAACCCGTCCTATAGTATCGTTTTCATGAAAACTTGCACAACCCAAACAGGAGCAAGCAAGCTGCACCCCTCTGATTAAGGGCAACAGGTATGTCGGTACCACCCGACACGAGGCTGGGGTAGGTGACCTTGCGCTTGGCAACCCACAGGTTTCGCCTATTTGGCTTTCAGTGAGTGACGCAGCTCGCTTTGCCTGCTGTCATGCTGTGGCCTTATTACCGGCCACAGGCCTTGACCACAGTGTAACATCGATAGACAGATAGACACAGCGATCTGCCTCTGTGTGTGTTTTAACACAGTGGGATCTCTCTCTCTCTCTCTCCCCTCCTCTCTCTCTTCCCTCTCTCTTTTTTTCTTTTTGTGTGTGTGTGTGTGTGTTGTATAGCCTGTTTATCCCTGTGTGTCCCTTCGCGTTCAGTTCCTTTGACTGACTGACTGAAACTCATTTATTGTCAGAGTAATCTTTGGTATATTTTACCAAATGAAGATATACACTGTGACCATGTCAAAGAACACGAACAGCTCCTATCTCTCTGATGAACAAGTCCGTCAAACCATCAGCAGCACATCGGACCGTATGGGAATCTGCTGGCCGCCGCACAGAAAAGGAAACTGCCTTGTATGACCATGTAACAAGATCCAGTAAACTGCTTTAGCAACAACAACAACAACAACAAGAAGTCCTCCAGGGAACCTTGGTGGAGACAGACAAGGAGAAGAAAAAGAAAACAGCAACAACAGTAACAACAACAATGATGGACTGACATCAGTGCAAAGGATGGACGGGAAACCATTGCAGAGCCCTAGGCATTACCACACCACAGAGCTGGGGGAAATTGGTGTACAGTTTTTCAGCACTGCACTCCAGGGACTATTCAGAAGAAGTCAGGTGGAGAAAAGCCTTGAATTTTAAAGGTTTACTGGAAAGAATGGCAATTTCAACACATTCACATTTGAGAAAGTAATCATCAGGAAAACTGGCGCTTTCTTCTTCCCTCCCCTTCCCATCGCTCTCTCTCTCCCCTCTCTCTCTCTCTCTCTCAAAAATAGACATAAATCTTCTCTTCAGCCTCTCAGAGATGGCCTTCCTCAAGGCTCCGTCCTCCGTCCTGTACTCTTCTAGTTTATAAATATTATCTTCCTTTAGTTCAAGGTGTGGCCGACTTGGAATGCAGATGAACTGGTGCGCGCTAGTCATACCTTATTAATGAGTAGGTTTTGGCATTGCAAGTAAGTTATTAATCAATTAGATAGTAGCATAAGTAAAATCGTGTAAGTTTTAATTCAAATAAAGCCAAATGAGTGATAATAGCCGACGAAAAAATCAGACAGTTCTGGCCAAAGTGTTGAAGAAATGAATCGCCATGAAGATTTAGTAGTTTATTGACACTTTATATTCATCGTGTCCGATCATGTACGAAGTTACGTAAAACGGTTTAGAAAAGAATATTTATCCCCCCCCCCCCCCCCTTCCCCCGAAAATCTTAAGCACCCATTCGCGCAAGACGTTTTTCTATGCTTACATTGAATCTCGCGTAAATTAGTACAACTCTGCTATATGGGACTCAGCAAATGAACGTATCCTGAAACTACCATGTACTGTTCATAGAAATGCTGTTTCATTCTGTTAAGATAATTGCCATCATCGTTTTCTGACTACACAACCTCATGTATTCTTCCATCTAGACTGTAACTAAAATACAACAAAACTGTATGTAATATGTTCAGATGATCTTAATGCGCGCTCCTTCAGAATACATGAATTTCGTTCAACGAGGATCGTCAGGGTTACAAAATGATGTTGCTCTTATGATCTGTTCGATAATTAAGTCTTCAGTACCAGGGGCGGATCAGATATGATTGGAAGGCGATGGGGGTCATGGGGCGAAGGAGAGGAGCTTTGTTATGAGCGTAGTTGTGAAAACAGTAGCAGTAGCGTTTCATGAAACGCCGTATTAACTGTTTGTCGTTTTTTTTTTTTTTTTTTTTTTTAATTTAAAGAATATATTAATAAAGTTCAACAACAGCCGTCGACTTTTCATACACGTTCGTAGACCTTTTCAGAGAAAATAAAAAAAATCCCCGAAAAATATTTTCTCAGTGAAAACAATACAATACTTAATGCAGAGTTAATTTGCCTCTTTCAGCAAACCAACCATATACGATTTTCACTTTGGCATGTCAGTCACCAATCCCTTAAGAACGTGAGAAGAAATACAGGATGAAAGGAGGCATGAACAAAAAGGAAAGAAAGAAAAAGAAAAGCAAAAAAAACCGGCAGCAACAACAACAGAAGTAACTCGAACAGCAAGGATTCAAAACAAAAATCAAATAAAAATGAATTCAAAACAAAAACTACGCACACACACACACACACCGCGCGCGCGCGCGCGCGCGCACACACACACACACACACACACACACACACACACACACACACACACACAAAATACCCGTAGACCCACTCCTCTCCCTCCTTCACCCTCTCTCCACCTCAACACGAGTTGCGCGTCGCTCGCTCGCGCTTTCTGCGTGTCGTCAGCCTTTGCTGTCGAATCAGGTCACGGTACAAAACCTGTCAGGTTGGGAGAGAGCGAGACTTGAGCTTAGTCAAAGCAGACGACAAAGCTTTCTGCATGTGAGAGGAAAAACTGCAGTTGTTTACTATTCAGCAACAATTTGCGACGCTCAAGTGTTGCTGCAGGAAAAAATAATCAACGATTTTCAGGGGAAATTCTGAAATTAGATTGTGATTAATCTTTACGTTCAGAATAGAACTTGAGTCCAACCGGTTAGGTTGTTTATAGGCGTGGGTGTATGTTGTACATTCAACTGGTGCGTTTTAATCCAGTTGGATTGCGTTTGGTGGTGTATGTGTTTGCCTCAACCTTGCCTTCACCGATCAATTACCTGGCCTCTTCACAAGGTACGTTGCAGACGTCTTGCTGTTGGTTCGGTGCACCAGATGTGTTTTGTGGTTTTCTGTACAGTAGTTTGCGTGTTATTGATGAGGTTTGCGTTTTTTGATGTATTAGTTTATTTGTATACGCTATTGAACAGTATCCTTCTGCGCTCTCTCTCTCTCTCTCCTCTCTTCTCTCTCTCTTCTCTCTCTCCGTACGTTTTCAGCTTGCATTGTGAGATTTCAAAGTCAGGTGGTTCAAATCCGTCATTTACCATCGACATACAACAGTGAGGAAAATAAGAGAGGGTGTGGGGTGGGATGGGCGGAGACGATAAGAGACAAAATCCTTTATTTGCGAGGATAACAGCTAAGGACCGCTGCGCTTTATTTTTACATCCAGTCCACGCCCATGGTAGGGTCCACAATGTAGAACAACTGAGGCAATAGATAAATAAACATGCAAAATGACAGAGAGAGAGAGAGTATTCTGAGATTATTGTCTAATAACCTCGATTGGATCATCTTCCACCAGAAACAGTCCCGGATATAAGTCACTCCTTGTGTAGGCTATACCAGCCCTGTAGATTTCAGGTCTTCACAGTGAGAGCTCCAACTCCAACAAAATGTTTAATACATTCAGAAAGGTCAGTCCAGGGCAGATCTGGTTTTAACAAAGCTGGACAAGAAGAGTATGCGACTTTCAATTCAGCGGCTACAAGCTCACGTGGTGGTGTTCAGTGAGGATACATTTGAAGTTTTCCAACACATGCAAGAGCAGGAAACGGTTTCAACGGGTTTTTTGTTTGTTTGGTTGGTTGGTTGTTTTTTTTTGTGTTGTTGCTTTTTTTGCGGAGGTGTGGGTGTATCTTTTTCGGGTGGAGGTCTAATTAATGCTGCTGGTTAAGCACAGTCTTTCCTACCTGGCGGGAATTGCTGTGTGCAGTAGCGAAACCTGTCACTTTGCTGTTGCTTTCAAACCAATCACGGTTTAGAAGTGGGGTAACAGTATTTCAGCTTTGCATAGTGTGTGGGTTTGGTTTAGCCTACAAATAAATATCAAAGGTTAGGTCATCGCCCAGAACAGAAGGCCACATGTTGCCAGCAAAGCTTGTACACATCGTCCCAGCCGTTTGTTTTATAGGACAGCGATAGTTCAGTACAATCCCGGATCCCGTACAATAAGTGGAAGCATGATATGTGTAGCACTGTTTTGTATACTGTAAATTTCATCTTTGGGAACCCCCCAAAACCAGAAAATGTAGTCTAATAGCATTCTTTGTGGTTCAAAGCGCGTGTTCCTAAATATACCAGGTAGTCATGATTCCTTCAGAACCATTTTGATCGATCGCCATCGAACGATGTTATGATGTTGTTGTTTTTTTCTTGAGTTACATTCGGTGGAACTGTGTCTGTCAGAATGCATTAGTGACGTGTTTTTCTTGTCGTCAAAGTGCTGGCATGGCCGAACAGCGATCTGTTGTTGTGAACTGTATGGATATGTAAGAGTCCGTTTTGAAGAAGACCGTTATGGATTTGTTTTAAGATTGAAATTTGTCACTAGACCGCCAAACGAATGAACTTACACATGATGATATAAAGGCAACGACTTACAACCCTGAAGTTTCATATGTGTGTGCATTCTCGTGTGTTTAGCGGCTAGGTAACACAACTTTTTACACCTTTCATGAGTTTGTTATTAATTTTTATTTCTTCATCTTCATAGGTGCTTCATTGCCGAAAACCCAAAGAAAAGTCACTAATAATTTAAAACATTTTTGTTATAACCGATAACTGTAGTGTTAAAGGGCCCGAATGTTTGGTTTTTTTTAACGAAATTTAATTGCGACCAGAATCCTCCGCAATCAGCAACATCGAAAAGAGCAAGGGTGAAGAGCACAAGTGTTCCGTTGTGTGCTGGGCACGACAGTGAGTGCGGCAGAGTACAGCTGGTTGATTTCGTTGAGATAATAATGCTTTCTCATCAGCTTGTGGTGACGTTAGCATTCTCTCTCTCTCTCTCTCTCTCTCTCTCCTCTCTCTCTCTCTCTCTCTCTCTCTCTCTCCCTCCCTCCTCTCTCTCTCTTTCTTTCTCTCTCTCTCTCTCTCTCTCTCTCTCTCTCTCTCTCTCTCTCTCATAGAAGTACGAGTACTGTGCAGTAATCGCTTGACTTATCGGCAATTACAGATATGTACGATGTTTCCGCACTAGTTATGCCAGTGAATGATACCATTCATTCTTCTGACTCGGTGAGGAAAAGTGCTTCACCTGGACAACTGTAGTTTGTTTCTTGATAATGCCGTTGCCATCATCATCCTCTTCCTGGTCGCGGTCTCCACCAACAATCCCAAATATACAGCGAACATCATCATATAGTCATATGTTCAACCAACTTACAAGGAAGTTGTGTGTGTGTGTGTGTGTGTGTGAGTGTGTGTGTGTGTGTGTGTGTGTGTGTGTGTGTGTGTGTGTGCACGCGCACGCGTGCGTGTGTGTGTGTGTATGAGAAAGGATGGGCTTTTCTGTCTCGTTTTTCTTTTATCCTTCCCCCACTGCCGCCCCTGTGTGAATCATGTACATCATAATCGTGTGTGTTAATCTTTTTCTATCATTTTTCCTCTCTTCCTATTTTTAAATCAAATCGCATAACGTAGCTTACCAAGGACAGATTGGAAGAATAGGCTCTGCCGAAAATCTCCATCCTTTTTCTGAATTCTGAGTTTCTCTCTCTCTCTCTCTCTCTCTCTCTCTTCCTCTCCCTCTCTCTCTCTCTTCTCTCTCCTTCCCTCCATCCATTCCTCCCTCCCTCTCCCTCAACACACACACCACAACACAACACCACACCACACCACACCACACCACACCACTTGTGCGTGTGAACATACAGAGAGAGACTAAACACGTACAGTCATGTCTTCTCTATAAGCGAAGTCTCCCGCAGTTGTAAGAGCAGACACACAAGCCAATCGGAATCTGTGGAAGTGCATTAGCACAGCATGGACGAAGGGTATTGCGGCGTGTCCATTGATTCAGGCAAGACGTCCAGCGCGATAGCGACACAGCTTGGTGAATCATGAGCCAGGGACTGCGGGCGACCAGTCAAATATGAATTCGGTTTTCCATGAAATGTATCCCAGAACAACAGCGCGAGCACATTCCACCAGATACTTTTTTTAACAGAGGAAGGTTTAAGTCGTTAGTTTTAAGAACCTATTCCACCAAGTCTTGTGTTAGTGTTTTATTGTTCTCAAAGGGAGTAGAACAACATAAAACAGCTCATCAGGTTACACATTTACGCTTAGGTAGCATATTTACCTAGATAATTCAGTGAGAATGTATGCGCGCGCGTGTGTGTGTGTTGTGTGTGTCTGTGAATTGTGTGTGTGTGGTGTGTGTGTGTGTGTGTGTGTGTGTGTGTGTTTATAGCTCAGATCTTACAACGCAAACCTGAAACGGTGATAAACATCGTCATGAATCATCCAAGTGTGTGTGTGTGTGTCTGTCTGTCTGTCTGTTTATAGATCAGACTTTACAACGCAAACCTGAAACGGTGATAAACATCACCATAAATCATCCATGTGTTGTGTGTGTGTGTGTGTGTGTGTGTGTGTGTGTGTGTGAGGGGATGTTTTTTCCAGTGTGTAAGGAAGGACGCAGGGGGTCATAATGAACATGTTGATCATGTTGTGAAACGGGGAGCAAGAAGCTTTTCAAACTCGGTTGAATTTTCGTGCAGTTTAATTTTAACACAGACGGAAGTCTGGAGTCTAATAGAATTTTTTTTTTAATCGGCGGTTTTTTTCACACTTGGGATCTGCATTCTTTTTACTTAATGCACGAGCATCTACTAGGACCATTGAAAGTTCACTTCAAGCCAGCTTTGAATTCTCCTGTCACAAAGTATCGTTAACGAATGAAGTGGATATGAATAAATACGTGATGTTTGAACGCCTCACACTTTGCTGCGAATGAAACCCTGAACATATGTTGACGGTTTCAGATGTTAATTCATTTTTGACAAATCTGAAACTGGCCAGTTACCTTTCGAATCGTCCAGTCGACGGTTTCTTGCCACTCTCACACTTCTTTCCCTCCCTTCGTCTCCGTGTCTCTCCCTCTCTCCTTCTCTGTTTCTGTCTCTGTCTGTCTGCCTGCCTGCCTGTCTGTCTGTCTGTCTGTGTCTCTCTCTTTCTCTGCGTCTGTCTGAATCTGTCTGAATTTTCGTCTCTGTCTGTCTGTGTCTGTATATCCGTCAGTCCGTCTGTCTGTCTCTCTCTCTGTATCATTATATACTAAATACACACGCGCGCGCGCGCGCGCGCACACACACACACACGCGCACACACACACACACACACACACACACACACACACACACACATTGTATGTATGTGTTCTCTCTCTTACTCTCTGTCTCTCTTTCTGTATTATATTACATACTGTGCGCACATATACGCACGCGCGCGTGCACACACGCACACACACACAGACACGCATGCACGCACGCACACACGCACATGTGTATATATGTGTGTATGTATGTATCTCTCTCTCTCTCGCTCTCGCTCTTCCCCTCCTTCTCTCTCTCTCTCTCTCTCTCTCTCTCTCTCTCTCTCTCTCTCTCTCTCTCTCTCTCTCTCTCTCCATACCCTTTCTTCTTTTTCTTTTTTTTGTGTGGAAGAGTCGTAGTTTTAATGACGGCACAATTGTTAACTTGCACTTCCCCCCAAGTACTTCTTTGCGTTATATATTATATATATATAGATATATAGATATATATACATAACATATATATATATATATATATATATATATACATAACATATATATATATATTGTGTGTGTGTGTGTATATAATATATATATATGTAATGTTATACATTCCTGTGCTTTCTTTGCTCGTGTGATAGCATACCACTAAATGCAAAGTGATCTTGAGTCGGAAATCATCAACACAGACGAACGCACTATAAAATGATGAAACGACACACCATCTTTTGAAACCGACATCCATCAAAATGCTGACGTAAACAATGACAGCTTCGTCAGTGAGCATGCAGTAGACAAACGGAGGCAGTGCACTGGGGACAAGCCGGATCCACAACAACCGTTAGCATGTCAGCAGTCCCTTGGCGGTGTCCTGGACCCATTTAGAACGATCAATACTGCACTACCTGCTGAAAGGTGTATGTCCTACATCCATTTAGAGCGACCAGTACCGCATCAAGTCTGTGTTTCCACCAGATGAAAGGTTCTGTACCAGACCCATCTGAAACAACCAGTACTGCATCAGGCTTCTGTCTTTCTTCCAGGTTTCCGTTGTCAGTCATTGTCTGGTGTACTCTGTCGACATGCAGTGACTGTTGCTGTCAGTCTTCCTTATATATGTGAAAGGGGGGGGGGGGGGGAGGACTTGACTTTCTTGTACCCTCTGTGATATTTGTTATGTGGGTGAACATTTTTAATCAGAAAGTAAACTTTAGCGATTAGAAAGCAAAAGTGTGAAACAGACAGCAGAGTTACTGAAGAAAAATATCCGTTATACAAATATAGACACAAACCAGAGTGCACAAGTATCCTTATTTAATGCACTATAACGAAAGACAAGTGGATTTTCTTACCACCACAATAAGATATTTAGTGTCACAAACAGCCAACATAAAACCGCACAAAGTACTACCCTGCCTTGTCTTCACCTTTTTTTCTTTCTTTTCTTTTTTTTTTTTTTTTTTTTTTTTTTTCTTTTTTTGTTAAGGATCCTCTTCCTCCCCATTCTTTTCTTTGTCAAGGTTAGTGTCAGTTTTCGGCAAGTCGGAACGCTAGTCTCTTCTCTTTCATGCGTGACGCCTCTTGCTTTTACTCTATTGTTGCCGACTGACACAGGACGGGTCGTGGTGGGGGAGGTTGTGGGCCTGGCAGGTGGGACCGAGTTCATGGGAATAGCCAGGGGATCAACTGTTTGGCTGTGTATCGTATTAGGACACAGTGCGTGTGAAAGGTGGGCTTGGCTGTACTGATTTGTTGATGGTGGTGGTGTTTTGAAGCAGTACCGAACAACACTGAAAAGATCCTGCGCGGTTCATGTTGTCAAACAGCAGATGCCACGGAGGTTTGTACGTTGAGGTGTCCTTTCCGAGGGTGCATAAAGTCTGCGGTTCGAATCCTGATTACGTTTGGTGGATTAACAGTGAAGTTTTCTTTGATCGTTCATATCGGTATTCGTACAGATTTGCTGGAGGGTTCAAAATTGTCTGGGTCAGTTTGTGAGGATGCTTGTTCTAAAGATCTAAAACGCCGATTGAAAATCCTGTAATTTGTGTCAGGACTTGGTGAAGTTACCGAAAGAAGCATGCCTAGTTTGTACTGCCTTAGAACGTGGAATTCCCACTGCTGAACGCTGAAGGTAAAACGGTGACATTTATCAACAAAACGAAACGAAAGCAAACAAGCAGACAAAAACATGGGCGGAACCGAGTTAAGCTCGACCATGTTACTTCCCATGAACACAAAAGAAAAAGAGAGATTGTTCCATAAGTGCTGCGTAGCAAAAAGAGACGAATGACTCGGCCTCACACTCCTCGCACATGCTCGTCATAGAAGTTATTCAGAAACTCCCACCACATTTTCTCGTAAGACCAGGGACCGCAGTAATCAGCAAGGAATCCAAATTGCTCATCCATTGAGCGAAATGCTTCCCCTAGCTTCTCACCCTGAAGACTTGGGTGATGACCAGGGTACTGGTCTTTCGGAGAGGCCAGAAACCAAATTCAGATACATGTAGCATGTTTTATCTGAACGAATCCATTTCCCTGACAAACAGTGTACCATTATAGCTTCTGTTGAGAAGAAGAAGCATTGACATGTAAAGAAACACCAACACATGCATGCACGGCAAAAGTAGAAAAGCGATAAGAAATTTTCTCAAAAAGGACCGCGGTGTACTGAGAGGTGACGCGAAACAAAACGATAGCCATACCATACCATACCATACCCATCTCTCTCCTCTCTCTCTCTCTCTCTCTCTCTCTCTCTCTCTCTCCTCTCTCTCTCTCTCTCTCTCCTCTCTCTGCCTCCTTCCATCCCTCTCTCTCTGGCTCTCTCTGTTTTTGTTTTGTCTAGAATCCCTTATTGTGGATAAACGTCAAATTGAACAACAACAACAGCACACAGACACACACACACACACACACACACACACACACACACACACACACCACACACACACACACACACACAACACACACACACACACACACTACACACACACGCACGCACACACACACACATAGACGCACACGCGCGCACACACACACAACACACACACACACACACACACACACACATCACTCACACACACCACACACTACTCACACTCACACACAACCACACAACACACACACACACACACACACACACACACACACACACAACACACTTTAATTACTACTCTCTGACCATAATACCCCATCCACCTCACCCTGTTCTCCCCCATCCATCACTTCCCGCCCCATCCCTTCCCTCTCGAACCCTATTTTGCCAATTGAAAGAAAACAATGGCCATACCATACCATACCCATCTCTCTCTCTCTCTCTCTCTCTCTCTCTCTCTCTCTCGCTCGCTCTGTCTCTGTCTCTCTCTCTCTCTCTCTCTCTCTCTCTCTCTCTTCATCATGGCGCATATTCCCAAGGCAACCAGTTGTTGACAGCACGCGGCCCTCTCAGACCGCGCGTCCCTCATAGTGCAGTGCTGCACGCCACTCCCTCATTACTCCCCACGCCGCTCTGCGCTGTGCAGCGCTGTAGTCTGCCGCTGTACCGTATGTAGACGTGATGCACCCAGCAGGGCCCACCTCCGAGGCCGGCCACGGCTGAATGACGACAGCTCTGGCTACCAATCACAACGAAGTTTATTAACTTCCGCCAGTCACGTAGCACAATATACAACATACGGGGAGGGAAAACGGAGACGAAATGAAAACAATCTAGTTCAGCGTCTTTCCGTGTCAAACGCATTTCCTCTTCGAAACTGATGTTGTCTGTCAGATACAGCGGCCAAAAAAGAACTCTGCCGGTTACATTTAGCCACCGCCCAAAATAGTAATGTCCTCAGATTGGTAGCGAGATTTGTCGGGATTCACTCGCTTGCTCGTCCCACTGTTCATGCTCTCTCTTTCTCTATTTTTTTTTTTCGGGGTGGGGGGATGGGAGAGGGGATGAAAACGGGAAGCAGGATTTGCAAAATTAGGGGGAGGGTGTAGGCGGAGAAGAGGAAATGGTGATTGGGGGGGAGGGGGGGTGTTAGAATGAGAATGAAACTTTGCAGAGGCCGCGTCCCTAGAATGGATAGTGGCAGGGCTGTTTTAGTGTCCATTTGGGAAATGAAGCCTGGCTGGTTGATTTCGTGATGTTGTTTGGTAGTGAGGTAGTTTCTCCTCTTTCTTTGTGTGAGTGAGTGTGCGTGCGTGCGTGCTGTTGGTGTGTGTGTGTGTGTGTGTGTGTGTGAGTGAGTGTGTGGAGCGAGCGAGAGAGAGAGAGAGAGAGAGAGAGAGACTGGGTTGGTGGTTCGGATGGGTGCATGTGTACGTTCATAATGCGTACGTGTATGCATCAAGTCTATGCGAGTCCTTATGTTTGGGTACGTGCATCGTGTGTGTGTGTGTGAGAGAGAGAGAGACAGAGAGAGAGGGATGAGGCAAAGTACACAGGGTTTAACAGAGAAAGGATTCATTCTCAAACAAGGAAAACTTGTACAATAAACGAGCACAAAAGACACGGGGAGAAAGACAAGACAAACGGGAAGCACAGAACCATCAGTATGGACGGGAGTTCTTCAACACAAAAGAGACACGCGGAAAGAGAGGCGGCTCACAACAAAAACGACATAAACACATAGCCTATACTGTTCCCTTCTCCCCATCTCCATGGAGTACAGGCTATGTTGACAGACAGCTTCTGTAACCCAACACACGTTATGTGAGTGGCGGGCGACAGTGAAGGAGGAGGCCGTATACATCATTACACTGTGCTTTTATTAGCAATACCACAGCTCGATGGCGTATGTCATCTATCTGTCTGCGCGTCCTCCGCTGTCTGTCTACGTCAACGTCACTGCGTCAGTCAGTCAGTCAGCCTGTCTGTCTGTTTCTCTCTCTCTCTCTCTCTCTCTCTCTCTCTCTCTCTCTCTCTCTCTCTCTCTCTCTCTCTCTACGAAATAAAGTAACTGCCGTGAAAAGATGCTCGATAAAAATATCTTAGTGAATTTAATGCTTCTAAAAAAGGGGGAGGAGGAAACCGACAACAAATTCCTTCTGGAACAGATTTATCACCTGAAAAACTCAGTAATCACTTTTCAACAATAACAGTGAAAATGTTAAGGTTTACCGTATAGAAAATGATCAGTTGTTATGATTGAAAGGGTTTTGTGAATCTGTAAGTATACAATAAAATCTTGAATTTCAACATCAAAGTGATCACGAAGCGTTTAGGGCACTTTGGTTGTTAGAACAATCTAATTCTTGTGGTCTGAGCATATCAACTAAAACATTCTGAAAATATCAGCACATGTTACATCTGATCATTTAATTCATATTCACAACCATTGCATTGCTAAATATTTCTATTCAAGCCTTTGAGGAAGCCAGTGAACTGCCAGTTTTTAAATCCGGTCATCCCAGTGATTCCTTCAAACTGTAAACCAGTATCGATTCTATCTTATACTCTACCTAAACCTCTCGAAAGGCATTTTAAAGAAAGCATACAAATAATGTACATTTAAGATTATCTCTTTCAACCAAATTAAAGCCGAATTAGAGAGAATCATTCCTTTCATACAGCACCAGTAAACTAATAAGTCTAGTTTAACGGTGGCGTTCAAATAGTAATAGTAATCTTTTCACAGGAGTGCTTTTTGTTAATTTTACCAAGCCTTTGACGTTATTGACGACAATCTTCTTAAGAAACAAAATTTTCTTAGTATTGTTTATCTAGTGAATCTGTCAAACTTGTATAGTCTTTCTTGAATAAGAGAAGACAATCAGTTTTATAAGTTTCCAAACACCTTTTATTACAGTGAAAGAGGGAGTTCCTCAAGGATCAGCCCAAGGCCAAATTCTGTTTTTAGTTTATATTAACATCTGCCTTGGATAATTTTATTACATAAGCGATCTTTTTAGCAATGATATTACTTTTCACAACGAAGGTAAGGGAAACGCCGTATATACTGTACATTGATTTGCAAAGAGGTAATGATATATTTTTAAATAGTCAGGGCTCAATCTTTGTGGTCCTTCACCTAGGATCGAAGGTTATCTTGGTAACAGCTCCACAAAAACATCCAAACATTCAAATCAAATTTACCAGGACTGAAGTTCAAAGCTTTGGAGGAAATACATTCCCACAAATTACCTGGCAACACGATTGATAACAATCTTTCTTGGTCTATTCATGTTCCTGTTTTATCCCGGAAGATTCAAAACAAAACAAAACAAAACAACAACGGAAGAGTTTTAAACTTCTACTTGATCAACATACTTAGAACTTGTCTTTTTCATGCACAGTTACAGTCTAATCATGATTATATCTCAACTTGCTGGGATTCGGTTGATCATTTCTGCTTAAAACCATTCGAACCTTTGAACAGACGGTTTCTTAAACTTTTACGTCTCAAATCTTCTCCCCTAAACATTACTGGCGATAAAGAACTACCCCCGCCCCTGACCTTCCACTGTGTGAAATATAGTTTAATAAAATTTTCTTGATTTATAGAATCATGAAGAACCTAGCACCTGCTTATCTAAGTGCCAAATTCCCAGTAAATACCTTTCGTAATAACATTGCAGTACTCTTTCCCCGTCCGAGAACTGATTTTGTATGTCTTCTCTTACGTATTGGGTGTAAACTCTGGAATAAAATCCATGGCTATGTGAAAAATGAAAATATCCTTTAAAGTATCATTTTCAAATATTTAACAGAAAATCTGTAACTGAACTTTTTTTTGTCATATGGAGTTTTGACACACTGTGATTGTTACCATGCTGTTTATCTTCTCAGCATTTGCTTTATGGGCTGCATATTATGATTCATGTGTGAATGCTTTTCTTTCTTGATGATTTTTTACATGTCTACTCTACCTTTAGATTGTTGTTTGTTTCTTTCGAATGGGAAGAGGGGGGGAGAAGGAGTCCGGAGGCGTTGGTGCAAGGGCGAGAGGCTTCTTTCAAGTTAACTTTCTTTCTTAATGAGGGCATAGTGGAGACGAGCTGTTAGTTTATTCATTTTACTCTCACAGCATTTATATTTATTCTCTGTCTCTCTCCTAAGCTGTTAGCTTATCCATTTTACTCTCAATAGAACATTCATATTTCTTCTCTCTCTCGTAAGCTGTTAGCTGATCCATTGTACTCTCAATAAAACATTCATATTGTTCTCCGCTCTCGCTCTCTCTCTCTCTCTCTCTCTCTCTTCTCTTATTTATTCTCTTTCAACTGTGTTTCTGCTTTTGCCAGCTATAGAGACTCATATGTACCTACCTACCTGATGTAGCTCTTAAAAATTCTCTGCTTGTTTCCATTTCACGAATCAGTTGTGACCAAACAAAAGGCTATGGCCCTACAGTCTTGCCGTTCGGCCAGTGTCTAGCTGTGACCACCAAGGTAGAGATGGACACCCGTTGTCCACTCAACGATAAATGTTTCCACTTAACTACGAGCCTGTTCATCTGTCTAGGGGACTGGCTGACCTGTTTCCACCTGTTTTATCGACCCCCACCCCCACCCCTCCCCCTCCCGTTCTCCACCGCCCCTTTGCAGAGAAAGGGAAGCGAATGAGATCGCAATCCTTCCCATCTCTCTCCCTCTCTCTCTCTCCTCTCTCTCTCTCTCTCTCTCTCACACACACACACACACACACACACACACCACGCCCTCCCCCCTCTCTCACCCCTATCCCTTTCTCCACCCCCTCCCACGGTCCTGAGGCCAAAAACATGCCCGACCAGCAGCTTTGAAGAGGCGCTGAGTCAGATTTTATTGGCGTGCTATGGCCATTGAGCAGGTCCTTCATTGTCAGTCCGCCAATGTCTCCCGCCTTCACACGTTCTGCTTCGACGGTTGGGCTGAGACGGTGGGCGGGAAGGATTTGGGGTGCAAAGAAACAGGGAGCTGTTAGGGAGGGGCGGGGGTGAGGATCGTCGGGGGGGAAGGGGAAGGTAGGGGTGAGGGTTGGGGGGCAGGGAAGAGGGGTGAGGGGATGAGAGGGGAGAGAAAGGGTGCAGAAAAATAAGGTGTTCTGGTTCAAATGACTTGACACAGGTTATGCGCGCGCCCGTGTGTGTGTGTGTGTGTGTGTGTGTAAGAGGAGAGGAGTGTAGTGATGAGAGAGAGAGAGAGAGATTCGTACAATGAAACGCGTGGAGACAGCAGCTGACTTTAATGTGCCGCGCACACTGGTGATAGAAAGCATGTTTGCATTGACACGTTAGTATTGACATACCAAAAGAACAGCGAGGATAGAGAGAGAGGAGGGAGGGGGTGAGAGAAACGAGAGATTGAGAGACAGACAGACATGGATATAACGAGAGAAAGACAGGCAGAGAGAGAGAGAGAGAGACAGAGAGCAGACTTATGAGGGACCTCGATGAGGACAACTAAGATAGAAGAAAGTTGAAATGTATTATGGTGGTGGTGGTGGTTTCAGTGGACAAGGTCGCGCACGCACAAGAGTGTGTCTGTGTGTGTGCGTTGTGTGTGCGTGTGTATGTGTACTAATACACGTATGTATAGATAGCTATAGATCTCTGTAAGTGTGCGTGCGTGCATGTCACGTGCATGTGGTGTCTGTCTGTGGCTGTCTGTGAAAGCGTGCTACTTCTTTGCGTGATCATCTAGTTATTGTGTGTGTGTGTGTGTGTGGTGTGTGTGTGTGTGTGTGTGTGTGTTCATGGAGTGGTTGTTAAGGGGACGCGGTAGAAGAATGATATGACAGGGGAGAAGGACGGGAATCAAGTGTTCTGAACATGTCGAGGAATATTCACCACTTTACGCTGAAATTGTTCCGGTCCGTTTTTTTTTTTTTTGGCTTCTTGATAAACAACAGCAACAACAACGACAACGACAACTACGCACCCAACGAGCTTTATGATCACAGAGTGAGAGGAAGGAAACGACCTAAAAGGAGACGAACTGAAGGGAAAAGAATTAAAAGTAACCAGTATCAAAACCATTCCGTATCCCTTTCATACCAACTGTGTGTGTGTGTGTGTGTGTGTGAGAGAGAGAGAGGAGAGAGAGAGAGAGGAGAGAGAGAGAGAGAGAGAGAGAGAAGAGAGGTAAACATCATCCCCCCTTAACCCAAGCACTCGGACGACTTTCCCCGAGTGGTGATCTGCAAGGTCAATGTGTGTTTGATTTTAGGACTATCGGATGAACGCCCTGTCCAGGCTGTCATGTAAAACAAACCTTACCGGGGTTCCAACCAGACTTTGATTGATCAGACATGAAGAAGAAGAATCAACACGTATGGCTTGTCTCTCCACGTCGTTTTTTTTCTCGTTGACTCACTAACGCTGTACTGAATGGTACGTCCATTAAAATGTAAGAGCACTGGGAGGAAGCCATTAAACAGATGACAGGAGTCCGTGTATAAGTGCTCTCTCTCTCCTCTCTCTCCCTCTCTCTCTCTCTCTCTCCCTCTCTCTCTCTCTCTCTCTCTCTCTCTCCTCTCATTTTGACTGTCTCTCCTTTATTTCCCTTCACACGCTAACAAGCACACACAAACTGTGTTCAAAAACATCCTTTATTCCCCTCATTCGGACTTTGAAATTATTTCTGTTGAAAGATTTCCTGTTCTTTTCTCACCGCAACCCCCCCCCCCCCCCCCCGAACACACACACACACACACACACACACACACACACACACACACTCCTTCCTCTTGCATGGATAGCTCATTTCCATGATATATCTAAGGTGATTTGTGATTATCTGATATCATTGTGTGTTTCCTTGGCATTTTACAGCATTGTTAATAATCACAATGACCCAAACGACCTCCATCTTTGAAAAAGAGAAGCTGTCGAACGAGAGGGCGTTATGAGAGATAAAAAAAAAAACCCTGTCATATTATTTATGTATTCATGTTTTCTATTCAACCTGATCAAGGATATGCGTCAGTTCAACGGTAGGCAAACTCGCCACCAGCTCAGCTGACAGTGTTGAGAGTGGAGAATGCAACATGTTTGGGACCTGAAGAAACCGGATCCAGTGGCCGCCCTCTTTGTCAAACAGAGGCTAGGCTAGCTACCGCTTAGCATGATGGTCGCCTATCACTTCAGAACGGATGGACTGCTGGCCTCACAAGAATAGTGTGTAATTCATTCGTCACGGGGAATTGGGGGCGGGGGGGGGGGGGGATATATAGGAGCAGGCAGAGGGGGAGCCAGTGAAAAAATAAGGTGGGGAAGTAGTATGGGAAGGACAGTTAGTTGAATGTTGCTCTGAATATATTTTACTTCTCCAATGGCGCTTTTTTTTTGTTGCCAAATCAAATCTGCGATATCAGTCGGTTGCTGTCTCCCCTCTGACCAGCCTCATCTTCTATCTCCCCCCCCCCCCCCCCCCCAACTTCCTTCTCCCTCTCTTCTTCTCCATCAGACCCTCCTTCCCCCTCTCTTTCTCTCTTCTCCCCTCTCCCCCTCTCTCTTTTTCTTTCCCCGCTTTCTTCCCCTATTACAATATATGTATGTGTGTGTATATACACACACACACATACATACATACATACATATATATATATATATATATGTATTGTCACCGATCGGCGGTACTAAATCAGTATGTCCATGTGTTTAAGAGTAGTGGTGGTTCAAGATAGAGAGCGTGTGCGCGTATGTGTGGTGTGTGTGTGTGTGTGTGTGTGTGTGTGTGTGTGTGTGTGTTTGAATGTTTTGAAGGTTATTAGTCACACTGATTGGGGTGCAGACAAGCGAACTTTGTTGCGATTGTATCGGGCTTTGGTGAGACCAAAGCTAGATTATGGGTGTGTGGTATATGGTTCCGCACGAAAATCTTACCTCAAAGCTCTTGATCCAATTCATCATCAAGGACTGCGGATTGCTCTGGGAGCATTTCGCACATCTCCAAAAGAGAGTTTGTATGTTGAATCTGGTGAACCCCCTCTGGAGCTAAGGAGGTTGTGTCTTTCCATGAATTACTATCTGAAACTGAGGGCTAATCCAGAAAACCCTGCCTATGATATTGTCATGAACCCGCCTTTTAGAGCCAAATATGATCTAAAGCCAAATGAGATTCCTCCACTGGGTATTCGTATTTTGCCCCACTTCGGGGCAGCTGGCATTGACCTTGATGCTGTTGATGACGGTCCATTACAGACTGATGTACCTCCCTGGAAAGTCGCCAATCCAGAGATTAATTTATATTTAACTCAATTTCGAAAGGAGGTCACCTCGAGTGCTGCATATAAACAACTTTATCTTGGGCAATGTGAACTTTATCAAGATTTTATCAAGATTTTTACAGATGGTTCTAAAAAAGGTGAGAGGGCTGCAGCTGCCATTGTGTGTGATAACAATTTTCAGGAGCCTACTTTGTTAAGATTGCGGGATTGGTCGTCTGTTTATACTGCTGAACTGAAGGCTTTAAATCTAGCCCTCAGTGCGGTGTCCAGGTCAGATCAGAATGATTTCCTTATTTTATCGGATTCATTGTCGGCATTGTCGGCTCTATCGACAAGAGAAGTTTCACATCCAGTTTTGGCTGATATTCATGATCTTCATACTCGGCTTGTCTCTTCGGGAAAGCATATAGTTTTCTTGTGGGTCCCCAGCCACATGGGAATCTATGGTAACTCAGTGGTGGACAAAGCAGCCAAACAAGCTCTCGGTGCAAGTCTTTCCAGGAGGCCTATGCAGTTTGTTCCTCACTCTGATCTACGTCATAAATCTAGTTTGTATTGTCGTGAACTGTGGCAGAGTGAATGGTGTAATCAAATTCATAATAAATTGTTTAAAATTTGCCCAGATTTAACCAATCCTTTCCCATCGGTGGTATGTAACCGTAAAGAGGAATCGGTTTTGTCACGGTTACATATTGGGCACAGCTATATAACGCACAGTTGGATACTCAGAGGGGAAGACCCCCCATGGTGTGTTGCATGTGACAGCTTGTTCAGTGTTAATCATTTTTTGACAGAATGTGCTGATTTGATGTGTATCAGAGAGAAGTTCTTTTCCACCAGTGATTTATCAGTTTTTTTTCGTGAGATTTCAGTAGATCTTATTTTTTCTTTTTTGAAAGAGGTAAACTTATTTTATAAAATATAGTGTTTTAATAATGTATACAGGTGTCGTCGGAGTTGAACAGATAATTGTGCTTTTGTCCTCATAAATTTTAAGCTATGTGTTAATACTAGTGTGGGTATTTGTATCTAGAGACTTAGATATGATAGCTGAGGTCCTGATTTGGCTCCTAGTAGTCCGCTGGACCCTATAAACACTAACTAACTAACTAACTACCTGTTAAGCCACTTCAGGCTAGATGCTGAGGCCTACCGAGAAAAGTTCAGGAGCATCAAGAAGGACGCTGCTGAGACTTTCGGCCAGATGCTGGGA
Organism: Conus canariensis; assembly: GCA_033310375.1. Classification (NCBI taxonomy): domain Eukaryota; kingdom Metazoa; phylum Mollusca; class Gastropoda; order Neogastropoda; family Conidae; genus Conus; species Conus canariensis. The sequence continues at coordinate 17,554,201 of CM065721.1, forward strand.
AGATGAAGCGGTGGTTTTCCCTCTGGTGTGCAGCAGCGGGCAAGGATGAGAGTGTGGCAGAGGACGTAAAGGATCTGCTGTTCCAAGAACAGTTTTATCAGCTATTGGCTCCAGAGTTCACAATTGAGGTGCGGAAGACATGCCCGAAAACTGTGGAACAACTTGCAACAGAAGCTACTGTTTTGGCAGAGGCCAAAAGACTGGGGAGGAAGGCGAGACAAGACCGAACAGTTAACCAGCCCAACCTGGGTAATACACGTGAAACAGCAGGGAGCCAGCCCGCAGGGAGGTCCCAACAAAGTGATGGTGCACTACAGCAGCTGAACAGGAGATCAGAAGGGCCTAGATCGACCATAGTTTGTTTCAACTGCAAGAAGCCAGGCCACATCGCTAGGAAATGCCCTGAGCCCCATTCTGTTGGAGCTGTTCATTGTTGTGACCAGCCCCAAGCTCGAGTGGTCCCTACGTTGTGTCGCCCATGCGCTGAGCAGCGGTACGAGCCTGCGTGCATCGTAGAAGTTAACGGGTCTCCGGCCAATGGATTACGGGACACTGGTGCCGGACACACCGTAGTGGCCAAGTGGTTAGTACCGGCAGATGCGTACACAGGAGAGACAGTCCCAGTAGTGTTGGCTGAGTCCAGATGTAGGTCTGTGTTACCTGTGGCGGTAATAGAGTTGAAGTCACCATTCATCGCAGGGAAGTTGGAGGTTTTGGTCATGAATAGCCCTGTGCAGGAAGTCCTGATCGGAAACTTCGCAAAGAGAGTAGGAGATCCCGGTTGGACACGTGTGCCTGTATACGCAGACCCGGCGCTGGTAGGGGCAGTGCAGACACGCGCGCAGAGAGCCAGGGAGCAGCAAGAACCTGTACCACTGCCCGTCGAGGAATGCATTCTGAACACCTCTACCCAGCAGTTAATTCAGATGCAGGACCAGGATGAAACCTTGAGGAAGGCTCGGAGTGCGTGTGAAGCAGGGACGCACTTCCACACCAAGTTTGGACGAGTTGAGTACGCGCGGAAGTCTGGTGTACTGGTCCGGCGGTTTGAGGGTCCCAAGGACGTAGCGAATCAGATCTGCGTCCCAGCTGAACTACGGACCACGGTGATGAAGCTAGCCCACGACGTACCCATGTCTGGTCACTTAGGTACCACCCGAACCAAGGAGCGAGTTGGTCGCCATTTTTATTGGCCAGGCATGCATGCTGACATTCGTCGGTACTGCCAGTCATGCTTCCAGTGTCAGCGTACTGTGGACAAGGGAAGAGTGTCAAGAGTTTCCCTTGTAAGGATGCCACTGATGCGCAGGCCCATGCAGATACTGAGGGATCTGTGGTTGCAACCGGAAAGGCAAGAGCTCCGCACAGCGGCAGAGTACGTCGTTAACTTAAGGAACAAGGTAGCTGAGACGTGTGAGTTGGCAAAGAAGAACTTGGCAACAGCAGCTTGCAGGTACAAGCGACATTTTCATTTGAGGGCAAAACCCAGGAAGATAGCTGTAGGGTCTAGAGTACTAGTGGGAGGATCACAAGGTAGGCACTGCAGCTGCAGCCATTTCAGTTTACGGTGCAGGCAGTGTCTGGAAAGGACAATGTGGCGGCAGACTTCTTGAGTCGCTTGCCGGAGAGAGAGAGAGAGAGAGAGAGAGAGAGAGAGAGAGAGAGAGAGAGAGAGAACCTTAAGTTCCATTTACCTGAGTCATGAGAAGTTGACATTATTGAAGCTATGCATGTGTCATGGGAAGAGAATGACGTAGCAAGTGTTACTGAGGGTGTGGTGTTTGTAGCACGTGTCGCACAGCGGTCGTGCATAGTCAGAGCACCCTCAGTTATGAAATTTATATGTAGTGCGTAGTGTAACGGCTGCCTATAAGCGCCTGCGTTAGGGTCGTGTGAAGCAGCGTTAGACCAGGTTGATTAATGTAACCTGTGATTGTTGATGCATTTAAAAGTTGATGTTGTTGGGATGGAAGTTTTGGAGTGCATCAAAAGTAACAGTAGGACAGAATGAGTGATGGGAAATTGGATTCTCATAGGTAGGGTGTGGCTAAAACGCCGATCGAGTGAGAAGTTGTTTGTTTTAACCTGTAGTTAAAACTTAGGCAGGGGGGGGGGGGGGGGGTGTCACAGATCGGCGGTACTAAATCAGTATGTCCATGTGTTTAAGAGTAGTGGTGGTTCAAGATAGAGAGCGTGTGCGCGTATGTGTGTGTGTGTGTGTGTGTGTGTGTGTGTGTGTGTGTGTGTGTGTGCGCGCGCGCGCGCTCGCGCATATGTGAGGTTGGGGTTTAGTTAGCTAGAGTTAGGTGAAGTTCCTCAGGGTTAGGTAGAAAGATTAGGCTAGGTAGGAGGCTGGGGAAATAGGACATACAATATTCTTTCATTCCAGTCTTCACTTATTGAAGGAATGGAATGGAAGCGGGAGGTTGGTTTCGTTCCCGATTGTTACCCTTTTGTTACTTTGGTTCTACACCAGAGAAGGCGGGGCAGGATATCGGCTGTTGTTGTGTTGTCAAGTCTGTGAGTTGTTGTGGTAAACTGTCGTGTTGTTGCACGAGCAACAACTAGTCCGTTGGTCAGGTGTGTCAGCTTTGCGGAGGGATACACTGCTCTGACCAATCGTTGTTTTGTGTGGTGAGTAGAGTTGGCTTGATTCCGACCAGGGCGGAATGCGTTGGGGTAGCTTCACTTCGGTCCCTGGTGTTCGTCGGAGTGGACGTACGCCTTGTAGGTGCGGCGGCAGCGCCGTTAGTTTTGAAGAGTGACTTCGAGTCATAGTTAGTGCCAGGTCCTCGTCGGGGTTGGGTGCCCTTGGCCTGTGCTGAGTCGGTGTCGTCCTTGTTGGCAGCCACTGTCAGCCAGTTGCAGAACTGGTGTGGTTGATCGTCTGTCTGTCCAGGTTGGTGATCTGTTAGGTTCGTTGTGTTGTAGTTCGTCGTGTTGTCTTGTATTATAGCGAGTTGTACTGTAGTTGTCTCATGTTGGGATTAGTTGTATGGTGTTTGTTGCGTATACGGGTTGTCTGGTATGATGTCGTCTTGGTTCCGCGATTGAAATTTGTTGTCAGCCGGTTTGAGTTGTCACCTTTTTCCTGTATATTTTTGTAAGTAATGTACATAGTGGTTCCTGAGTTCGATTTTCTCAGGACAGTTTGGCTAGACAATGTGGGCTCAATATAATGACCGTTGATGGACGGTGATGTAGATATTGTTTGTGGTTACTTCGTGTTAATGTCAGTGGGTTCAATAAGAGGGTAGTACGAGGTTGCATTTGGTTGAGGATCATAATATGAGTCAGGTGCAGATGTGTCTGCGTGAATCATAGAAGGGTTTGATGATTGTGCTCAATCTCAATTGTAAATAGTAGGAGTTCGTTGAAATTGATTAACGATTTCGGAGTTGACCTGCACAGCATTGGAATTGGTTAACTGTGTAGTAAGGCCAAGGCCAATTTGTGGTCGAGTGGTTTATACTGGGGTACGGTCGTAACCATTCAACTTATATTGGTGTCTTTTCACTTTCGTTACGAGTCAGGGTTCCCGACGCGGGTGTCGTGCGCGTGCGGACTGTATCTGTGACGTACGCATTTGGTACAGGACAGTGAGTCCATAGGGTAGAAGTTTTTCTAATACAAGTGACAGTCGTCACACATGCAGGGATGTATGTGTTTGTGACAGAATAGGGTTGGAGAAAGATCTTAGGTTGTGGGGAGACAGTCCCATTATGAAATTTAGTAGTCGGGAAGAAGGGGAAGGTAAAGTTTAAGGCGAGTAGCTTAGCAGTCGATAGGATAAAAACGGATGATGTGCAGCATGTAATATTGTATGAAGTGTGGTTGTGTTGGCATAACCAGGATTAACCAGTGGGTTATCTGACAAGAGATGACATGAGAGTGAGGTGCTGGATGGAAATTTTGGCGAACAAATCATGTTGTTTTGATATGATTATAATTGACAGTGCAAAGAGGGGTAATAATGTGAAGGATTGTGGCTGCGAGCCGATTCTCTTGTGTGAACGTGCTGGAACTGTGAACCGCTAAAAATTATAAGTTTTTTTTGTTTTTTATTCTCTGAGAGATGTGTATTACTACTGGTTATTGTGTGGAGACATTTCCTTGTGAAATTGGCCATTTCCTAGATTATTTAGTATGTCCTAAGGGGGCCCATGGAGTCCGTGTTGGATCGCTTAGATTGGTTTATTTCTCCGAGAATTGGGTGTGATTCATAATTTCATATGTAATAGCGTGGATGGGCTCAGGGAGAATATTGTTTTACCGCTGTTGTAAGGGTTGGCAGGAAATGGGTCTGATAGCCCCAAAGTGAGTAATGGGTTGGGGGGTGTGTTCGAAATTTAAGGGGTCACTCTCATGCCTGAGTGGGAAGTAGGCAAGGGAGATGGAGAGTTAAAGCTTTACCAAGTAGCCTATGTGCCTTGATGACTCGGGTAGTAGCAACACTACAGTAGTGGCCTACAGTTGTGTCAGCAGGTATCCTGTTCCGTCCTGAGGCTGGGGCCAGATCACCACAGTCTACTGCCGCGTGCCGGCAGGTGAGCGGCGCTTTCTAGTGCCTGTTGTTTTCCCGGGAGAGGGAGACCACCCAGGCCGTCTGCCTTCTGTGGGGCAGCTCTCCTCCAGCTACCGGTGCTCTTCCGGGAGTTCTCCGGCACTGGTTCCTCGTCCCTGTTCAGGCGTCCTGTGAGAGGGCGCTGCACCAGGCCTTTTCCCTCACCCTCAGTGTCCGGCGGGGCCTTCAGAGGAGGAGGAGTCCTACGAGCCCCGGACCCGTCGAGAGGGCGTCTGGTGTGTGTGCGTTGGGTGTCGTGCCCATCGCGGGGAGGAGTCAGTCTGCGGGAAGCCACGGTCAGCGCCGGGGTGCAGAGTCTTCGGGGAGGGTGTCGGCCCGCGGAGGAGCCACGGACAGCGCCGGGGTGCAGAGTCTTCCGGGGAGGTGTCAGCCTGTGAGGGGCCACGTACAGCGCCGAGGACTGGAGCTTTCCAGGCTGGGATGGGTTGTCCCATGTTTGTGGTAGAAGGGGTGTAGCGTTAGGCAGTAGGGCTAGGGGTGTTAGCTACTGCCTCCTTTTAGGACATAGTGGCCGGCACAGTGTAGGGTACTTGTCGTTGCCTCCCTTAGGGACGCAGCGACCAGTTTGGTAGTGGTCCCGGGTTAAAAGAGAAGGGTGAGTCCTGGGGAGAGGTGTGGGTGGTA
>CM065721.1:17564409-17606909 GCA_033310375.1 Conus canariensis
TGCGTTCTGAGAGGCAACTTCCCATTTGAAGAGATGGGATGGGTGAGAGAGGGTACAGGTATGTTTCTGGGAGAATGGATGGGTAGAAGTTTGAAATGAAGATTGTATGACGCTGTCGTTCGGGAAGAGACTTGTGGTTCCTGGTACACAGCGTTGCAAACACAGAATCGTTCACACAAAAGGGGCATGCATATCTGCAGTCCAGAGGATGGACGAGGTTTGAAGCTACTACTACGGCTGATCCAGACCATGATGCATACAGCTCCGTCAGGTCAGGCAGGGGCACGGAAAGCGAGGCTTACTGTTGAGAGACTTTGGTCCTGTCTGATGTCTACATGTGCATAGAATCCCGCCTGGGCGATTTGGGAGGGTTTAGAGTATGAAGTACAGGCCTATATCCACCTAGTGGAAATTCTTTGCCCTTGTTTTTTCTTTCCTGTTGCTGTCTTTGACTCTCCCTCGTTCTTTCTTTCTTTTTGTTTGTGTGTGTGCGTGTGTGTGTGTGTGTGTGTGTGTGTGTGTGTGTGTGTGTGTGCGTGTGTGTGTGTGTGTGTGTGTGTGTGTGTGTGTGTGTGTGTGTGCGTGTGTGTGTGTTGTGTGTGTGTGTGTGTGTGTGTGTGTGTGTGTGTTGTGTGAAAATGATAACAAGTGAAGAGATTGATAACCTTAGCTTCCTTTGCTTGTAGAGAAGATCAGACTAAATATTCTGATATTTTGAACTTACAGCCGGAAACCAAAGAGACAACGCATCATACATTGTGTGTTGGCAGTATCGGGGTGTTCAAGATGAACGTGACTCTGGCCGACAGTCCACGGAACTGCCTGATGACCCGCAGTCCGCAGGAGATCCTGCAGCTGATGAAGCGCCTGCTGCTGAACGACTTCAAGCCCCAGGAGGAAGGTCAGGCCAGCGGCAGCCTCAGCGTGGACGAACACGTCTGCTACATCACCATCAAGGACGATGATGGGTAGGAGACAAAAAGGGAGGGGTGGGAGGGGGTGTCAGAAATGTCGTTGATGAGTGTGGTGGTGATCGAAGTGATGACGACGGAAATGATGATGATGATGATGGAGCGATGATAATAATGATGATCATGGCAATGGTGTGTGCTTCTGTGTATGCGTATGTATGTGCGTGTGTGTGTGTGCATGCATGCGTGCGTGCATGCGCGCGCGTGTTCGTGTGTGTGTGTGTTGATGATGGTTATGACATTCTTTATGTTTTTGTTCTTGCCTCACATATTTATTGTTATTTTCCTAGACCCGTGTTCGAAGCACGATTCAGGAGCAAAATATTTTGCCCCACAGACTTAACAAGATTTTGACACTGTCAAACACTCTAAAAACTCGTCGTCACAACTCTCCCTCCTTCTCCTAATCTCTCTGTTTTATTATAATTTATTATTAACGAAAGGCATGGACTTCGGTGACGGTGTTAGAATATGTGACTGTTTGTCCCCGCACAAGCAATGAACGGTACGCACGTCATACTCGCACGCACGCACGCACGCACGCACACACGCACACACACTTCCGAGACTACCACACATTTAACCACATTTTTCAATTCCAAACATACCCTCCGATGACCCAACAGGTGAAGTCAAGAGTCTCTTCCTCCCGGTCCCATGAAGGTGACAAAATTGAACGAATGACGAAGCCTGACATACGCAATGATACCTGCAGGTAAAAGAGGCAGAGGTGACAAACAGAGACAAATTTTAAACATTTTCAAATCTTCTTCATCTTCTTTCCGCTTGAAATCCTTGTGCACAAGATAAAAGGTAAGATGTCAAAGCAGTCTTGAATGTTGCCCCCATTCACCCAAAATAGTAACGTCGTCCTATTGGCCGGAAGATCCACGGGCATACTACTTCACGGTCACCCCCAGACCTTCACCTCGCTCTTCTCCTCTTCCTGAACAGATACGCCGTGTTCCGCTACCGGTGCTGCCACGTCGGCCCCGACAGTGACGTCATCTGCCATGACGTCACCACGGACGGATGGATCGACGTGCTGATGGCGTTCATCGTCATCACGAAGATTCTGGTGGTGCTGTTCAGCCCGTCGTTCCTGCCCGGCAGCTTGTATCGGCTGAAGTACGTGGCCATGGAATACCTCTACCGCATCCCGGATGCCTCACCCGTCAAGAGGATCAAGATGGTGGTCACCCAGTTCCCCGGATCCTATGGCAATGACGCCAAGGTGAGACAGAGGGGGTGGGGGAGGAGAGAAGGGGAAGGGCGAGAGAGAAAAAGGGAAACAGAGAGGAGATAGAGTGGGGCGGGGGAGACTAGGGAGAGGGATAGTCTTGATGTATCCCCCCGCAGTCGTATGGGCTTTAAACCACACAAATTAAGGCCGCTTTGCGTTTGTGTTTGCATTTTGGCTGGTGCACAGTACATGCTCTCTGTACCAGTCTCCATCATCGTTCAGCAACTGCTTCAGCCAGCAGTCTTTGCCCTCAGTGCTCTATTTTCTGCAACATTTCTAATTTCTCAGAACGGAGGGGTGCGTTGCGCGTGAGACGATTGTTCACTACAGTATTGTGGTCTGTTGCTGCCCTTAAGACGTCCATTCAGCTGTTTATATGAATCCTCTAAAGTATATCATTTCATGTGAGAATATATTTTCTTACTCCTACTCCTGTATTTTTTCTTCTCCTGTGTACGCCTGTTGAAAATTTTCCTTTACATTCTCAGCGATAGTGCAGTGACATGACGCAGTAGCCTTTTATTATGGTAATCTTTAAACAACAAACAGCCGAAGCCCACCACAACAACGTCATCCATGTCCTGTGTTGCAGGTGGTCAAAATGTCCGAAGTCAAAGGCATGGAGTACTTCAAGACCATGGTGGACACCAACATGCAGCTGGACAAGATATACAACGTCACCTTCGACCGGATCCGCCTGTCGGTCAAAGCCGCCGACTGCTGGGCGAGAACTTCGTGCCGGTGGGCCTGCTCCGGGTGCTGTACAACAACCTGCTTCGCTGCCGCATCCGCCGCCTGGCACCGCTGCAGGAGTGCTGCGACACCAACATACTGGGCCGGCTGAACCCGGGCCTCAACTGCCCCAAGTGGTTTACCGTCTGCAAGGCTCTGGCCAGGTGGGGGTCCTGTCAGAGTTAGCTCCCTTCTTTCTTTCTGCCCTTCTTTCTCTGTTCCTTGTCTAGAACTCAGGGATTCACCATTCCTGAGACTTTTGGATGTGCGACGGCTTTTAGCCTCACCATTATGGTAGCCATGTCCTGTCTTCCGGGATGGCGGAGAAACACAACACCAGCGTGCAAATCTTTCATTTTCCTGTCATCCATCCCGCCAACACACAACGGCCTGCTCTTCCCCTAAATGTACAATATGGTTAGAGACGATCAGAGACACTTTGTTATCTGAAAAAAAAGAATTTTTTTTTAAGGGATTTAACGTGTGTGCAAGATTTCCTAAGCATGTGTTCATGCGGGGGACTTCAGTTTAAAATCTCATCCCAAGGGCTAGAGGGAGAAAGATTTATTCACACGTCGCCTTCCCCTCCAGTGCAAGTCTGTCTTTGAAGTCATGTATTTCAGCTAGGACGGATTTTTTTTGTTTGCTCCATAAAGTATTTGGAAATCTAAAGCGTTTGGGCCACCTTTTATTGCCATGAGTATGTAAAGTGCATTCTGTGTCTGTCTTCTGGCTCCTTTGTATTCACAGCTTTCATCTGATCTCTCAGTTGTGCAAGGTGACTCATTTGCATTCTGGGCAGATCAGTGCTGAATCTTTTGATGCTAGACAGTCTCTTTAGTCGCATTTCTCATAGAAAGATGTGGCGAAGCAAAGCGATGTCGGGGTTCGATGCAGGTCGAAGGAAAAGGGGAAGGGACGAGAGGGAGAATGAGGATATGGGGGGAGGGGGCGGAGAGGGAAAGTGGCGGGAGACAGCTGTAAAATATGTGTATAAGGGACATACCTCCGAAGGGACGAGAGGGAGGAGGAGGATATGCGGGGGGAGGGGGGGGGACGGAGAGAGAAAGTGGCGGGAAATAGCTACACAATATAATTGTGTAAGGGACACAGCTCCAAAGAGAACTTTCCTCCCTGTCACCTCCCCACAAGGAAGAAAGAAACAATAATGAAATGAATTCAAATACACTTTTTTTTAAGCATTAAAAGTCATATGGGCAAAAAGCATTGCAGAGTGTCCACTGCGGACTGTGAATACAATCCCACGACCCAGTCGCCAGTTGATGACATAAAAGTTGGATAGCTGTTAATTTGTGACCAGAGAAAAAAGTGTCAAAGACTGTCAGAACAAAGACAAGAGAATGGGTCATAAAAGCAAAATACAGTACGCGACAGTAAAGAAGGGGGGGAAAAAGAAGACGAAGTGAAAAGACAGTGACATGGAAGAGGGGGCTAGGCCTACTAATACAAAATGCCGGGAAGGTGGTTAAACAATATGCACAGAATAAGTTCTTAGGAGTGAATATTGTCTCGTAACATTCTACAGAAAGCCCTTTCTAAATCTGAAATGCTCAAGTATGGAATCCACATGCCTTGTCTGACTCAGGCTGATTCTGCTGACCCTCCTTATCCTCCCCTGGATCATCCGCATCTGGGTCTTCTTCGCCTACGAGGACGAGACCGTGCAGAAGAAGACGAAGGCCGCTGAGGTCTTGGGCTTGAAGACGTCGTTCCGAGGCAGCCTGACCCTATACCTGACGCCTCTCCACGGCTTCTTCGTCCTCATCTACCTCATCATCATCACCGACTCGGTCGTCTACGGCGTCCTGTCCAAGAGCATGAAGGAGAAGTTCAAGATGGTGCTGAGGAAATGCCTGCAGGACATGCGGGAGCGCTCGCGGATCTCGGTGTGCGCGTGGACCACTTGGCTGCTGGTGATGCCCTTCCGGATCTTCGGGGTGGTGGGCATCCTGCTGTTCCTGCCCTACCTGCTGATTGTGCTGCCCGTGGCCGTGCCCGTGGCCGCCTTCTACCTCTTCCCGCCCTCAACCTGACCGTGCGCCTCATCATCCACTTCTTCCTCTTCATGTGCCCCGCCAAGGTCAGGACCCTGTCTGCTTCTCAGTGTGCATTTAGGTACTGGTGGTGGTCGTGGTGGTGATGGTAGCTCTCGCGTACACGTTGTCTAGTTTGTAACACGAAGAGTGTAGAAACAGGGCCCAGAATAAGGAGGAAGGAGAGAGTGGAGAAGAGGGGGCATGGCTGTTTGTGTATCAGGGGTGCTATGGATGGTTAAGTGTCTGTGAGGGGAGGGAGAGGAGGTAGGTACACTTTTGTTTCTATGGGTTGATTGTGATGATTAGGATAGAAACAGATCTTGAGTGTATCTTGTGTGACATGTATTAGGGGAGGGAGGGAAACTGGAATTTTTTGAAGGGGACGTGTGATGGCAGTGTGTGTATGTTCGTGCGTGAGTGCGGGTGCATGTGTATATGTATGCATTGGAGTGAGTGTGTACAAAGCAAGGGCGTGCGTACGTGTGAGTGTTTGTGTGTGTGTGTGTGTGTGTGTGTGTGTGTGTGTGTGTGTGCCCGCGTGCGCATACGTTTAATCAGTATTTAGGTGTGTGTAGGTGTGTTAGCGCACGCGCTTGTATGTAAGTGTGTGTGTGTGTGTGTGTGTGTGTGTGTGTTGGCTGGCTGGCTGCCAACTGGTTAAATGGCTTGTAACTTTGTGGATTGGTTGGTTGGTCTATTGGTTGACTGGTGGGTTTATCAGTGGTTGAGTTGGATGTTGACTGGTTGTTTGTTGTTGTTGTTTTGTTGGGTTTTTTTTGCAGGATAACCCTCTTTTTGTTTTGGTAAAGGTTACCTAGTTTGTTATTGGGTGAATTGCTTCTGGGCAAACGTTTAATTAGTCGATAAAAAAAAAAGATGCAGCTGCAGAATGAACAAGAAAAACTGAGCGGGAAAAATCCATACATGAAATTCTGCTGAGAAAAGGTCGCAAGGCTGCTCTTATTGACCTTCATTTTCATGTAAACACGTAAACAGCTGTGTGTGTGTGTGTGTGTGTGTGTGTGTGTGTGTGTGTGTGTGTGTGTGTGTGTGTGTGAGAGAGAGTGAGAGAGTGAGCGCGTATATATACATTTGTGTGTGTGCGCGCGCGCATGTGCGTGTGTGCACGTGCATGTGTATGTTGGTGGGTGGGTGGGTGTGGGAGCGCACACGCGCGCGTATGTATGTTTATGTGTATAGCTATATATTGTTGTGTACTTACAAATTTATCTTAATATTTGCTTTTAGAATACATAAAAACCGGGGGTGGGGGGAGAGGGGGGGGGGGGGGAGGAGAAAGACGGATTGACACAGACAGACGATGATCTATGCCAGAATGGGAGTTGGGACCCTAAACATCAGATGTACTAATACGACGTTGTTATCCACGGCTTCCTCATTCCTCCTATCCATGTTACTTTCATTTGTGTTTAACAGCATGAAACGTCTCGCTTTGGGGCTACAGTTCTCTCCGAGTTTCACTTAAACCTTTGTAGTGCTTAGAGCTCATTTATACAGAGTGCAATGTGATTTTTTTGTTTACAGACAATTGATAACATTTATCAATCATCATGTGTCGATTTATTGTTATGCTGTGATCTGTGTATTTCTATGTTTGGCGTTTCACGTGGCTTTGCATGGGGTGTTTTTGGCTCTTTTCCGTATTACATAATATGGCCGATTGTTCCTCACATGCGTATGTTCTCTCTCTCTCTCTCTCTCTCTCTCTCTCTCTCTCTCTCTCTCACCTCACTCTCTCACTACAACACACACACACACACACACACACACACACACACACACACACACACACACACCCCAGAGTCAGTTGATGTGTGTTTGGTTTTTCTTTTAATTTGTATTTATGCACAAGCATTTATTTTGCAATATATTGTGTATTGAGTAGGAGAGACTTTTAAAAGACAATAACTAGATGAGGAAAGGCACAACTGCGTTTATCTATGTGTCATATTCTCTCTCTGTCTCTCTCTCTCTCTCTCTCTCTCTTCTCTCTCTCTCTCTCTCTCTCTCTCTCTCTCCTTCACATTATCTGTGTCCATTTAATATGCAAATTTTGTGGCTGATTCAAAGAACGTACGAAAAGTTGCTAGTTGATAGCTGACTTTTGTCTCAAACTAATACTGTATTGTTCTTTGTGCATGTCCCTTTTTTGTCCTCAGCCCTGGGGATGTACAGCAGTATGTATATAGACCCCATCACACATGGGAGACGAAAGATCATTGGTTTCTGGTTTTGTGCTATGTTGGCTTTCTTTATTTTACATTTAAGCTAACGAAAGCCTTTTTTTTCGGTGCGTCAACGCAATTTGCTAAGCTTAAACTTAACCTTTACATGCCTTGTGTAACGAAAAGGCTTGAGTGCGTCAGGCTTTACATTTCATAATCACCAAATCTTCTATTGTTGAAATGTTGTTCAAAGACATCAATCAGTACGTTTTGTCGGAGAATTTTCTTTTTATTATTATCATTATTGTTTGTTTTTTTGTTTTGATTTTGTTTGTTGTTGTTGTTTTTTTAATTAAATACATCTTCTGTATCATAGTTTCTATTGATCTTTGTTCTTTCCATCAAAATGTTTGTATTCAGCTATTTCTTTTTCAGCTTTAATTTCATATGGTTATGGTTTCAAATGAAGATAGTCCTGTGTTAATCTACATGTTTTCCAAGAGATATTTTCAATTACATTTTCTGTATTGTTATTCTTGTTATTTTTGTGAAAATTTATCTCCAAGCTACGTAATTATTCATACAATTTTGTTGTTGTTGTTTGTTCTTAAGTTTTCTGTTGCGAACAACAGAATAACGGTGGGAAAGAAGTTCAACAGATTAAAACAAAAGAAAGTAAAAAGAGCCTTTCATTTACTACGAACATGACAGTCAAAGATTTCAACATGACAGTCATGATCCGAAGAAAGACATCAAGATGACCACCTTCAGTCCCAATATTTAGAGTTGAATTGGCTTTTTCTGTTTTGATAAGACCCACTGTATGAAAGAGTGGGACGTCGTAGAACTTGAACAGAATTCCCGGAAGTGGTCATGATTGTCCACCCGGGGTAACCTGCCTACCTGATATCCACCACGTGTGGTGAAATGGTTCACTCCCGAAGAAAATGGCATTCCACTGGCTTTGTTAGAGAGTGTGAATTGAAGACACCACAAATCACAACCAAAAGGACAATACGATTTAATGGTGCATGGGGAAAAAGTGGATGTACGTCAACAGAAAAGATGCCCTCTCTAACCTGAGATCTTTAATACAAGAGTTGTTTCGTTACTATCAAGCGAAAAAAAACCTGAATCAGAAACTTGGTGCTCTGCACTTCCTAATTCTTTTCCATCGTTCTATCATGTAAGTGTATTGATATATGTGTCGGGCTCAAATATTCGTCTAAACCGTTGAACTTTCTTACGGTTGTTGGTTACTGAGAGCACAGCTTTCCCTTGGCCAAAGCCTTTCAGCAAAGCATAGAACTCGACATTAGGAAAACAGTGACACGTACTGTGTGTGCTGACAACGAACCCGTCCTGTTGCACGTCCGAACTATGGAGGTTTCATGGACAGAAGTTAAATCTTGAAATCCATCCACACGTTTCTGACCGTAACGTTGAATGAAATAAAAACTACAGAAGCGTATATTTCAATTAGCATCATCTGTTTTATCATACAGTCCAGACGAACAGTTACATGGAGAAAGAAGACTTGGCGCTTCAATTTTCTTATTCATAAAGTGCAGAAACAGGAAATCACTTAATCGTGGGTTGATTTTGCTATTTTTAACTACCTTTAATTAATAGGCCGTTTCCACAGTCCCCATAAGATGTATCCAGACTCTACCTTCGTGACGTCAACGCATTACGTTTGGGCATTCAGTCGTGAGCCTTTTTATTCTTAAACTTGATGCCTGAGTGTTTCTACGTTTCTGTTGTTAGACAGAGAGTGGGTGATTGATGTATATAGCTTGATTTGTTGGTTGATTTGGTATAGTTAGATAGAGCGAGCTAGCCAGTCAGCCAGGTAATCTTTAGAGGCGTAGTCTTGTAGGTAAAGAGTATCCGTGGGCTCACAGTTCTCTGACGCAGGGCATGATTTACATTGTGGGTGTTCGAGGTAGCAGACCTCATGGGAACGTGAAGCTCCAGTTTCCGTAGAAACATACCGCCATATGAGGCAGTCATTCTACCTCTTCCCACCCCTCCCCCATCTCTCTCTCTCTCTCTCTCTCTCTCTCTCTCTCTCTCTCTCCTGCGCGCACGCACGCACGCACGCACGCACGCACACACACACACACACACACACACACACACACACACGTGTGTGTGTGTGTGTGTGTGTGTGTTTATGGGTGCGTTCTTTTGTATGCAAGCGCGTGTGTGTACGAGTATGTGATTGCATATAGGTGCCTTTGTTTTTGTTTGCCTATCAACGGTTCAGCAGCACTAGCGTTAGTAATCGATTAGCTCGGAAAAAAAGGCCTCTGGGAAATCGGAAGCGAAGTGGTAATAATGGATTTTGTCAGGGGCGGCTTCCTGCCGCTGTCCAGAAAGGAAACTTCAAGCTTGCCTGTATGTCCTGATATGCACGGTCACTTTTGTTGATCTGATGAATATAGATATGTACATAGACGGCACACAAAGGAAACTTGTTCTCCTCCTCTTCCACCTCCTGCTCCACCCCTACCTCCTCCCTCTTTCTCCCCTGAAAGGAAGTTCCAAGCCTGCCTGTATATCCTGTGTTTCTTTCTGCATTTCCTCCGTGTTGTAATTGTCTCGATGTCCTTACTTGTTCAGGATGTAGGTGTCTCTATTAGCAATTGTCGTTAGTGTTACCATTATTCGGAAATGAAAACCGACTACAGCATCACTGAAAACCAGGCCAAATACAAATGACCACACAGAATTAGGTCCAGGTGATATTTATTTAATACGAAAGGTGTGTGTGTGTGTGTGTGTGTGTGTGTGTGTGGTGTGCTCTGTGTGTGTGCTCTCTGCACGCGCGCGTACGTGTGTGTGTCTGTGTGTGTGTGCTCTCTGCGCGCGCGCGTACGTGTGTGTGTGTGTGTGTGTGTGTGTGTGTGTGTGTGTGTGTGTGTGTGTGTGACCAGGCTGAAGCATGTTCCAGATGTTTGGTAAGCTGGTCTGTCTGGTGTGCTGACTTGACCTCAAGTGATGCAGTGCTCGTCTTTGGCACCCACTTGTACTGATCCCGTGTGCATGCGTGCGTGCGTGTATATTGTGCGTGTGCGCGCGCATGTGTGTGTGTGTGTGTGTGTGTGTGTGTGTGTGTGTGTGTGTTTTCCTCTCTCACTGTCTCTCTCTTCGTCTCTCTCCGTGTCTCTGTAGCTGTATCTCTGTCTGTCTGTCTCTCTCTCTCTAGTTCGCACGCTTGCTGGCTTCCTTGTTGATTTTGCAGTATTTTGCATTTTTGTTGTTTTTGTTGCTTTGCTGTGCTTACTGCTTTGTTGAATTCCATAATGAAAATTGAGTACACAGTAATATTAACAAACACACGCTTGCGTGCTTGCGGACGGGGACATTCACGCACATGCACTCGCGCTCGCACACGCACACACACACACACACACACACACACACACACACACACAATTCAGTTCAAATCAAATTTAATCCTTTGCGCACACACACACACACACACACACACACACACACACACACACACACACACACACGACACCGCAAACACCTTCCTCAAGAACACGCCATGGGGACAATGTCTGCAGAAATTGTTCGCCTAGGGGATGCATTACAAACCTGCTCTACATGGAGCCTGTGTGTGCACAGCTAAATCTCTCTGGAGTGTTTGTTTGGTAACCGGCAGCGAATGTAGACCTGTCCAACACCTACCCTCCCTCCAAATATCTAACCGCTTCTTATGCCCTCCTCTCAACGTAGTGAGAAGTTTAGGATCGACTTCTGCTGACTGGGAGTCCATCAGACTGGAGTTTGATGAGGTGTGAATAACGTTACCAAACAGTGAATAACGTTACCAAACAGTGAATGACGTCACCAAACAGTGAATAGCGTTACCAAACAGTAATAACGCCACCAAATGGTGAAAAACGCCACCAAACAGTGAGTGACGTCACCAAACAGTGAACAACGTCACCAAACAGTGAATAATGTTACCAAACTATGAATAACTTTACCAAACAGTGAATAATGTTACCAAACAATGGGGAGGAAAAGTTACCAAACAGTGAATAACGTTACCAAACAGTAGAGGAAGGGGGGGGGGGGGGGGGGGGGTCCAAACAATGAATAACGTTACTAAACAGTGATTGGGGGGGGTGGGGGGGTACCAAACAATGAATAACGTTACCAAACAGTGAATAACGTTACCAAACAGATTCGTTGACCAACCTGCTGTATGAAATGAATATTATGCCTCGAGTGCTGAAGTCTGCGGTAAAACACTTTAGCTTTTAAGAACAAGGCTGCTTCTATGCCCTAATGGTAGTTGATACATTGATTTTGAATGCATGGAACAGGAATCATGTTCTCGATGTGAGGTGTGGCTGCGATGTTCGAGTTTTCCATCGATGTTTGGCGTTGGCGACGACTTTAAGGGATAAGGTGTATTAACACCAATCAATTTCAGGGCATGAGTGTTTTCTTTTCAGAGATACTTGTATTACTGATATTGAAGTTACAGATCAGTAGCATGGGGAGTTCACAAAAAAGATTTTCAGCATGTGAAGGTTTACAAGTATGCGTTAGACTCGTAAGAGAAGAAGAGAAGGCAAACATGACCTCAGTGTCGGTGTCCAGTGTCACACATTGTGGATCTGTTAGCTTTACGCCGTGGCTGGCTGTCGTGTCGTCACACAGAAAGGAGTCTCGGTCGCATTCCCGTGGAGTTGGGGAGTGCCTATATTTCTTTCAGAAGGTTGCTGGTTCGATTCTCAACCAAAGGAATGCCATTTTTTTTCTGCGCCTAGGAACGTGATGCTCTAGTGGTATGGGTGTGCTGCGAGATCTCCCATCGCTGACATGGAAAGCTCTTTCTGCCATGTCACCTACAGTGGGTGTGGGCTTTATTTCTTCCCATCGTCCCCTCATTTACGCTCCCAACCACCCACTCCTATGCCCAACCTCCGTATCTGGCAATGTTCTTGACGAAGGTCTGTGGCTCTGGAACGTTGAATTTGGGACAAGCAAACCTCGCCTTGATACCACTTCTTCGCAGACCTTCAGCGCATGCGACTCAAATTTTAAGTTATCCGCCACGAGCAGAGCCTGACAGTGTATCATCGCATATGAATCATACATGAAGGAAGCGAAAAGAAGGCAGCGCGACGTAGTGGAAAGAAATTTCTTCAAACTGCTTCGCTCAGGCGAATTTTGTTTGTACAGAAGTATGACGTTAGTTCCAAAGTGCGCCTTCACTTCGACAGCATGATTTTTTTTTTTTTAAGAGTGACTGATTAGATCTGGTTAATGTAGAAAGCTTTAGATATTGGCCTATCACTTTTGCGAGTCTGCCCGGTTTCATGTGACAGACGACGTCTGGTGTATGACCGAAAAGTCATACCGAAAAGTTCGAAGCGCTGTGATGTCGGGTCCGAGGAATGCGATAGGCTAGCCATGGCGACTTGATCTGTTTGTCACCTCTTGTTTGTTGAAGACGTAACCTCGCGCGACATTAGATGCGGGGGGGGGGGGGGGGGGGGTCATGCTACCCCTGGTTTGTGCTCTGTGACCTTTTGCACTCAGAGACCATAAATGCATTTCAATTGGTTTAAAAAAAAAAAAGGGGGGGGGGGGGGGCAAAATTTAATCTTTTAACAATTCATTTACTTTTTTTCTGTTTCCGATGGTGGTATTTATTTTCAGTTCTAGATATATTTTTTTCACGTCCCTAGGCGTAATTGAGTTCCATGTCAATACAAAACGGCCGGGAACATGTAGCCTAGGCCTAAAGGTCTACGTTTGAGATTGGCAGTGATCTGTTGGAAACAGATCTGCACATCGTACAACTACAGCATGGGTTCCATGTGGCGAAAAAGTTTCCCATGAAAATATAATCAGGGAAAAATAAACAAACAAACCAAAGAAAAAAAAAAAACGATTAAATTGCTTATCTTTTTAAACCCAGCGTCGTAGACAGAAAACTGTGACATCATTTGTGGAGCTGCTTGCACTCTTCAAATGTTGATACCATCAATGAACTTTTTTGATCGCTGTTCAGTGTGTCATCAGTGATCTTCCAGTCACAGAGGGTTGCGAGACTTCATTAGATCTGTAGCCCTAACGCTTGCCTTTTATCTGGGATTGTCGGAAATGCGTACTATTAGGAGAAAGGAAGAAGACACAATGACGTAATACGCGCATTAGGTAGAATAGTCTTCCCAATTCCACAGAACGGGGAGCAGACGACTTCAACAGGAAAGTCTGTATTCATCAGAATCTCCTCGTCGACTTAAAGTTTCTAGCGTTGATATATGTATACTTGATGATCACTGCAAGACCCAGTGAAGAGAACTACATCGAGATTGCGCCGACTCGCATCGAAGTGGCCACTCGTTTGAATGTACTTCTGACGTCGTATTCAAGAAAAGCTGAGCAATGCCAAGATTTGGCTGACCACGTCCTTTATCGTTACAGGTGACAATTCCTATCTGGGGGATCGTGATGGCTTGACCAGAAGCAATTCAAGCCTTCAATTTTATTGCTTGCCCAACCAACACTTGATGACACTTGACACTCTGTACCACAAAACTGTCTCCTCCACCAGCGACCAGCATGCCCTCCAGAAGGATCTCGATCGACTCGCAGAGTGGAAGCAGAGATGGCTCATGAGTTTTCTTCAAGACAAATTGCCAGACACTGCGAGTGAGCCGGAAGAGAACCCCCCTACCTTCAAACTACACTTTCCGTGGCCACACCCTTGACACAGTCGGTAAGTCCAAATACCTCGGCGTCACCATCACTTCTGATCTCAGTTGGAGCCCCCACATCTCCAGTGTCTCCAACCGTGCCAACAAGACTCTTGGCCTACTTAGACGGAACCTGAAGGTAGGATCCCAGCGCATTAAGCAGGAAACCTACCTATCACTGGTCCGCCCAACCCTTGAGTACGTCAGCTCTGTGTGGGACCCCTACATAGAGAAGGACATTAAAAAGCTGGAAACGATCCAACGCGAGCTGCGGCTGGGTCACCCATCGACACCGGAAAACCTCCAGTGTACATGACATGCTAGAGACCCTTCAGTGGTCCCCCCTCACAGAACGAAGGAGAAAGGCGCGACTAGTGAACTTTTACAAATATCACAACGGAAGCCTCATTATCAACACATGCCACAAACCCTCTCAGAATCCTTGTGCGCCCAAAGGAACCCGACGGTTCCATCCAGCAACATACCACCTTTCCAGCTGCAGGACTCTCTATAGACAGAAATCCTTCTTCCCCAGGACCATACCCGACTGGAACAGCCTTCCTGCTGAGGTTGCCCTCAGCCCCACCCTGGAGGGCTTCAAATCCCTAATCTGATCTCACACCCCTCCCCCTGCCCCCCCCCCCCCTCCCCAACATCCCCCCGACCCAGCAAACATTATCTCAAGCAACTTCAACTTCATGCAAACCCCTTTATTGTCTACAGAATCTTCAAAATGATGAAGGCGGTAGTCAAGGGAAAGAAGAAGAAGATGATGATGACTCCCGTCCAGCTGACAAAGTATTGCGAGCCTCGAGAGCAGACTTTCAAAAAGCTTCTTGGTCAACTTTCTCTTTCCATGGGCATGTCGCCAAGGCAGGCCTAAGATGCAAAGAGTCATCAATGCCTAACTGAAGGTTACAACTTTGAATCTTGTCTGTTTCTGGAGTTTTTCAACTGGTTACATTTATAGGATCTCCACTGTGGAAGCTCAGAATCCTCTGTTGGTTGTCTGTGCTGGATCATGGCCGGCGGTGAAGTGTTGTGTTTGCCCTGGACATGCCATGCCATCAGCTCACTTCAGAGCTTCCGTCTTGGTGATGGTATCAGAAAGGTCTCTTAAGTAACCCACGGGTCACTGCTGTTTGAGGCCAAGAGCTGCGGTCATTCCGTTGATTTCAGTACTGCATTGCGTGTCTCCGTTGTTGCCGTTCTCTGACTGCAGGCGCCATGATCAAACAATTTGCGCGTTTGTTTGTAAAGCTGACGGCTGCATATTCAAACCTGTGCTGAGGTCGGATTTCTAGGGTTGAATATCTTTGTCCTTCCAGCAGTCGTTGGGTAGCTTATTTCGGTCAGGGAGGGTTAGAGAAGGAGAGGGTGTGGATCCACCTTCTGTGTTGCTGTGCCATCGACACGGTGAACCAGTTCACCACAGACATTACACCGCAGGAGTTAAACTTTTAACGATCTGTAAGATAATATTGGGTCAGTGTTAATCCTCTTTCCAGTGCCCCAGTCAGTGTTGTGTCAGGTATCCTTGTTCTCTGCACTTCTGAATGCTTTATGCTGTGCTGTCCTTGTGTGAGTTATGCGCCTCCAGTGCTGTGTGGTTTGGACTAACGTTGCATATACTTAAATGTTTGTACATGCATATAAATGATGCAGGGGTAATGTCAGCGAGAATGAACAGAATGAGTCATAGATAGTGCAGACCAAAGGAAAGGGGAGATAGAAACGGGTTGGGCTAGGATGGGGGGGGGGGGGGGGGAAGGAAGGGAGACTCAAAATATTTGAAAGTGCATCACATACATCGAATGTATGCAAATGAATGCGCGAGTATTTGTGTGACGGTTAGAGAGCCAGGAAGAGGGAAAGAGTGATGGGCACTTGGCAAAAAGAGATCAAAATGCTTGTGAGTGCATATATATCTCTGCCAGTGTGTCCTGAGTGTAAGGCAAGCAAATTTGTATTTTAGTGAAGGACAATTTTTTTTTGAGAGGGGGGGGGGGGATGGAGAGGGGAATGTAAGAGGGCACCTTCATAATTGTTTTTAAAGCAGTGTGGAGGTTTGCATCAGTGGTGTCGACGGTTATAATTTCAAGTAATGAAAATCATCAAAAATGATTATAAACCATTTCCATTGTGATACATTCCCAAATTGTCTGTAAAGCGCTCTTGCACATACGTATATGCATATGCAGCATACGCATGCACACACACACACACACACACACAACAAACAAACACAACACACACACACACACACACAAACAAAAAACACACACACACACACACACAACACACACACACACACACACACACACACCACACACACGCACCACACACAGGCAACACACACACACACACACACACACACACACACACACACACACACACACACACACACACCACACACACACACACAAACCAAAACACACACACACACACACACACACAACACACAACACACACACACACACAACACACACACCACACACACACACACACACACACACACACACATCACCCCCCCAAAAAAAAACACATCCCGCACCACACAACACACACACACACCACAACACACACACACACACACACACACATATGTCTTCACCATTCTTCCACCCCATTTTACACAGTTACCAGTTCATTATCGCGCCCTCCAGATTACGGAGAGGTGGGACCGCTTCTCGGCACGCTTCCACAAGGTGCGAGAGCAGCTGGACCTGAACAAGGTGACGGCGGAGGAGACGTTCGCCCGAAGCACCAAGCTGACCAAGAAGGACGTCATCCTGCAGGTGGTGGTCATCTTCATGGTGCTCATCTCCTTCTGGTCCCTCACCTTCCTCCTCATGGAGGTCGTGTCCTTCCTGGTGGAGGTGGCCATCTACACCCTCATGGGCATCATCGTCAACGCCGGCTCTGTCCTGCAGTACATCACTGGTAAGGGATTCGGGAGGAAGAGGTGGGGTGCGGATGTGGATGGGGAAATGTGGTGAGGTTGTGTGTAATTTGATGAGGACGGAATATGGTTATGACGCTGTTCTCCTCTTTCTCCGTTTCTTCTTCACTCCTCCTTTGCTAACTGTACGTGGGATATCGGGGCCTCTTTCAGTACAAATAGCTTTCCCGTCGTCTAGAAACTCTGTGGTAGAACTTCCTCTTTTCTATGACTCTCTTTGACCATGTCAGTCTCTTCAGCATTTAAAAAAAATTGTCTTTTTAGTACTGTCGTCCGCTGAACTTCTGCTTCTGTTTCTGTGAATCATTCTCCTTTGGTCTGGATAATGTACACCTCTTTTCTGGTCACAAGTAATGACATGCCAGGTTTGTGTTGTTATCTGGCGATGATGTGATGAAAATTATATACACTGCCCAGGATGGACACTAGTTTCCATTCTGCAGTGTCGGTTTGCTCTTACGCTTTCATTTAACCTGTGAACGAAAAAAGAAGCGGACTGGCTAGCGCTCTACGCTGTCAATAGTTAACATTTAATGTCATTCATTATTTTTAGTTTTTTTTTCTTTTTCAAGATGTAACTTTTTTCTTTTGACTTTTCATGTTGAGACCCTTCTTCCGTTCGGGTTTGACAGACCTTAAAAGGCCTTGTATGGTCGGCTGGGCTTTCATAATGGACAGTATAAAACGTTTGCCTCGTCTTCAGCCCTGTTACAGCATTCGTGACTTTGCCTCCTTGTCCTCTTTTTCCACTTTCATTTTCGCAACTCCCTCATTCTTTTCCTTCTCTTTTCTTTTCGTCTCCTCTGTTGGCTTCTCGTTCTTTTGGTTCCTTTTCTTTCTTCATTTTCTAACACGTTTATTTTCTGCGCTTTCTCAGTCTCCATCTCTCTGTTCTCCCTCATCTTTCTTTATCATCCAGTTCTCCATTCATTTCATTTCATTCGTCTGCTTGTCGTTCTCTCTAAACTCAGTGATCTTCCTGGTGCTGATGTACGGACGTTCGGCCTTCAATGACGTGCACAAAATCTACCTGACCTACCACAAGAAGATCCATTCCATTCTGCTGGAGATGAAGCGAGACGAGATCAACATTATCGCCCGCCAGGAGGCAATGGACCAGGAGAATACGGCGCTGCGTGTGCAGGGAGACATGGCGGACCCCGCTGAGGACCCGGATTTCAGGTTGGGTTTTAAATTTCAGTCACTGGCGTTGTATAATCATCGTCTGATACCGTTAATTCTAGGCTGCGAAGAAGGCCAGAAAATGTTTATAAGAGCATGTTTTGTAACGCATAATAAAAATCTTTGTTTTTAAAGCCGCTGAAAATTCACTTCCTTTAAAGTTTTACGGTATTTTAAAAATGCGCAAGACGTAGACACTAACGCTTTCGAAAATCTTCTAGAAAGAGATATATGGCACTTTGCTTTTGAGTCTGATGAGTAATACAGTATTACATATTGGTATATACCGTGCGCACATTGTAACAAGAACCGATAACGAGCAAAGCCAGCAAATGTGGATTGGACGTGTGAAGGCAATTTGTCAGTTTGTACCACTATATTACTGGGGAGGGGTAACGAAGGAGAAGCGAACGAGAGGAGAAACATAATAGAGGCAGGGCGACGGACAGGGAGAGAATGTGTTTGTAAAGTTCAGTACAATACTCTAAATATTGATTTTCATAGGGTGATGTTTTCCGGTTGTTATCGGTTTTGTTGTTGATGTTATGGGTACATTATGTATGGGGTTTTTTTTTGTTTGTTTGGGTGGGGTTTTTTTTTTTTTTTTTTTGGGGGGGGGGGTTAGGGGTTGAGCGGGGTAGGATATAGCTGTTGGCGATTTTCCCCGCGCATGGAACTAATTCCTGTTTTGCAGTATTACTCCATAAATGATCTCTGAAAATGTTGTTGTTCGGGGATATAGAACTAGAACAAGACTAGAGAAAGAGAAGGATAGCTTGAAGTTGACAGAATGAGACAGACGGATCGGAAGAATGAAAATAGGACACAGCTGAAGAAAAAAATCAGAAAAGATGAAGAGACAATTGGTAAAATATTCCATACACGCTGTTCAACAACGAGGAACACTTTGGAACTGAGAAACGAAAAAATAAACAGTATTGTGGTACGCACGCTCTTCAATAAAATACAGACCTGGACGACCAGTGGTACATCTGAAAAAACTCTGGAAGACAGAAAATATAATTACAAATATGAAATCTAAAATATGAGTGATAGAAACCACGACTTACGAGTGAGAGCAAATGTGAAGAAGAAGAGTCCCATATTCTACGCAGCAAAGAAACGTCTATATGCTAGATCTAGGAGATGAGAACGAGAGAAGGGAGGGGAGATAGGGTGGGTCTGTGATAATGAGATAGAACGAGACAAAAAGAGTATAGGCCAAAAAGTACAGAAGGGAAGAAGGTAAGGGAGGACTGGGAACAGCTACGCAAAAATTCACTATTCAATGCTGATGTTTTCCGTGTATAAAAACAACTTATCCCCCCCTCCCTACCAAGTGCGCGCGCAAACACACACACACACACACACACACACACACACACACACACACGCACACACACACACACACACACACACACACACACACACAGAGTTGTCTGCAGTGTTTACATGCTGTGTTCAGACTGGTGGTGAAGGAGGGCCAGCCTCTATGGCGCACCTCCAGCGTGCTGATGTTCCTGGACCGCCATGACACGCCCTACACGCCCGAGAAGTTCTTCTATGACGTCATCACCCTCAACTACTGCGGGGCGCCGGGTCCGCTGTACAAGCACTTCCTGGACGCCTTCTGGACGTTCGTTCGCATCCTGCTCTTCCTCTTCTTCGTCTTCGTCGTGGTCATGGCCTTCGGGGATGCCTACAGCGTGTCCTCCACCAACCAGCTTTTGGCCACGGTGGCAGGGGGCTTCATCCCTTTCCTCTTCCGGTTCATCTTCTCTGCGGCAGGCGGAGTGCCCTCCCTTTATACGGACAGCGTGCAGTTTAAGACCCAGTTCCACCAGGCCATCAACAACTACACCCAGAACTGGCCCATCTTCGACATCATCCCCATCGAGTTCGGCGAGGCCAACATTCGGGACTCTCTTATTCTCAACAGCACAAGAGTGGTCGCCGATCCGACGCAGCCCACCAACCACAACAACCCCGACCTGAGTCATGTGGACGCAGAGGGAGCAGAGGACGTGAAGTTGGAGATGGAGGAGGTAGATGACGACGAGGGAGGGGTGGACATGATCGTCGACGTGTCCACGGCGGAGTCTCGGCGTCGGGGGCCCCTGGGTCTGCGAGAGGCCGGGTCAGCGTCCATGCTGGCAGCAGACAGTTTCAACCGCAGCGCACGCATCTACAGGCCCCAGCCTCCCCAGCCCGAGGAACGCGCCATAGACGTGTAGGATCTGGGTTTGGAAGACGGCCAGCACCCGCTTGAAAGGTTCAGCACCTATTTCCTCATCCAACGATCTCTTTGGAAGCAACACCTGTTTTGTCACTCATCGGCCTGTTCAGATTGCGCAGAAAATGACTAACTGAGAGAAAAATGAATAAAAAGAATATTTCCAACTCCACTACCACCCATGTTCTCCCGACCCCCCTTTCCCCACCAAGTCCCCTTCTCCCAACAATGGCAGCATTTGGCTCTTCTTTTTTACAGACTTTTCTCCCTCTGTCATGTCCTAACAGAACCCATGCCATAGTAGTGAGAGATCTCTCCTGATGCCATATCCTAACAGCTTGTAAACTGCATTCTTTCAGACTCCCAAAGTGGTAAAGATGGTCTGTGGTTTTGTAAAGTAACACCCAACATACCTGGAAGCCGACTTCTTCGATTCAAACGTCAACTATCTCATAAAGTACTCTGCCAACATGTGAAAAAAAATCAACCACCTCAGTATATCATTCTGACTTTGTGTTTATATCCCAGAAGTGACGTAGTGGGTTAAAGAGTCGTCCGAGGATCCAAGACGACCACATTAACCTGTGAACAGTCGTCCTCGGACAAGATGGACTTCCGTCTCCGGTTGCTCAGCCTGCTAACAATGAAGAGTTATTTTCAGGTTTCGGCGAAGCGCAACCGTTGGCGACTTTGACAAAGCTGGCCACCTCTTTGAAGAAATAGTGGTGAACTTTTTTTCATCATAAACATCATTCTTTTTGTCTTTAATTTCCCAAGGAAGAGTGTTTGATAACTGGGTTTGAACGTATCATATATGAATACATACTGTATAGTGTATGAAGATTGTAATGACCCTTCCCCTGTCCGAGAAGCCCGCGTTGTAAATTAAGTGTTTTTATTTCATAGAATTCAATTTGAAATATTTTTCAAAGATTCCTTTTTTCCTCTCGTCCCCCCCCCTCCCCGCTTGCTTCCCTCCTCCCCTGCCCTCTTCCCCCTCACCCCCACTCTTTCCTGCCCCCTTCCCTGCTCACTACTCCTTCCCACCAAAAGCAACACACACAAAATCGTTGCCTGGCATGCTACGTAGTGGGTGAAGTTTTGTTCTAATATCCGTCACAGGCACATTCCGTGAGACAAGAAGGCGTACACATAAAGATGTTGAAGAATAATAGCATGATGTACGCTGTCTTATAATGTACATGAGGAACATAAAAAGTATCCAAAAAAGTTAAGTGAAAAAGACAAGTTAGACTGTGCGCATGAAAATATGCATGGGACAGAGACAGTTTTTCTTATCTGCTTATGTAAAAAATCATTGGCTTATAAGTAGCATCAAAACTGTTTCGATTGCTGTTACTTTTGACATTCTGGAATCATATTTTAATCTGTTACACAGCTGACGCTGGTAGGCAAAGTTCACCAGGAAATCTTGAAGTGTGCCACTTAATACAGATCCAGATAGAGAAGAAATATTTGAGCTCCTTCAAACACGGGTCATGTTTTTTTTTTTTAACAGTTTAGGTTTATCGCTAATATGATACCAATGAAACTGGAGTTTCCAAAAGCTATTCAAAAAATGTCTTCAGTTTTGATCAAGGAGTGAAGAGTAATGTGCAAAAAGATTTTTATGTCTTTCCATTTTGACTTCATGTCTGTGGTATGGGCACGTTTTCCCATCCTTGTGTTAAAGTTTTCATGTTAGTTTGTTCGCGTTTGATGAGCTTTTTCAACAAAAATTCAGCCATAATGCGTCAGCAAGACTCTTTGATCATGTTGCATCCATGCACCACACATACAAATGCGATGTGAACCCGTCCGCGATGTTTAAACACGTCTTTTATCAATATCACACAGAAAGGAGAACTGCCCAAGTTACAACCTTATAAAGAGAGTGAGAGGGCTGAGAAAGACTAAATTGCAGAACAGATGGTACTCCGAGTCTATATCTACACAGCCAATGTAAATGATGCAGTCACAGCTATAGAAACAAGAGAATCGAAGGTGCCCTACACCACCCTAAACATCGCACGGCCTAAGTATAAATGTCACGAACACTGTACTTTGCTGTCGCCGAAAAGATGGGTCAAGAACCGTTCGTGATTTGTGGGATAGCAGAGTATCATGACAAAGTCACCATAGTCTGTAACTTTCTCTTGAACTTCTGTTCTTATTTTTCGTTCCACTCTTCTTCTCTTTGTCCTTGTACTGTTTCTTTTTGTCCATTCCTGGACTTTCCAATGTACAGGACAGTGCTTCATTCAAGTGTGCTTTTACAAGTATTAGAGGATTCATTCCGCCGTCAGGCAGCTACACATTTTTCATGGGAGTTGGAGATGGTTGGAGTGGATATACAGTATATATTTCAACCGGTCTGCGCCGCTTGCAGTGTGGACCATTTGTCGATCCATGTCGATAACTGTCAGTCCATGATAACTTTTGGAACTGTGTAGTTCACTGTCTGAGTGTTTTGTCGTGTATTACTGAAAAGTGTGTTAGTTGTTTCCAGTAATGAGTGTCAACGAGCTGGGGTCAGTGCCAGATCACATCTGTGAAACGTCTGGTGTAAATGTTGAAATCAATCAATATTGAACCCAATCACGATTGAAAATGTTGAACTCGGTCCACAAGCATTAACTGCGATCACAAAGTATTACACCACGCACTGATTGCCCTCTGTGGCAAACAGCTCGCAGACAACTGGGGGTGTTTCTCATAACTCCAGCTCTCCGTTCTATGGTTGTATTACTGTTGTCCTTCTTTCATGTGTAGATTTTCGCAGCTTATAGTGGTCTAGTGGCGACGGCTTAGATTTCAAATGGTTGTAATATGTTTTGAAGAGTCAGCTGCAAATAGAGGATTACATGTATTTGACTTTGAAATCGCTTTGACTTTGCTTTGAATTAGGTGTTTTTTTTTATGGCAGAAAATTTACTGAAATTAATGCACTTTTTTTATATTATATATTATATATTTTTATAGCTTTTTAAAGCAAAACTGAAAATATGAAGAAATGTACGATTTTTTTTTGTAGAAACAAACCAACAAACAGATATACATGTCTTAGCAAGAATTGATGCTCTGTCGGTAAAACAATAACATGGTGGGAATAGAGAGAAGACAAGTCAAATATCATGATCAATAAAGGAACAAAAAGCAACACCAGTTTGTATTCTACCATCATGTGTCATTTGTATTTGTGCAATTATTTTGTATGCCTTTTGTAGCACTGTATCTTTTATCATTGTGGAGAATAATAACACACAATATTGTACTGTCGGTGTGTTTTTATTCCAGTTCATGACTACTGCAGTAAGCAAAATGGCAACACCATTGTTTTCTTCCTTGTAGACCTCATCGCAAACATGATTGTTACTGTCACCATCCTTGTTATCATCATCATTATTATCATCATTAAAACTGAAAACATTTTCGGAATTAGTGTGTACAGAGTTTCAAACGTCAGAAACGTTGAGTTGTTTTGGGAATACAGTGTCTAAATGTCCGTTTTTATATTTTCGAATGTCTCGTCGCGCGTTATTAATACAGTGGGCCATGTTTTATGTAGATGACTAGCTTTACAACAAAATTTTGATTTTTTTGTGTAGAGTTTTGCCAACAACATTCCAGACAATTTTTTGAGATGTGAAGCTTTTTGAATCTCTTGTGTTGTGCATATATATCCTTTACTAAAGATTTATTTCATTGTAATTCGTCCTGTGACACACAAAATGCATGTTTGTTGATTAGCTTTAATCAGGTTCACTCTCAAATGCCTGGTTGTTAACTTCTTTAAATCAAAGTGAATGGGACCAGCATAATCCAGTTTGGCTATTATTCAAAGAATTGAACTTGGGGAGGGGCATTTTACAGTCAGACGCTGTGACCACTACGCTGATGCTCATCAGATCTTACTAATTTATTAGGTCACGTGCTTTAGGCTTGTCTATTTTCATCATACATGTTACACTGGTATGCGTTTGAAACTTTGAGTAATGAAGTTTGAATGATTGTAACCTTTGCACATGAAAAGGTAAAGAATAAAATAAACATTGAGCTGTACTAATAGCAATAGTAATGGCAATAAGGAAAAATATTCTGGTTTGCCATGGAGATTGAATGATTCAACTGACGAATGTAGCAGGCCCACCCACATGTACCCGAAAGGAAGATTGTAAACTCATAGAATGTTATCAACCGTTATGCTAAATTTGAGGGAGGTTCGCATTTGTTGAAAATTGTGAGATGATCCAGTTTGATTGTCGCCGTTAGCGTGACGCTGTTTTGTGCTGTAATGAGTACATCCGTTAGTCTGGACTAATAGACCTTTCCGGGGGAGGGGGGTGGGGGGTGGGGTGGAAGAGTCAGGGGAGATAACGCATGTCTCCATTGCAAGTGGAGTTATTAATTAGTTTATGGGTCAAGCAATAGATATAGATTTCAAGCAATAGATGTAGATTTCATTTGAAACTCTCGCCAGGATAGCCATCGGGATATGACTGTCTGAATTACAGGCGCACAGTTTCACACCCATGTTTGGGCCTTTCTCATTCTGAGTGAACTGTCAAGCTGACTGATGGAGCAAAATTGCTCTGGGAGTGCCCACCTGCGGCATCTGTCCCATGAAAATGGCGAGGTTACTCTCGCTGAACGCGAGCTTTTACACAGATAACCTCCAGTCATCAGAACCGTGGCATTGCTCCAAGCTTGTGTGCATCACAAATGTCAGTCTGATTTGCACTCCAAATGGTAGGAAGATATCGCTGCTAGCGTGTTCCAAGAAGCCCAGGCTAGTCAGAGTAAATAATGTCTCGCCATCCAACACGTTCAAAGTATAGGGGTGGCTAGGACAGAGGTGGCCCGGCGGATAACACACTTATGTAGGAAACGAGAAAACTCTAGATTTAGGGTTAGGATCTCCATCGGAACGGCTTTCATTTCTTTATTTCCTCCCTACCAAATTTGTGATCTACGTGCTAATCTTTGGGATGATGAAACAATAAACAGTGTGAGGCATCACTGAACACACATTAATCCCCAGCAACAAAATGTCTGTACAGAACTCACTTAGGTAGGGTAGGCAAAGACAAACACCATAGACAAAAAAAATCTAATTGAGATGTGTGGCGCAGTTCTGTGGCGACTGTTTCTTTCTGAGGAAAGCATCTCGAATTTTCAGGCAGACAAATGTGTGGTGATGAAGAAGTTATTAGTCTGGAGGACAGATAACTTACACAGCTCGTCTTCTTTGTGAAGGACGGAATTGTTTCTTTTCTTTATTTTCTTGATTTCATTTTCGGTATATTTGATGTGTCATATTTTTGCTCCTGCATAACACACACGCTTTTGACATGACATGATAAAAACAACCATACACAATGGAGTTTAACGCAAAATACGATGAAGTCAAACATTTCATATACTGGATTTTTAACAACAAAAAATGCAAGCAAGCGCTTATTCAAATGTACGTGACGATGTGCGTAAGCGCTCACACACACAAACACACATACACATGCGCGCGCGCACGCACACACACACATTCAATAAATGCAATTAATTCTTAAACACTTGCTGACTAAAACTAAAAGAAAAAAGAGAAAGGACATGGAGTATTTCAAATCATTGTGAATAAAACCAACCATAACAACGTTTGACGTATGTAACTCGGAAAACAACTCACATCGAAAACGGTAAGATAATCCTTTTTTTTCAGACTATTATATCATACTATTGTTCTATGGTTATTGTTGCTACTATCGTTCTATGATTATTGTTGCTAGGTGTCGCTGTTCACTCCATAATGCCAAGAGAATTTTTCCTGGCTGGCTTTCTGAACGTTGCGCTTTATGTTTTGGTTTTATGGACTGTATTTTGGGTTTTATGCCTGCTATTTTAATGAAATAGAAGCTGTTTCCGTTTCATGTATGCCCTTTTAGGTTGAGCGGCTGTGTTTTAGGTTTTGGGGTGGTGTTTTACGTCTCATGGGTGGTGGTTTGGATTTATGGATAGTGCTGTAGGGTTTGTGGACGCTGTCCTGGCTTTCTGCTCGGTGTTTTGGATGTATGTTCGATGTTTGGGTTATAGAGATGGCTTGGGAGTGGGGTGGGGTGGGAAGATATATGTTGTTTTAGGTTTTTGTGGATGACTTTTTTGCGCTTTATGGACAATGTTTTGGTTTTAAAATGGTGTTTGGGCTTTATATATGTGTTTGGGTTTGATGCCAATTACTGTAATGTGTAGGAAATCCGGTTTTGTTATGTTTTGTGAGAGTTCACACGATGTGTGTATAGAAAACAAAACTGACATTTATGTTTCACCGTTGTACAAAATCATGAGTACTGTTGTGGACATTTTTAACTTACTAAAGGCATTGATAGCTTAATTGTACTATCGCCCATTTAAAGAAAAATAGTATAATTATATACAGTATAAATGATGCTATGCTGGGCATACTCTGTTGTTCCACGTGGAGTATGAAATAATTTTCATTTCCCTTCACAAAAGTAAAACGTGTTTTGAGATATTTCCATCAGCTTAGCACACACACCCTTCCCTTTCCTCACCCTGTTCCTTGGAAATTGTGAAGACTCTGACGATATATTTCAGGTGATATTCACAAACACTTCAGAGAAATTCTTGTATTACGAACGAAATTATTGACGTTGTCAGTAATTATCTGTTCACCAGCTGACACCACCACAAACTTTTTCATTCCAAAGAATTCATTCCAGTGAAAAATTCAAAATCAGATTGTTGTCTAAAAGCCATCTTTTATAGGAATATTGATTTATCGTTTTGAAATGTTCAGTGGTGTATGCATCAAAATTCATAGATAATGATGTATGTTTTAAAATTCATGTGTCACCACAGAAAACT
The DNA here is from genome assembly GCA_033310375.1 of Conus canariensis. Lineage (NCBI taxonomy): Eukaryota > Metazoa > Mollusca > Gastropoda > Neogastropoda > Conidae > Conus > Conus canariensis. The sequence goes on from CM065721.1 coordinate 17,591,586, forward strand.
CATGGCGGTATGTGGATGTGATGCAGGCCTATCATAATTATGACAACAGTAGTGTCGTCAGGTATTTGTTAAGCGCACATCTCTGGAGACGTACCGACGGCGCATAACAAGATAACACCATGACTAAGTTGCATTTAGTCTTTCATTCACGCAGTCTCCATATGTGTAACAGACATGACAATATACGTAAAATCCCATCACCATCTTTCGGAAGAGATGGCCACTTTGGCCGTTGGTATGGACGACACGTTACACATAGCATGCACCCTGCGTGAGAAATGGGAAGAATGAAGGAAGTAAGGAAATTGAGTGAACGATATTGATTGGATGACACGGGAAACGACTGAATGAAGCGCCAGCTGGCAGCTCTTCAGTCGGCACTACCCAGGTAGGCAGCCCGTTGTGTAAACGAGTGTTGATTGTAAAGCTCATAGAGCTTGGTTTCTAGCCAAGAATACGCGCTATATAAGTATTCATAATAATAATAATGATAATATACAGAATCAGCAATCAGATATTTATTGCATTCTTTCTTTGTTGCCATAACAAATAAAGAAATTGGAAGTTTACGGTTTCTAGAGATACTTGAATTCAAAGTATTGAAAATGTGATGCCATACGTTGGCCATATACTATTTTTGTTACAATAGCGAGATCTCAACAACAACAAAATGAAGAAAAGAAAAAAAAAAAGTACAAATGCGGATAAAATTCAGCAGCTAAAGAAAGGTGGTCACCCCGCCTTTCCTTCATTCGCAAAGCTTGTGCAGGCTTCTCTCTCCCCTGCGCCCCCCCCCCCCCCTCCCCTTCACCCCCTCCAACTCCGTCTCGCTCATCCTCCCTTATACTGTTTCTCCTCTTTTCCATCCTCTCTCTCTCTCTCTCTCTCTCTCTCTCTCTCTCTCTGTCTCTCTCTCTCTTCCATCCCGCCGTTATTGATCAGTGTCCTAAACTCAAAGCTTATTGTGCCATAGAGCAGGCAACTCTATCAATAGTCTGTCTGTCGACCTTTTTTTTTTTTTTTCCTGCGAAAACCTTCATCTTCAACTCTTGCCCCTTTTTTGTTCAATTGTTGTTCTGGTGTAGTATTGTCACATCAGTCATCAAATAGTCTGGTATCTCTTTCCAGTCCTTTCAGTAGCAGCTATGATTTATAGTTGTCTGTAGCAAAAACTAGGGTGTTGTCTACTTTTGTTAGAGAAAGAGTGTGTGAGAGTGTGCAAGCGCATGCCAGCGAGCGAGTACATGCGTGCGCGTGTGTGCTTATTATGGACTCTGAAAATTAGGGTGAAAGAAGTTCATGACATGTCAGTTTGACATGGTGACCTGAAGCCAGAGTAGGATTGCAAGTCAACGGTGAGCTACAATCACTCCAAACAGTTCAATCCTGGCCTAACAGGGTGCCCGTTTCAGTTCGGTCGCAACCTAGCCGACTGTGTAGGACACTGTGAGGACTGTGGCCGCATAGAGCAGGTCATATTGTGAGAACTAATGCCAATTCGAAGCAAATTGACATGGACACCACTTCCCAAGGCGACAGCTGAACTGGCAGGCATCTGACAGGCAGACCCACTGTTGGCATCTGACAGGCAGACCCAACTGTTAGCATCTCACAGGCAGACCCAACTGTTGGCATCTCACAGGCAGACCAAACTGGGTCCTGCTGAGGGCGCCGCCCATTCCGCTGGATGTGTCATCTTTAGATGAAAAACAGTTGAAAATCACGACATACCACCAAAACATGTATTCATAGTGCCACGTGCGCGAAGAGACACTGCATGACAGACGGCTAGTGTCCACTCTTCACGGTGAAGTCAGTCCCGCGACCTAGTCGCCCGATGACGTCGAAGAAGCTGTCATGTTACGAGCTGTAACAACAGCACAGAAACAGGCAGGAAAACCGTGGACGACAGTAAAGAAGCAGGGAGAGGGAAGATGGAGCCAGCCAGAGGTAGGGACAATAAAGGGGAAATTACTGTCATATATGTTCCATAAAGCGGGAGTACGACTAATTATGAAAGCTGACCCCTCCCTCCTTCAGTCCACTCCGATTCCTATCACACCCCATTCCCCTACCTGTGCCTCCCTCTCCCTCCCTCCCCCCCCCCCCCCCCCCCCACCCCAATCGTTGGAAAAGATGAGGGTTAAAGACGTATTGCTGTTTGTTACATGCTCGACCATTGCGGGGGGAGGGGGGGAGGGGGCAGTGTCAGGACTGCCATGGTGTTGACCTATTTCGACCAATCAGACCACTGACTGAGGACTTGATCATATTGTCCCATGACAGCAGATGGGAGGACAGTCATGACTGACGTATGAACTGTTTAGGATCTCCACAAATCTGTGGTCATATGCCAAAGGATAGAGGTGGTGTAACCAATCCGGTTCTTCGCGTTGTCCACCTAAAGCTTCCAGCTACCTCTGTAGGAGATGGAGTGTCTGCAGCACTATCCTGGAGTTTTCACTCCAGTTGTTACATTAGTGCGCAGGTCTCGCATTCATCCGGGCGGTGACGTGTAGAGTGTTAGATGATTTATAGACATGGGGGGAAAGTCATTCTATGATGGATGACATCGCGGGTGGGGGGGGGGGGGGGGGGAGCCATTCGTGAAGTATTCATGAAGCCAGACGTGGAACAGAAGTTTGATGGCAGGCACCTGATGCCGGTCTTGCTGTGTTGAGTGTCTGATATGGATACTTTTTTTTAACACAGATACACACACATACACGTGGCGCGCGTTTCCGCACACACAAACAAATACAGAAGGAGAAACTAATATAGTAATTTCTACCGACTCCCTGCTCAGCTCTGGTTGTGTTCATATCATTAGGCTACCATTCCCATAATTCTCTTTAATTAGAGAGGACGTGTGGGAGAGGTGGGGGGGGGGGGGGGGGGAATAAATCACCCCGTTCAGTGTGATTGTATGAAACGCAAACAAGAACCGATGTAAAACGGGCCAAACCAAGCCAGTGTTTTACAAAATGAGTGAAAATTAGAATTGGAATGTGCTTATTTCGTCAAATCTGTTATTTTAACTGATTACCTCTGGGAGCTCCATTGAAAAAAAAGCAGAGGAGATAAGAGAGGACTGTATAAAAACTTTCCTGTAGCAGCGTGTTTAAGTCCAAGGTTTATTGTAAAATGGTATCGCTGTACATCAAAAAAAGTATGGAAGACAGGTATCAGAATGCAGAATACTTTATTTCACAGGCAGAAAAAAAATTGTATACGGTACATAAATAAACGTCCACAAAAATAACAGCCATTCTGTGCTTGTCAAACACATAGGGCATTTACAGCTTCATACCTTGAATGTCGAAAGAATTGTATTTGAAGACACAGTATCGCTACTGGATGAGCAGGGAGGGGATATCTCCTAATATAAAAAGGGGGGTGGGGGTGGGGGGTCATATGCCTTATTAGTCTGGACACAACTTGTCCTTAGTTTAAGGATGTTAATTTTACAATCTAACACGCTATGCCACAGAACATGAAAATTGGCATCACTCGTTCGTTCTGCTTTTTGCAGTTTCAGACTGCTTCTACGGGATATCGTTATTAGGAAACACTACAGTGCAATAACACATATTAAATCCCTGGCTATTCATTCAAAAAGGAGAGTTTCCTTTCAAAGATGGGTTGTTGGCTGCTTGCCACAACTAAACGTGAGCCACCTCCACAGAAAGAAAGAATGTCAGTATGGTTTGTCCCCCTTTGTGATATTTCATTGGCTGAAACGGCCGCTTCATCCATACTGTCACTTTCCTCTTTCCGGCCGTGTTAATGGCGTTCGGCTTAATTGAAACGACCGCAACATCAGGACAGCAGCAGTCATGCACACAGAATGGTCAAGCCATGGTTATGTTCGTCCTCACATATGTGTTGCTGGAATACTGCGGCAGTGCAGGTAGTATGGGTTGTGTGTGTACGCGCGCGCGCGCGTGCGCGCGCGTTTGAGTGTGTTTACACGAGTGTCTCTCTGCGTGTTATTTCATTACGATGTATTCGCTGTTACTGATGTACGCTTATGTACTATTTCGTTTTCACTTTTAAGTATTGACACAGCTTGATTTGTCGATTATATCACAAGCGATATGTTGACTTTTTTATTTCACTTTTTTGTTCGTTCATATCCTTACTTCTTTCTTTTCAAAGAATGTTCAAAAGGTTGTGTAGAAAAGTGACAGCTGTATATGGTTTGTGTTTGGCTAATTCTTATGTTAAGTTGCGGCAAATGAGATGCTTTACAATAGTTAAGTTCGCTTGAAAGCTTTACATTATGTCGATATTTTTGTTTGTACACAGCGTCAGTGTGCACCACTGCGCGCACGTGCGGGGATGGTGTGAGCGCTTTTGTGGTGACAAATATTTACGTTGTGTTAAGTACGGCTTGAATGCTTTTTTGGCAATAAACTTAAATTTTCCAAAAGCATATTGCATTATCTAGGTGGCAGTGTATGCATATATGCATTCTATGCCTTTAATGTTTGAGTGAATTGAATATATTTAATCGAAGTTCGGCTCACGTGAAGATAGTTTTTAGATGAACTATGTATGTAGAAATTCTCCCCCCCCCCCTCTCTCTCTCTCTCTGTCTCTCTCTCTCTCTCTCACTCTCTCTTTCTCTCTCTCTCTCTCTCTCTCTCTCTCTCTCTCTCTCTCTCTCTCTCTCAAGTTCGTATTAAAATAAATGTTGCTTTGGCCTATCTTATTTCAGAACTGTAGACATTCTCTATGTGTGCCAGATTATGTGTGTGTGTGTGTGTGTGTGTGTGTGTGTGTGTGTGTGTGTGTGTGTGTGTGTGTGTGACCTGTTTACTCGTATAATTTCATATTTTATGCTCACATTTAGCGCAAATACGACAAAATAACCAAAACAAAAACACAAAAAAATCAACACAACGTTTTCGGGTTCAAATCACACTTAACGACTGTAACCATGATGTTGTCACGGTGTGTCAGTTTGGGTCATTGACAAGAGCGACAACTGCTTCCAAACCCATGCCTGCATGATGTTGTCTGTCTGAGTCTGCTTCTCCGACAGCATGTCGATACCTAGGAACAGCAGCAGAGACCATAGGCCCTGAAGTCTCCAGCAGGAGGCACGGAGCGGGCACTTGTTCTAATGAATGTCTGAATGTAGCGGGTATGACAGAAATATAAATGTGTGCTGGGGGAACCTATTCATGTTATAGTTACAGCTTGATCTGAAATGTGATTCCTCCATATGCCTTTCAGTTAATGCCCCCACCCCTCCCCTCCCCGCTTTTACAAACATTTGGGAGAATTGTACACATCCTGTGTTTCAGAAGATACACCCATTATCTCGTAGGCAAAAAAAGCCTAAACAGCTTTTATTTTCGTTTAAATAGTTTTATTTCTTTTGAATGGAAATGCAAAACAATATACACAAACATATATGCATGCATGTCTACAATTACAATATGTAGCAAGTATTTTTTAAAGCATTTTTAGGGTAAATAGGGTTTGCGATGTGCGTGCGTGTGTGTGTATGTATGCGTGTGTGTTGGGGTGGGGGTGGGGGGGGAGATAAAAAGTAGTTGGTCCAGGTATGCAAATCTTTGATATGGGCATGCTTAACGCAGTATTTGGTTCGTGTTGGTAAGAGAGTTGGGGGGGGGGGGGGGGGGGGTTGAGTATGTGTGTTTGAAAAGAAAAAAGGCAATTTGTCGAGGTGTGGAAAGCCATGAAAATCGGGCGCGCGTGCACACGTCATTCGATTTGTGTGGACCACCTGTTACCACTACTGCATGCTGGCAATCACACATGTACGTCGTCTGCATGCAGTCCCCCACCCCCTCTTCCCCACAACCTTCGCCCACCCATCTCTGTCTCTGTCTGTCTGTCTGTCTGTCTGTCTGTCTCTCTCTCTCTCTCTCTCTCTCTCTCTCTCTTTAAGCACCAAATATTCGCTAAATGAACCTATGATGCACCTATTATGAACAAAAAACGTAACGGAAACGTGGCGTTTCATGATGACAACAGCAGTAGCGCTATAAGTTTTCTTCACACACACACACACACACACACACACACACACACACACACACACTAATAGATTTTTTTTTATAAACGCTCCCCTTTTTCTCGCTCCTTTTCCGTACTCCCAGTTCTTATAGAACAGGGAGTACTTTAGAATGGGAACGAAGAATGCTGTGTGTGTGTCCGTCCGTGGTCAAAATGTGTTCCACTCGCTTCAGACAAAACTACTGGGCCGATTTTTCTGAAAATTTGTAATGTTCATTATGGGTCACGGATGATGCCCGATGTTTTTTAGTTTACCGTTATAACCGTTACTAACGGCTGTAACGGCCTGTAACGGTTTTTCTTCTTTATGGATTATCTCAGAAAGTACTCGGCCGATCTTTCTGAAAATTAGCAGGTACGTTCATTATGGGTCACGGATGATGCCCGATGTTTTAGTTTACCGTTATAGGCGTTTGTAACGGCCTGTAACGGTTTTTATTCTTTATGGAATATCTCAGAAAGTACTTGGCCGATCTTTCTGAAAATTTGTAGGCATGTTCATTATGGGTCACTGATAATGCCCGATGTTTTAGTTTACCGTTATAGCCGTTACTAACGGCTATAACGGCCCATGACCGTTTTTCTTCTTTATGGAATATCTCAGAAAGCACTTTGTCGATCTTTCTGAAATTTTGTAGGTATGTTCATTATGGGTCACGTATGATACCCGATGTTTTAGTTTACCGTTATAGCCGTTACTAGCGGCTATAACTGCCCATAACGGTTTTTCTTCATGGAATGTCTCAGAAAGTACTTGGCCAAGAAAATTTGTAGGTATGTTCATTATGGGTCACGGATGATGCCCAACGTTTTAGTTTACCGTTACAGCCGTTACTAACGGCTATAACGGACCCTAACGGTTTTTCTTCTCTATAGAATATCTCAGAAAGTACTTCGCTGATCTTTCTGAAAATTTGACCGATGTTCTAGTTTACCGCTGTAGCCGTTACTGACGGCTATAACTGCCCATAATGGTTTTTATGGAATATCCTAGAAAGTATGTGGCCGATATTTCTGAAAATTTGTAGGTATGTTCATTATGGGTCACGGATGATGCCCGATGTTTAAGTTTACCGTTATAGCCGTTGCTAACGGCCCATAATGGTTTTCTTCTTTATGGAAAATCTCAGAAAGTACTTGGCCGATCTTTCTGAAAATTTGAAAGTATGTTCATTATAGGTCACAGATGATGGCCGATGTTTACCAGAATAGCCATTACTAACGGTTACACCAGCCCAAGACGGTTTTTTCTCTTTATGGAATATCTCACGCGTATTCAGGATAAACTGGGAGTACGTTTATATACTTTGCATCTTGTTTTAAGTCTAATATCACCAAGTGTGCACAGACACTAAGTTAAACACACACACACACGCACACGCACACGCGCGCGCGCGCGCGCGCGCACACACACACACCACACACACACACACACGGAGCTAATCTAATTTCATAATATAAAAGAGAGAGAGGGGAAGGGAAACACCTTAAGAATGACTAACTTTACATTGGTTGATGAGACCGGGCAGACGTGTCCATCCAGGTCAGAAAAAAAAGCTGAAGTCTTTCTTCCTGTGCCGCCCGTCATGTCCACCCTGGACACAGCCAAAGGTCCGCCATGCCCACCCCGGACACAGCCGAAGGTCCGCCATGCCCACCCTGGACACAGCCAAAGGTCCGCAGGCCCGTCATGTCCACCCTGGACACAGCCAAAGGTCCGTCATGCCCACCCCGGACACAGCCAAAGGTCCGTCATGTCCACCCTGGACACAGCCAAAGGTCCGTCATGTCCACCCTGGACACAGCCAAAGGTCCGTCATGTCCACCCTGGACACAGCCAAAGGCCCGTCATGTCCACCCTAGACACAGCCAAAGGTCCGTCATGTCCACCCTGGACACAGCCAAAGGCCCGTTATGTCCACCCTGGACACAGCCAAAGGTCCGTCATGTCCACCCTGGACACAGCCAAAGGTCCGTCATGTCCATCTTGGACACAGCCAAAGGTCCGTCATGTCCACCCTGGACACAGCCAAAGGTCCGACATGTCCACCCTGGACACAGCCAAAGGTCCGCCATGCCCACCCTGGACACAGCCAAAGGTTCGCCATGCCCACTCTGGACACAGCCAGGAGGTCTGTCATGTCCACCCTGGACGCAGCCAAAGGTCCGTCATGTCCCCCCTGGACACAGCCAAAGGTCCGTCATGTCCCCCCTGGACACAGCCAAAGGTCCACACTGCCAGGGCTGCACAGGGCCACGTCTCCAACCTGCTGTCGGTTCTCCGCTGTCAGATGGTCTGGGATGAATTACCGCCACCTGCCATGGGACCATGGAGAGGACGGCTTCACCTTCTGTGTTCTGTGTAAGTGCATATCTGCACGGATTAACATCCTGTTACTGTTTTTTTTTTCTTTTAATTATGGTTCATAAAATTAATATATATTGACAATCCGACGCCTATGTAGAAATCGCGGAAACCAGTGGACTGTCTGTAAGGTCAGCTACCTACTGACTGGCTGTCTTACGAGATGTCCGCTGAAAAACGCGAGTTTCTTGACAGTTCCTAAGGCTTTAGATACAGGAAAGGAGAGCAAGTATCATCGCTAGAGTTTCTTCCGCACATTAAAAGCATCCACCATTTCCTGCTGGTCGTACAGGCCTCCGTCTGCCATTTCTTTACCGGTTGGTTGTCTGTTTGCCGCACTTTGCCTATGATGGTGTCAGTCAGACTGTTCAAGTTGTCTGTTTGCCGCGCTTTGCCTGTGATAGTGTCAGTCAGACTGTTCAAGTTGTCTGTTTGCCGCGCTTTGCCTATGATGGTGTCCATCAGACTGTTCAAGTTGTCTGTTTGCCGCGCTTTGCTCATTATGGTGTCCGTCAGACTGTTCAAGTTGTCTGTTTGCCGCGCTTTGCCTATGATGGTGTCCATCAGACTGTTCAAGTTGTTCGTTTGCTGTGTTTTGCCCATGATGGTGTCCGTCAGACTGTTCAAGATGTCTGTTTGCCGCGCTTTGCCCATGATGGTGTCAGACTGTTCAAGTTGTCTGTTTGCCGCGCTTTGCCTATGGTGGTGTCAGACTGTTCAAGTTGTCTGTTTGCCGCGCTTTGCCTATGATGGTGTCAGTCAGACTGTTCAAGTTGTTCGTTTGCCGCGCTTTGCCCATGATGGTGTCCGTCAGACTGTTCAAGTTGTCCGTTTGCCGCGCTTTGCCTATGATGGTGTTAGTCAGACTGTTCAAGATGTCTGTTTGCCGCGCTTTGCTTATGGTGGTGTCAGACTGTTCAAGTTGTCTGTTTGCCACGCTTTGCCTATGGTGGTGTCAGACTGTTCAAGTTGTCTGTTTTCCGCGCTTTGCCTATGGTGGTGTCAGTCAGACTGTTCAAGTTGTCTGTTCGCCGCGCTTTGCCTATGGTGGTGTCAGACTGTTCCAGTTGTCTGTTTGCCGCGCTTTGCCTGTGGTGGTGTCAGTCAGACTGTTCAAGTTGTCTGTTCGCCGCGCTTTGCCTATGATGGTGTCATTCAGACTGTTCAAGTTGTCTGTTTGCCGCACTTTGCCTATGATGGTGTCAGACTGTTCAAGTTGTCCGTTTGCCGCGCTTTGCCTATGGTGGTGTCAGACTGTTCAAGTTGTCTGTTTGCCGCGCTTTGCCTATGGTAGTGTCAGACTGTTCAAGTTGTCTGTTTGCCGCGCTTTGCCTATGATGGTGTCAGTCAGACTGTTCAAGTTGTTCGTTTGCCGCGCTTTGCCCATGATGGTGTCCGTCAGACTGTTCAAGTTGTCTGTTTGCCGCGCTTTGCCTATGATGTTGATAGTCAGACTGTTCAAGTTGTCTGTTTGCCGCGCTTTGCTTATGGTGGTGTCAGACTGTTCAAGTTGTCTGTTTGCCGCGCTTTGCCTATGGGGGTGTCAGACTGTTAAGTGTCTGTTGCCCGCTTTCTATGTGGTGCGTTAAACTGTTCAAGTTGTCTGTTTGCCACGCTTTGCCTATGGTGGTGTCAGACTGTTCTAGTTGTCTGTTTGCCACGGTTTGCCTGTGGTGGTGTCAGTCAGACTGTTCAAGTTGTCTGTTCGCCGCGCTTTGCCTATGATGGTGTCATTCAGACTGTTCAAGTTGTCTGTTTTCCGCGCTTTGCCCATGATAGTGTCCGTCAGACTGTTCAAGTTGTCTGTTTTCCGCGCTTTGCCTATGATGGTGTCAGTCAGACTGTTCAAGTTGTCCGTTTGCCGCGCTTTGCCTATGATGGTGTCAGTCAGACTGTTCAAGTTGTCCGTTTGCCGCGCTTTGCCTATGGTGGTGTCAGCAGACTGTTCAGGTTGTCTGTTTGCCGCACTTTGCCTATGATGGTGTCAGTCAGACTGTTCAAGTTGTCTGTTTGCCGCGCTTTGCCTATGATGGTGTCAGTCAGACTGTTCAAGATGTCTGTTTGTCGCGCTTTGCCTATGATGGTGCCAGTCACACTGTTCAAGTTGTCTGTTTGCCGCGCTTTGCCTATGATGGTGTCAGTCAGACTGTTCAAGTTGTCCGTTTGCCGCCCCTTGCCTAAGGTGGTGTCAGTCAGACTGTTCAACATGAAGAACATACACGATGGTTTGCGCGCATACAACGGCTACAGCCAGCCTGTGGGTCAGCTTCGCTGAATAGCGAACAAGAAGCTGATTCATGTGGTTACCTTAGGGGGCAAACCAACCGATTGAACAATTCTTTCGGGCTCAGGTGTAACCGTGGTGCTCGGGCTTGCTTGGTATTGTATGTGTCTCCAACACATAATGGGCAAATGAGGCCAACTGCTGATCCTGTGTCTTCTACATGTTTGTGTCAACCCGTGGGCGGGCGACAGTGAAGAAAGAGGGCGTATTCATCATCACGCGGCGCTTTGAGCAGCACAGCTCGATAAGGTTGTTACCCGTCTGTGTGTCCTCCACTGTTCGCTTCGTTGTCTTTGTGTCTGTCCTACTTTTGTGTACATGCCGCCCTCTCCGTCTCTCTCTCTCTCTCTCTCTCTCTCTCTCTGTTAATAACGATGAAAGTGCGATGCGGCTCTGTGTGTGGTGTGTGTGTGTGTGTGTGTGTGTGTGTAAGGACTGTATAGAAGATGAACGTTAAACAGGAAAAACAAGGTTCAAAAACATCTGACTGCTTCTGTTGTTGTATGTAGGCCTATACATAGGCTAAGTGTATGTCTGTGTATCAGTGTGCCTGCGAGCGCGCGTGCGTGTGCGTGTCTGTGTGTGTCCGCGCGTGCGACATGGAGATACATAGCCCGGGAAGTTTCACCACCATACGTTGAGCTGACTTCAATCCTTTGCAGCGTACTAGTAAAAACAAACCAACGACAACATAAACAACAAACAATACCCAGCGAGCTGTGTAGATACAGAAAGGGTGAATGAACAAAACAAACATCATCGGATCAAACGAGCGATTTGGATCAGTGGTTTGAAATCAAATGAAATGAACACTAAACACAAACCCGTGTGTGTTTTTTCCATAGTAATGTGGATGTGTGTGCGTTAAAGAATGAGAGGGAGAGAGTGTGTGTGCGTGCGTACGTCCATGGGTGTGTCTGTGTTTACCATAGAGCTGCTCTCTCTCTCTCTCTCTCTCTCTCTCTTCTCTCTCTCTCTCTCTCTCATCTCTCTTCTTTCGTCAAGTGTATCGTACATGGAATACCCCCTTCAGAAGGGGCTGTAGCCTGTACTGAATTAAACATTTTTCCATCTCTCTGTCTCTGTCCTCTGTCTCTCTCTCTCTCTCTCTCTCTCTCTCTCTCTCTCTCTCTTCTGGAATGCGTGTCAGCGTGACCGTGTGCGGTGTGCTGTGCGTTGCAGTAACATAGTTGGACTGTTTCCATAGGAATTTTGCTCTGTATGATACTTAAGCATGTTTATGTGTTTGCCTGCGTAAGCACACATCCTGTTTGCGCGAGCGCCCGCATGCACGCGCGTGAGTGAGTTTGTGCCCGGGCGTGCGAGCATGTGTGTACTGTAGATGAACCCAGTTTCTCTCTCTCTTCTCTCTCTCTCTCTCTCTCTCTCTCTCCTCTCTCTCTCTCTCTCTCTCTCTCTGTGTGTGTGTGTGTGTGTAGGCATGTACGTGTGTGTTTGTTGTGTGCACGACGTTCGTTTCGGTGTGTGCCTACGTGCCGTGTGTGTGTGTGTGTGTGTGTGTGTGTGTGAAAGAGAGAAAGGTGTTTCCCCAGCCTATTAGCGAGCGAATTTTCCTTGAGCAGTGAGCGGCACGATCGCGTGAATGTGTTTTTGGTATTAGGATTTTTGGAGCAGCGCCCTGTCAGAGTGGTTATTTTTAAACTACCTGCCGTGGCACGGATCAGATGTTGTGTTATCAGACATGAACAAGGAGGCTCAACCACGCTCTGTTAGCTGTTCATGTCATTCGCCGACAGTCCTTTTGTGACAAACTGACTTTTTCCCGTGTTCACTTCAAAAGACAGGTACAGACACGGAAGACAAATCGACCAGGAGAGCAAGTTGATCGGTACGTGTGCAAACTCTCTCTCTCTCTCTCTCTCTCTCTCTCTCTCTCTCTCTCTCTCTCTCTCTCTCTCTCTCTATAATTATATACATCTCTCTCTCTCTATATATATATATGTAGACACACACATATATTACAATAAACTAATAAATTCCAAGGATAAGTACCGAGCACCATTCCAGCAACTTACAGAGCAGTTTGGTGTTGCAATGACTGCAAGAAATATTTAATTATAAACAAAGCTTGCTCTTATGTCTTAGATTGAAGAAATAGGGGGAGATAAGCATTCATATCTGCAGTGGTAGATAGTTCTGCCTAACTAACAGTATGTGCTTTAGTGGGTGAATAAGGGTGAATTCACCCACTCAAGCACATACTGTTAGTTAGGCAGAACTATCTACCACTGCAGATATGAATGCTTATCTCCCCCTATTTCTTCAATCTAAGACATAAGAGCAAGCTTTGTTTATAATTGAATATATAATATATGTGGATGGCGTGGGTGCAATGCCCCTGAGGTGACACAGAAGATAAGATAAAAAAGGGATGTACCTTGAATAGATTTCATCCTCGAAGATCTGTACGTGCATATGATGGATGCGGGGGAGGGGAGGGAAGCGGTGAACCATTCTCAGAGATGGGAGGGAGATAGAGGTTGGGGCAGAGGGAGGGGGAACTTGTATTTCAAAATGCCATGAAAGCTAAATATTGACTTTGCATGAAAGTGCACGTGCATAAGGTGGGGAAGGGGAGGAGGGCTATGACAGGTGTATGTGTGTGGGGCGGGGAGGGGGAGGGGGGGGGGGTGATGGGTAAAGCAGATTGGATGTCGACGGGTTGAGAGGGGAAAGGGAGCGAAGGGTAGTGTGGCGGTGGTGCAAGCAGTGATAGTGACGGTTTTCGATGGGCCTTTCACCACAGTAATCACTTGTGTTGAGTGGGAGGGTGGAAGAGAAAAGGTAAATAGGAAGGGGGTCGATGGGCCTATTGTAAGGGTCACTTTAGAATACTTTTCTATTAAAAGTCTTTGTTAAATAGTATAACGCGCCTGTAAAATAACATTTTTAACATCTAAGGGTGCCCGGGAAAGAAGCTGAAGGGGGCGTAGGGGTGAGATACACCTTTTACAAAATCACACACACACACACACACACACACACATTTAATATATATAATATATATATATGTATATATATATATATGTATAGAGAGTAGAGAGAGATAAATTATATATATATATATATAATGCTGAACAGTATATATATACATAATATATATATATATATATATATTGTGTGTGTGTGTGTGTATACATACACACACATACATATATACATATGTACACACGCACATATATACATATGTTCACACGCACATATATACATTTGTGTGTGTGTGTGTGTATACACACACACACACACCACACACACATATATATATATATATATATGTATGTGTGTATGGGTGGGGGGGGGGTAGTTTGACATCAGATTTATCGTTTCACCAATGTTAATTGTTAGAGATGAATTCGACAGTGAATAACGTGAAATTTCTGGACATGCATGAGACAGCTTTTGACAAACACACGAAGAATGCCGAAATGTTGACCCTTTAAATCATCCCCCCCCCCCCCCCCCCCCCTTTCAACCCCTGAAACTGTCAGATCTAGACAAAGCATACAGCACTGACAGCTTCAAGCAGTTTCCTTCTCAGTCACACCCTCTAGTCCTTCGTTTTCATCAACAGACAGCAAAGTGGACACGCTGAGACAGGTTTTAAGAGACCTCAAAAGAGAGGAAATGTCGATCTGTTGACAGAGCACCATGCCTTTGCTTTGTTCTCAAAGGTTCATTCCTTTGCGTTGCACCACACAGAGAGAAATGAACAGTTTAATTAATGGATGGTGTTCGATCGAGAGACAGCCGAGAATATTCGAATTTCTGCCGATTTAACCATACGCCAGTGAGAGGAGGTACAATATTACTTGCAACAGGGGAAAACTATCTATTTCAAATATGGTTGATTATACATTTAAGAACACCCACGGGCCACCACACAGAACCGACCCAGACTCTGGATCAGTAACAAAAGATCATGGTCAATCAGACCTTTACTGAAATGGGCTTTTGCCAAATATTTAGACCACTCTCTCTCCCCTCTCTCTCTCACCTTCATTAGTTCTGTTCTAACTTGGAATTTATTCGTCTGTTTGGAAAGACTACCTTTCCTACTCCTCCACGCACTTCTCCTCTTACTATTACAACAGCGACTATTTTCTGTCAAATGTTAAAGGTGATTTATTATAATAAATGTTATGTACGCTTGGCAGCATGTACAGTATTGTTAACATATTTTGCTCCAAACTGATCTTGATAGTTGAGGGAAATAAGTTGTGGAGCAGAAGGGATACGAAAGGAAATCTCTCCCTTGGTAATTATTAAATTTATTTATCTATTTGCAACCAGGTCAAAGTTCAGGGACACGAATCGGTGCACGGTGAAACAAACTTTGCAGCCAAAAAGCTTTGAGGGAGAGAAATCCCGCATGTGTTGGAAGCAAAGAAACCATTCCTGTGGCCAGTCTGTCAAACTGGGGCCACCATCCTCGTCCATGCTGGTCGTCTGGCACTTCAAAACGGCGTGACTGCTCGATTTATATTCGTTACGGGCGGAGAAGGGAAATGCTGGAGAAAACAGGACCGTGGGGAGTAGGGGAGGGGGGTATAAGGGAAAACAGGAACATGGAAGATGTGGGGCAGAGGTCGGGGATGGGGAAGGG
>CM065721.1:17609409-17664409 GCA_033310375.1 Conus canariensis
ACCCATTTACTATTTAACTCCGACGCTGAAAGATCATCAAATGAAGGTGCCGTGCTTTGTCCTCCGACCCCCCCCCCCCCCCCAGTCCGTCAATCTGTAAATAACAAACAAGCCAAAAACCCATAAATGGAAGCCACCTTTCAGCGTGAGACGAAGGAAAATAGACCCGGAGGTGCCAATGGGACCCAGTGAAGGACAGAGAAGTACTGTCCTTTAGCACCGAACCAGCCTGTCGGGAGGTGGTTGGTTCGGCAGTCCAGGCCGATCAGTACAGCCTAGTTCTACACCATCTACCAGTTTAAACAGGAGAGCCATGACAAACAGGAAACCGTGTGTTTACAATGTACCTGTGCCCTAAAGCCGTCACATCTGAGACTGAGGACATAACAACTGCAGCTAAAAATGACGTTACAAAACATATGTGATGGGTTCAATTCTGTCTGTGGTAAAACAGACATTGTAAAACCCACATTGAATGAAATAGAGACATTTAACACCATTCCAGAAAGAAAACAATGATGTCTGGGTCCGACTTATGTTCGTTACAATCTCAAATGAAGAGATTTAAACTTGTGTCACAAACCAACACAAACATTACACAAGAAGCAAAGCACGTACTCCCAATTTATCTTGAATACCCGTGAGATATTCCATAAAAAAGAAAAAACTGTTTTGGGCCGTTATAGCCGTTAGTAACGGCTATTCTAGTAAAAATCGGCAACATCTGTGACCCATAATGAACATGCTTACAAATTTTCAGAAAGATCGGCCAAGTACTGTCAGAGATTTTCCAAAATGAAGAAAACCATTATAGCCGTTCGTAACGGCTTTAACGGTAAACTAAATCTTCGGACGTCATCCGTGACCCATAAAAAAAACGTACAAATTTTCAGAAGGATCGGCCAAGTACTTTCTGAGATATTCCATAAAAAAGAAAAACTGTTATGGGCCGTTATAGCCGTTAGTAACGATATAACGGTAAAAATAAAACATCGGGCATCATCCGTGTTCCATAATGAACATACCTACAAATCTTCAGAAAGATCGGCCAAGTACTTTCTGAGATATTCCATAAAGAAGAAAACCGTTATGGGCCGTTATAGCCGTTCGTAACGGATATAACGGTAAAATAAAACATCGGGCATCATCCGTGACCCATAATGAACATACCTACCTACAAATTTTCAGAAAGATCAGCCAAGTACTTTCTGAGATATTCCATAAAAAAGAAAAACCGTTATAGCCGTTAGTAACGGCTGTAACGGTAAAGTAAAAAAACATTGGACATCATCCGTGACCCATAACGAACATACCTACAAATTTTCAGAGAGATTGGCCAAGTACTTTCTGAGATATTCCATAAAGAAGAATAACCGTTATGGGCCGTGTTAGTAACGGCTACAATGGTAAAATAGGATATCGGGCATCATCCATGACCCATAATAAACATACCTACAAATTTTCAGAAAGATCGGCCCAGACTTGCCGGCTGCTAAAAACGTTTGTGGCGTAACGGACATGATGCTGAAAAGATTTCTTTTTGATCCTGTTAATCACACAACCCCCAGTCATCTAATCCCTCTGATCTTTCCCATGCCCAAGACAATCAACTGACACACCAATTATCACTTAGTCCTTGAAACTTGTCCTTCAGCTTCATCCCATCAGCATTTACCCCCCTTTACTTCAAATGCCAGCTTCAACAGGATTTCAGAACAGCCCCCTCCCATCCAGTGATGTGCACCATCAACCCTTCCCCCCTACACCCCCTTTTTTCCTCCTCCACCCCCCAGTTTTCCCACTTTTTTGTTGTTCTTTAGTTTTTGTTATTAATCAGTGGGGTCTCCACCCTCCTTTTCCCCCCATTGTTTTTTCTCTCTTTTTTTTTTAAAAGTGACTGTCTCACGCTCACCTTTCAATGTCTGTGTGTTCACTTAGAGATGGACATTTGTTCGCTAATTTAAATGCTTTGGCGTTTGATATAATACGTCTGGGTCTTTATGTGCTATTGTGTGGTGTACTGATGCTTCCACTCTGCTACATTGACTGCGGTTGTATACTATAAACAAACTCACATTTCATTTTGCCGCCTGTCTTTCCCTCCTCCATCCCCTTCCCCATCACCCCGCCTACACATATTCCCTTCACCGCGCACGCGTACTGGTAATACTTGTTTGTTTGTTTTTTTCCTTTCTTAAGCATAGAGAAACGATGTTTAACTTGCTCTACCTTAAAAATAGCCATTCATATGTAAAGCAGTTGAAACAATTGTCAAAGAGAATGTGGATAAAGCTTTTATATGGCTTTTGCTGATTGCATCTAATACCAAGCTCTTTTTCTAAAATATCGGAGGGTAGAGCAGATTCGGTCTTTTTGTAAATACTTATGCACATCTTACCCACTGATATTAAGAAATTAATATGTTAATAGTTTCCATTCAGCTCTGTTGGGTTTTCAATATCAGGTATAAGGTCATGTGTAGATAATTTCAAGTTAACATTAGTTTTCAACCTGATTTTTTGTTCGATGTATCTCCAGAAACACAAAACCACTGGACAGTCTTAGAAGAAATGGTCAATGAAGTCCACACTTTCCCTACACTGTGTACATGTATTGTTTTCTCTCAGTTTCAGTCTATTTAAACGGAATTTGTTGGATAAAATATTGTGCATTTTTTTCCATGAAGAACTCTTAACTTGACATCTTCAGTTACAACTCTGGCCCAGGACCACGTTTCTTTGCCCATGGTTATCCCGAATGTCCTGAGGCAAAAAATAGTTCGCTGTCGGGCTGGTCACCTCTCTGTGATTTGATAAGATTGTGTGTCTTTGTCTTGGTTTAGCGTTAAACAAACCAGCATCACCAGTCTGTGTGCATATATTTTCTTTTTCACCCTTTCTGTCCAAGTAAGCCATGGTTTTGGAATGGCACTTAGAAGTGTATTGTGTTCCATGACAGTGCCAGCTGTGTTTTGTCCCATTATTTCCTGTATTTCTTCCATGCTGTCTATTTTCCTTTCCGTGAACGAAATCTTTGATCTGTTCAATACCGTTATCGTGCCAAGACTTGAAGAACAATACATGATTTTTGTACTTGATCGAATTATTATTAAACAGGAATCGTGAGAGACAGTTCTTGCAGTTTATATTGGAGAGGTCTTTTAGAGATTTATTTCTAAGTACGTGCTGACCATGTCTTTCTAGAAGTCATTCTGCAGACATCTTGCAGACCGATCAGGTCTTTTGCTCTAGTGTTTAATACAGAGAATTGCTTATTTACAATTTTATCTAAATGCTAGTTTGATATCATACTCCACTTTTGGTTCTCGTTGGTAGTAACAGTTTCCCTGCCTATTGTAAACACAGGCAGTTTTGGAGCTGAATTGTGTCGATCATATTTAAACCCCCCGTCCTCAACATTACTTAACATTCCTTTTCTGTTTACTTTTTCGAACGCTTTTTCGTTGCTGTGTTTTTTTTCCGCCACAAGAATTTGTAAAACATCGTATTTATTAGAAAAGTAGTTAGGGCTCGGAATCAAAAACTTATTTGGAGAATATTTTGACAGGGTCGCCCTGTCTTCATCAGCTCACAAGTAAGCTTTTGATTCTGAGTCCTTGACTACTTTTCTAATGTTGAATCCAGAATCCAGAAACCTACATTCTTATCGTATTTATTTTGTTTAGGATGTTAACTGGGAGACCTATGGTCTGCACTGCATAAACTGACTCGTGAGGAATGATTTAATAACTACAACTTTACCTTGAATACTCAGATCACGTTTTGTCCGTTCTTGTATCTGCCTATTGATCTTATCGATCCTACTATTCCAGCTGTCTTCAATGTGTTTTGCCATTCTTTTTTTTTTTTTTAATGTATTCCTCGCATTGTATTCTAATTTCATCTAGAGTGACGACAGGAAGGTTGGGATCATTTACATGTGTTCCCTTTCTAAGTGCATCAACCCTTCCCGACGCTTGCTGTCCTTAATTACCTCGAACAATTGTGTGAGGCCCGCAACAATCCCCTATCCACACGTTTTGTTCGCAGTGAAATCCTCTTTCACCAAATCGTGGTCACAGTGTCCCTGAAGGACATTCTTTTCGTAACCTGAACCCCTTATTTAGCACAACCAAATTGTCCCCTTCACGAATTCACACAGTCTCCACACGAAACAGACAACCTAGAATTACTGATCTTAACACTCCAAACCCACCCATCCTCTCTCTCTCTCTCTCTCTCTCTCTCTCTCTCTGTCTCTGTCTGTCTGTCTGTCTGTCTCTCTCTCTATGTCTCTCTATCTGTCTTCTGTCTGTCTGTCTGTCTGTCTGTCTTCTCTCTCTCTCTCTCTCTCTCTCTCTCTCTCTCTCTCTCTCTCTCTCTCTCCACGAATGGATTTGAGTTAACAAATCGTTGTGTATATGGGTGGCACGTACACTACCACGTATGACGTGTATCAATGTATGTATGGGTTGAATTTGTGCATGTTTCCCTCCCTTTCTTTTCCTTTTCCCCTCTTCACCCATATTCCCTCTGCTAACTTTTCTGACTTCCTTTCCATTGGATGGTGGTGGTATAGAGAAGCAAAATGCATGCAGGTCTTTCCTTCCTACTGCATTCAGAAACCTGCCAGTCACGAGAGTAAAGCTGCCGTTAGTTCTTCCTGCCAATCAGATGTTGCTATTTTTGGTGCATGGTGGCAAATAATGGCTGAACATGATTGGAAAGGATTTCCTTTTTGACTTCTTACCTTTAAACACAACGTACATTTTGCTCTGTTGAAGATAGAAGTGAATTTTAAACGGAAAGAATCGGAATTAGAGACTTAATTGTTGAAACTTCGTCTTTTTCAATTCTATGTCTTTTAGTTATTAATACTAAGATATATGTCGGGCTACATGGTTCACTGAATTCTGTAAAATTCCTTTAAGGTGGGAATGAGTTCTGTCAAGAGAGAGAGAGAGAGAGAGAGAGAGAGAGAACCGGTTTCCCGTCTGTTAAAATGAAGGATCTCCATCTCTCTCACACACACACACACACACACACACACACACACACACACCAGTAATTTGCCTTCAAACCCTTAAAATATGTGGCTTCCCTTGTCTGGCTCCCGACAAGAGGTGTTTTGAGCGGCTCTGATAAATTTGAACCAGTATCACCTGCAATCCTTTCAGCGTGCCTGTCGAAGGTCTTCCACATGTTTTAGAAACTACGCTTAATGCTGCTGTGCAGGAAATGACGCTGTCCTCATTTAAAATTGACGGCTGAGGCAAACAAACAGTTGCCATTCTGCGGTTAACGACTACCGACAAGCCCCCTCCCACTCGAAACGAAAACCACCGTGCTGTTTACCGACAAAAATGTCTGTCGCAGGTGAACAGAGACAGAAACAGAGCGAATAGCCATAGAAAGAGACAACAGATACAGGCAAGTGAACTTTCATCTTCTCCATCGAATTTATTTTTACCGACGCTACCAAGCCTGTTCTATAATGGCAGTACTGACAATCGCCAAGCAGCTTGTGGTGACGTGTTGCTGTGTGATAACCACCCCTCTCCCTCGCTATACCAGCCTTCACGAGAAGCACAACACAATGACATTCAGTAGGCAATTGACACAAGGAAGTGTGACAGTCTGTGACAGTCGTTTCCGGTGAAGCCTCCATGCTGGATTTAGTTTCCGTCAGACCAATGTTGTTACTCAAGGCTGTGTTGACGAGTCGAGTGCACTTATCTCTGAAGAGGACAGACCACCACTGACTGAAAGGCGAGTACACAGTGCTGGACCGAAGATGGAGCAAGTGGAACTAATCATGAATTACAAGGAAGAAATGATCCGGAGGATAGTTCTCAAGTGAATGATCCATACAGTGACAAAAAGCGACATACTGGCATATTTACTGGACATGAGAAGAAACATGGACAGTCTTCCCTATAGTGATAGGATTGTCGTAAAACTGACTTCCAGCAGCACAACTGTCAACAACGAAAATCGTGATGACTGTGGATAAACTTGTTGGCGATCATGTTGATAGTGACATCCGTGTTCAGTTTTTGTGAAGTGGTTTCCTCATCGCGATGTTATTTTTCTGCCATGTACTGGATGTTTAATATTTTATATTTATTTCATGAACAGCCCCTGTCCCCATCGTGCTCTCCCAATGAGAACGGACTTTATGAGCTGATCTCAAGAAATCATTCATTCACTCACACACACACACACACACACACACACACACACACACACACACACACACACACTCTCTCTCTCTCTCTCTCTCTCTCTCTCTCTCTCTCTCTCTCTCTCTCTCCCCCAGTCTGTTCCTCGCAATTTGTTTCATTGAATACACTAAAGAAGTGTTTATACCATTGTTCTGAAGTGATTGTGTTATAAATAGCCGATTTTCTGTTCACTGATCGGATTGTTTGCCAAAACAGCTTAGGATCGTTAATGGACTGCTGCAATTTCTCTAATCTCGCTTGATCAAAATCATTTTTCTTTTTGTTAAGTAAATATTTATATTCTTTCCTTTCTTTAACATAGGCTTCTTTCTTTTCATGATTATATTTCTTTAACCGTTTAAATGTCCTTAACGATTGTCTTACCTTTCTCTTTTTCCTCTCACATTCGTCATCAAACCAGCTGCTTTTCTTTTTGCCTGTTCCTACTTTTCTGATCATGCACGCAGCAGCGCTGCACAGTGAACTTGTAAATGTTATGTTACAATAGAACTGTTAATGTCTGTATCGAGTTCCATATAAGCATTCTGCAGGCATTGTTTAAAGTGTACAGACTGTTGTTCTTCTTCGTACTGAATGCATAGTCTTCAGACCATATGATGCGATTTTCAGTACTACCATTTTCATCATTACAATCTCTATTACTATCACTTTCTGTACAAACATTCTTCCATTTGAATTCTACAGGTAAATGCCATGAGTCAATTTTATCGCTGACGCATAAGTCACAAGACTGTGTTAAAAACATATCTTCTCAGATGACTACATAATCTATCACACTGCAGTCATGGAAGATACTAATGATAACACACCAGACATAATGTTTAATAGCCCTATTTCCAGGCAGGAGGTTTGCGCCAGTATAGGTAAACTCAAAGCCGGGAAAAGCGCAGGGCCAGACAAAATCGTTTCTGAAATGTTAAAACATGCTGATGCCTCAGTTGTTGATTTCCTCGTTGTTTACTTTAATAAGCTGTTTGATATGGGAGTCTTTCCTACTGAATGGTCTAAATCTATTATTGTACCTTTGCATAAGAAAGGAGACGTAAACCAGCCAGACAATTATCGTGGTATTGCCCTAACAAGTCTTGTTAGTAAAGTTTATATACATATACTAAAAAAAGAATAACCGAAAATGGGCAGAACAAGAAAGCAAGATTATTGAAAAGCAAGCAGGTTTTAGAGCAGGGTACAGTACTGTCGATCATATTTTCACATTGTATGCAATTCTTGAAAAGTTTTTGCAAAAAAGAACTAAACTATATGTTGCTTTTGTCGATTTTAGAAAGACATTTGATTCAGTAAACAGAAATGTGCTTTGGGCGATTATGAGGAAAAATGGTGTAAAAGGTAAACTGTATAATGCCCTTAGAAGCATATACGATAATGTTTTGGCATGTGTGCGTGACAAGTGTAATTATTCTGATTGCTTTGAATGTCCTAGAGGTGTGAAACAAGGCTGTCTGCTGAGTCCCCAATTATTTTCTTTCTTTATTAATGAACTGGCTACTGATTTGTCAAAAAGCGGAAAACATGGTATTCAGTTAATCCCTGGTGTTACTGAAATATTTCTATTGTTATTTGCGGATGATGTTGTTTTGTTGTCTGATACAGTCATTGGACTTCAAAATCAACTGAACGGTTTAAAAAGAGAAGCTGACCGTTTGGGTTTAACTGTTAACCTTGAAAAGACAAACGTAATGATTTTTAGGAAGGGGGGACATTTAGCCTCTATGGAAAAGTGGTACTATGGGAATGAAGTGGTTAAAGTAACGAATTCTTATAAATACTTGGGCATGCTCTTTACGACAAAATTAAGTGTAAGTTCTGCTCTGTCGGAACCCTGTAGAAAAGGGAAAAAAGGAGTTATAGAAATCATAAAGTCTCTGAAAAAAACTGAGATCAATAGATGCACATTTGTTCTGGAAACTCTTTGATTCGCAAATTGAACCTATCTTAACATATGCAGCGGAAGTCTGGGGTCTAGAAAATGATTGTAGACAAATCGAAACTGTACACACCTTTGCCGTAAAAAGATTCCTAAATGTCCCCCTGCATGCCTCAAACAATCTGGTGTTTGGGGAAACCGGAAGATACCCACTGTATCTTAGGACATCAATAAAGTGTATTAAATACTGGTTAAAACTCGTGTCATTGCCCATGTCAAGAATATGTAGACAGGCTTATGGAATGCTGTTAAGGCAGCATGAATCTGGTCACTTTAATTGGGCCTCAAAAGTACAACAAATTTTGACGGAAAATGGGTATGGCATAGTTTGGTTGAGTCAAGGTGTTGGGTGTGAATCTGCTTTTATTCTAGAGCTGAAAGATACACTTATTTCCTGCTTTAAACAGAACTGGCATTCTGAGTTGGAGGATAATGATAAATATGATGGTTTCATTCTTTCAAAAATGTCTTTGAGCCTGAAAAATGTTTGTCATGTGTTACCGATAAGTGGCATAGAGACAGCTTCTCAAGATTTCGACTCCGAGTTTGTGGCCTTAAAAACTGTATTCAGTGGTTTCGAAATGACCAAACAGATATCAATTGCCCATCATGTGGAAATGGATTTGAAAATGAAACTCATGTTTTATTTTACTGTACCACTTATGATGATATCCGTAAAAATGTGCCATGCTGGAATCCTTCCCCAACATTCCCGATCAGAACAAAGTTATAAAAATCCTTTCCAGTAGTAATGAAACTGTTATTAAATCTGTCGCTAAATTTATAGCACAGGCAATGAAGATAAGAAAGAGTAAGTTAGAATTAATGTGCGATAACATCTAACTTTAAAAAAGTAACTATTCAAGATGATCCTGTATCAATGTGTGTGTGTGTGTGTGTGTGTGTGTGTGTGTGTGTGTGTGTGTGTGTGTGTGTGTGTGTGCTGTTTGTGGCGCGCGCGCATTGTGTGTGCGTGTATGTTTATGCATGTGTGAAATCAGTAGATAATATTGATTTGTGCATACAATAGTTCATGTTCACCCCCTTGTCTTAGGCTGTAATGCTATGACAATAAAACATTTGTCTTGTCTTGTCTTGTCTCTCTCTCTCTCTCTCTCTCTCTCTCTCTCTCTCTCTCTCTCTCTCTCTCTCTCTCTCTCTCATGCCCAGCATAGTTTTAGCCGGTCTGTAACCTACGTAGTGAATCTTTTTCATTTGTTTTCAGTTGGCCACTTTCACGAGAGCGTAATCACCGCCAGCCTGCAAGGACGACGTCACCAAAGGCTGGAAATACAGCGTAGCAATGGTCCGCTGTCGTGCTTCTGAAGAAAACACAAGTCACCAAAACATCTCCTGAATATCTGAGGTGCTGCCAGGTGGCGTCAAATGAACTACATGTGACCATTTTACTTCCAGCTGTGCAGAAATTTGCCTTCAATCCCATAAAATATCCAGTGTCTGTTTTCAACATTCCATTCGTGAATCTGGTTCACCATCATCTTAATCGTTACAACACCGGCCTATACCGCTGGATCGTCGTCCTTCAAGGCCATTTCAACGACATGGCCAGGAGAATAATGACGGCTTTCGGACGACAGTTTCTGGCCCTGTGTATCTGTGTCATCTGCCACGTAGCGCAGTCACAAAACGGATCACAAGTTCTCCCCCCTGATGGCGCCTCCAACTCCACCTACACCAGCAACGTGGGCAGCAACGACACTACCACTGAATCGACCACTGCTGGTTAGTACGATGGGTGTGGATGGAAAATTCAGCTGAAAAGAAAAATGAGAAATGTGGGGTTCTCTGAATGTTATGAGTCTGGCAGAAAGGGCACAGTAGTCTCCCTTAACAGATGCTGAATACCGGTGTGTGTGTGTGTGCGCGCGCGCGCGCGCGCGCGTGTGTGTGTGTGTGTGTATGTGTACCTAAGTTTGTCGCTGCTGATTTGGGAGTATCATGGCGCCAGAGCAGCTTACTGCCTTAGCACCCAGCCTGAATTCAGAACAGAGGTTGTGAGTTTAAATCCTGGGCGCCAAACATCAAATTATCGAGTTTTCACTGCCCTGTGATGTCGTTCTGGTAGACTTAGTGTAGTGTTGGATCGTCTCCGTACGTTTGTCCTCTCCCCATCCTTCTCCTGCTCTCCTGTTTTGCATGAGGTGCCTGATTCATACAGAGCTCTTCTCTCTCCTCTCTCTCTCTCTCTCTCTCTCTCTCTCTCTCTCTCTCTCTCTCCCGACTCCCCCCACACGTGCCTGTACAGACAGACATACGCACGCGCGCGCACACACACACACACACATAAACACACACACGCACATACGCGCGTGCGCACGGGTGCACATTTTAACACACACACACACACACACACACACACACACACACACACACACATATATATATATATATATAATAGAGAGAGAGAGAGAGAGAGAGAGATGAATACACGCAAGTGCACGCGCAGGTACAAACACACTTACATTAACACACCCGCATACTCACACACAACACACAAATACTCTTGTCTCTGTCTCTCCTCTTTCTCATTCTCTCTCTCTCTCTCTCTCTCTCTCTCTCTCTCTCTCTCCCTCCCTCTCTCCCTCCCTCCCTCCCTCCCTCTCTCTCTCTCTCTCTCTCTCTCTCTCTCTCTCTCTCCTCTCTCTCTTACCCACGCCTTCACAAGCTGCTATATAACCTCTCATCATCGGATACGATCTCCACCGATGCCGTCACCACCACGATACTACCCCAACCACACCACCATCCTCACTCAACACCGTCACACCCACACATCACCTAACCCCCCCCCCCCCCTCATCCACCTCATCCCATCCCCATTCTCCACCCCTTTCTTCACCCACTGATTGCGTCGTCCATAACAGCCAACATCACCGCCAGCCCCCGCCCTGACTGCAGCCTGGTGGCCGTGTACCCGGTGCAAGACGAGCTGCAGGGCTTCCTCATCTCGGGCGCCAAGCTGGTGGAGATGGACATCACTCTGCAGAACTACCGCCCAGACTTCCTGCCGTCCAGGCTGAAGCACGTGTACCAGCCCGGCCACTGGGTCAGGTCCACGGGGCGACAGGGCCGCAGTCTGCTGGTTCTGGAGGACAACTACGACTTCATGTCGCTCTTCTTCCTCAGGTACTGCACGGTCCGCTGGGATGTTGCTGAGAACTTGGGTCGTAGGACATGAGCAATTCTGGTCTTTGGGGTGAAGAAAGCCTGGAAGAGTTGTCTTTCATGGGTGCATGCTCCCCCTCCTTTCCTCCCCATTCTCTCCAAACACACACGCGCACGCGCGCGCCCCACACACACACACACACACACACACACACACACACACCACACACACACATGGACACTCGCACACACGCACGCACACACGCACGCACGCACGCACGCACGCACGCACGCATACACATACACACTGTGCTGTGTGTCTGTGTGCTTGGACCAGACACAAATCCACAATTTGACGTAGTAACTTATTAGCTTTCAGACCGTCCTTAACTCAAGAGTTTCTCGTTCATACATATGCAAGATCTCTGCTGTCACAAAGTGTTGCAATGAGTTATTGTTCTTATGCGAGAGAGAGAGAGAGAGAGAGAGAGAGAGAGGGTGAGTGTTGGTGGGATCTCTGCTCTCTTGAGAGGATGAGCATAACGTGCTGCTGCTACTGAAACTACTATAAAGCTCTATGGAACTGTGCATGAGTACAGGCAGTGATGTTTGCTTTTTTGGTGACTGTGGTTCTGTTCGCTGTCTATACATGTTCTGTTGTTCTCGTTCGTCATTTGTTAGATGGATTCCCCCGTCTCCTCGACCAAGATAGCAGAACGTCGCCGGTCCTCCAGTCCTCTGTAGAGCTACCGGGCCACTGGGATTGGGTCGGGCCAGGTTTTCTCCCGGAGCGCATGGTGGAGCGGGCAGGACTGCAGCAGATGTTCTGTTGTCTGGCTGCCTGTTCTGCAGGGGCACTGCTCTGTGTTGCCGATGCGGAGTTTGGTAAAAGGTGGTGTTTCAGGCGGTTGTGGCCTGTCCTGAGCCTGAAAATGGATACCTGCTCTCGACGAGTCAGCAGGTGGTACGGGTCTGCTCTGTTGTGGCGTGGATGCTATTGCTTCCACTTGTTCTGCAGCTTGGCCTTAATGATGGTCCTGGAGTCAGAGTAGCTGGTAGATCTGTCCATCTGCTCCTTCGTAGTGCCTTCCTTTGCCAGGGAGTCAGCAGTCTCATTGCCAAGCACGTTGCAGTGGGAGGGAATGCACTGCAGGGTGACTGTGTGACTTGTGCAGAGGGAGGCGAGAGAGGAGGACAGATTGTTGAGTTCTGGATCTCTGTTGGACTGAAGGGCCTGCAAGATGGAGGGGGCGTCGGTCAGGAAGACAACGTTGTGGCTGGCGTAGGGGCAGACCTCAGTGTGGGCTGCTGCTGTTTTCAGGGCTTCTGCTTCGGCTCTGTAGTTGGTGGAGTACAGGCCGGTAGCGAGGCAGATCTTTTCTTCTCTGCCTCCTGGATATTGAACATAGACTTCTGCCTCTCCGTTTCGAATGGCATCTGCTGCAGAGCCGTCAGTGTAGACATGAGTCCAGAACTCTTTGGAGAACTGGGTGTGGAGGTGTTCAAGGGTGAGGGACTTTCTTTCAGGGCCGCTTTGGGAATCTTGCTGTCTATACATGAACATAGAATGCCTCCAGAGAAGAGTACTTCTTCCTCTTTTAGTATATATTAGATCTTCATCTTCTGGAAATTCTGTTCTGAATATTTCCTCTTTCCAGTCACCTCTCTTTGGCTCTGTCCTTTTTCAATCTCCCCTTTCTAATGCCGTCCTCTTGTTTTCCCTCTTTGTGGCCCATTCATCTGTTGTCGTTCCAGAAAGTTTTTGACAGTTTTATGTCACAATTTGTAACATGGCTGGTCACGTGTTATCTGGCGACTAGCTGGTGAGACTGTATCTGAGTCGCTCATTCCCGCAGTGTACGGTTACGCTTTTGATCATGTCTTTATTGTTGTTGTTGTTGTTTTCAAATTGGAGGAGACGCATCAAGCAGAGTGCCTGATCCCTTCAGAACGGACATACCTTATCTGCCTTAAAAACGTCAATGTGGAAGTACCATTTTATGCATTTGTTGTATGCATTGTGGAGATACCCATAGTGTTGGAGTTTCTGTTTCTGATAGGACACCATTTTCTCTCCGTGTTGACAGCCATGGAAGGGCCATGTTTGGTCGGCTGGGCAGTGACACAACTAACTGTGAATGAAACGACGTCAGACTGTATGCATACAGCTTGGCGCTCTTTGTTTTCTAAGAGAAGCAGTTAGCAGCTTTAGCTTCTGTTGCTTCTAACAAGGATCACTCTGAATACTGCGATGTTTTGTACGCCCTTCCAGAACCCCCAAAGGGAAATGTACATTACATTCTGTGCTGGCAGTATCGGGGTGTTCAAGATGAACGTGACTCTGGCCGACAGTCCACGGAACTGCCTGATGACCCGCAGTCCGGAGGAGATCCTGCAGCTGATGAAGCGCCTGCTGCTGAACGACTTCAAGCCCCAGGAGGAAGGTCAGGCCAGCGGCAGCCTCAGCGTGGACGAACACGTCTGCTACATCACCATCAAGGACGATGACGGGTAGGAGACAGAAAGGGAGCGGTGGGAGGGGGTGTCAGCGATGTCTTTTAAAAGCACGAAGATGGTAGTGATCGTTGTTGATGATTGTAGTGATGATGATGAAGGGGTGATAATAGCCACGTGGTGTGTGTGTGTGTGTGTGTGTGTGTGTGTGTGTGTGTGTGTGTGTGTGTGTGTGTGTGTGTGTGTGTGTACGTGCGTGCGTGCGTGCGTGTGTGTGTATGTGTGTGTGTTTGTGTATGTGTGTGGGGGGGAGGGGTAAGTGAGTGAGTGAGTGAGGATGGTGGTGAGGGTGTGAATTAGATACTGAATGACTGGATAATGGGTTTTGATGCCTGTGCTGTTTGGTCTGTGTATTTTTTGTCCTCTTTATTTGTATTTTTGTTGTTGTAAGCACCCAGAGTTTATTTGAGATCGAGTGCCATAGAACATCACCATTATCATCATCATCAGCATCGTTATTATTATTATTGTTGTTATCATCATTATCATTATTATCATTATCATTATTGTTGCTGTTACTATTGTTATTATTATTATCATCATCGTTATTATTACAATAATTACTATTATTATCATTATTGTTATTATTATCATCATCATCATTGTTATTGTTGTCGTCGTCGTCGTTATTATCATTATTATTATTATCATTATTGTGGTTTTTTTGTTGTTGTTATTACTATTATTATCATTATTATTATTATCTAACGATATTCATAAATAAAAGAGAGATGAAAAACAAACTGAGTTTAAACAATGCCAGGTCTAATTCGGCTGTTGCTCGTTTAGAAACCGCTTTATCTTTGATATGCACGAGATCAGTATTGTCTTAAACAAGGGCCAGAGATCAAAACGGAAATCTTCTCTGAACAATGTTCGGCCATGATTGTTGTCCCCATTCACCCATTCACCCATCGTCTGATTGGTCGGAGAAACCGAGGGCATTTTACCTCTCACTCGCTCCAAACTTTCACCTCCCTCTTTCCTACTTCCTGAACAGATACGCCGAGTACCGCTACCGGTGCTGCCACGTCAGCCCCGACGGTGACGTCATCTGCAATGACGTCACCACGGACGGATGGCTCGACGTGCTGATGGCGTTCATCATCATCACGAAGATTCTGGTGGTTCTGTTCAGCCCGTTGTTCCTGCCCGGCAGCATGTACCGGCGTAAGTACGTGGCCATGGAATACCTCTACCGCATCCCGGATGCCTCACCCGTCAAGAGGATCAAGATGGTGGTCACCCAGTTCCCCGGATCCTATGACAATGACGCCAAGGTGAGACAGGGGGAGGGGGGATGGAGGGAGGGAGAGAGAAAATGAAAAGGGGGAGACGGGGGCAAGAAGAAAGAGAACAGGTGAGGGGGGAGAGGGAGGGACGGACGGAGAGAAAACATGGATTGAGAGAGAGAGAGAGAGAGAGAGAGAGAGAGAGAGAGAGAGAGAGAGATCCTATGCAAATGATGGCAAGATGAGAGAGAGAGAGAGAGAGAGAGAGAAAGAACGGCACTATAAGGGTTGTGACAGCCATCTTGGATTAGTATGTGATACATTATTCGCCTCTTAAATCATCTTTGGGACGTCTAAAGAAGACATGCGTCCGTTTTGAATTCTGCATTAAATCATTTTACTTTGAACTTTGTCGTACACACACTTCTATGTTTTCAAAGATGAGGAGGCTGTCTGTGTGCGTTTCATGTGATGAGCCACTCCTTAGGGAACAAGTTGCAATATAGGATTGGCAACTGCATGACGTTCAACCTAAACAGCCAACTCCATGAAGACCTTGCTCAGGGTCGTCCCTCTAGATGTGATTTTGAGTTTCTAAAAGATTGAAATATTTTTATTCTGTGCAAAATAGATCCGCTTTTAAGCCGTTCTTAGCATGTTTTGACTGAAGTGGTGGTTATGGTTTCGCTGTCGTTGTTGAGATGCATGTATAGAATCAATATTGACATGTTAGGGCCCTCACATGTCCCCTGTGGTCAGCTCGACTAAAAGCCATACACATTAAGGTTGTATTTTTGCTTGTGTTCAGTAAATGTACAGTCTGTATCGATTTCCATAGCTGGTCAACAACCGCTTTTAACCTGCAGTGCTCCGATTTTCGAGCGATGTC
The DNA here is from genome assembly GCA_033310375.1 of Conus canariensis. Taxonomy (NCBI): domain Eukaryota; kingdom Metazoa; phylum Mollusca; class Gastropoda; order Neogastropoda; family Conidae; genus Conus; species Conus canariensis. The sequence continues at coordinate 17,625,360 of CM065721.1, forward strand.
TAACTGTCCCAGTTGATACAGGCGCACGTGTAAGTGTATGTGTCTGGACGAGACCATTGTTAACTGTAATTAATTAGGTCTTTTGCTGATTACGACACCTGTATACGTTTTAAGTTTACATGATTATTCATGTAAGTATGCATATGTATATTCTTCTTTGTTCGTTTCCGTCATTATAAAGTGTTATGCGCCGGGTGACTAATGTTGATAACGTTCTTTGAATGTGCTTTGGCGTTATTATTATCTTCATGAATATCAGCTCAAAGAAAAGTTCGGGGTTGTGGTAACACAGCGAAGGAAAAAAAAAGGCGTGAAGGCCGATACTAACGATAGCTGACACTCCATACCGCACAGTGGTCACCATTATGCCTGGATCCGTACCTTCAGTCAGTCACATCCACTTTGTGTTGACACACTGTGCGTGCAGCAGCCTACTCTAGTCTTAAGGCGAAGATCCTCCGTTTTTGTTTTTGTTTTTTTGTTGTTGTTTTTTTTTTTCAATCGGTGCAACGAAGGAAAGCTACTGGATATCGCATGCAAATATCTCCTATCCCGGATGTTGACCGAAGATTCGGACGGCGAGCAATTCGTTCTCAGTAACACCCTAGGAGGTGGGTTCTTTGTTTCTGTTTTGTTTGTAGATATGTGGGGAGAAGGAAGGGACGGGGAGGAGGGAGGGGGGTGTCGAGAGAAAAGTCTTAGAAGAGAGAAAAATGGGGTCAGTCGGGTTACAGAAACCATAACTACTGGTGGTGGTGGCGTTCTTCTTGTTTTCCTAAACATCGTTGTCAAAAATAAAACAAACGGCCGATGCCTACAACAACGTCATCCATGTACTGTCGTGCAGGTGGTCAAAATGTCCGAAGTCAAAGGCATGGAGTCCTTCAAGACCATGGTGGACACCAACATGCAGCTGGACAAGATATACAACGTCACCTTCGACCGGATCCACCTGTCGGTCAAAGTCCGTCGACTGCTGGGCGAGAACTTCGTGCCGGTGGGCCTGCTCCGGGTGCTGTACAATAACCTGCTCCGCTGCCGCATCCGCCGCCTGGCACCGCTGCAGGAGTGCTGCGACACCAACGTGCTGGGCCGGCTGAACCCGGGCCTCAAGTGCCCCAAGTGGCACACCGTCTGCAGGGCTCTGGCCAGGTGGGGTCCTGCTAGGCAGGCTTTCTTTCAGTCTTTCCCCCATCTTCGATCCGTACCGTTGTTGAGATTCATATGTATGCGATCGTTTTCTATCCCGTCATTGAGGTAGCAACATTCCCTCTTCGGAGATAACGTGCAAGGACGACTCTGGTCCTCGGCAATGGGTATTGTTAGGTGACATTCTGTACAAAGCCTTTCCTGAAACCTAAATGCAAAAGCCAGGTTCATCGTCCCTTGTTCACTCTACTTCTTTTGGTTGTCTGATTCAGGCTTATTCTGCTTGCCATCCTCGTCCTCCCCTGGATCATCCGCATCTGGGTCTTCTACACCTACGAGGACGAGACCGTGGAGAAGAAGATGAAGGCTGCGGACACCTTGGGCTTGAAGACCTCGTTCCTAGGCAGCCTGACCCTATACCTGACGCCTGTTCACGGCTTGTTCGTCTTCGTCTACGTCATCCTCATCATCGACTCGCTCGTCTACGGCGTTCTGTCCCAGAGCATGAAGAAGAAGTTCAAGATGGTGCTGAGGAAATGCCTGCAGGACATGCGGGAGCGCTCGCGGATCTCGGTGTGCGCGTGGACCACCTGGCTGCTGGTGATGCCCTTCCGGATCTTCGGGGTGGTGGGCATCCTGCTGTTCCTGCCCTACCTGCTGATCATGCTGCCTGTGGCCGTGCCTGTGGCCGCCTTCTACCTCTTCCCTGCCCTCAACCTGACCGTGCGCCTCATCATCCACTTCTTCCTCTTCATGTGCCCCGCCAAGGTCAGGACCCTGTCTGGGTTTCCGTACTGGTGGTAATAATAGATATGTTCTTCTGCTGTTGGGTTATTCTCCCGTGACCCCGAGTAGAGTCATTCGGGCGCCACACTGAAAAACTGTTCGCCAGATTCCTCCAGTCTCGTCAGTGGTGTCTTCTGTCTTCTGTCTGGCAGACTCCTCCTTGTAGCAGCCCGTAACCTCACGGCCATGTAAGAGGAGCCTGCTTTTCTCTAAGTGTAACATTTTTCCAATCATTGTGATTGACATTAAGGTGCTGATTCCAAATCAGCTGGGGAGCTAATGGTCGTGACATCGAAGCACTCCTTGGTTCGGATTTTGTAGGTTTGAAAACCACCTTTGTCTCCCCAGCAGTCAGTGGTGTGTCTGGTCCAGTTCAGGGAAGGTCAGAGCGGTGGCAGGAGAGGAGGGGATCCGCCTTCTGTAATGCCGTGCCCTAGACATGGTGAACCAGTTCACTACGGTCATTAGACAGCAGGAGTTTGCCCTGTAACAGTCTGTGAGATAATATCAGATGACTTTTAATTCTCTTTCTAGTGCCCCAGTCAGTGTTGTACTCGGTGTCCGTATTCTCCAAGCCCTCAGACAGCTTCATGCTGTGCTGTCCTTGCTGTGTAGTTATGGACTAAAGTTGTGGATATACTTAACCTGTCTGTACATGCACATAAATGTTACAGGGGTAATGTCAGAGGCAGTGAATGGAGTGAACCATCTATAGTGCAGGCAAAGGCGGTGATAGAGAAGGGAAGGGCTAAGAAGAGAAACAGAGCGAGAGAGAAACAGGCTGTATGTGTGCAAGTGCATGCACGTGTGTTTGTGTGAGGATGTGAGGGTGAGGAGAGGAGTGGGTGATGGCGAAACAACGAAAAAAGATCAAAGTGCTGGTGAGTGAGTGCCCTGCTCTTCCACTGGGTCTTGAAAATGCGCGGGTAAATGTGTGTTCGAAAGAGGCGGAGGGGAGTGGTAGTGAGGGAGAGCGTTGAAGGAAGGACCATACACGGCAGTTTTTAAATCAGTGTGAAAGATTTGATCAATGTTGTCGACCATTAACACTTGAAATTATCACAGGTGACGGACAATTGGGACCGCTTCTCGGCACGCTGCCACAAGGTGCGAGAGCAGCTGGACCTGAACAAGGTGACGGCGGAGGAGACGTTCGCCCGAGGCACCATGCTGACCAAGAAGGACGTCTTCCTGCAGGTGGTGGTCATCTTCATGGTGCTCATCTCCTTCTGGTCCCTCACCTTCCTCCTCATGGAGGTCGTGTCCTTCCTGGTGGAGGTGGCCATCTACACCCTCATGGGCATCATCGTCAACGCCGGCTCCCTCCTGCGATACGTCACTGGTGAGAAGATCAGAAACAGGGGTGTGTGGGGTGGAGGACGTAGTGATGGTGAGGGGGTAGGGTTGTCATGTGGTGGTGGCGCTGTCCTCCTCCTCCTCCGGTTCTTCTCTCTCTCCTCTCTTCAGCTCTGATATGGATTTCGTGATCGGCTCGGCTAAAACAACTCGACTTTGGCCCTTTCTGTCCCTTCTTCTGTTGATGTTTTTTTTTCGTCATCGCCATCAGAAAGGGGCTTAGGCTTCCATCTAAAAAAATGTTTGTCTTCTCATCTCCATCAGTGAGGGGTCCAGGCTTTCATCTGAATAAAAGTTTTGACTCTTCTCGTTCCCGTTATAATTGTCCACCTCCTTTCTTCTTCGTCGTCTTTGTCGTCTTATTCTTTTCCCTCTTTTGTCCTCTTCTTCTTCTTCGTCTTCACCGTCGTTTCCTTTATTCATGTTGTTTTTCCTCTTCCTTCGTCATTTTCTGCTACATTCCTTTTCTTCGTTTTCTTCACCGTCCTCCTCTTCTTTCTTTTCTCCATGTTCCTTCCACATTGTTGTCTTCCAGATTCGTTGTATTCATCAGCTTGTCGTTCTCTCCGCATCCAGTGATCGTTCTGGTGCTGATGTACGGACGTTCGGCCTTCAGTGACGTGCACAAAACTTACCTGGCCTACCACAAGCAGATCCATTCCATTCTGCTGGAGATGACGCGAGAAAAAGTCAATATCATCGCCCGCCAGGAAGCGCTTGACCAGGAGAATACGGCATTTCGCGTGCAGGGAGACATGGCGGAACCCGCTGAGGACCCGGATGTCAGGTGAGATCTTTAGTTTCAGTCAGTCATTAGCGTTATCATTATCTGTTATCGTTCGTTATCATTAAGTGGAAGCAGGGAGGAAAGGCCTCATATACTCAATGAAAAGCTGTTACTAAAAGAAACTTTCACATGCTGAGTAAAGACAAAAGTGTGCAGTTACACAGCTGCACAAATTTGGCATTCAGTTCCTTTAAAGTTTAAACATGCATAAGATCATCTTTCATAAATTTTGAGGATAGAGGTACAAAATTAACGCACATTTTTTAATTTGATAAGGTTAATTAGTATATAATTACATAACGGTGTGTACGGTACTAAGCCAAGTTCCCGCGTAGTTTATTTACTGAGCAAAACTATGCTTAATACGTTAACAAGGCCACGAGAAAATTGAGGTAACCCAGTGTCTACTGCAGCTCCTCTCTGTCAAAAATCCATGTTGTCAGAATTGATTTAAACGAAAAGAAACTGAACCGGTTAGCCAGGCTACCTTGACTTTGTCTTTCACAAATTCACGTTTTACAAGATTTTCCGCAATACGTGTATTATGAAGGAACACGAATTACGCATAACATTATGGCGAGCAAACAGTAGAACAAGAAAGAAAATTGTTCAATATGGATGGGATGTATGGTCAATAGGCAACTTAGGCCAGTTTCTGTTGAATGGGGAGTGAGAACATTGAGAGAAATAGAGAACAGGGCCAGTCCGATACTCTGAATCTTGAAATCCAAGAGAGACAGTTCTCGCATACACACGCGCGCGCGCGCAACCCCCCTCCCCCCCCCCCCTCCCCCCCCCACACACACACAGAGTTATCTGCAGTGTTTACATGCTATGTTCAGACTGGTGGTGAAGGAGGGCCAGCCTCTATGGCGCACCTCCAGCGTGCTGATGTTCCTGGACCGCTATGACACACCCTACACGCCCGAGAAGTTCTTCTATGACGTCATCACCCTCAACTACTGCGGGGCGCCGGGTCCGCTATACAAGCACTTCCTGGACGCCTTCTGGACGTTCGCTCGCATCCTGCTCTTCCTCTTCTTCGTCTTCGTCGTGGTCATGGCCTTCGGGGATGCCTACAGCGTGTCCTCCACCAACCAGCTCTTAGCCACGGTAGCAGGGGGCTTCATCCCTTTCCTCTTCCGGTACATCTTCTCTGCGGCAGGCGGAGTGCCCTCCCTTGATACGGACAGCGTGCAGTTCCAGACCCAGTTCCACCAGGCCATCAACAACTACACCCAGAACTGGCCAATCTATGACATCACTCCCACCAAAGTCGGCGAGGCCAAACTACAGGACTCCCTCGTCATGAACAGCACGACTGCGTCTGACGAGTCGGCGCAGCACAGCAACCACACCCACAACAACCCCGACCTGAGCCACGTGGAAGGGGGAGGAGGGGAAGGCGTGGGAGACGTGAGTTTGCAGATGGAGGAGGTGGATATCGACGAGGGAGGGGTCGACATGATCGTCGACGTGTCTACGGCGGAGTCTCGGCGTCGGGGGCCCCTGGGTCTGCGGGAGGCCGGGTCAGCGTCCATGCTTCCAGCAGACAGTTTCAACCGCAGCGCACGCATCAACAGACCCCAGCCTCCCCAGCCACAGAGAAACGTCATAGTCGTGTAGGACCTAGATTTGATAAATGGACTCGCAGCGCCCCCTGCTGAGGGTCAGCCATCCAATAACCTCTTCAAAGGTTCATCGCCTAGTTCACACTCCAACGATCATTTGGACATTGACAGCTGTTTTGTCATCCAACAGGCCTGTTAACACTGCGTTTAAAAAAATAGATTGAGAGGAAAATGATACAAAAAAAAAGTCCCATTCCCTTCCACTTTCTTCCTTCCCCACCGATTTCCTTCTTCCTGCGTTGACAGCAAACGTGTGTTCTGCTTCATGGATCTTTCTTTCCCTCCCCCCTCCCCCTCCGAACAGAAACAGTGCCATACTGCTGACAAATCTCTCCTAATGCCTTATCCTGACAGCACGTAATCTGGAGTCTTTCATAGTGACAGAGGTTTCGTAAGGTAACATCCAACAAACTTGGAAACTGATTTCATTAATATGAACGTCAGCTGTTCTCGCAAGTTACTTGTCACCAAGTGGAAAGATTCAGCGACCAGCCTGATCAGTCGCCCTGTGAGGGAAGTTTATTCTGGAGTTGTTCAATCTGCTAAAAGTGTGGGGTTTTTTTTTCTGATGTCAGGAATGACCGTATATTGAACACGGTCTTTGGTTTTAAGGAAGCACAAACATTGGCCACGCTGACAGAGCTGGTCACACACCTTTAAAGAGTAGTGGCGAACTGTTCTTAATCATGAATATCATCTTGTTCACAGAAAGTGTATGTCTAATTTTTGGTTTGAACATATCGTTTGTGGATATTGTACAGTGTGTGAACCCCCACCGGGGTCTGCCCTGGGGGACCTGGGTGGGGTGTCTTATTTTTAGTTCTCAGGGTCACCCTCTTGTGCCCCTTGAGGGTGGGACTTTGTTTTAAGTGGGCTTTCTTTTTCTCTGTTTTTTGTGTTTTTTCTGCCTACCCATGGTTCTTTCACCTGCATTTCTCTTTCAGCATTCTCCTTATTAATCTGCAGTTTTCTGTTTTGTCTATCTTCTGCCTTTACGGATCTTTACCCTATTCTTTTCCTTTTTTCACAAGTCTTCTGTAGCACTTTCTATTTTCTCTGTGGCCTCTTGGTCCACCGTGTTGACCGTGCGGTGCGGCCCGTGTCGGGGGAGAATGGTGTCCTGGTGGTTGAGAGGGACTCGGAGTAGGATCCGCGCCCCTCAACACGCCACTTTGGCCCGGACTTCCCCTAGACGGGGGGCAGCATGGGGCCCAATGCTGTCAACCGGTCGCCTTCACAGTGTGGGCATGGCATGGGTCAAACCGTGTGCCACGTTGCTTGTCCTGGAAGCCAGGTGAGTGGCCTCCTGTCCGTTCCCGGCAGTTGGTCATGAGCCTGGTGGATGGGGTGGAGCGCATGCCACGCGGTGTATACCTGCACTATAACCCTGGTGTTTCCCTTTGCTGGAGGACCGCTTAGGGGCATCGCCCTTGTGGGCACTCGATGGCGGGTGGGGAGTAGGGGAGGTGAAGTTTTTTTTCTTTCATTATGACGTCTAAGTAGAAAGAAACTCGTGGAGAGCGTGGCAGCAGAGAGTCCTCAGAAGAGAAGCCCCCTTCAAGCAAGTGTTTCGGCCCTTATCTCCTGACACTCTAGGGGGGTTGGGCCACACCCGGTTCATGACTCCGGATGTCCCTCTGCTGCCCCTTTTTTTTCCCATCTTGGGACGAGCCATGGCTGGGATTCGAACCCATGACCCTCTGGACATGCTCATTTTCCACTTAATGACTCGCGCTTTAACCACTGAGCCACAGGGACACCTGATATTTGTAGGGAAATTAAGCCTTATGAAGTTCACTTTTGTTCCTCCTTGACCAGATCCAGCTTGAACACCTCTCTGCCGCTTCTGCCATTGCTTTCAGGGCTCTGGTTTTTTCCTTCCCTGCAACTGAGAGCTGTTTCATGAGGCTGTATGCAGACGTTCCTACAAACCCCCTAGCTCCAATTTCTGCAGTGAGGACTTTGACCTGATAGCCTTCTCTCCTCAGGCTGTTTGCCAGATCAGCATACTTTTCAGTCTTGTAGATTTGAGCTGCCTCCATTCTGTTCTCATATGGCACCGTGAGCTCGATCATGATCAGCTGCTTGGTTGACTTAGAGTGGACTACTATGTCTGGTCTCATGCTACTCTTGCTGATGATCTCTGGGTGACTCTTCCATTCTGGGAGGTCTGCAGTGCACTCCCAGTCATCTGCCCCGTCCAGCAGACTCTGCCTGCATGTTTCGAGTGGCACTGTTGTTCTTGGCCATGATTTGCTGCCTCCTGCCGTGAAGAATGTTGCGGGTGCTTTTGGAGTCCTGATTTTCCCTTTTGTGGTGTTGGTACTAGCCCAGACTACTTGTACAATTTCTTTGAGCACTTGGTTGTGCCTCCATGTGTACCTTCCTTGAGCCAGGGCTACTTTACATGAGCTTAGGACATGCTCCACTGTTTGTTTTTCATGGCAGAGGGGGCATGCAGGATCGTCTGTTTTCCCCCACTTCACCAGGTTTGCATTTGAGGGCAGAAGGTCATATGCAGATCTGAGAATGAAGCTGATCCTGAGAGGGGCCATGTGCCAAATGTCATTCCAAGTGAGACTTCTTTGGAGTGCATTCTCCCACGTTGTCCATTGCCCTTGCTGGCTCTGCTGGACTGCTTTTTGGAGTCTTTTTTGGTCTTCTTCTTTTCTCATCTCCTGAATCATCATGTCTCTTTTGGCTTTTCCTTTGGCCTTTGACCACCATTCAGTTTTGGTCACCCCCAGTCCCTGTCTGTTGGTCTGTGTGTGTCCTGTTATTTCTCTGATCTTGAGACTTTCTTTTGCAGAATCCATCGCCTCTTGAACTTTCCATTTTCTGCCTGTCTTCAGCTGGGGCTTAATTGCTTCTACCACCTTGTCTCCTGAGTCCTCCAGCATGCTTTGAAGTCTGATCTTCCCTGCTTTGTATTCCTCCAGGATGGATTTCAGGGGTAGTTTCAGCTTTGCTTGGCGACAGTACAGCGCTATGTCAGTCAGACAGGGTGGGACACCAAGCCATTTCCTTGTGAACTTGTTGATTTTGGCTTCCATTGCCTCCACTATGCTGGTGCAGATGTCGTATATCATCAGAGGCCATAGCAGCTTTGGTATCAGCATGAACTGCAGACACCAGACCTTGTATTTGCCAGGGAGCCCACACTGGTCAATGGTCTCCAAGCCTTCCTCCGCCATCTGCTTGGTTTCTTTTGCTCTTTGTGTGTCTTTCAGCGTATCATCATACCATCTTCCAAGGCTCTTGACTGGTTCTTCTGTGACTGTTGGAATGGCCTGGTTGGCAACACTGAAGACCACAGATCCGGCCACTTTTCCTTTCCTCAGTGAGAGACTCCGTGATTTCTTTGGCTTGAACTTCATTCTGGATGAGGCAACTATGTCGTCCAGCCTCTCCAGCACATGACGTGTCTCGTCTTCTCTGGATGAAATCACTGTAGTGTCATCCATGAAGGCCTTGAGAGGAGGCATCTTGTATCCATCGCCAAGGTCTGTTTGTCTCGCGTTGTTTGTTGCTGCTTTCAAGATGAGTTCCATTGCCAGCACGAACAGTATTGGGGAAATTGCACAGCCCATTGCAATACCCACTTCCAAGTTGATCCAGTCTGTTGTGTACTCCTTGGTAGAGAACCGCATTGAGAAGCCATTGAAGTACTTCTTGAGCATGTCGCGGATGTTCTTTGGCACATGGTACATCTCAAGAGCCAACTGTATCATCTCATGGGGCACAGATCCATATGCGTTTGCCAGATCAAGCCACACTACGTCCAGGTCTCTCTTTTCTGTCTTTGCTTTTTGGATTGCGTCCCAGATCATTGTGGCGTGTTCTACACAGCCCGCCACGCCTGGGATGCCACCTTTCTGGACTGACACATCCAAGTACTTGTTTTCCATCAGGTACTTGGTCAGCCTTGCTGCCATGACAGAGAAGAAGATTTTCCCTTCGACGTTCAGTAGTGATATTGGCCTGAACTGGCTAATGTCACTTGAGTTTTGCTCTTTGGGATGTACACACCATCTGCCGTCATCCACTGGCCGCTGATCTTCTGGTTTCTCCAAGCTGATCGCAGCAGCCTGTGGAGCCACTCCAGCACCTTGGGACATTTCTTGTAAAGCTGGTAAGGTATTCCGTTTGGCCCTGGTGATGATTTGGCTCTGGCTTTGTCGACCACCTTCTTGATTTCCGCCAACGTTGGAGGCTTGCCATTGAACTGTTCCTCAGGGTTGGTTGGCCACACCAGACCTTGAATGTCGAGTGGTGCTTTGCTCTGTGGGTCAGAGTATGTTTTCCTCAGATGCTGCTCAAGAACTCCTTTGTCCACACTTAGGGTCCCAGATTTTGGCTGCTCAAACAGTGTTCTGGCAAACTGGAAGGGGTCTCTGAAGAAGCGCTCTTGTGTCTTCTTCTTTTTGCTCTTCCTCTTCCTCGCAGATTCCGCTTTGCTGAGGGCACTGTGTTTTTCTTTCAGGTCTTTCCACAGTTTTTCCAAGCCTTGTTTTTCAGCTGGCAGTGCGGTCTTCATTTGCATCTTGAGGTTTTTCTTTTGGACCCTGATCTTGTCCATCTTTTCTTGGCGTCTGGATTTCTTTGGAGGTGTTTTCTCTTTGGGTAGTTTTGCTCCATAGGCGTCTCTACATGTGGCATACACAATGTCCCCATATGTGGCTAGTTTGTGTTCCAGGGTGCTTTTCCCTATCAGTGCATCGAGTCTTTGGACGATTTTTGCATCCAGTTTCTCCCAATCTTCAGTTTCGTTTGCTCGTGGCAGGTTGAGTTTCAGGCGCCTGGCATCGAGGGCCTGTGCAAATTCCTCATCCGAACCAACAGCGTGGATGTCCTTGGCACTGTGGTTTAAATCCTGGCCTTGGTCTTCCGACGTCTTATCTGCTGATGCAGTGCGCTGCTGCTCATTCAGATGAGTCTTCACACATCCCATCTTTGTTCTGTGGATCTTCATGCCACGGGTGGTAGCGAAACGCTTTCCACAGACACATGGATATTCCATTTGGTCCATGTTCATAGTCCGTTTGGGATTTGCAGTCATGATTGGTTGAGCACCGATGGATTCATCATTCTCTCCCCCTTTCGGTGAATCCTGGGAGCATCTTTTCCTTTTATTTTTAGTAGCCACATGTTTAAGGCAAAGTGGGGAGCCAGCCCACAGAGCCCTTGGTTCTGGTCTTTCCCAGTGTCCTCCGGTCTTTCCCGGACGTCCTCCGGCCTATTCCCGGAAGTCAATGGTTTACCCATGCATCAGTAGAAAGAAACTCGTGGAGAGCGTGGCAGCAGAGAGTCCTCAGAAGAGAAGCCCCCTTCAAGCAAGTTTTCGGCCCTTATCTCCTGACACTCTAGGGGGGTTGGGCCACACCCGGTTCATGACTCCGGATGTCCCTCTGCTGCCCCTTTTTTTTCCCATCTTGGGACGAGCCATGGCTGGGATTCGAACCCATGACCCTCTGGACATGCTCATTTTCCACTTAATGACTCGCGCTTTAACCACTGAGCCACAGGGACACCTGATATTTGTAGGGAAATTAAGCCTTATGAAGTTCACTTTTGTTCCTCCTTGACCAGATCCAGCTTGAACACCTCTCTGCCGCTTCTGCCATTGCTTTCAGGGCTCTGGTTTTTTCCTTCCCTGCAACTGAGAGCTGTTTCATGAGGCTGTATGCAGACGTTCCTACAAACCCCCTAGCTCCAATTTCTGCAGTGAGGACTTTGACCTGATAGCCTTCTCTCCTCAGGCTGTTTGCCAGATCAGCATACTTTTCAGTCTTGTAGATTTGAGCTGCCTCCATTCTGTTCTCATATGGCACCGTGAGCTCGATCATGATCAGCTGCTTGGTTGACTTAGAGTGGACTACTATGTCTGGTCTCATGCTACTCTTGCTGATGATCTCTGGGTGACTCTTCCATTCTGGGAGGTCTAAACAACTACCCCCTAACAAAAAGAGAAGAAATGATGATGGACATGGCACGCTTATGGACGAGACTATGAATAGAGATTCAGATTCAGATAATGAGATAAGAGAAGTGGCAAAGAGAAAGGGTATCCAAAACACATGGCCAAGCTTCCTTTTAGTGGAAGCAAAAGATCCGAAAGAATCCATTGCTCGGATTTCTCCGTTCGCTGTTTGCAAGTGGTTCGAGGGAGTTTCGTCCACAGGATTTAAAATGATCAAAAGACTCCGATCTGGTAGTTACCTTGTTAACTGTGCTACGGAAGCGGCGTCTCGGTTGCTGCTGAAAAGGGATGGTTCTCAACTCATGCAGATCACAGTTAAGGTTTCCATTCACCCCTTTCTCAACTACTCGAAAGGGGTAATCAGATGTGTTGACTTGGCTGGAGTTGCTGAATCAGAAATTCGGACTGAGATGGAAAGTCAGGGTGTTCTGCAGGTCCATAGAGTTAAAATCTCTAAAGGAAGTGACTTAATCGAAACCAACACACTATTCTTGACTTTTGCTATGCCATCTCCCCCAGAGTTTGTCAAAGTGGGTTATGTCCGAGTGAAAGTTACGCCTTTTGTACCATCTCCTTTGCGGTGTTTCAAGTGCCAACGCTTTGGGCATTCCAGCCGAGCTTGTCGGGGTCAGGAGATCTGTCGTGACTGTGGACAGAAGAAGCATGATGAATCTTGTATAAATGCTGTATACTGTGTCAATTGTAAGGGTGATCATCCAGCAAATTCAAAAAGTTGTCCAGTGTGGAAAAAGGAATGCGAGATTCAGAAAGTAAAGATTGAGAGGAAATGTTCCTTTCTTGAGGCTAGAAGGCTAGTGGAGGCCAGGACTCCTTCGGCTGCGACTTATGCACAGAAGGTGGTTAACGATTCTGCGAACCGGTCATCGGGTGATGATCTGGGAGCAGCTCCATTCACTGCTCTGGAGAAGAAATTGACAGAATTGTTGTCATCGGTTTTGGATCGGCTTACTATACTTGAACAATCAGTTGAGGTTTTGTCTCAGAAATGCAATAGTGTTCCGTCCAGCAGTGTACAACAGGCTTCAGTCCCTGCTGGTGAGGGAAGAAGTGTTTCAGTTGTACAAAGTGCTGTGGATCAGAGGTCAGGGGTGAAGGATCGGAGGAAAGAGATGTCCCCTCGCTCACAGGCCAATAACAGCAGTACGAGACAGGCACGCAGTGAGGAGCGTCCTTTTCGGACTCCAGACCCTCCTAGGGGAAAATCTCGAAGTCAGGTATTTGGTGCAGCAGGTTTCAGTCCAGTAAGAGCAAATTCCAAGCATGGCAACAAACAACTTAGAAATTTATCAGGAGCATCGGCTTCTGACCTTGTCTTGAAGAACCGTTTTAGTTCTTTGGTGGACAGTGAAGTTTCTGGAGAAGAGGGCTGATAGATATTCTTTTAACAACCTAACATGGACATACTCCAGTGGAACATAAGGGGAGTTAAAGCAAATTGTCGGGACCTTGAGCTATTATTGACAGAGTATAGATCTTCGGTAATTGCTCTTCAGGAAACCCTTTTAACTGCAAGTAAGAAGCATGAGATTCCTGGTTTCTCCTGCTTACTCAAGCCAGCTTCTGCAGACTTTTCAAGGAGAGGCGTTTCTCTTTATATTCATAATTCGGTACTACATACAGAAATTCCACTTCAGACGGATCTGGAGGCAGTGGCAGCTCGTATCTCGTTAAACAAGGTCGTTACGATATGTTGTTTGTATCTGTCTCCATCTTCTGTGATTTCGAAGAGTCAGTTGGATGGTTTAATTTCTCAGCTCCCTCGCCCATTTCTTTTATTGGGTGACTTGAATGGCCATTCTCCACAGTGGGGAAGTAACTGCACCAATTCTCAAGGGAAAGTTCTTGAGGATTTTATATCGGATCATGATCTCTGTCTTCTGAATTCAGGCTCACCGACCTTTTGTTCTCCTTCTGGTTCTTTGACTCACTTGGATTTGTCCATTTCCGACCCTTCCTTATTTTTGGACTTAGAGTGGCAGGTTCATTCGGACCTAAGCAGGAGTGATCACTTTCCGATTTTTATTTATTTTACAAAGCAAATGCAGGAGTCCCCTCGGGAAACATGGAAGTTTCGCTCTGCAGATTGGAGTCTTTATCAGCAACAGATTTTAAGTAGACTGCCTATGAATCTGTTGCGGAGTTACGATGATCCTGTTTTGCAGTTCACTAAAGTGATTGTAGAGAGTGCTAAGGAAGCTATTCCCAAGTCCCGTGATAAACCAAATGATGTTAAGACCCCTTGGTATGATAAAGAGTGCAAAACTTTGAAGGGTAAGAGAAAAGGTGCTCAAAGACTTTTTGCTAGGTTTCCTATGGTGGGGAACAAAGTTAAACATCAGGCGTGTAGGGCTAAGTGTCGGTATACTTTTAAAACTAAGAAGAAAGAATCTTGGAAAAAATTTTGTTCAAATCTGTCCTTTAAGGTCAATTCAAGGAAAGTCTGGAAACTAATCCGTAAGATTAAGGGAAAGTCGGTTACATCAGTTATAAAATGTTTGCAAGTAAATGGATCGATTATTACTAATAAAAAGGAGGTTGCTAACTTGTTAGCTGTTACTATCCATCAAAATTCGTCAGCTGATCATTATTGCAAGGAATTCCAGCGTATCAAAAGATCAGCAGAGTCAAAATCTTGTTCCTTCGTGCCAGATAGTTCTGAGGATTACAACTGCGTTTTCAGCATGGATGAGTTAAAGGACGCCATTTTGAAAGCCAACAACTCAGCTCCTGGACCAGATGACATTCATTATCAATTTATTCAACATTTGCCAGCTGAGGGTTTAAAGGTGTTGTTGTCTCTGTTTAATCAGGTTTGGTGTTCAGGGTATTTTCCACCTTCTTGGAGAGAGGCGGTTGTTATCCCTATTCCTAAACCAGGGAAAGATCATTCGGACCCTAACAACTATCGTCCTATAGCTCTCACTAGTTGCTTATGTAAAACTATGGAGAGAATGGTATATTCTCGATTGTTATGGCAGTTAGAATGTCTGGGGGCCTTAGATGTTTCCCAGTGTGGATTTCGGAACAACCGCAGTACTACTGATCACCTGGTTCGATATGAGTCTTTTATCAGGAATGCTTTGATTAATGGAGAACATGTAGTTTCTATTCTTTTTGATTTAGAAAAAGCTTATGACACAACATGGAGGCATGGAATTCTCCAGGATTTGAAGGCACTTGATTTCAAAGGTAATTTACCAATGTTTATTGCTAATTTTTTGTCTAACAGGCATTTCAGTGTTAGGCTTCATTCGACCTTTTCGGATCCTTTTGAGCAGGAGATGGGTGTCCCTCAGGGTAGCATCCTTTCTCCACTTCTGTTCAATCTCAAGATTAATAACATTGTCCAGTCAGTAAATTCTGGAATTGATAAGTCATTATTTGTTGATGACTTCTCCATCTCTGCCAAGGGGAAAACTTTGGCTGCAGCTGAGCGTCAACTTCAGTTGTGTGTTAATCGTGTTCAGCAGTGGGTTACTGAAAATGGATTTAAGTTTTCAGCTACTAAGACAGAGTGTGTTCATTTCCATAGGAAAAGATCTCAGGTCTTAGAACCAGCTATCAGTCTCAATGGTCAAGTAATTAAAGTTTCCAAACAAGTGAAATTTTTGGGGGTTATTTTTGATAATAAGCTTTCTTTTTTGCCTCACATTAAGTACATTAAACAATCTTGCCAGTCAGGTTTGAATGTTTTGAAGGTTATTAGTCACACTGATTGGGGTGCAGACAAGCGAACTTTGTTGCGATTGTATCGGGCTTTGGTGAGACCAAAGCTAGATTATGGGTGTGTGGTATATGGTTCTGCACGAAAATCTTACCTCAAAGCTCTTGATCCAATTCATCATCAAGGACTGCGGATTGCTCTGGGAGCATTTCGCACATCTCCAAAAGAGAGTTTGTATGTTGAATCTGGTGAACCCCCTCTGGAGCTAAGGAGGTTGTGTCTTTCCATGAATTACTATCTGAAACTGAGGGCTAATCCAGAAAACCCTGCCTATGATATTGTCATGAACCCGCCTTTTAGAGCCAAATATGATCTAAAGCCAAATGAGATTCCTCCACTGGGTATTCGTATTTTGCCCCACTTCGGGCAGCTGGCATTGACCTTGATGCTGTTGATGACGGTCCATTACAGACTGATGTACCTCCCTGGAAAGTCGCCAATCCAGAGATTAATTTATATTTAACTCAATTTCGAAAGGAGGTCACCTCGAGTGCTGCATATAAACAACTTTATCTTGGGCAATGTGAACTTTATAAAGATTTTATCAAGATTTTTACAGATGGTTCTAAAAAAGGTGAGAGGGCTGCAGCTGCCATTGTGTGTGATAACAATTTTCAGGAGCCTACTTTGTTAAGATTGCGGGATTGGTCGTCTGTTTATACTGCTGAACTAAAGGCTTTAAATCTGGCCCTCAGTGCGGTGTCCAGGTCAGATCAGAATGATTTCCTTATTTTATCGGATTCATTGTCGGCATTGTCGGCTCTATCGACAAGAGAAGTTTCACATCCAGTTTTGGCTGATATTCATGATCTTCATACTCGGCTTGTCTCTTCGGGAAAGCATATAGTTTTCTTGTGGGTCCCCAGCCACATGGGAATCTATGGTAACTCAGTGGTGGACAAAGCAGCCAAACAAGCTCTCGGTGCAAGTCTTTCCAGGAGGCCTATGCAGTTTGTTCCTCACTCTGATCTACGTCATAAATCTAGTTTGTATTGTCGTGAACTGTGGCAGAGTGAATGGTGTAATCAAATTCATAATAAATTGTTTAAAATTTGCCCAGATTTAACTATTCCTTTCCCATCGGTGGTATGTAACCGTAAAGAGGAATCGGTTTTGTCACGGTTACATATTGGGCACAGCTATATAACGCACAGTTGGATACTCAGAGGGGAAGACCCCCCATTGTGTGTTGCGTGTGACAGCTTGTTCAGTGTTAATCATTTTTTGACAGAATGTGCTGATTTGATGTGTATCAGAGAGAAGTTCTTTTCCACCAGTGATTTATCAGTTCTTTTTCGTGAGATTTCAGTAGATCTTATTTTTTCTTTTTTGAAAGAGGTAAACTTATTTTATAAAATATAGTGTTTTAATTATGTATACAGGTGTCGTCGGAGTTGAACAGATAATTGTGCTTTTGTCCTCATAAATTTTAAGCTATGTGTTAATACTAGTGTGGGTATTTGTATTTAGAGACTTAGATATGATAGCTGAGGTCCTGATTTGGCTCCTAGTAGTCCGCTGGACCCTATAAACACCAACTAACTAACTAACTAACAGTGTGTGAAGATTGTGATGACTCATCCTTTGTGTGTGTAGTCTGTATAGAAAAGTAAACACATACTCAACAAAATGTAGTTCCTGCTGATGTAAAGATATTTTTATTTCATGAATTTTCATGTACAATATTTTTAAATACTCAGCCAAGATAGCCCTCATCCTGTCCCTCGCCCTCCGCTTCTCCCTCCGTTGCAGCAGACGATCACATTGTAAACTGAACTGAACGGTAGGAGTGGTGGGGGCGACGCGACCAACCACCACATTACCCACAGGCCATTGATATTTTCCATTATCCCCCCAACTGGCACCATTGTACCATCACTACTACATTATTCCACTTATAGAACAATGATCATCATCCTATGGTACTACTGATCTAAATGATTACCATTTATCAGTCACTGAAAATACTGCCATCCAGTGAACACCTTCATACTGCACTATATATGGAAATGAAGAAGCTGACCAACTGACAAAGGAAGGACAGCAGCCCCAACCGTAAAAGGAAGCCTCCTTTGAATAAATCAAAAGTATTTCCAAGGAGACAAATAGGAAGGTGACTTGAGCAGCACCCAGGCTTCAACAAGAGGGATGCATACTACCGGATACCCAGATCAGACCAAGTGAACATTGTGAGACTGAGGATAGGGCACTCCAGACTTTGACATCACAGGTCCACAATATTCCACACCGGTGAGCCTTCAAATTATCTATGCAGTACAGCCCCAGAGACAGCGGAACATTCCCAGTTAAACTCAAGTAGAAACCTAGCCTGCCAACTCACCAATGAGTGCAAAACCTTACTGACCACTGGAGGGTCTTCACCATACAGCAGCCTCCGTCAGTACCTCCAGGATTCCTACCTAAGTGAACGAAGAAGACCATCATTGTGAGACTGAGAACAGGGCACTCCAGACTGTGACATCACATATCCACAATATTCCACACTGGCGAGTCTTCAATTTATCCATGCCGTACAGCCCCAGTGACAGCGGAACATTCCCAACAACACTCAAAAGTAGAAACCTAGCCTGCCAACACACCAATGAGTGCTAAACTTTATTGACCACTGGAGGGCCTTCACCATACAGCAGCCTTTGCCAGTACCTCCAGGATTCCTGCCTAAGTGAACGGAGAAGAAGACCTTCCTATAGTGCTGTTGATCTCATATCATCATCAACCATCAGTGACTGATTAATGATGATTTTTTTTTTTAATGAGTGTGTATATATGTGTGTGTGTGAGGATGTGTGTGTGAATATGTGTGTGAAAACTTTCCACAGTTAGTCTCATTATGATCATAACTCGCCCAGAATACTGTTTACATGTGGTTCCCCCCGCCCCCCACTTTGTGTGTGTGTGTGTGTGTGTGTGTGTGTGTGTGTGTGTGTGTGTGTGTGTGTGTGTGTGTGTGTGTGTGTAACACATGATACCCTGTTTTTCATTGATAATTCCTATCTTTCCTCAACCAACATGAGCATATTGATGCCAACAGATTATTTCACCTGTTACAATAAACATCATCCCACAGCCTTGTTTACTTTTTCAACAACACTATTTGTATGAACTTCCCAACCCCCCCCCCCCCCATACCCCCCACCCCACAGTGGATGGAAAGATATGAGCTCTCCCTCTCTTCCCCCCCCCCACACACACATTACCCTCCTCCCCACCCACCCCACCCTTTTTTTTCTCCCCCCCCCCCCCCCATTATACCTTATCACCCATTAATCATTTCCACTGCCTTCCCTCCCTTATTAACATTACCCACACACCTTATACAACTACCCACACATAACTACTATCACCTCCTTCACCACCCAGCAAAATCATTTATTTTATTCACTTAATTATTTTCATTCCCTTTTTTAAAAATTACAATTACTTTCATTTTATGCATCTATTTATTTATTATAATTACTACTACTATCATTATTATCATTACTATCCTTTCTAAATCTTTTATTGTATTATCAATTTATTTTATTTTATATATATAACCCCCCCACACACACACACTTATTACTATTATCAATCCACCTTAACCACAACCGTCACAAATATATCATACCACTCCACTAAACCAGCTACACAACCTACAAACCCCATCGTTTCACTCCCCCCCCCCCCCCCCCCCCACCCGCCCTCCTTTTCCTCTCCCATAATCCCCTCCGTCGTTTCCGTCTGGCGGCCTTTTTTTTCTGAACACATGGACAGATAAGTCACTCTTCGTTCTTTGTTTGTACTGTCCTAAATGTTAAATGTGATCGGTTTTTTTTTTGCCTGAAGAAGACCCAAGAGGTCGAAATGCATTGTGTCTTGTCCTGTGCTTTGTTTGTCAATGTCCTTGGCGGTAACTAACCCCCTCTCTTTCTAAATTTTGCTTCATTCTCTGCCCTCAGTCACTCCATTTTGAAACTTTTTTTTTTTTAACTATTAATCATAGTCAATTTTACTACAATAACAAGAATTACAAGTGCACTGTACATTATAGAAAGGTCTTGGAGAGGGAGCCATGGTGAGATGCATGTCCCATGCTGGTCAAGCTCATGGCTATGACTATGGCAGGTACATGTCTGTCAGTGTATGTGTTGACTTTGTTTCATTCAGTCACTTGTCTTATGGTCTTTGTACGAGGTGGGAGTGTGATGTGAGTATGAGTGTGTGTGCGTGTGTGTGTGTGTGTGTGTGTGTGTGTGTGCGCGCGCGCGCGCGTATATGTGTGTGTGTGTGTGTGTACGCGTGCGCTACATTTCTTCCCAAATTTCTGGATCATTCGCCATGGGTGTGATATGTGTCCAGGTTTCACGTGCACTCTGGCCGATATATGTGTGAGCACTGACGTTTTAGATGATTGATTAAAAAAACAGTAGATGAAAAAATAAATTATGATGGATGACATATGATTTAAAAGAAAAAAACAACAAAGCATTCATGACGTGCTGTTGTCGCCGGATATGGAATGCGGTGTCGATTTATGGCAGGCATCTGATTCTGATCTAGCTGTGTTAATTATGGTAATACGGGGCTGTTTTTCTTTAAAAAAAACAACAACACTAACATGGAAACTAATACGGAAGTTTTTCCTGACCCCCCCCCCCCCTCCCCTTCCTGTGCTGCACTAGCAATTTTAATGTGTTTTGGCTATCAATCCACATTTCGTTTTAATCAGAGAGGGACAGGGACAGAAAGAGGGGGGAGGTAGAGAGGGAGAGAAGGTGGAGGTGAGAGGGAGAAAGATTGGTCATTCAGTGCAGCTCTGTTACACAGAGCCAGAAGCAATGTGAAACGAACTGAACCAAGTCACTTTTTACAATACCGGTTACAATGAAAATCGACATTTCTTAATTTCTTTCAACTGGAATATCTTGTAATTCAAATAATGACCATAAGAATTCGCATTTAGAAACGCAACATGAAGCACAGGAAAGCACAAGAGAAGACGATGGAAGAGTTCATTGTCGCCAGCGCGATCAACTCCAACCTTATTCTAAAATAATGTTGGACATCGAAGAACGAAAACATGGAAGGCAGCGTTCCTACAAGGGATTTTGAAATAAGCCTATTTGAAGACACTTTTAAAGTGGGGGAGAGGGAGGAAGAGGGGGGTCAAATATGATGGCAAGCTGTGATTGCACGCCCAGTAAGGGAACCCTTTTTCCCTGGGTCTGACAGGAATCCCCGCGGAGATGCCGGAGGCTCTTTCAGTATGGGTTGTCTCCCCACATTTTCTGGAAATTTTATACCAGTGATTTTCTTTTTTTCTGTCACTCTCTGCCTCTTTGTGCTTTACTGTCCCCCTTCTGCCTTTGTGCTTTACTGTCCTCTTCTGTCTTTGTGTTTTACTGTCCCCTTCTGTCTTTGTCCTTTACTGTCCCCTTCTGTCTGTGCTTTATTGTCCCCTTGTCTTTGTCCTTTACTGTCCCCTTCTCTCTTTGTCCTTTACTGTCCCTTCTGTCTTTGTGCTTTACTGTCCCCTTCTGTCTTTGTGCTTTACTGTCCACTTCTGTCTTTGTGTTTTACTGTCCACTTCTGTCTTTGTGTTTTACTGTCCACTTCTGTCTTTGTGTTTTACTGTCCCCTTCTGTCTTTGTGTTTTACTTTCACTTCTATCTTTGTGCTTTACTGTCCCCTTCTGTCTTTGTGCTTTACTGTCCACTTCTGTCTTTGTGTTTTACTGTCCACTTCTGTCTTTGTGTTTTACTGTCCACTTCTGTCTTTGTGTTTTACTGTCCACTTCTGTCTTTGTGTTTTACTTTCACTTCTGTCTTTGTGTTTTACTGTCCACTTCTGTCTTTTCGCGGTGTTCGTGGTCCATTCCTCTGTTTTTGACTAGTGAATCTTGATGCACCTTCCTTGTCAAAGAATTTATAGCATGCCAGCATTTTTTTTTCTTTTTTTCTTTTCGTTTGCATCTGGCGGTTAGGAAATGAAAATGTATACACTGTCCAGAGGGGACATACAACCGTCCATTTTCCAATACGTTATATTCAAAAAGTTTTCAGTGATTATTCATTTGATTTTGTAAACTGGGGCAAGAAAATCACAACAAAAACAAAAACGGTGAGGCGGGAGGGGGCGGGGGTTAGGAAAGTGAGGGGGATCCGAAGCGCTCTCAGCGCGGCCTGGTTCTATCATCCTTAAAAATATCAATGGATGAGACAGATATCTTACAATGAATTTAATGTCAGTGAGTACATAATGTACATAAAAAGTCCAGTGTGCTCGGTTGGGCTGTACAACTAAGGACTACAGAGTAAACACTGATATCACGTTTACATCACCGTCACCAATCGTTATGCTGCAAAACGGAGATGTTGACAACGATTATTCTATGCTTTTTGTATGTGTACGATTTCAAGATGTTTCTTGTATATAGTTATATCAGAAAATACACAGCGTACTTCTAGAAAATAACTAACTGGTTATCCATTTAAAAGGAAGACTATACTTCGTCAAAGATGGGTTGTATGCTGCCAGCCGCAGCTAAACGTGAGCCACCTCCACAAGAAAGAGAGACTGTCAGTATGGTTTGTCCCGCTTTGTGTTATTTCATTGGCTAAAATGGCGGCTTCATCCCTGCCGTCTCTTCCCTCTTTCCGTGTTAATGGCGCTCGGCTTAATTAATGAAACTGCCGTAACATCACGATAGCACCGCTAAAGTAAACGAAATGGTCAAGCCATGGTTGTTATCATCCCGTTGTTACGTTTGCTGGACTCGCAATGCACATTCAGAGAGACTGAAGAAGGAACGTAAGGGACTGAAATTCTGATCTTTTCATCCAATCATCCCAGACTCAGCAGATATGATAGCTGAGGTCCTGATTTGGCTCTGAGTAGTCCGCTGGACCCTATAAACACTAACTAACTAACCATCCCATTTGTGCAATACATGATCAACAAAATGGAAATACAACTGAAAAAGTCGTTAGCAGTGGTGGTGATGGTAATGTCATGTCTGAGCATGCGCGCGCATGCGTGCGTGCGTGTGTGTGTACGTGTGTGTGTGTGTGTGTGTGTGTGTGTCAGAATAACGCTTTAAGAATGGCGTGGACAGAGCAGTTGACTTGAATGTCCCAGCACACACTGAAAGGGTTGAAATGAAAGCCTTTTGACAAGAAAACGAGTGGTTCCAGCGAGGGGTCAAGGAGGCCATCTACATCGCAGCCACCAACCCCCGTTCAACAGGGGCCGGGGCCGCTACACCTTGCCCCCAGTGTACGCTTCACTGATTCGGTCACGTGACTTGGGTACATGCCATGGTCACGTGATCCCCCACCGGGGTCTGCCCTGGGGGACCTGGGTGGGGTGTCTTATTTTTAGTTCTCAGGGTCACCCTCTTGTGCCCCTTGAGGGTGGGACTTTGTTTTAAGTGGGCTTTCTTTTTCTCTGTTTTTTGTGTTTTTTCTGCCTACCCATGGTTCTTTCACCTGCATTTCTCTTTCAACATTCTCCTTATTAATCTGCAGTTTTCTGTTTTGTCTATCTTCTGCCTTTACGGATCTTTATCCTATTCTTTTCCTTTTTTCACAAGTCTTCTGTAGCACTTTCTATTTTCTCTGTGGCCTCTTGGTCCACCGTGTTGACCGTGCGGTGCGACCCGTGTCGGGGGAGAATGGTGTCCTGGTGGTTGAGAGGGACTCGGAGTAGGGTCCGCGCCCCTCAACACGCCACTTTAGCCCGGACTTCCCCTAGACGGGGGGCAGCATGGGGCCCAATGCTGTCAACCGGTCGCCTTCACAGTGTGGGGATGGCATGGGTCAAATCGTGTGCCACGTTGCTTGTCCTGGAAGCCAGGTGAGTGGCCTCCTGTCCGTTCCCAGCAGTTGGTCATGAGCCTGGTGGATGGGGTGGAGCGCGTGCCATGCGGTGTATACCTGCACTATAACCCTGGTGTTTCCCTTTGCTGGAGGACCGCTTAGGGGCATCGCCCTTGTGGGCACTCGATGGCGGGTGGGGAGTAGGGGAGGTGAAGTTTTTTTCTTTCATTATGACATCTAAAAACTACCCCCTAACAAAAAGAGAAGAAACGATGATGGACATGGCACGCTTATGGACGAGACTATGAGTAGAGATTCAGATTCAGATAACGAGATAAGAGAAGTGGCAAAGAGAAAGGGTATCCAAAACACATGGCCAAGCTTCCTTTTAGTGGAAGCAAAAGATCCGAAAGAATCCATTGCTCGGATTTCTCCGTTCGCTGTTTGCAAGTGGTTCGAGGGAGTTTCGTCCACAGGAATTAAAATGATTAAAAGACTCCGATCTGGTAGTTACCTTGTTAACTGTGCTACGGAAGCGGCGTCTCGGTTGCTGCTGAAAAGGGATGGTTCTCAACTCATGCAGATCACAGTTAAGGTTTCCATTCACCCTTTCTCAACTACTCGAAAGGGGTAATCAGATGTGTTGACTTGGCTGGAGTTGCTGAATCAGAAATTCGGACTGAGATGGAAAGTCAGGGTGTTCTGCAGGTCCATAGAGTTAAAATCTCTAAAGGAAGTGACTTAATCGAAACCAACACGCTATTCTTGACTTTTGCTATGCCATCTCCCCCAGAGTTTGTCAAAGTGGGTTATGTCCGAGTGAAAGTTACGCCTTTTGTACCATCTCCTTTGCGGTGTTTCAAGTGCCAACGCTTTGGGCATTCCAGCCGAGCTTGTCGGGGTCAGGAGATCTGTCGTGACTGTGGACAGAAGAAGCATGATGAATCTTGTATAAATGCTGTATACTGTGTCAATTGTAAGGGTGATCATCCAGCAAATTCAAAAAGTTGTCCAGTGTGGAAAAAGGAATGCGAGATTCAGAAAGTAAAGATTGAGAGGAAATGTTCCTTTCTTGAGGCTAGAAGGTTAGTGGAGGCCAGGACTCCTTTGGCTGCGACTTATGCACAGAAGGTGGTTAACAATTCTGCGAACCGGTCATCGGGTGATGATCTGGGAGCAGCTCCATTCACTGCACTGGAGAAGAAATTGACAGAATTGTTGTCATCGGTTTTGGATCGGCTTACTATACTTGAACAATCAGTTGAGGTTTTGTCTCAGAAATGCAATAGTGTTCCGTCCAGCAGTGTACAACAGGCTTCAGTCCCTGCTGGTGAGGGAAGAAGTGTTACAGTTGTACAAAGTGCTGTGGATCAGAGGTCAGGGGTGAAGGATCGGAGGAAAGAGATGTCCCCTCGCTCGCAGGCCAATAACAGCAGTACGAGACAGGCACGCAGTGAGGAGCGTCCTTTTCGGACTCCAGACCCTCCTAGGGGAAAATCTCGAAGTCAGGTATTTGGTGCAGCAGGTTTCAGTCCAGTAAGAGCAAATTCCAAGCATGGCAACAAACAACTTAGAAATTTATCAGGAGCATCGGCTTCTGATCTTGTCTTGAAGAACCGTTTTAGTTCTTTGGTGGACAGTGAAGTTTCTGGAGAAGAGGGCTGATAGATATTCTTTTAACAACCTAACATGGACATACTCCAGTGGAACATAAGGGGAGTTAAAGCAAATTGTCGGGACCTTGAGCTATTATTGACAGAGTATAGATCTTCGGTAATTGCTCTTCAGGAAACCCTTTTAACTGCAAGTAAGAAGCATGAGATTCCTGGTTTCTCCTGCTTACTCAAGCCAGCTTCTGCAGACTTTTCAAGGAGAGGCGTTTCTCTTTATATTCATAATTCGGTACTACATACAGAAATTCCACTTCAGACGGATCTGGAGGCAGTGGCAGCTCGTATCTCGTTAAACAAGGTCGTTACGATATGTTGTTTGTATCTGTCTCCATCTTCTGTGATTTCGAAGAGTCAGTTGGATGGTTTAATTTCTCAGCTCCCTCGCCCATTTCTTTTATTGGGTGACTTGAATGGCCATTCTCCACAGTGGGGAAGTAACTGCACCAATTCTCAAGGGAAAGTTCTTGAAGATTTTATATCGGATCATGATCTCTGTCTTCTGAATTCAGGCTCACCGACCTTTTGTTCTCCTTCTGGTTCTTTGACTCACTTGGATTTGTCCATTTGCGACCCCTCCTTATTTTTGGACTTAGAGTGGCAGGTTCATTCGGACCTAAGCGGGAGTGATCACTTTCCGATTTTTATTTATTTTACGAAACAAATGCAGGAGTCCCCTCGGGAAACATGGAAGTTTCGCTCTGCAGATTGGAGTCTTTATCAGCAACAGATTTTAAGTAGACTGCCTATGAATCTGTTGCGGAGTTACGATGATCCTGTTTTGCAGTTCACTAAAGTGATTGTAGAGAGTGCTAAGGAAACTATTCCCAAGTCCCGTGATAAACCAAATGATGTTAAGACCCCTTGGTATGATAAAGAGTGCAAAACTTTGAAGGGTAAGAGAAAAGGTGCTCAAAGACTTTTTGCTAGGTTTCCTATGGTGGGGAACAAAGTTAAACATCAGGCGTGTAGGGCTAAGTGTCGGTATACTTTTAAAACTAAGAAGAAAGAATCTTGGAAAAAATTTTGTTCAAATCTGTCCTTTAAGGTCAATTCAAGGAAAGTCTGGAAACTAATCCGTAAGATTAAGGGAAAGTCGGTTACATCAGTTATAAAATGTTTGCAAGTAAATGGATCGATTATTACTAATAAAAAGGAGGTTGCTAACTTGTTAGCTGTTACTATCCATCAAAATTCGTCAGCTGATCATTATTGCAAGGAATTCCAGCGTATCAAAAGATTAGCAGAGTCAAAATCTTGTTCCTTCGTGCCAGATAGTTCTGAGGATTACAACTGCGTTTACAGCATGGATGAGTTAAAGGACGCCATTTTGAAAGCCAACAACTCAGCTCCTGGACCAGATGACATTCATTATCAATTTATTCAACATTTGCCAGCTGAGGGTTTAAAGGTGTTGTTGTCTCTGTTTAATCATGTTTGGTGTTCAGGGTATTTTCCACCTTCTTGGAGAGAGGCGGTTGTTATCCCTATTCCTAAACCAGGGAAAGATCATTCGGATCCTAACAACTATCGTCCTACAGCTCTCACTAGTTGCTTATGTAAAACTATGGAGAGAATGGTATATTCTCGATTGTTATGGCAGTTAGAATGTCTGGGGGCCTTAGATGTTTCCCAGTGTGGATT
The DNA here is from genome assembly GCA_033310375.1 of Conus canariensis. Taxonomy (NCBI): domain Eukaryota; kingdom Metazoa; phylum Mollusca; class Gastropoda; order Neogastropoda; family Conidae; genus Conus; species Conus canariensis. The sequence goes on from CM065721.1 coordinate 17,651,925, forward strand.
TCGGAACAACCGCAGTACTACTGATCACCTGGTTCGATATGAGTCTTTTATCAGGAATGCTTTGATTAATGGAGAACATGTAGTTTCTATTCTTTTTGATTTAGAAAAAGCTTATGACACAACATGGAGGCATGGAATTCTTCAGGACTTGAAGGCACTTGATTTCAAAGGTAATTTACCAATGTTTATTGCTAATTTTTTGTCTAACAGGCATTTCAGTGTTAGACTTCATTCGACCTTTTCGGATCCTTTTGAGCAGGAGATGGGTGTCCCTCAGGGTAGCATCCTTTCTCCACTTCTGTTCAATCTCAAGATTAATAACATCATCCAGTCAGTAAAGTCTGGAATTGATAAGTCATTATTTGTTGATGACTTCTCCATCTCTGCCAGGGGGAAAACTTTGGCTGCAGCTGAGCGTCAACTTCAGTTGTGTGTTAATCGTGTTCAGCAGTGGGTTACTGAAAATGGATTTAAGTTTTCAGCTACTAAGACAGAGTGTATTCATTTCCATAGGAAAAGATCTCAGGTCTTAGAACCAGCTATCAGTCTCAATGGTCAGGTAATTAAAGTTTCCAAACAAGTGAAATTTTTGGGGGTTATTTTTGATAATAAGCTTTCTTTTTTGCCTCACATTAAGTACATTAAACAACCTTGCCAGTCAGGTTTGAATGTTTTGAAGGTTATTAGTCACACTGATTGGGGTGCAGACAAGCGAACTTTGTTGCGATTGTATCGGGCTTTGGTGAGACCAAAGCTAGATTATGGGTGTGTGGTATATGGTTCTGCACGAAAATCTTACCTCAAAGCTCTTGATCCAATTCATCATCAAGGACTGCGGATTGCTCTGGGAGCATTTCGCACATCTCCAAAAGAGAGTTTGTATGTTGAATCTGGTGAACCCCCTCTGGAGCTAAGGAGGTTGTGTCTTTCCATGAATTACTATCTGAAACTGAGGACTAATCCAGAAAACCCTGCCTATGATATTGTCATGAACCCGCCTTTTAGAGCCAAATATGATCTAAAGCCAAATGAGATTCCTCCACTGGGTATTCGTATTTTCCCCACTTCGGGGCAGCTGGCATTGACCTTGATACCGTTGATGACGGTCCATTACAGACTGATGTACCTCCCTGGAAAGTCGCCAATCCAGAGATTAATTTATATTTAACTCAATTTCGAAAGGAGGTCACCTCGAGTGCTGCATATAAACAACTTTATCTTGGGCAATGTGAACTTTATAAAGATTTTATCAAGATTTTTACAGATGGTTCTAAAAAAGGTGAGAGGGCTGCAGCTGCCATTGTGTGTGATAACAATTTTCAGGAGCCTACTTTGTTAAGATTGCGGGATTGGTCGTCTGTTTATACTGCTGAACTGAAGGCTTTAAATCTGGCCCTCAGTGCGGTGTCCAGGTCAGATCAGAATGATTTCCTTATTTTATCGGATTCATTGTCGGCATTGTCGGCTTTATCGACAAGAGAAGTTTCACATCCAGTTTTGGCTGATATTCATGATCTTCATACTCAGCTTGTCTCTTCGGGAAAGCATATAGTTTTCTTGTGGGTCCCCAGCCACATGGGAATCTATGGTAACTCAGTGGTGGACAAAGCAGCCAAACAAGCTCTCGGTGCAAGTCTTTCCAGGAGGCCTATGCAGTTTGTTCCTCACTCTGATCTACGTCATAAATCTAGTTTGTATTGTCGTGAACTGTGGCAGAGTGAATGGTGTAATCAAATTCATAATAAATTGTTTAAAATTTGCCCAGATTTAACCAATCCTTTCCCATCGGTGGTACGTAACCGTAAAGAGGAATCGGTTTTGTCACGGTTACATATTGGGCACAGCTATATAACGCACAGTTGGATACTCAGAAGGGAAGACCCCCCATGGTGTATTGCGTGTGACAGCTTGTTCAGTGTTAATCATTTTTTGACAGAATGTGCTGATTTGATGTGTATCAGAGAGAAGTTCTTTTCCACCAGTGATTTATCAGTTCTTTTTCGTGAGATTTCAGTAGATCTTATTTTTTCTTTTTTGAAAGAGGTAAACTTATTTTATAAAATATAGTGTTTTAATAATGTATACAGGTGTCGTCGGAGCTGAACAGATAATTGTGCTTTTGTCCTCATAAATTTTAAGCGATGTGTTAATGCTAGTGTGGGTATTTGTATCTAGAGACTTAGATATGACAGCTGAGGTCCTGATTTGGCTCCTAGTAGTCCGCTGGACCCTATAAACACTAACTAACTAACTAACTATGGTCACGTGATCTGAATCGAAAGTTCACTCAGTCAGCAACAGCATCGCTGAGGAAGATGGCGGGATGACTGTCGAAAGCTACGAGTGAGTAGTGCGTTTTCTTTTGTTGGGAGACTAGGTCTAACTCTAGGTAGCAATATGTCTACCCCCCCCCCCCCCCTAACCGTTGAAACTTACCCCAACGTCTCATTCGCGATTTTGATCGGACGATCATCAAAACTTTCCATGAACTGAAGAAAGCACATCGTTCCCTAGCGACATTCAGGAACCACTTGCACTTCACGCTGCACTGTAAACATCACGACGTCTGCCCCACCAGCCTAAAGATCAAAACATCGGTGAAAGGACCAGCAGCCAGTGGGATTATCAACGGAACCCAACGAGCACTCATGAACGAACGAATTAAACATTAAACGGATTACATTCCTAGAACGAAAAATCATGGACCTCTTCAAGACACCTATGGTCTGACAGCGTCAGAATCCTGAGGCAAGCCAAGGTCCCGGGGTCCAACCACACGGCTGATCAGAGACATGCTCAGGCGGACTTGGGAAAGTGGACTCCATAATGGTTCTGCTGGCGGACAGGGGGTGTGCAACAGTTGTGTCTAAATCCATATGTTACGAGAAGGCAAACAAACTCCTGGGGGACACAGCAGCCTATGAACTTCTCAAGAAAGACCCCACAGCCAAGTTCTCCAACAGGCTGGCAGGAATGCTCGAGCGCCTCAAGGACACGGGCCGACTGGCGTCGGAACGGTGCAGGAAACTGTGCGCCACCGTGACGGATGTGCCCAGGTTCTGTGGTCTGCCTGGGGTGCACGGGAGTGGTGTCCCCCTCCGTCCTATGGTTGCATCCGGGGGTTCCCTCATGTGTGGGACGGCGAGATTCGTGGCGGACGTTCTGGCCCCTCTGGTGGAACACACAGAGCACCACATCCACAACAGCGCCGACCTAGTGGAGTGGCTGAGTGGCTGCACTCTCTCCCAGGATGTGCTCCTTGTGTCATACGACGTCTCGGCACTTTTCGTCAGTGTGCCGGTGACAGAGAGCGTGGAAATCGTGGGGTGCAGGTTGCGGAACGACCGGGCTCTCCACCGGCGCACATCTCTGGTGGTGGATAACGTCGGCGACATCTTGGCTTGCTGCCTCGCTGCCACCTGCTTCACCTTCCGGGGCGAGTTCTGCCGGCGGAAAGAAGGAGCGGCGATGGGTTCACCGATGAGCCCTATGGTGGCCAGCCTCTTCATGGAGGACTTTGAAGAGAGGGCACTGTCACGGCAGTTTTGTTCATTTTTAGTTTTTTCTTCACTTTGCATTTAAGGACGGGAGAGTTTAATTAGGACAGTATGCCTGTGAAGCCTTGGCCAACTAGGACAAACTCACATGCCTAGTTTTGTTCATTTGGGCCCGTGTTTGTGTTTGTTACATGCCTTTTGTGCTAGGTTTGTATTTTGCTATCTGTAATGTGTTTGTTGATTGATTATTTATGTGAACAGTGGTCTGTTAACTTGTGTTAGCTTGCTAAGTAGAGAGGAGTCAGTTGGTGTTTAGTTCCCCTCTCTGCTACAGTCGGGTTGCAGTTAGGGTGGTTAAAGCCAGACTCTGGTTAATGATTTTACCTGTAGTTGGACTTTGTGTCCTAGAGGTGAAATAGTTTTCTATGTGTCTATGTTAGTATTGTAACCTTCTATACCTCTCAGTCGGTAGGGGTAGGTTGCATTTCTGTTCTTATGTGTGGTGCTTCCAGTCATCAGTGTCCAGCACCATGTGTCCTATGTATCCTTGTTTAGTCCAAGGCATGCACACCTATTGTTGACTAGCCTGGTTAGGTTGATTGTATATAATAAGTAAATAACTATAAGGCATGGATATTTATGGATAAGGGCTTGTTGTTTGTGTGCAACAGCTCAGACCCATATTGAGGTGCTTTTTGCATGTAAACATATTTCGGAAATTCTTCTTCCTCCGATCATACAAGAAAAAACATAATAAAGTTTGTACAGATATGACGTAACCAATGATGTAAAAATGATTTACGTCATTTTTGGGTGGTAAATCGGGCGTTGTTCAAGAGAGGAGATGAAACGGACAGGCCTTGTGTCCAGCCTGGCATTGGATTTGTTGCTGTTGTTTCTTTTGTTTATTCATTCGTTGCTGTTTCCATCGGGTGATGTCAATAGTTCATCGGTGCTGCTGTACCTGTGGAGATTTGATTCAGCTGGATTCTTTTGTGGTTTACCGTGGTTCACTGTGCCTTGTTAATCTTCAAATGAACTATATTCGTCAGTGGTTCGTCGGTGATGCTGTACCTGTGGAAATTTGATTCAGCTGGATTCTTTTGTGGTTTACCGTGGTTCACTGTGCCTTGTTAATCTTCAAATGAACTATATTCGTCAGTGGTTCGTCGGTGATGCTGTACCTGTGGAAATTTGATTCAGCTGGATTCTTTTGTGGTTTACCGTGGTTCACTGTGCCTTGTTAATCTTCAAATCAACTGTACTCGTCAGTGGCTCGTCGGTGTTGCTGTACCTGTGGAAGTTTTGATTTAGCCGTATTCTTTTGAGGTTCAACGTGGTTCACGGTGCCTTGTCAATCTTCAAATCGACTGCATTCGTCAGTGCTGCTGTACCCGTGGAAATTTGATTCAGCTGTATTCTTCTGGGGTTCGACGTGGTTTTATGGGCCTTGAGATTCTATGCTTCAGCTGTGTTTGTTGGTGGTTTTTATGTGTTTACTGTGTTCTGTGGAGCTCTAGTTCAGCTGTATTCGTGGGTGGCTCGGCCCGCCGTGTGGGTTCCCTGTTGGTGTTATATGCTATTATCACCTACATCATTCTTCGTTTTTTTTTTGTTGTTTTTTTTTTGGTTGTTTTTTTTTTTAAGTTATTCATTCTTCAGTATCTTCGGTGGATCGTTCCTTGGTGCGCATTCGAGGTTTTGAAATCTTTATGTGTTGTATAATACTATGTTATTTCATTGGTGCCGCCTCGGGTGGCGCTACGTGGGTTTGTGTTTGTGATCGGTGTGTATGATGCGTCATGTTATTTTTTTCTTCTTTTTTTTTCATGATGTTTTGTTTGGACATGAATGTGTGAATGAAAGAGAATAAAATTCGTGTGAATGATATCTGTTCAAAGATTTCTCATTTAGTTAGTGAAAGGGGACGCTAGAACTGATAGGTCTATTTCTCTGTCTTTCCACTCCAGTTCAAGTCTTAGCGAGCTTGACAGGCACTGGCCTCGTTCCACTCTCCTCCACGCTACTGGGGCCGCTGCGTGGAGAAGCCATGGCCATCCTGCCCCAACGACTAGTGGAACAGTTCACTGAGCACCTGAGCAGCCAACGTCCAGCCGTCAGGTTCACGAGGGAGGTGGAGAGGAATGGCTGCATTGCAATGCTGGGCGCACTCGTCACCAGTGGCGTGCTGTCCTTCGCGGTCTGCCGCAGGCCAACCCGCACAGACCAATACTTGCAGTTCGACAGCCACCAACCTCTGGAACACAGACTTGGGGTGATTCGAACTCTCACCCACGGAGCCAGTGCCATCTGTTCAACTCGGGAGGCACGGCAGAAGGAGAAAGACCACCTGAGGGAAGCGCTCACCATCTCGGGCTGCCAGAGGTGGGCCGGGGGCGGCCCTGGAGGTGAGAGATCTGCCGCCTCGCCCCGGCCGCCAGCGAGAGAGCAGCAGGGGCACGGGGGACATGTCGCCATTCCCTGCGTTGGAGGTGTGGGTGAAGCTCTGACCGGGAGGATCGGGAAACTGGGGGTCACAGTCCATCCCAGGCCCACCAGCACCATCCTTGGTCGGCTCGTCGCCCTCAGGGACAGGGCTGGCAGGCTCGACAGGTCCGGTGTCATCTACAGAATAGACTGCCGTGATTGCAACCAACACTACGTCAGAGAAACAGAATGTCTCCTCCAAAAGAGACTCACTGAACACAGGAGGGACTCTTCACCTGTCGGAGCACACCTGCACTCCGAGCAACACCAGTTTGACACAGACAACGTCAACATCCTGGACAGAGAAAACAAGTGATTCCAACGAGGGGTCATGGAGGCCACCTACATCGCAGCCACTAACGCCCCACTCAACAGGGACCGGGACCGGGACCGCTACACCTTGCCCCCGTGCTTCACTGATTCGGTCACGTGACATGGGTACGTCCCATGGTCACGTGATCTGAATCGAGAATTCACTCAGTCAGCGACAGCATCGCTGAGGAAGATGGCCGGATGGCTGTCGAAAACTACGAGTGAGTAGTGCGTTTTCTTTTGTTGGGAGACTAGGTCTAGCTCTAGGTAGCAATATGCCTTTTGACACTGTTACACTCACAAAGAGAGAAATGGCGGTGTGTGTGTGTGTGTGTGTGTGTGTGTGTGTGTGTGTGTGTGTGTGTGTGTGTGTGTTTGATAGAGAGAGACTGACGGAGGAGGAGGGTGACTGGATGAAGACAGAGTGAGAGGAACAATTGAAGAACGTGGTGTGGACGTTTTAAAGACTGTATAGAAGATGAACGTTAAACAGGAAAAGCAAGGTTCAAAAACATCTGACTGTTTGCTCCTGGCGTTGTATGTATGCATAGGCTAAATGTATGTATGTGTATCAGTGTGCTTGCGAGCGCGCGCGCGTATGTGTGTCCGCGCGTGCGACATGCAGATATATAGACAGATTTAGGCCCGGGAAGTTTCACCGCCTTACATCGAGCTGACTTCAATCCTTTGAAGTATACTGGTTTAACAAACCAACGACAGCAACAACAAACAACGTCCAACGAGCTATGTAGATACAGAAAGGGTGAATGAACAAAAACAAAACAAACACATCATTAAGATCCAAGGAGTGATTTGGCTCAGTGGTTTGAAATCAAATGAAAAGAATACCAACCTTAACTCAAGTTTGGGTGTGTTTTTTTTTTTTTTCCAAGGCAGTGTGTGTGGATGTATGTGTATGTGTGTGCGTTTAAGAGTGAAAGAGAGAGAGAGAGAGAGAGAGAGAGAGAGTGTGTGTGTGTGTGTGTGTGTGTGTGTGTGTGTGTGTGTGTATGTGCATGCGTACGTCTCTGGATGAGTCTGTGTGTTTTCCATAGAACTGTTTTCTCCTCTCTCTCTCTCTCTCTCTCCCCTCTCTCTCTCTCTCTCTCTCTCTCTCTCTCGTCAAAGTGTCATCGTACATTGAATACCCCCTGCAGAAGAAGCTGTGGCCTATACTGCATTGAACATTTTTTCCATCTCTCTCTCTCTCTCTCTCTCTCTCTGGAATGCATGTCAGTGTGACCGTGTGCGTGTGCGTTGCAGTAACATAGTTGGACTGTTTCCATAGGAATTTCGCTCTGTGTAATACTTAAGCATGTTTATGTGATTGCCTGCGTAAACACACATCCTATTTACGCGAGCGCCCGCATGCACGCGTGTGAATGTGTTTGTGCGCGGGCGTGCGAGCATATGTGTACTGTAAATGAACCGAGTTTCCCTCTCTCTCTCTCTCTCTCTCTCTCTCTCTCTCTCTCTCTCTCTCTCTCTGGAAAAGAAGTGGAATCAAAATTCCCAAAACAGGCCACAAACAAATCACTTATAGATCTTTTGGACAATTCCACGAGGATAACTTTCTCACTGACCTCATGAATTCCCCTGTAACAACCCAAAAGTACTCCCCGCCCAGAAGTACTCCCGGGGGGTACTTTTGGGCCCGCACCAGAATGACTTCCGGGGGTACTTCTGGGTCAGGTAAAAAATGGACCCCCCTGTTTTCATAAAGTACACCCGGGAGTCATTCTGGGCCAGTCCCAGAAGTACCCCCCTCCCCCAGGCATATCTCCATTAATTAAGGTGTTGAGGCTTGTTATTTATTGGTCATAAACTCATACATGGACATTCTATCTGAATCAACATTGAAATATAGTCTGACTCAACTTTAGGGGGAGTACTTCTGGGCCGGTCCCAGAAGTACCCCCCTTGCATATCTCCTTTGTTAATGTCTTCATGGTTTTTATTTACTTTTTATAAACTCATACATGGGCATTCTACCAGAATCAACATGGAAATATAGTCTGAATCAAGCTTAGGGGGGAGTACTTCTGGGCCGGTCCGAGAAGTATCCCTCCCCCCCCCCCCCTTGTGTATCTCCTTTATTAATGTATTCAGGGTTGTTATTTACTGGTCACAAACTCACACATGGACATTCTACCTGAATCAACATTGAAAACGAGTCAGAATCAACTTTAGGGGGGGGGGGGGGGGGGGGGGTACTTCTCGTCCGGTCCCAGAAGTACCCCCCTTGCATATCTCCTGTATTAGTGTGTTCAGGGTTGTTATTTAAAGGTCATAAACTCTCAGTTGGACATTCTATCTGAATCAACATGGAAATATAGTCTTAATCAAATTAAGGGGGAGTACTTCTGGGCCGGTCCTAGAAGTACCCCCCTTGCATATCTCCTTTATTAATGTGTTCAGGGTTCTTATTTACTGGTCATAAACTCACACATAGATATTTTACCTGAATCAACATTGAAATATTGTCTGAATCAACTTTAGGGGGAGTACTTCTGGGCTGGTCCCAGAAGTACCCCGTTGCATTTCTCCTTTATTAATGTGTTCAGGGTTGTTATTTACTGGTCATAAACTCACACATGGACATTCTATCTGAATCAGCACTGAATCAACTTTAAGTGGAGTACTTCTGGGCTGGTCCCAGAAGTACCCCCCTTGCATATATCCTTTATTAATGTGTTCAGGGTTCATATTTATTGGTAATAAAATCACACATGGACATTCTACGTAAATCAACATTAAAATATAGACTGATTCAGCTTTAGGGGGGAGTACGTCTAGGCCGGTCCCAGAAGTACCCCCCTTGCATATCTCCTTCATTAATGTGTTCAGGGTTGTTATTTACTGGTTATAAACTCATACATGGACATTCTACCTGAATCAACATTGAAATATTGTGTGAATGAACTTAAGGGGAGTACTTCTGGGCTGGTCCCAGAAGTCCCCCCCCCCCCCCCCTTGCATATCTCCTTTATTAATGTGTTCAGGGTTATTTACTGGTCATAAACTCTCACACAGACATTCTATCTGAATCAGCATGGAAATATAGTCTGAATCAACCTTAGTGGGGGGAGTACTTCTGGGCCGGTCCCAGAAGTACCCCCCAATATCACATTTATTAATGTGTTAAGAGTTATTATTTACTGGTCATAAACTCACACATGGACATTCTACCTGAATCAACATTGAAAACGAGTCAGAATCAACTTTAGGAGGAGTACTTCTGGGCTGGTCCCAGAAGTACCCCCCTTGCATATCTCCTTTATTAATGTCTTCAGGGTTGTTATTTACTGGTCATAAACTTTCATATAGACATTCTATCTGAATCAACATGAAAATATAATCTGAATGAACTTTAGGGGGAGCACTTCTGGGCCGGTTTCAGAAGTACCCCCCTTGCATATATCCTTTATTAATGTGTTCAGGGTTGTTATTTACTGGTCATGAATCAACTTTAGGGGGAGCACTTCTGGGCACACACACACGCACGCACTGTATATATATATATATATATATATATATATTATATATATATATATATATATATGGAGAGAGAGAGAGAGAGAGAGAGAGAGGGGAGATCCTGCACTTGTTTTCTTAGACTAGTAAATTGTTACACACACACACACACACACACACACACACACACACACACACCCCACACACACACACACAAGTCAGGATGGTCATTATTTTGCAGGATGGTCAGCAACACCAGTGTTTTTTGTTTGTTTGTTTGTTTTCAGTTTTGGCAATTTGGCATAAGATTTATCGTTTCAGAAACGGACTTTAATGTTAGTTGTTAGAGATGAATTCGACAGTCAATAACGTGAAATTTCTGGGCATGCATGAGACAGCTTTTGACAAACACACGAAGAATGCCGAAATGTTGACCCTTTAAATCATCCCCCCCTCCCACCTCCCCCCTTTTGAACCCCTGAAACTGTCAGATGTAGACAAAGCATACTGCACTGGCAGCTTCAAGCAGTTCTCTTCTCAGTCACACCCTCTAGTCGTTCGTTTTCAGCGACAGACAGACAAAGTGGACACGCTGAGACAGGTTTTTAAGAGACCTCAAAAGAGAGGAAATGTCGATCTCTTGACAGAGCACCATGCCTTTGCTTTGTTCTCAAAGGTTCATTCCTTTGCGCTGCACCACACAGAGAGAAATGAACAGTTTAATTAATGGATGGTGTTCGATCGAGAGACAGCCGAGAATATTCGAATTTCTGCCGATTTAACCATACGCCAATGAGATGAGATACAATATTACTTGCAACAGGGGAAAACTACCTATTTCAAATATGGTTGATCATACATTCAAGAACACCCACGGGCCACCACACAGAACCGACCCAGACTCTGGATCAGTGACGAAAGATTATGGTCAATCAAACATTCTTAAGAGCTGGGGCTTCACCTGTTCAAACACAGGAAACAGATGCGTGATACAGGAACGAAGGCCTACATAAACATGATATGCAGAGAACGACCGACGACACTGCACAGAACATAAACTTGCGGACAGTACCATGACTATGAACAATTGAGAAGCAGGACTTTAATAAACAGCACTTTATCAGAACAACACTTTCAGAATAAACAGCAGTTATCACCATGCCAGGTTTGTGCTTCTGTATAAAAAATGACAGGAAGATTATGGCTTGGACCAACAAGATACTGAAACAGGAGATACTGCTTTTTACCAGCGAAGCGTGGCTGATGACAGAACTTTTTTCTCCATAGTAAAACAAGCTCTGTGCTCCTGTGTTGAGCACCGACCAATGCTTCATATACCGACCCAGGAGTCTGTCATCAAAGGGACAACGCCCAGGCCCGGCAGGAGTTTACCCATGACGACTGTCAGTACGTTCACCACGCTGACAACATGAACAGAGAACATGCTGGCGAACATCCAGTGTTGGTAGGAGGAGAAGAGAACAAGAACTTCAAGATGTGGGCGGAGGAATCTCCGGGACAAAGACCACACCCCTCAGAACAGAATTAAACACGACAGATGTCTGGGCAGCTGACATTTGTAATGAACACCATCAAAACACAGAGAACGAAAACAATTGAGCTGGGCAACAGCTAAAAAGGGCCCCATTCCTAAACATCCCCGTGAGGTTTTCGTATGGGAGCAACAGTTACCCTACTTGTTTATTGTTTATCCCCTATCCTGTCAGCCTTACCCCTCTGTCTTCTAGCCGTATGAGGCCACAGACCAGCAGATCCGCTGACACAGAGAGAAACAAGTGGATGGCACCATCTTTGGCTTGTGAGACCGTTGAAGAAGTAGACAGGAGCTCAGATAGGTGACACGACCAGTGTCAGTGGTGATGATGAAGAGACGCTGGGCAGGGTGACCAGGGAGGAAGACGGTACAAAGATTACAACAGCAACGAGCAACACAGTCTGTGCCGCTGAGAAAAGATTTCCACCTAGCACCTCTCCCATTCGGTTGGATTGAATGTCCAATCTTGACTATAGAGATGCACACCCCACACACCCATCTCCTCGGTGCGACGTAACCTTTGACATCAACGACAAGGAACTGGGTGACATTAGGGATCCACCTTCTCCAAGGGCAGCCCACATTCCGCAATTCAAGCTCAAAGCGAAAGACCGCCGTGCTGTATTCTGATTATCGTATTATGTCATCAAAATGAAAAATATGTTGCTAAAATTTGTAGATGTGTCTAAGAGATCATTGAATCTGTTGAATGTTAGTTCCATTTCAAGTTCAGGTGACAATAGTTGCGGAGGTTAGCAACTCTTTGCGCACATTATAATGATATCTTGAACATGCTTTTTTTGGTTATAACCATCTTAATTCATATTGTTGTTTGTGGGAGATCATCTCTAGATCAAATCAAGAAAAAAGTTATTTCGTCACATATCTCTGAAAGGGCGAATGAATTTTGGACATACGAATGGTTTCGTTTTTATTCTACATTTAAGTGGAGTTTTTCTTTATCATCCAGTATGCGTGAACTAAGTTAGAACTAGAAATCCTGTCATCAGATTCAGACTCAGTGTGTGTCCTCTAAAAGCCCGTAGACTGCCATATGGCAACAGGAACACTGATTACTAGATCCATTTTGCAGAGGAGAGTCGGAATCTGAAGTGCCTTTCATACTTGAATGTCCCAGATACACAGAAATGAGAGAACAG
>CM065721.1:17669409-17681909 GCA_033310375.1 Conus canariensis
TTGGTGGCTGTGGTTCTGTTCGCTGTCTATACATGAACACAGGATGCCTCCATTGAAGAGTACCTCTTCCTCTTTTAGTATAAATTAGATCGTCATCTTCTGGAAATTCTGTTCTGAATATTTCCTCTTTCCAGTCACCTCTGGTTCTTTCCTTTTTCAGTCTCCCCTACCTGTTGTCCTCCACTCTGTTTAAGTTCCAGAAAGTCTTTGACAGTTTTATGTCACAATTTGTAACATACCAGGTCACGTGTCATCTGGCGACTAGCTGGTGGGACTGTACTTGGAAGACGTCAGAGTGGACACGAGCCGCTCATTCCCGCAGTGTACGGTTACGCTTTTGATCATGTCTTTATTGTTGCTGCTGTTGTTGTTTTTTTCAAACTGGAGAAGACAATTCAAGCAGAGTGCCTGACCCGTCCAGAACGGGACTTACCTTATCTGCCTTAGGAACGTCGGTGTGAAGATATCATTTTATGCATTTGTTGTATGCATTTCGTAGGTAGCTACAGTGTTGGTGTTTCCTCTCTGGATAGGACACTATTTTCTCTCCGTGTTGACAGCCATGAAAGGGCCGTGTGTGGTCGGCTGGGCAGTGACACAACTAAATGCAAATGAAACGACGTCAGACTGTATGCATACAGCTTGGCGCTCTTTCTTTTCTAAGAGAAGCAGTTAGCAGCTTTAGCTTCTGTTGCTTCTAACAAGGATCACTCTGAATACTGCGATGTTTTGTACGCCCTTCCAGAACCCCCAAAGGGCAATGTACATTACATTCTGTGCTGGCAGTATCGGGGTGTTCAAGATGAACGTGACTCTGGCCGACAGTCCACGGAACTGCCTGATGACCCGCAGTCCGGAGGAGATCCTGCAGCTGATGAAGCGCCTGCTGCTGAACGACTTCAAGCCCCAGGAGGAAGGTCAGGCCAGCGGCAGCCTCGGCGTGGACGAACACGTCTGCTACATCACCATCAAGGACGATGACGGGTAGGAGACAGAAAGGGAGGGGTGGGAGGGGGTGTCAGCGATGTCTTTTATAAGCACGAAGATGATAGTGATCGTTGCTGATGATTGTAGTGATGATGATGATGAGGTAATAATGCCCACGTGGTGTGTGTGTGTGTGTGGGGGGGGGGGGGATAAGCGAGTGAGTGAGTGAGGATGGTGGTGAGGGTGTGAATTAGATATTGAATGACTGGATAAATGCATTTTGATGCCTGTGCTGATAGGTCTGTGTATTTTGTCCTCTTTATTTGTATTTTTGTTGTTGTAAGCACTCGGGGTTCATTTAAGATTGAGTGCCATAGATCATCATCATTACCATCATCATCAGCATCATTATTATCATTATTGTAGATCATCATTATCATCAGCAGCAGCATCGTTATTATCATTATTGTTATCATTATTATTATTATCATTGTCATTAATTTTGCTATGATTGGTACTATTGTCGTTATTACCATCATCATCATCGTTATTATTATTATTATTATTGTTGTCGTTCTTCTTATTATCATCATCATCATCGTTGTTGTTGTTGCATTATTATTATTATTATTATTATGGTGGTTTTGTTGTTATTATTATCATCATTATTATCTGACGATATTCATAAATGAAAGAGATGAAAAAGAAAGTGAGTTTAAACAATGGCAGGTCTGATTCAGCTTTTGCTCGTTTAGAAACCGCTTTATCTTCGATATGAACAGGATCAGTATTTTCCTAGAGATCAAAACGGAAATCTTCTCTGAACAACGTTCGGCCATGATTGTTGTCTCCATTCACCCAAAATAGTAACATCGTCTGATTGCTCGGAGAAACCGAGGGCATTTTACCTCTCACTCGCTCCAAACCTTCATCTCCCTCTTTCCTACTTCCTGAACAGACACGCCGAGTTCCGCTACCGGTGCTGCCACGTCAGCCCCGACGGTGACGTCATCTGCAATGACGTCACCACGGACGGATGGCTCGACGTGCTGATGGCGTTCATCATCATCACGAAGATTCTGCTGGTGCTGTTCAGCCCGTTGTTCCTGCCCGGCAGCATGTACCGGCGTAAGTACGTGGCCATGGAATACCTCTACCGCATCCCGGATGCCTCGCCCGTCAAGAGGGTCAAGATGGTGGTCACCCAGTTCCCCGGATCCTATTGCAATGACGCCAAGGTGAGACACGGGGGGGGGGGGGGTAGATGGAGGGAGAGAGAGAGAGAGAGAGAGAGAAGGAAAAGGGGGAGGAAGGCAGCAGAAAGAGAAAGGGGGAGGGGGAGGTAGAGACGGAGAGGAAACATGGATGGAGAGAGAGAGAGAGAGAGAGAGAGAGAGAGAGAGAGATCCTATGCAAATGATGGCAAGATGTGAGAGAGAGAAAGAACGGCACTAGAAGGGTTGTGACAGCCATCTTGGCTTAGTATGTGATGCATTGTTCGCCTCTTAAATCTTCTTTGAGACGTCTGAAGAAGACGTGCGTCCATTTTGAATTCTGCATTAAATCACTTTACTTTGAACTTTGTCGTACACAGAATTCTGTTTTCAAAAATGAGGAGGCTGTCTGTGTGCGTTCCATGTGATGAGCCACTCCTTAAGGAACAAATTCTAATGATATCGCATGCAAATATCTCCTATCCCGGATGTTGACTTGAGACGAACAATTCGTTCTCAGTAACACCCTAGGAGGTGGGTTCTTTGTTTCTGTTTTGTTTGTAGGTATGTGGGGAGAAGGAAGGGACGGGGGTGGGGGGGGGGGGGGGGAGGGGGATGTCGAGAAAAAAGTCTTGGAAGAGAGAAAAATGGGGTCAGTCGGGTTACAGAAACCATAACTGGTGGTGGTGGTGACGTTCTTCTTCTTGTTTTCCTAAATATCGTTGTCAAAAATAATACAACAATGTCATCCATGTCCTGTCGTGCAGGTGGTCAAAATGTCCGAAGTCGAAGGCATGGAGTCCTTCAAGACCATGATGGACACCAACATGCAGCTGGACAAGATATACAACGTCACCTTCGACCGGATCCACCTGTCGGTCAAAGCCCGCCGACTGCTGGGCGAGAACTTCGTGCCGGTGGGCCTGCTTCGGGTGCTGTACAACAACCTGCTTCGCTGCCGCATCCGCCGCCTGGCACCGCTGCAGGAGTGCTGCGACACCAACATACTGGGCCGGCTGAATCCGGGCCTCAAGTGCCCCAAGTGGCACACCGTCTGCAGGGCTCTGGCCAGGTGGGGTCGTGCTAGGCAGGCTTTCTTTCAGTCTTTCCCCCATCCTCGATCCTTACCGTTGTTGAGATTCCTATGTATACGATCGTTTTCAATCCCTGTCACTGAGGTAGCCACATTCCATCTTCGGGGATTACGTGCAAAGACGACTCTGGACCTCGGCAATGAGTATTGTTAGGTGACATTCTGTACAAAGCCTTTTCTAAATCCTAAATGCTAAAGCCAGGTTCCATGTCCCTCGTTCACTGTAGTTCTTTTGGTTGTCTGACTCAGGCTGATGCTGCTTGCCATCCTTCTCCTCCGCATCTGGGTCTTCTACGCCTACGAGGACGAGACCATGGAAAAAAAGACGAAGGCTGCGGATACCTTGGGCTTGAAGACCTCGTTCCGAGGCAACCTGACCCTATACCTGACGCCAGTTCACGGCTTGTTCGTCTTCGTCTACGTCATCCTCATCGTCGACTCGGTCGTCTACGGCGTTATGTCCCAGAGCATGAAGGAGAAGTTCAAGATGGTGCTGAGGAAATGCCTGCAGGACATGCGGGAGCGCTCGCGGATCTCGGTGTGCGCGTGGACCACCTGGCTGCTGGTGGTGCCCTTCCGGATCTTCGGGGTGGTGGGCATCCTGCTGTTCCTGCCCTACCTGCTGATCGTGCTGCCCGTGGCCGTGCCCGTGGCCGCCTTCTACCTCTTCCCCGCCCTCAACCTGACCGTGCGCCTCATCATCCACTTCTTCCTCTTCATGTGCCCCGCCAAGGTCAGGACCCTGTCTGGGTTTCCGTATTGGTGGTGGTGGTAGATATGTTCTTCTGCTGTTCTGATCATCTCCTGTAACTCCGGGAAGAGTCATTAGGGCGCCACACTGAAGAACTGTTCGCCAGATTCCTCCAGTCTAGTCAGTGGTGTCTTCTGTCTTCTGTCTGGTAGACTCCTCCTTGTAGCAGCCCGTAACCTCACGGCCATGTAAGAGGAGCCTGCTTTTCTCTAAGTGTAACATTTTTCCAATCATTGTGATTGACTTTAAGTGCTGATTCCAAATCAGCTAGGGGGTTAATGGTCGTAACTTTGAAGCACTCCTTAGCTCGGATTTTGTAGGTTTGAAAACCACCTTTGTCCTCCCAGCAGTCAGTGGTGTACCTGGTCCAGTTTAGGGAAGGTCAGAGCGGTGGAAGGAGAAGAGGGATCCGCCGCCTTCTGTAATGCCGTGCCCTAGACATGGTGAACCAGTTCACTACGGTCATTAGACAGCAGGAGTTTGCCCTGTAACAGTCTGTGAGATAATATCAGATGACTTTTAATTCTCTTTCTAGTGCCCCAGTCAGTGTTGTACACGGTGTCCGTATTCTCCAAGCCCTCTGACAGCTTCATGCTGTGCTGTCCTTGCTGTGTAGTTATGGACTAAAGTTGTGGATATACTTAACCTGTCTGTACATGCACATAAATGTTACAGGGGTGATGTCAGAGGCAGTGAATGGAGTGAACCATCTATAGTGCAGGCAAAGGCGGTGATAGAGAAGGGAAGGGCTAAGAAGAGAAATAGAGCGAGAGAGAGAAACATAGACTGTATGTGTGCAAGTGCTTGCACGTGTGTTTGTGTGAGGATGTGAGGGTGAGGAGAGAGAGTGGGTGATGGCGAAACGAAAAAAGATCAGAGTGCTGGTGAGTGAGTGCCCTGCTCTACCACTGGGTCTTGAAAAAGCGCAAGCAAATGTGTGTTTGAAAGAGGGGGAGAGAAGGGGCAGGGAAGGAGAGCGGGGAAGGAAGGACCATACATGGCACTTTTTAAATCAGTGTGAAATATTTTATCAATGTTGCCGACCATTAGCACTTCGAGTAATGAAAATAATCACAGGTAACGAACAGTTGGGACCGCTTCTCGGCACGCTTCCACAAGCTGCGCGAGCAGCTGGACCTGAACAAGGTGACGGCGGAGGAGACGTTCACCCAAGGCACCAAGCTGACCAAGAAGGACGTCATCCTGCAGGTGGTGGTCATCTTCATGGTGCTCATCTCCTTCTGGTCCCTCACCTTCCTCCTCATGGAGGTCGTGTCCTTCCTGGTGGAGGTGGCCATCTACACCCTCATGGGCATCATCGTCAACGCAGGATCCACCCTGCGATACGTCACCGGTGAGAAGATCAGAAACAGGGGGGGGGGGGGGGGTTGTGTGTGTGGGGGGGGGGGGACGTAGTGATGGTGAGGGGGTATGGTTGTCTTGCGGTGGTGGCGCTGTCCTCCTCCTCCGGTTCTTCTCGCTCTCCTCTCTTCAGCTCTGATATGGATTTCGTGATCGGCTCGGCTAAAACAACTCGACTTTGGCCCTTTCTGTCCCTTCTTCTGTTGTTTTTTTTTTCGTCATCGCCATCAGAAAGGGGCTTAGGCTTCCATCTAAAAAAAAGTTTGTCTTCTCACTCTTCATCAGTGAGGGGTCCAGGCTTTCATCTGAATAAAAGTTTTGACTCTTCTCGATCCCGTTATTCTTGTCCACCTCCTTTCTTCTTCGTCGTCTTTGTCATCTTATTCTTCTTTTCCCTCTTCTTTTGTCCTCTTTTTCCTGTTCTTCTTCGCCTTCACCGTCGTCTCCTTTATTCATTTTTTTCTCCTCTTTCTTCGTCATTTTCTGCTACATTCCTTTTCTTCGTTTTCTTCACCGTCCTCCTCTTCTTTCTTTTCTCCATGTTCCTTCCACATTGTTGTCTTTCAGATTCGTTGTATTCATCAGCTTGTCGTTCTCTCCGCATCCAGTGATCGTTCTGGTGCTGATGTACGGACGTTCGGCCTTCAATGACGTGCACAAAACCTACCTGGCCTACCACAAGAAGATCCATTCCATTCTGCTGGAGATGACGCGAGAAGAAGTCAACATTATCGCCCGCCAGGAGGCGCTTGACCAGGAGAATACGGCATTTCGCGTGCAGGGAGACATGGCGGACCCCACTGAGGACCCGGATGTCAGGTGAGATCTTTAGTTTCAGTCAGTCATTAGCGTTATCATTATCTGTTATCGTTCATTATCATTAAGTGGAAGCAGGGAGGAAAGGCCTCATATACTAAATGAAAAGCTGTTACTGAAATAAACTTTCACAAGCTGAGTAAAGAAAAAAGTGTACAGTTACACAGCTGTACACATTTGGCATTCAGTTCCTTTAAAGTTTAAACATGTATAAGATATCTTTCGTAAATTTTCAAGAGAGAGGTACAACATCAAAGCACTTTTGTTTTTTATTGATAAGGTTAATTAGCATATAATTACATAATGGTGCGTACGGTACTCGTAAGCCATGTTCCCGTGTTGTATATTTACCGAGCAAAACTTTGCGTAATATATTAACAAGGCTACGACAAAATCGAAGTAGCCCAGTGTCTACGTCAGCTTCTCGCTGTCAGAACTCCAAGTTGTCGGTATTGATTTAAAGGAAAAAAAACTGAACCGGTGGCCAGGCTGCCTTGACTTAGTCTTTCTCAAATTCACATTTTACAAGATTTTCCGCAATACGTGTATTATGAAGGAACACGGATGACGCATAACATTATGCAGTGCAAACAGTAGAACAAGAAAGAAAATTGTTCAGTATGGATGGGATGTATGGTCAATAGGCAACTTAGGCCAGTTTCTGTTGAATGGGGAGTGAGAACTTAGAAAGAGAGAACAGGGCCAGTCCATTACTCTGAATCTTGAAATCCAAGAAAAAGGGTTCTCTCTCTCTCTCTCTCTGTCTCTCTCTCCTCTCTCTCTCTCTCTCTCTCTCTCACACACACACACACACACACATACACACACACACACACACACACACCACACACACACACACACACACACACACACAGAGTTGTCTGCAGTGTTTAGATGCTGTGTTCAGACTGGTGGTGAAGGAGGGCCAGCCTCTATGGCGCACCTCCAGCGTGCTGATGTTTCTGGACCGCTATGACACGCCCTACACGCCCGAGAAGTTCTTCTATAACGTCATCACCCTCAACTACTGCGGGGCGCCGGGTCCGCTTTACAAGCACTTCCTGGACGCCTTCTGGACCTTCGCTCGCATCCTGCTCTTCCTCTTCTTCATCTTCATCGTGGTCATGGCCTTCGGGGATGCCTACAGCGTGTCCTCCACCAACCAGCTCTTGGCCACGGTGGCAGGGGGCTTCATCCCTTTCCTCTTCCGGTACATTTCTCTGCGGCCGGCGGAGTGCCCTCCCTTTATACGGACAGCGTGCAGTTCCAGACCCAGTTCCACCAGGCAATCAACAACTACACCCAGAACTGGCCAGTCTATGACATCATCCCCACCAAAGTCGGCGAGGCCGAACAACAGGACTCCCTCGTCATGAACAGCACGACTGCGTCTGACGAGTCGGCGCAGCACAGCAACCACACCCACAACAACCCCGACCTGAGCCACGTGGAAGGAGGAGGAGGGGAAGGCGTGGGAGACGTGAGTTTGCAGATGGAGGAGGTGGATATCGACGAGGGAGTGGTGGACATGATCGTCGACGTGTCCACGGCGGAGTCTCGGCGTCGGGGGCCCCTGGGTCTTCGAGAGGCCGGGTCAGCGTCCATGCTTCCAGCAGACAGTTTCAACCGCAGCGCACGCATCTACAGGCCCCAGCCTCCTCAGCCCCAGAGAAACGTCATAATCGTGTAGGACCTAGATTTGATAAATGGACTCGCAGCGCCCCCTGCTGAGGGTCAGCCATCCAATAACCTCTTCAAAAGTTCAGCGCCTAGTTCACACTCCAACGATCATTTGACATTGACAGCTGTTTTGTCATCCAACAGGCCTGTTAACACTGCGTTTAAAAAAATAGATTGAGAGGAAAATGATACCAAAAAAAAGTCCCATTCCTTCCACTTTCTTCCTTCCCCACCGATTTCCTTCTTCCTGCGATGACAGCAAATGTGTGTTCTGCTTCACGGATTCACTCCTCCCCCTCCCAACAGAAACAGTGCCATACTACTGACAAATCTCTCCTGCCTTATCCTAACAGCACATAACCTGGAGTCTTTCATGGTGACAAAAGTTTCGTAAGGTAACACCCAACATATCTGGATTTCATTAATAAAAACGTCAGCTGATCTCACAAGTTATTTGTCAGCAAGTGGAAAGATTCAACGACCAGTGTATATTGATCTTTTTTAACTCTTATGTTAGAAAAGCGCGAAGCAAGCGACTGGCTTAAGAAGCTGCCCGCCATTAAATCCTGATCAGCCGCCCTGTGAGGGAAGTTTAGTCTGGAGTTGTTCAATCAAGTTTAGTCTGGAGCTGGTCAGACACCTTTAAAGAGTAGTGGCGAACTGTTCTTAATCACGAATATCATCTTGTTCATAGCAAGTGTGTCTGATTTTTAGTTTGAACATGTCGTTTGTGGATATTGTACTGTGTGTGTGAAGATTTTAATGACCCGTCCTTTGTGCGTGTAGTCTGTATAGAAAAGTAAACACATATTCAACAAAATGTAGTTCCTACTGATGTAAAGATACTTTTATTTCATGAATTTTAATGTACAATGTTTGTCAATACTCAACCAAGATAGCCCTCATCCTGTCCCTCGCCCTCCGCTCCTCCCTCCTTTGCAGCAGACAATCACATTGTAAACTGAACTGAACGGTAGGAGTGGTGGGGGCGACACGACCATCCACCACATCGTGTTTCAGCGCACGTACCATTCCATCCAACAACAGGGTGTGGTGGAAGTGTCGTTCGCGTCAAATGAGATGGGAGCTCTCAAAGGGACCGAACTCTCATGGTTGATCGCGCGACTGAGCAAGAATGTTCAGGTTCGAGCGAGCGTGAACATCGTTAATGACGAAATGATTGACAGTTTCTGGTTTATGGCCAAAATAGATAAAATAAAGCCAACTAAAGTAAAGTAAAGTGATAAATAACAAATAAAAAAATCCAAGTTTTGTGAATCTGATGGATTATAGGCTACGAAGCTGTATTCAAACCGCGTATCCCCACAAATGTTTTATTACGAGTTCATACCCTTTTCGGGATTTTTCTCTACCTGTTTTTTTTAATTCCAAAGGGTAGTGTACCTCCATTTCTGCGTGGGCTGCTATTTGTATCAAGCTGCTATTTGTATCAACATTCGTAAATAATTATGTGTCATTAGTATCGGAACATACAGGTTTTCGTTGGTTAATAAGAGTCAAATTTTCAAATGGAAAAATGGGAGTGTGGTGGTTCCCACAAAAAGAAGGGGAAGGAGGGAGAGGGGAGAGAGGAGGGGAAGGAAGAGGGAGGAAGAGAAAAGCAAGAAGGTTCGTTAAAAAAAAAAAGTGGGAAATAGTTCGAGGATCATTTGTAACAAAAACTGTATACATTATTTGTCGTTTTGACTCGTATCTTAAAAAAAAAAAACATAACAGTGTAACTGTGTCAGCACTCCAACCTACATTAAGAAACCCAGACGCCTTGTATCATACAACAAAATATCTACACGCTATTGTTCATCAGTATCGTGTGTTTTTCTGTCTTTTTTTTTTGTCTCTCTTTCTTTCTTCCTTTCTTTCTTCCTCTCCTTCTCTTTCTTTCTTTCCTTCTTTCCTTCCGTTTTCTTTTTGGTTACATACAGAATTAAGATTTTATTCTAGGAAATATTAGCACAAAAATAAACCCTGACGCTCTGTGTCAAACGCCAGAATTGTTAAGTCCGCCAGAGAATGTCAATTAATGATAGAACATACACACTTGCAGGGTGCCTGAGAGTCGTGACAAAAAGAAAAAAAGGAAAAAAAGAGGAGGTCGGAGGTTCCACCTTTATAAACGAATAAAAAGGGGCAAAATGAGAGAGAAGAAAAAAAAACGCGGAAAAAAATAGATGGTTGGAGGACACCATTTAGGATTCGGAAATGATGAAGTTCTAATGTCATTATATAGTCTATTAATCATAGGTCAATAACAAGAATTACAAGTGCACTGTACATTATAGAAAGGTCTTGGAGAGGGAGCCACGGTGAGATGCATGTCCCATGCCGGTCAAGCTCATGGCTATGACTATGGCAGGTTCATGTCTGTCAGTGTATGTGTTGACTTTGTTTCATTCAGTCACTTGTCTTACGGTCTTTGTATGAGGCGGGAGTGAGATGTGAGTATGAGTGTGTGTGTGTGTGTGTGTGTGTGTGTGCGTGCGCGCGTGCGTGAGTGTGTGTGCGCGCGCGCCCGCGCACGCGAGCGCCACATTTCTTCCCAAATTTCTGGATCATTCGCCATGGGTGTGATATATGTCCAGGTTTCACGTGCACTCTGGCGATATGTGTGACCACTGACGTTTTAGATGATTGATAAAAAAAAATTAAAAAAGTAGATGAAAAAATATGCTTTGATGGATAACATTTGATTAAAAAAACAACAACAACAAAAAACAAAGTATTCATGACGTATTGTTGTCGCCGGATATGGAATGCGGTGTCGATTTATGGCAGGCATCTGGCTCTGGTGTGGCTGTGTTAACTGTGGTAATACGGGGCTGTTTTTCGTTAAAAACACTAAAATGGAAACTATTACGGATTTTTTTCCTGAACCTCCCCCCCCCCCCCCCCCCTGCTCTGCCCTAACAATTATAATATCTTTTGGCTATCAATCCACATTTCGTTTTAATCAGAGAGGGACGGGGACAGGAAGAGGGGGGGGGGGGAGTAGAGAGGGAGAGAAGGTGGAGGTGAGAGGGTGAAAGATGAGCCATTCAGTGCAGCTCTGTTACACAGAGCCAGAAGCAATGTGAAACGGACTGAACCAAGTCACTTTTTACAATACCGGTTACAATAAAAATCGACATTTCCTGATTTCTTTCTATTACATTTTCTTGCCATTTAAATACTGACTACTTAAATTCGATGCAAGAAACTAAATAGAGGCCCTACAAGACAAGATGATGGGAAAAACTGGCTGTCGCCAGCGAGATCAACTCCGACGTTATTCTAAAATAATGTCGCTGAACACGAAGACGAAAAACATGGAAGGCAGCATTCCCACAGAGGATTTTGAAATAAACCTATTCGATGACACATTTAGATTGGGATAGGCGGAGGAGAGGTCAAATACAATGGGAAGTTGGATTACACGCTCTGCCTGGGAACCAATTTTCTTTTTCCCTGGGTCCGACAGCAATCCCCACGGAGATGCCGGGGGCTCTTTCAGTATGGGTTGTCTCCCCACATTTTCTGGAAATTTTATACCAGTGATTTTCTTTTTACTGTCACTCTCTGCCTCTTTGTGCTTTACTGTCCACTTCTGTCTTTGTGTTTTACTGTCCTCTTCTGTCTTTGAGCTTTACTGTCCACTTCTGTCTTTGTGTTTTACTGTCCACTTCTGTCTTTGTGTTTTACTGTCCTCTTCTGTCTTTGTGCTTTACTGTCCACTTCTATCTTTGTGTTTTACTGTCCACTTCTGTCTTTGTGTTTTACTGTCCACTTCTATCTTTGTGTTTTACTGCCCACTTCTGTCTTTGTGTTTTACTGTCCACTTCTGTCTTTGTGTTTTACTGTCCTCTTCTGTCTTTGTGTTTTACTGTCCACTTCTATCTTTGTGTTTTACTGTCCACTTCTGTCTTTGTGTTTTACTGTCCACTTCTGTCTTTGTGCTTTACTGTCCACTTCTGTCTTTTCGCGGTGTTCGTGGTCCATTCCTCTGTTTTTGATCTGGCGATTCTTGATGCACCTTCCTTGTCAAAGAATTTATAGCATGCCAGCATTTTTTTTGTTCTTTTTCTTTTTTTTCTTTTGCATCAGGCGGTTAGGAAATGAAAATGTATACACTGTCCAGAGGGGACATACTACCGTCCATTTTCCCATACGTTATATTCAAATAGTTTTCAATGATTTTTCATTTGATTTTGTAAACTGGGGCAAAAAAAAAATCACAACAAAAACAAAAACGGTGAGGCGGGAGGGGGCGGGGTTAGGAAGGCGAGGGGGATCCGCAGCTTTCTCAGCGCGGCCTGGTTCTATCATCCTTAAAGATATCAATCGACGAGGCAGATATCTTACAATGAATATTATGTCAGTGTGTACATAGTTGGTTCATTTTTTTTTCTTTTTTTCAAAGACAAGACATATTTTCCCCAGGCAGAGTAACAGTTCTGAAAAAGCCCAATATGCTCGGCTGGGCTGTACATCCAAGGTGCACAGAGTGAACGTTGACATGACGTTTACATCACCATCACCAATCGCTATGCTGCAAAATGGAGACATTGACAACGGTTCTTCTACGCTTTTTGTATGTGTACCATTTCAAGATGTTTCTTATATATAGTGTTATCATAGAATACACAGCGTAATTATATAAAGT
>CM065721.1:17684409-17811909 GCA_033310375.1 Conus canariensis
GAAGGCCGAGCGGACTGGAGACAGAGCGTCGTGTAATCAGAAAGCAGTAGCTGACGAGGAGTGAACTTAATATTGTTTAATAAGAAATGGTGAGAGAAGAGTCCATCTGAGGCACGCCGGTGTAGGATCATAGAAGCGTCACCAGCCGATTGTTCCTGTTTTCTTGAGGACAACGGTGTGCTTCAGGAAAACGGCGATAATAGGAAAATAACTTATTGTAGCTGTTGTTATTGAGGATCACAACTGTTTCCCCTGTTATCTCAAGGAAAAATATATCTTTCAGAAAAGCAACGACAATAGGGAAAGCTGGTTATCGCAAAGGATCACAACCATTTTTCCTGTCTTTCGATTCCGATTCCCGGCTTCGGCGTCAGTAGTACCAGTGATGCCAGCGTGCATGTACATGTCAGGGATTACCGGAAAAACAGCAATAGTGATCGATGACCATGTTACTAGTGCTTTTCTAGGGATGAATTGTTTTCTTCAGGAAAACAATTATCATTCTACAGTACAAAGTTATGGTCCTCAGGGAAAACAGCTGTAATCCTAAGGAAACCGAGAAAAACGGCTGTTATTCCTGGGGGAAAACAAGGGAAACCATGATTATCCTAAGGAACATAGAGAAAATCAGTTGTGATCATTTGGAATAACAGAGATAATGACTATTTCCCCATGATCCCTGTGTTCCTGCAAGAGTGTTACTGGTTTCGTCAAAAACACAGGGAAAAACCGCTATTGTAAGCCTTTGACGCATAGATGTAGTCATACACCATTCCTCATCGGTTTCAGCTTTAGCTTTAACTGAGACTGCCATAATAGGAACGGGCAGACCATTTCTCTGGCAAACGGACGGAGGTCAACGACGAGCATGATGGTTAAAACTAATGAATTCATTTAGTGAAGGTGGCAAGTGAGATCGATGTGTAGACGCGCTTAAAACATGAGACCTCTCAACAGATCTTCCTAAGTAAGATTTTTTCCATCAGTGTTTTTTGACGCAACGTTCTTCCTCAGCACTTTGATATTTACTTTCCTGATAAGACCCTTTCTGTGGACTATACATTTGTAACACTCG
This sequence comes from Conus canariensis, assembly GCA_033310375.1. NCBI lineage: Eukaryota > Metazoa > Mollusca > Gastropoda > Neogastropoda > Conidae > Conus > Conus canariensis. Next base: position 17,685,485 of record CM065721.1, read on the forward strand.
TTAACGACAGGTTCTGCTGTAGCAGGCCAGGGGCCAGCTTTCTTTAGGTTTAAAGACATGGGGAAAAAAGGAAGAACAGAGACACAAAGAAATAAAGAACATACTCCATTATATTTTCATCACCATGAAGTATCTATGATTGAAAGTGATTTATAAGTTCAGTCGTTCCCCCCCCCCCCCCCCCCCCCCCACCCACCCGCCCTTCTGTTCAAAGAATGCTACCACCATCAACAAATCTGCAGATTCTGTCCTATTCTTACCGACTTCCTTCATCTCCTACGAGGTGTGAATGCTCTCAGTTTGTTTACGTATTGCTTAAGAAGAGTGTAGTGCCTGTCGTTTAATCAGTTCCTAAAGGACTGAATTTCCGTGTCAGTTTGAAACGTGAACAGTGAAACATGACACTTTGCTGCTTAATCAGTGGAAGGTGCGCCGTGACATGTGGACCTGCTGTTTTCTTCTCCTCGCATCACAGGGGTTGATCAGGGTTCCTTGACGCCGTAGGCAAGGATCTCCACAGTCCTCCGTTGTCAGTCATGAGCAACAGGGTAGAGGCAATCAGGGTTTGTTTGTTGTTGTTGTTGTTGTTGTTGTTGTTTTTTTGGGGGGGTTGGTTGTTTGTTGTTATTGTTTTTGTCCATCTAGGGCTTTTGTCTGCCTTATGGACGTCTACTTTCTCTTGTACCACGTAGAATGTCTTACGTGGAGTCATGGCGAGACACATGCCCATACCAGACAAATTTACAAGTGTAATGCTTGTTGGGAGAAATTCTTGTCTGCCATTTGTGTTGATTTTCTATCTCACACAGTCATTGGTCTGATGTGCGCAGGAGAAGATACGGCAATTCTGTCCTGAAGCATTATTCTCAAATGCCTTTTTCTATCGCTGGAAATTGATCGCCAGTATCCACCTCTCACGTCCAAAGATCAGGATAGACACTACCAGACACTTGCGGAGCGTTGTTTTCACTGGAAGTTCACACACACCTGGTGTTTCAGGTGACGTGTAGTCTCGTGGTGATACACGGGTACAGGTAATGAACACACCTGGTGTTTCAGGTGGCGTGTAGTCTCGTGGTAACAAACGGGTACAGGTAATGAACACACATGGTGTTTCAGGTGGCATGTAGTCTCGTGGTGACACACAGGTACAGGTAATGAATACACCTGGTATTTCAGGTGACGTGTAGTCTCGTGGTGACACACGGGTACAGGTAATGAACACACCTGGTGTTTCAGGTGACGTGTAGTCTCGTGGTAACACACGGGTACAGGTAATGAACACACATGGTGTTTCAGGAGGCGTGTAGTCTCGTGGTGACACACAGGTACAGGTAATGAATACACCTGGTGTTTCAGGTGGCGTGTAGTCTCGTGGTGACACACAGGTACAGGCAATGAACACACCTGGTGTTTCAGGTAGCGTGTAGTCTTGTGGTGACACACAGGTACAGGTAATGAACACACCTGGTGTTTCAGGTAGCGTGTAGTCTCGTGGTGACACACAGGTACAGGTAATGAACACACCTGATGTTTCAGGTGGCGTGTAGTCTCGTGGTGACACACAGGTACAGGTAATGAACACACCTGGTGTTTCAGGTGGCGTGTTGTCTCGTGGTGACACACAGGTACAGGTAATGAACACACGTGGTGTTTCAGTGGCAGTGTAGTCTTGTGGTGACACACAGATACAGGTAATGAACACACATAGTGTTTCAGGAGGCGTGTAGTCTCGTGGTGACACACGGTACAGGTAATGAACACACCTGGTGTTTCAGGTGGCGTGTAGTCTTGTGGTGACACACACGTACAAGTAATGGACACACCTGGTGTTTCAGGTGGCGTGCAGTCTTTTGGTGCCATACAGACCCAGGCAGTGCCTCGTTTTCGAGCGACGTATCGACGAAGTTGATAATTATGACTCGCCGCCTCGCTCCTGAGTTCAGCATCTGTAGCGTATTACGCTGTGTGCACTACATCGCAACAATTCCGACATCGACGATGTTCACAGGAAAACTAATCTGTCCCCAGAAATGAATCCTACTCGTGAAACTGGAATCTCACATCTCACGATCCCACTAATCGCTGTATATAATACTAAGGCCCATTTTCTTGGGAAAGAATATTCCTGCCCTCTCTCACAGAGGCAGCGTGCTGGAGACTCCACAATGGGAAGACTGTCAGATCTTCAACGACTAACACTTTTACATGGCACCGCTTTCCTTTTTTGTCACCGACTACCTGTCCCAAGCAGAATCGAATACAAACATTCAACTTGAACGTTTTCTGTCCTGACGCCGATTTCTTACCTACCTTGACTCTTCACGGTGTATACTGTTATGTGATAAGTTTGCTCCGCATTTGAAGTTATTTTCGGTATGGAGCTAGTGAGAAGCACAGGCATTAGTTTGTTCATAAAGGCCATATCCCATTATAATGGAGTAGACATGATACAAACTGTGTCATTAATTGATGTAAAGCTTTTTAACTATTCTGGTAAATCTTTTCGCATGTTGAATGCTTTTAATACATGGCAAACCATTGTCCGGTTTGTTTGATTGTTCACAACTGATGACCAACATGTACACTGAAAAAAAAAGGATGGCTAAAGAACTCGGGAAGAACTAATTGCTGTTGTCGATCCTTCAGTTCGGGACAAGAAAGAGGATGAATGTCGTTTTCTTCACTTCCATGGCAGGGTGGACAGACACAATGACGATCAATGAAAGGTCTTTCCATATGTCATGGTTAGAACACACTCAGTTTTGTTATGTGTCAAATCTTTATTTCCTTGGAACAATAAACACTTTTAAGATGCATACACAAGTAAATCGAGACATATTGTAAAACTGAGATTCTTATGGTTGTGTTGCAAGCGGCGCGACATTGAATGATTTATCTTTCAACCCAAAGATAAGATTTTCGGTCAAGGCATAGACTTAAATTTGAGCAAATTTTTTGGTAGTAAAAGCATGAAGGTATTTTGTGGTGAAATAAATGTGTGTGTGTGTGTGTGTGTGTGTGTGTGTGTGTGTGTGTGTGTGTGTGTGTGTGAGAGAGAGAGAGAGAGAGAGAGAGGAGGGGGGATGATATGTGTGTGGTGTGTGTGTGTGTGTGTGTGTGTGTGTGTGTGTGTAGACCCTACCCTCGCCTTTCACCCCCCCCCCCCCCACTTCCACCCTCTTACACACGAATGGAGAGGGAAAGGTAGTTTACATAGAGTTTGAATTTTGTTGTATCAGTCTTTTACACCCATTCTCGTGCAGCCAGGCCTGTTTTCATTCCACCACATCAGTCTCATATTGTAGACGCGGGTAGATCGAGAACTTCAAATAAACTGTATTGTTTCAGTTTGATTCCAAATAAACTGTTTTGTTTTCAGTTTTGTTCCAAATAAACTGTTTTGTTTCAGTTTTGTGCGAGATAGGTCTCTCACTCTCATTCAGTGGTTAACTTAACAACGACAAATTGACCAAGCTTCCCCTCAGTCAATGTGGATCTTTTCTCAGTCTTATTCATTCATCAAACAAACAAAAACATCAGCACCAAGGTTCCCTGACCTCAGCCCCTTGACCTCTGGTGTCAATGCTCCACCCCCTTGGCCACAGTCAAATCTGTCGTCTGCTAGCCTTTTCATCGCCACAAGCACCTGCGAGACATGCGACGCGCATGAAGATAAAAGTAGTTCTCATGTAGACAAATCCTGCCGTCTGCAACCTTGAATCTCTTCTTGGCTTGTAACCTGGGCCAGAACGTGTATAATTTAACCAATATTAGGTAGTGTTTGAATGTTGATGAATACATAAGAAGAAAAGAAAAACCGAGACTCGTGGATATGTGTTTGGGGTAAGACAAGGTTATTGTTTGAACCGGAAGCTAAATGTGAGTACTTGGACAAAAATGGCAACCGCAAAATGATGGATGTACTCGTACAAGCTAATTGAGCTAACTTTCCTGCGTACGGGCCTCGGCGGCATCTTCAGCAGGACGAAGTTACCAGCTGTAAATGTCCAAGAAGGAAAAATTTTTGTGAGAACCAAGTGGTTAAGATGTACAGAGCACTCTACGAGTTCAAGAGTCCTCAAGCAGACTACCTGTCGTTTTGTACCGGTGATAAATTTACTTTCATTGACCAAGCCAACAAGGACTGGTTTCAAGCTCAGAATGGACGGGGACAGGTCGGTTATGTGCCATACAACTACGTCAAACGAGTGGAGGTAATCAATACAACATACTAGTGCATGCATTCCTTGTCATTTATGTTTTATTTCTCAAACGAAGTAAGTTTCGATTTATCATCTGAAAACGAGGTTTGTGATGTCGCTGTCGCATCTTTTCCCGTAAAGTCCAATAAGTCGGGGAGAGAAGGGGGACCCGTGCAGCACGTTCATATGACGTAAGAAACACATTTCCCATGATTCTTAAGTGTCAGTTATCGTTTTTGATGTCGAAAACTCCGAAATGATTTGGAACATGTGACCGTCGAATGCAGAACTTTTCGAAACGCATGAAGCGAGTATCAGTGTGGACCAGCAGTTGTTTGCATATCATCAGTGTTTCAGATTTGATGCATTATACCTTGACTGAAGGGAGACAGTATTACGAGGTGGTCTTTAACTTTTTTTGTTTTTTATATAGTTTGATATTGACCACGAGTTTGTCAGTAACCTTAGCTTTTTACTTAATTTTAGAAACTTTTCCTTTTCCAATGGCCCACCAGGCGTCTTGGGAGCAAGATGAGTGGGCACTACAAGTATAAAGTGGTATTAGGGGAGAGTTTGTAAGATATCAAAAAAATCTTTCACTAGATTAGATGTGAAAACCACCATTTAAAAGAACAGAAAGAAAAAAGAAAATTAATCAAAGCAAAAAGTATCACAGTTGGACGTTTTAGAACAAAGCTATGACTTTTTAAGCAGTTCAGTTTTGCTCTTAAAAAAAAAGTTGAAATTGCAAAATATATTCAGGTTCTCTTCCCCCCCCCCCCCCCAACCCACCCAAAGCAAAGGTCACTGCAAGCGACAGCAGTTAAAGTAACAATGGCTGTCACACCCCATCAACCCGCCATCTCAGCACTTTGAAAAATCTAAGCCTTGTTTAAATTACAAGGACTGAATGGGCCACATTTATAGATATTTCTGAGGCTGCTTAGGACAGAGCACACTTGGGAACTTAATTGTTAACTCCACACAGTATTTACATCAGCCAGTTTGCTTGCAGGAACATTTTTTCACTATGCTATGCTACCAGATGTGGTTGGGCATCATGAAATATTCATGAGCAATGACTTGCAAAAGTTGCATTAAGACCCTGCCAGTGGCGTAAAGCTGACATTGCAAAGGCACAGTGGGCATGCAAGGAGTGGTATCAATGACAGTGGATATCAGTTTCCTAGAGTTTGGCGTTTAATGCATGTTATGTTTACTGCAGTCCATGTTTCACTAATGCAGTGATGGGGAGCAACAAGTGACCAAAAACCTTTACTAGCTCCACCTCCACCACTACCCATATTGCACTGCACTTCTTTGCCAAAGAGAAGGTATCAACATGAGATTAACATTGTCCTATCCTAGAGTTTGACACTTAATGCATGTTATGTTTATTCCAGACCATAAATCAAAAATGGGAAGCAAAAGTTGACTAAAACCTTTATCACCATCTCCCACCCCCACCCCTACTGTTCTTTACTTCTTTGTTAAAGACCACTTCTCTTTTAGTGCTCTTTCATTAGGAAATGAAAAATAATTAGTGAGGAGAGGGCTGCTAGAATATTTTTTGAAAAAGTTGCCTTATATATGTATTCTTTTCTTTTTGTTTTATAGTTCCAAGACTGGTCTTAATTGATCAAACCATAGGTTTGCAAATTTAGTTGGTGAACATAAGACAAATCATATTCTCTCTTATTACTGAAGCTTGTGATCTACGATACAGATGGCAGAGTTAGAACAAACGGAAGAACTGATTCGTTAATGAAGTTTGAACAATTTTTTTCTCAAGCGAGGGAACACAACCTGCCTGCTAGTGCTCAACTGAGATACATAGTTAAGCTGAGTTACCTATACGTGCGTCAGTTTCGTAATTATCTAGTATTTAAACAGTACCAAAAATTGAAAATGTAGAAAATATGGGCTGACTTGAGGGTATTCCATCACCATCTCCGTCTTCAGGGCCATGAACAAACACTTGACAGAGTAGACCCTTGAAAAGGGATGTGCTGATCTTACTGTAAAAAAGATAAATCTTTAAAAATTGGCGCGGAGATCTGTATCTGTTGTGTCGTGAATGAAGGAGGAATATCATGAAATCTTTCTGATACATACATGTGCACTGCAACATGTCTGCTACACTTTGAAGCCACAGTGCCCACAGATTACAATTAAAACAAGGAAAGGGGTAGAAAGAGAGGATCATCACCTGGATTTGGCAGATACGCTGGGTAGACCTTATGTGTATGTGTGGGTAGGTGGGCGCATGCTCACTTGTGTGTTTGAGTATGAGTGCTTCCATGTTGTACATGTGAACACCTGCGTATATGCAAGTGTGGGGGCAGAACGTGTATTGAACACACTGGTATTGAAGGCAGTTTAAAGAATGGTGTCAGAACCAATCTACAGAGAAAAGATGACTTGCCACACTCCTAGAAGTATATTTTAGTCACCTGATGGCAGTGTGTGTGCACTTTCTCTCTACCTTTCCCTGTCCTTTCTTTATCTTTTTCATGCACACAAAAAAAGTAAGGTTATAATATGATAATGAATGTTATTTTGACCTGACAGGCAAGTTCTGAAGAGGTGCTGATGTTTGTGGACTGGTCCATTCTTGCCATTCACGAACAAGTCGCCAACGAAGGTGGTGGACAGTACACCAAAAAGCAGCGAGACACCCTGCAGTAAGTGCTTTATCCAGTCATAAGTCATAAGTGTGTCTAATTCTAAATGAAGATTTAAAACATTTCATGGAAAATGTGTTTAAAAAATAAAAGAAGGATTCTTAACATTGTAAAGGGCTTAGTGAGAATCACCTAGGGAAGTCGAAATATGAGAATGTGACTGAGAAGTTCAGAGGATGTAATCTAGCATTCAGATGAGTGAATGTTGCATAGTAATTTGCTTCAGGGGCTTTTAGTTCTTAAAGATCTGCTGTAAAAATGTTTGATTGTCTGTCTGCCTGTATATCTGCCCTGTGTGAATTTCTTGGCTTCACTTCTTCCTTCCATCTTAATTTTACAAATCCTTGTCTGTCCTTTACAGTTCCTTTCTTTGTCATTCACCTTTTTAATTTCTTTGAAATGGGGTTACATTACTGAGTGGATTGTTTACAGTGTTGTGTAAGACTGTCATGAACATCTGGTGCTGGATGTTAATATGTGATGGCCTTTCTCTGTGTGTCTGCAGAAAGCTGGTGAAGCACCGGGCAGAGATTGCAGAGAAGCTTCAGAAGAGCCCATCGCCAGAGAGGTCACCGTCAGATGAAGTCATTCAACAGCCAAAGAAATCCCCAGAAAGAAAGCAGTCGGAAAGACGAAGGGCACCTCCACCACCACCTCCTTCTTCTGTTGAGGGTTAGCTGTGTCTTTTTCCTGTCTTGTTAGATGAGTAAGTCTGCCACTGCTGCTCTGAGCTCTGTTCGAAATATGTTACAGAGCAGGTCACTGTTGATCCACTCAGATGGTGCCAGAGCTCCAGTTGGTTAGAGATGGCACTATGTCCACAAACTGTTCTCAGAAATTTATGAATCAAGCTGTCAAATGACGGTTTCCAGGTACACCCTGGCATGCATGCAAAGACAATCCTGCATACATCTGACTCCTTTCAATAAAACAAACCAGAAGTGAGCTTTGAATGTCTTCCTGATAAAAAGAAATAGTTTTTGTTTTCCTTTCTATTGGTGCCTCACTTCTTTTGGCGAGAGGGAGTTTTGATGTTTCATTTTTTTTCCCCCCAACATATTCGACAAGACGTCTCTTGTTTACAGTACTTCACAAAAAATTATAAGCTAGTCACACTGACTTAATCTATTCACTCTTTATGCACACTTCTTTGTTTTCTTTTTAAGTTATACACCAGACATCCAGTTTGCCATATACAAATAAATGATTCTGGGTTCACAGACCCCAATTCTTATATATATCAGAATTCTGCATTCTTCCCATGAGGACAGTTTTCACATCAAATTAAAAAAAAAATCGAAACGCTCTTACTAGTCTTAGCGCTCGACATCTCCAATCATCTCAAGGGCTGTGAGGGGCTGCCATGGCCTGTGTATCGGTACCACTTCCCACGCACAGGGTGCTTGCCCTTAGAATCAACAATCTATAACAATACAAATAGTTTAAGAGTTCAACTCTCTCTCCACTCTGTTACACTCTTGTCTTCTCCTCGTAGCTAATCTTTTTTCTTAAAAGTCTGTCCTCTCTAGCTCGCTGCTTCTGCGGAAGTGACAGGTCATCTCTTCTTTTTCTTTTCAAGAGCATAAATTGCTGTTCAAAGAAAACTGACCAATGAGGAGCAAGCAGCCTGTAAAGGTGAGTTTTCAGAGCGGGTTCAAAGTGCACGGACATGCACAAAAAAAGAAAACATTTTTCTTTTCTTCCCGGGACGCATGACACAAGCTTTCAGTTGATCTGGAATACAGGTTTGGGTGTTGTTTAAAAGACATTTGGTATACTATGACTGTGGCTCTAATCACTGCTGGTTTAGTATGTCATAACTCTTGATTTGGCATGTAATTGGCTGGAGTTGTAATAGCTGTTGGACTGATATCAAGTTTAAGTGTTTGTAGGAAATGACATGTGGTAACAGTTGGTTTGATTAACTGCTGATATGCAATAAATATTGACGAATAGTAACTGTTGGTTTGATCTGAAATAGCATTTAACAAGAAACAAATGTTGATATACAGTAACTGCTGGTTTGAGAAGTATCCTGTTTCCATGTAACTGTTGGTTTGACCTGTAGTGTGATTTGGTGGCGAGTTCATGCTGTGTAGACACCTTTTGACAAATCAGACCAATATGACAAATGTGCTCCATTTGAACGCATTCACCTGCTTGTCGTTGCAGCCACAGACCAGCAGAAGACCCAGAAAACCTCTGAATCCCAACCTTCCACTCCCACTGCCACCCCCTCCCAGTCCCCGGACACCAGTTCCTCTTCTCCCCATGTATCCCCCCCAACAGACCTGCCCCCTCCCCCGGCTCATGTCGCCTCCCCTACCTCCAGCCCTGACACTGACCTCCCTCCACCCCCAGCCTCCCTGGCGCTGAATCATCACCAGGAAAATCATGTGACTTCTCCTGTGGCGGAGAATCATGTGTGTGAAGGGGCTCGCCCTTCCAACAACCTTGAAGAGCTGCTGAAGGACGTGGCTGTTCCCGAGAAAATCGGGCGGAGTTGCTGGAGGAGGTGCGGAAGAACACGGGGCTGAGCTTTGAGAAGTCGAAGGTGGCGGTGGAGACAGTGCTGGGCTATGTGGGCTTCAAGGTGCCTGCCCTTGAGGGAATGGTCGACCGACTGCTCAGTTCTCTTCACTTTGGGGTGAGTGGTGGTATGTCTCTTGTCACTGATTCTGAAGTATGGAAGCATGGTAGGGTCATAATCTTTTTAGAATAATAGCTGTTCCCCCCCCCCCCCCCCCCCCCCCCTTTATTTATTTATTTTTTTTTCCAAAAAAATCAGAATTATCTTTGTGGAAAATGGTGATAAAGGGGAAATTAATTAATATTGCTGTCGTTTTTGAAGATGACATGAGGAAATGGGGTTTTGTCTTTCAAGAAAACAGTCATAAAAGGGAAAACAGATTGTGTCATTGTTATCCCAAAAGAACACAGCTACTTACCCTGCTTTCTGGACTCCCATTTCCACTTCTGCAGTAATGTCAATGATACAGGTGTACTTGCATGTCAGGGAGAACAGGAATAATAACCTTTGTTGTTGGTGTTGTTTTTGTGTGTTTTTTTAATAACCTTTGTTGTTGTTGTTGTTTTTGTGTGTGTTTTTTTTTGCTGTCCCATCTTCTGTACCACCTCAGTGGCAGTGCACCCACGTGCTCATTCTGACACCCCCGTTCACAGCCACAGCCCGGTCGGTCCCGCTGCAACCCCAGCACTAGCAATCCACAGGGACAGTATGTCAAGTCGTCAAAAGCCAACCCACCGGAGGAGACATAGCACTGCTGCCTAGTCACTTCTGTGGTGTTGAATGGCGCCTGTTCTGAACCAACATATGCGGGACACCACCTACTAAGACCCTACTGATGACAATAATTGCTTAGTTGCGGAGCCGGCGTGAGTGAGCTCTCCCTCCGGAGGGTGCCACCACGTCCGTCCACAGCCTCCATGAACTCGCCAATACCGGTGACACCGACGGAACTAAACCAAGGCCACAGATGTAGAGAGGACATCGAAACTGAGGGCGTGAAGGGCCACAGAATTTGAGACTCTTTTTTTATGCTGATCGATGAGAATGAGGATGATGATGATGATGCCACAGATTTCCATTTCGGTCTGAGACTGCATGACAGGGCTGTACTCTACGCTTCCTTTCGTAATATATCCCGGCGTCAACCAGGCCCAAGAGATACAGACAAATGCAGTGTTGGTCAGGAAATTTGAGCAACACTCAAGAGACGCATCCATTAAGCGGATTAAAACTCGACTCTGTGGTCCCAGTCTTCCCAGCTGAGCCCATAGCAAACTCAACTCTGGGTAGGAGCCGGTCGGGGCAGAAGAATCCCACATGATGAAAATCGAACTCACGACCCCCCAGGTAGGAGTCCGCGATGCTAACCACTTTGCCACTGCAGCTGGTCTAATGATAACCATTTTCATGTTATTAACATTTTCCATAGGATAGCAACTGTTTTCCTTAAGAAGACATTTATTATTGTAAGGGAAACAGCTGTGATGAATCGAGAAAACCATACCCTAAAGAAAATAGGGAGTATAATAGTGATCGTTCAGAAAACAGTCGTAACTGGTTTCCTTATTGTTTTTCTGCATAATATTGCTCCCCTGCCCCCAACTCCAGAAAAACATTTTTCATCAGCTTCTGACCTTAGTATGGTCTGGTGTTATTGGATGGTCATCAGCCACATGGGGGAATACGTCCCACTACCCTGTTTCTGTGGATTTTGCCGAGGCAACAGATTGCCATCACTATCATTCACGGTACGCTCGACTAGATTGCAGCAAATATCACTCATTCTTTATAGTGTGAAAATGTCCAGTGAATGTGAGGAGATTATTTGAAAAAGCATTTAAGAACAGCTAGGAGTCGGACTTGTGGAGAGGTGGTTTGTGCTATGGCTTTCATTATGCTGTGGTATCAGCTGGTACATATATGTTTGCCACTAGTGTCTAGTTTAAAGGTTAAGTATGTTCAGTACTGGATTCCTAATGCTGTCATTGTTCAAAGTATGGTCCATGTGTAAGAGCAGATCATTGCACTTTTATTGTAAATGTTAGACTTGATCATGTATTTATCATTATCATTCAGTTATGGGTTATCAGGTATGTTCCCTCTGGGGGTGGTAACCTTGCAGTGGCAGGGGGGCTTACATGATCCAGTGATCCGATAGGCTTTGCTGGTGGGGGCAATTATACTTGGATGGAAGGCTAGTTTTTAAAATGCTTTTAGGCTTTTAGTCATATTTCTGACTGGCCTAAGTGGTAGGAGTTGATGCCCCTAGTAGCGTCTCCCATGTCAGACAGGTTAAGGGTAAGGCTGTGACAAATAGTAACTGGCCTTTTTCCTATTCTATCTTCTGTCTTTCTCAGTGGAACTTTTCTGTCTTCTTCTCCCCTTCAAGCCTTCTTTTCCACATTCTTCTTTTCTCTGTAGTCTTCTTAAGATTTCACAGCGTTTGCCATGCGGTGCAACCTGTGATCCTGGTGATGGAGAGGGCAGGTGCTTTCAACACATTTTTTTGGCTCGGACCTGTTCTAGATAGGAGGTACACTGTGGCCCAGGTGTGTTAATCAGCTACCCCTGCATTGATTCTCAACCTTTTTTTTGTCTTTGGAGCTGGCAACTTTGGCCCCCATTCGTGAGAACAGGTTACAACATCTTTTCAAAACTTTTCCAAATGATGAACAGGCAAATGCCCACCCTGTCATCAGGCATTTCAAATGGGTCTTTTTATTTTCAGCGTGATATATCAGACGAGGATATCAGCAGCCACGATGCTCAGCGACTGAGCGTGATTTTCTCTGAGCTGACGGCATGTAAGGACGACTCTCAGCAGCGGAGCTGGGCCCTGCATGAAGATGAGGACATCATTCGCGAGTACCTGGAAGAACTGCTGTCCATCCTGGTGAGCTGTTGGCCACTCATGTTAAGTTTGGTTCTATGGAAACAGTGGGAAAACCCTAACTGATCTAGGTGTTGGAGGGTGAGGAGAGAGAGTATGTGTATGTATGTGTGTGGAGATGTTCTCTTCGGGTGCCCTTTGCATTCTGGGAAAGAGGGTGAGGAGGAGAGGAGAGTTAGGCAGAAGCAGGCCTCAAATGCCTGACTATGCCTAAGTTGTCCATCAAAAGATAGCCTTTTTTCATGCCCTCAACTGAAATTCTTGGAAGTTTTCATGTTGTACAAGTGAATTTGGGGGGGGGAGGAAAGGCGGACAGATGTCATCCTCAAACACTTGCAGTTTATTACCAAAAAAAGTTTTAATGCACAGAGTGATTTGCATGGACAGTGCAATCTTTTTGCTTTTGGGAAAGTAAAGGCCAGTGCGTTGTGATGTAGAAAATATCATTAACCCGTAGAGTGCCTTTAAGCCGTCAGCTGACGCCGCATTAAAAATGCTTTCCCAGTGCCTATGGGCCGTCCACTGACGTCATGCATTTTTCTTGAATTTTCATTCGTTACTATTTCTATCAACGGACTTAAATAGAGTGTGCGTAGTAAGCCTTATATGTCTGTAGTATTAAAATGATATGTAAATGACCACACGTGAGGGGAAAGCCCATTTATTCTCATCACTGACTGGATGACCAGCCAGCACTTCGTCTCGCTTGCAAAGATGGCGGCGCAACCTTTGACAAGCGCAGCGACCAAATCAACGTATTTACACAGCTGAGCAGGCTCTGCTAATGATTTTTGACAAAGACAATAATCTTTTATTCAACGACTCACTCGAGCATGAAGGTGAGATGATGATAGTGATGGAATTGCCAACCGTATTCGTCAGTTATTGTGTCGGGCTGTGTGACCTCAATGTGTGTTCAGCTGACTGGTTTGCCAGCGTCGAACGAGCTCGCCTAGTGTGTACTCTGCACTGCGTGCCAGTGGTCAGTGACGTGGTAGTCAGCGTGAGAGGGGAGCGCGGCCTGCTCGCGGCGCGGCACAGGGCAGAGGGAAAGGTAGGGGAAGAGGAGCAGTGAAAGAGAGGGTTGAAGTCCAGCAAGGGGGCGTGGTGGGGAGAGGGGGGCGTGGTCGTGGACTGACCTGTCTGCATAGAGTGTGAGCGTCTTGATAGACTTCTAAACTGTTTTACTTTCATTTACAGGTGTAGTGTGACAATACAAACTTTATTTTCAACTTTTTTGCTTTGTGTTCTTGTTTGGATGTGAAGATGTAGTGGTAAATACATATGCTTTTGATCGTGCAAAAAAATCTATCCAAATCTAATTGTCTAAATACTTTTTTATTATCAAAATTAAAACAAAAGAAGCCCATATTCAAAATCTTCATTCAATTTCCTTCAAAAATCATATATATTTCATTGTTATATCTTTTGTAGTTTCTGAGCTAGAATTTTTTGTTAATTATTACCCCCAAATCATTAGATTTCCCTGGCACTGGGAAAGCCTTTGTTTGTAACATTTTCAAGCAGCTTCAAGCAGCGAACGGGTTAAGCTACAATAAAGGCCGAAATTTTTACAGTTTTGTTGATCATGTCACTTGACTTTGCTAACCTTAGACTGGAGACAGTATAACGAGTGAGACGTGTGGCAGTGAATTCGGTATTTTCTCATACCATTGGGTTTTTTTTCAGTACACGTTCATCAGGTCAGTAAATCACTGTGATACACCTCCATTTGTACATAATAGTTGAACTGCTGTGTATAACAGTTCATACAAAGAGTTGTTCTGTTAACTGGCCATTGTGGTGCAGTTGTTAAAAGTCAACAGATTGCGGGTTTGGAGGTTATGTATTTGATTCCAATCTTTGTGAGACTTTTCAGCCCCGCTTCTATGTAGAGTTGAGTTTGTTATGAACTCCAAATGCAGGGCTCCCAGGTTGGTTTGTTTTGGTTTTTTTTTTTATCATGAGTAAATTGCAAGGTGGATAAATCCATTTTCATTTTCAGCCAGCATTGCTTCCAGTGTCTTTTGCTTGTCAAAGGCAGGACTTGATTGCAAAATTTTTTGAAGAGAGTGCTTATGTCTCGATGAAATTTCGTAATGTGTGGAAAAGCATCTGCAACAGCAAAGACTTTAGATAAAGTTGTGTTTGTAGTAGCTTTCATGAAAAATCAGTGAGATGTTGTGAGCATGTGGTTCTCAAGTGAGATGGTTGTGAGATGGTTGTGAGCATGTGGTTCTCAAGGGCAGAGAGGTTGGCATAGCCCACAAAGTCTTGTGATGGTGCAGAGTCAACTGTTGTAAAGCAGGCTTCAGCACACTGGCAGGGTGCTTCAAGTGAGAACACCAGACGAGGCAGAAACGATGTTCAGTCTTTCTTGTTTTCTGTCTGTGAGCGTTTACAGTAGACTGTGCATCAAGCAGTTTTTCTTGGAATCTGACACCAGTGTGTATGAATTATTTGCCCCGTTACAAAGGATCATAGGGTCAGATTGCACTGTTTTGCATCTGTAGTTGAAAAGTTTTCTGTAAGGCGGGGGCATTCCCCGGGGCTCCCTACATTTTCAGAGATCTTCATTTGCCAGTTTAGACCCTGCATATGGGAAAACTGGAACCAAGAGTTAAGTTTCATCCACTTAATGGATCCATCTATGAAGGTGCTGCTCAAATGCCTTGACCAGCCACTGCAGGTGCGTGTAACTCTTGGGCCTGATTGTCATCAGGATATGTTATGAAAGGAAGTGTAGGGTACAGCCCTGTCACGTAGCCACTGACTGTAATGGAACTCTGTGGCATCATCTTCATTATCCTCATGGTCATCAGTCGGCATAGAAAAAAGGGCTGCAAATTCTGTGACCCTTCATGCCCTGCTTTTATGTTTTGCTGTTCTCTCCAGGTCTGTGTCCTTGTGAGTTTGTGTCAAGTACATTGTTGGCAAGTTCAGAGGGAAGGTTGTGGGATGGACGATCCATGGAGGATTCTCACTTACACTTACACTTGCTCTACAACAAATCAGTTTTCATCAGCAGGAGCCTTAGCAGATCCTGTGCATGTTGGATGTGAACAGGCACCACTGAACACCAGTGAAGTGACTGGCAGGCAGTGCGTTGTTTCCTATGCAGGGTTGCGTCATGATGGTGACTGCTTCCTGTGGATGCCAGAGCTGCAGCACAACAACCCCTGGACAGGATGTGTAACGGGGAATAGGAACAAGTAGCTTGCAATAGTGCCACTGAAGTGGACACTGAGTGTTTCTGTCCGGAACTGACCTCGGTAGAAGGCTGAAGTGTAAACAGTAAGCTGTCATCGGTAGAAAAAGGTCTAAAGGTCTAATGTCTCTCACCATTTCCATTCTTTGTGTGTTTTGCAGGAGAACGCCAAACCTTCCATCTGCCGAAAAGTGGTGTCCCGAGACAATTACGATATTTTACACCACCTGGTTCAGTATTATCAGATGGTAAGACCATAGACAGCTACTATATATTATGCTACATGGTTAAGTATATCAGTTAGTAAAACCACAGACAGCTATGACATATTATGCCGCATGATGAAGTGTTACTAAATGGTAAGACTGGGACAGCTACTATGCATCATGCCACATGGTTAAGTATGATCAGATGGTAAGGACATAGATTGCTATGTAATGTTACATGGCTAAGTATTACCATATGGTAAAACAGAGATCGCTATTATGTATTCGCTTATGCTACACGGTTGAATTTTACCAGATGGTAAGAACATAGATTGCTGTGATAGGTAATGCCACATCGTTGTGTAGTGTTTGATGTTAAGAGAGTAGATAACAACAAAGTCTGGTGACCAAGAAACATACTGAGCAGAATCTTGATAATCCTGTTTTGACATCAGTCTTTAGAGCACAAAACTTTCTTCAGCACGAGATATATCCTGTTTTCTAGATGATTAAGCCATCACCTTGAATAGAATTCAAACATGGAATCATGACCTTGTTATAAGAGATCCTGTTTTATGTGGTGTGTTGTGCAGGAGACGCGGGGGGCCCTGTGTAGGTTGCTGTTGAAGGTGTTTGGGGCCCTGTGTGGGTTGGAGAAGGAGGTGATCACTCAGCTCCTCTACTCTGTCCTACCTCTGGAGCTGGCACAAGAAATGACCATGCTGAATGAAGGTACCACAAAACATGGTCATGCAATATTTAATTGGGGTTTACCTTATTTAGAATTCTACTTCAGTGATGATTTCTACTTTGCTGTGTCTGATCTTTGATGTCTGTGATGTCCTTCCATGCATCAGTTTCTGTTTTGGTTCTTTGATACACAATTATACTTCACCAGAGCTTAATCTAGAGCGCGGGATTGGTACAATCCCCCGAAAATCTGTTCGTTCCCGCAGTTATCAAGTCTTAACGCGGGCAGACTCCCGCACAGTTGCAGGACTGCCCGCCCTGTTCACTGATCGTTGCGGGCGCTCGTTTGTCGTCTGCTTGAAAAACTGAAACTAGGACTGAGCAGGAGCGAACGATTTCTTGATATTTCATTGGCTGTTAGTGTAAATCAACCAATCGGCGACATTCATCTCCTCCATCTCGATCACCGACGACAAGTTGCGAGAGTTTAAGGCGCCATATTGGATATTTTCCAAAATGAAGCGTGTACCCACCCTATTCGACTTCAACTTTCGTGGAGGAAAAGTGAAAAAAAAAGATTCTGTGCCATGCGAGGGTGGAGAAGATCATGAAGAAACCGTGACTACATCCAAAAGCTCGGAGAAGCAGCCCGAAAAGAGTGCCAGTGCAAGGGAACACCGGTTTCAAGACGATTGGCTGAAGAAGTGGTCCGGTGGGGGAGGGGGGGGGGGGGGTGCCTCCCTTTTTTTGATATGAGCGGGGGACTGCCCCCCTTTTTAAAAAAAATCCTAGATTAAGCTCTGCTTCACTAATCTTTTTATATGTAGTCTCCAAAGAAGTTAGGTGTCCAAGAGACCCCATTAATTTTCAACGTGAGAGCCCAGCTGGTGATGAATTATCACAAAACAGCTTGGTGAGGGATTTTTGTTTCTTTACTCAGTTTCAGTAGATGATGCATGGATAACTTCGGTTTTGTTTTCACCTGCACTTCACTGATACAATCTTGTCAAAATAATTACCACATCAGTTGGAGAATACTGGTAGTTTATTTGCTGATCAGTTGAGCCGGTGGGTATCAAGTGAGAAACCTTCAAATTTGAAGAAGACACTGTGAGAAGACTGTAGAGGAGAGAGGAGTTTTCTAAAAAGTACTTTAAATTTGGATGAGGAGTACACCCAACGGCAAATTCAAGATGCATTGATCTGCATTGTAGGGGTGTGGAGGGGGTATGTGAAGGACCCAGTTGGCTACTTGTAGGTTGTTTTTTTTTTTTTTTTTTTTGTTGTTGTTGTTGTTTTTTATACTGTCCTCCCTCTTTCATGCTTTCTTCTGTGTCTTCCTGACTTTGCTGTTGTGATTTCTGGGATATGAACTGGCAGTGTGTGTGTGTGTGTGTTGATCAGATCTACAACGTGTGTGCTATGTAGCCCTGGTGATGACTATGCTGTTCTCCACGGGGGATAACGTCTCCACTGCTGTCACAGGTAGTTCTGAGCCAGCTGGATTGTGTCTTCTTGGTCATACTACTGTGAAAAGGAGTGGGGATTGAACTTAGCTTCCTTGCCCCACTCCCATTTCCTGGTCATCACAATGAGAGGGAGAGTCTGGATTGAATCTATTTTTCCCCCCCCCCCCCCCCCCCCCCCCAGCTCCCTGCCCAGCCTCCCAGTCCATGGTCATACCACTGTGAGAGTGCAGATTGAACCTAGCTTGCCTCGCCCCACTCCCCTGTTCCGGGTCATTCCATTGTGAAGAGGAGTGGGGATTGAACCTAGCTTGCCTCACCCCACTGCCCTGTTCTGGGTCATACCATTTTGAAAGGGAGTGGGGATTGAACCTAGCTTGCCTCACCCCACTCCCCTGCTCCGGGTCATACCATTGTGAAAGGGAGTGGGGATTTAACCTAGCTTTCCTTACCCCACTCCCCTGCTCCGGGTCATACCATTGTGAAAGGGAGTGGGGATTGAACCTAGCTTTCCTTACCCCACTCCTCTGTTCCGGGTCATACCATTGTGAAAGGGAGTGGGGATTGAACCTAGCTTGCTTCACCCCACTCCCCTGCTCCGGGTCATACCATTGTGAAAGGGAGTGGGCATTGAACCTAGCTTTCCTTACCCCACTCCCCTGCTCCGGGTCATACCATTGTGAAAGGGAGTGGGGATTGAACCTAGCTTTCCTTACCCCACTCCTCTGTTCCGGGTCATACCATTGTGAAAGGGAGTGGGGATTGAACCTAGCTTGCCTCACCCCACTCCCCAGCTCCAGGTCATACCATTGTGAAAGGGAGTGGGGATTGAACCTAGCTTTCCTTACCTTCCCCTGGCCCCAAAGTTTTAATTCATCAGTAAGTGTACAATTTCATTTTTCACCATTTGTGTAGTAATGAATATGCATACTCTGTCTTTTTGTCCTTGCACCTTTTTCTATCCTCCTCTTTCCATTTTGGAAATTTTTTTTCATTCATTTTTCGTCTCATTGAAGTTTTACTTTTTCTGTATCCCCATTTTCTTTTTTCTTTTAATGAATGACCGCCTATTTTGTCAAGACAAAAAAATCAGGATATATTTAAAGGAAAGTTTGAATTAATAAAACAAGAAATATTAACATGAAGTTTATTGAATGTTTACAGACTGTGTCTAGAAAAGGAAAGATGGAGTTGATATCTTTGTATATGTGTCAGGGTGCGTCCAAATGAGGATTGAAGAAAAATATGGGGAGGTAAGGGGGGTATCATATGTACATGTGAGGATCAGTGATGAGTCTGCACACGTTGCTGTCTCTAGCTTCTGTAGCATCTATTAACGGCGCTTCCTCTCTGCCCTCAGACAAGCTGAGTGAAGAGTTCTTCCTCCACATCCTCCACCTGATCGAAAACCCTCCGTCGCCTCAGTTTGAAGTCGAGGCAGTGGACTTGCTGATCTCATTCATGCTGGCCTTCAACCTTCACCTGACCTCTGTGGACACCAACGTGGTGCTGCGCTCCCTGGCCACTGTGGGCACGCCCAAGGTCTTCACAGAGCGCATCATGGTGTGGATCAACAGGGGAGGTCAGTGCAAGCAGGGTGGTTTCTGTGGGAGTTATCTAGTGGAGATTATACTGTTCTCTGTGCTGTAAGTTCTGCACTATAAGGCCGTACCTTTTTTTTCTCAGATTCTTACATTCCAAGGCAAACTATGCAAAGGTCTGGCACCCAGCTGTATCAGCCATCTTGTACACCTTGGCTCTCGAGGTCAGGGTGTGCATCTTGACTGCTTAAATCATGGATCATCCAGCATGCATGTCTATTCTACACACATTCTGCCCTATGTTCAGGCTCTGTGAGCAAGGGTAGGATCACAATTACATTGTAAGGACATGCAACAGCAAACAAACTTCATGTAAAAATGAAGGGGTCTGCCCTCTATCCAAAGCAGTCTGTTCATAACGAGATAACAGTGCACATCCATAAACAAACCAGTTCTCATGGATTATATAGCATGTGCATTGGTTTTTTTAGTAAGTGGTATGATGGATCAGAAGATGGGAATGGAAGGGATGAGTTTTGAATGTATATTCAGGAACAGTAGTATCCTTATTCTGATCCAGTGAAAAGATAGGGAAATTACACAGACATTTTTCTGATAAAGTGGCTGTGCTAGTTCACAATGCTCATTCATAAAAGCAGCAGGCCTGTAGATGAAAAACTAGTAATTCCATTTGTAGACTGCCTTCCCACACCCTAACTTCTACCGCCACCCCCACCCCCACGCTTACCCTTACCCACACCCCCACAGAATTATGGCAGACCTATCAAAATGGATACTTAGTTTGAGAATGCTTATGTAATGCAGAGTGTTTTTTTTCTGTAAAAAGCTGGCTTTTTAAGTGGAGATTCTTAATTGCTTCCATTGGAAATCCATATTTCAGAGGACCCTGTCAAGATGTTTGACTTCAAGCCTGCCCCACCCAACGCTGTGCTCAAGCTGTTTCTCGACCTGTACAGTGACCTCACCACTTCCGACCTTCTGTACACCAACGATGCCAAAGTTCTCATGGATGTCATTGTGGGTCGACTGTCCAACTTGGGACCTGCTGATAAGGTACAGTGGGCAGTTGTGTGTGAGGCTGTGTGTGTGAATGGGGCATAGCTGTTTATCAACATTTTTTTAAAGTGTGAATATTGAAAGAAATCAGGCTGCTGGCAACAGCCAGTATTTGAATTTTGACAGGACTGGCATGTGAGGAATTATTTTCTTACCCCGTCCGCCCACCAGCCTCGATTATGACAGTGTTGCAATGAGAGAATTGCTTCCAACATTGTCACCAGTGGACTGCATGATTTGTCTGTCCCTCCCTCCCTGTCTCGCTCTCTGTCTCTCATTCTCTCTCTTTCACTTGTGATTGGTTTCAGAAGTGTGTGTTGGCGACATCACAAAAGTTTTATACCAAGTATTGCACTTTTTCCCCTTCAGAACAGACTCGCAATTTTCAGTGGAGGGATACTACCAATTTTTTTTGTTTTACTGGGGATGCTTTCTTAACACTCATGGCCAGAAATGACTGTAGCATGATTCTGTGTGTGACCTGGGTTTTCCCGGGCATATGACTCGCTATGACTCGTGTATATATATGTGACATATATATATATGTGGATTACTACATCAGGATCCATCAGTATATCCCCTTTATGTTGACAAATCTTTGAGAAGGACTTAAAAGGATTCCACTTTTCACAACTTACCTGACAACTTAATAAACTTTTTTTTCAAACTTCAGCGGCATTTTTCATATGATTATCTCAGATATTTTTTCTGATTTTTGTTTGTTTCCTTTTTTTGTTTTGCCTCATTCTGTAAGAGAGACAGTAGTGGAAAAACTCTTGGAGTAAATAGAGATTTTCCAGATTGTAGGTACTTCATGGTGATATTTTACATCAGGGTTAGCTGCTTTTATGACCAAAAATTCAGTGAAATGTAGATTAGCTTTAGGTCCCCCCCTCCCCCTGGCTTCTGATCTCCCTCTTTAACCTTTTGGATATATAATGACAAATAAAGAGAAAACTTGAAATGGCAATATCCCACAGTCCTTGTATTCCTATTGGTGTTTGTGATGTGTCAGGTACGTTCCCTGTTCCTGGTGCTGTGCCAACGTGTGGTCAACAACTCCTCCTACACGGAGCACCAGCACCGCCTGCCAGAGCTTCAGCTGTGTCTGCAGACTATTTGTGAGGAGGAGGCTCACACCCCTGATGATAAACGCGTGGCTCACGACATCTTGACCAGTCACCCAGACATCTTTGCCCAGTGCTGATGTGACCAGCGATAACCGCAGCCTCGTGCCAAGTCTTTGTGTTGTGATTGGTGCATTGAGAGTTACAGGTCCAGGGTCAGGTCATGCTGGTATGTATTTGATCTGATAACATGATCACTGCTTAACCACTACGCTGTGTTCTGTACATACGACCCTTGAGCTTTAGTGTGTGTATGTAGATGATGCTTTATGACTTTTTCATGCTGTGATTGCATCAGAAAGAGCTGGTTTTCTGTTTTTGTTGGGTCCTAGATGTGCATGATCATTCCGTTGTTTTTGTTGATGGTGGTCTCCAAGGAGCCGTCCGATTATATATCGCCCAGAACTTTGAGGGGGAGTGTTTTTTTTGTCAGCAGTGTACTGTGCCAGTGTGGGGCTGTGGGACATGGTAAGAGGATAGGGGTGTGCAAAGAATGGAGAATCTCATGGAGGTTGTAACACGAGAGGATGAGGGGAGGGAGGAGTGTCGAAGGTAGGAAGCCATCATGTTGACATTAGTGAATACAGACATTTCATACTTCTCAGTATGTCCATGGACCGAGAATCTCAAATTGGCCATAAGAATTGAAATTACCGCCCCAAAAAAGCGAAAGCTTTGAAGAGTATGTTGTGCTGTTGCTGTAGAGCAGGGTGGAGATCAGATAGCATCTTTGGTCAAGAAGTGGGATGATCTTGGGTTGACGGCAGAGTCCATTATCCCCTTCTCCCCTCTTCTCCATGCTAGATGAAGTGATGATTAAGTCGTTAGTTTTTCATACCCAACACAGTAAACCAGCTTTCATGTGCACCACGCACATAGCACTACCATGTTGCATAACCAACAGTAAACCAGATCGCATATGCACCATGGACATAGCACTATGAGTCTTTCATATCCAACGATAAATCAGCTAACATGTGCGTCAGGCACATACAACATGTAAAAGAACCCATGGCAATAGAAGAGGACCATAAGAGCTCAATTGGTAAAGTGCCAGACTTGTGATCTTGGGGTTGTGGATTCAAATCTCTGGTGGGCTGTTTCGGTACAAGGGTATTTTTCCCTCTTGAGTAAATATTTGTTTTTGATTCCATTCCTGAAAAAGTCTTCTGAAAGAGACTATAAACTCAGGTTCCGTGTATGAATGCATGCTTAACTTTTTGTGCACACACAAAGTTGCACAATCAGCTTTTGGAAGAGAAGGCCAGTTTAGCCATTAGTATGGATAACGTATACAGACGGCACACATTCTTCATGAAAAATTGAAGGAATGAGGAAAAAAAAGATAGTGACCGATAGTCAATTGAGGACCTGGGAAACGACTGAATACAGCACCAGCAGGGAGCGCTTAAGTTGGCTGTACACAGGTAGGCAACCTATTGAGAGCATGGACTGTAAAGTGATTACAGCTTGGTCTCTAACCGAGTGTAACCACTTTAGAAGTATGCTCAACAATAATGATAATAATAACTAAATAAGAGAGATGTTGGTCACAAGAATCTATAGAACAAAAAACAAAACGAAACAGAGTTCAAAAAGTATGTGCATGCTGACAGAAGAAGAAAAAATTGGGCAATGTGCCTTTTAATTTTTTCTCTCTCTCTTTCATTATGCCGTCCACTTTTTTCTCTTTTTTCAATAGCCTTTAAAGCATATTCATCTGTCTTTGTTCTACAGAGTCATTATATTTGTTCTCTCTGTGGGAAGGCCTATAGGGCTTTCAGTATAAGTATGTCCTGCCTTCTGGAAATTCTGAATTGTTAATTTTTCTCTTGTTTGTCACCTTCTTGTAATCTCCATTTTCAACTTTTTTCCCTCTGCTTTTACTGTTTGCTGTTCTCCTGCACTTCGGGGGAGATTCCCTCTCCCCAGTCAGCATTGAAATGGCCCGTCCAACCTACTTTGGATCTGGACAGCCATGACACTTTCTCTCTTGTTTATAGTTTGTGACATGCTCTTTCGTGTTTGTGTGTAAAACTTTGCAACCAGGCAGAAAGATTTATCACAGGGATTGGCCAGTGCTAACAGTTCTGCAGTGATGCAGATTTTTGTTTAATTTTTTTTGTTGCATTGATATTTTGTTCTTAATAAACAGATTGGCTGGTGCGCTGTACAGCCTGGTTTAATGTAATGGTAGGATGCCTGTAATTTAGCAGTCCTGTTAAACACTTTATTCATTTCCAGCTCAGTTCATGATTTTTATATTGCCCACTGCAGGGCAACATATCAGGGATGGCATCTTGACCGAATGGAGTCCATACATGTGTGGTTAAAAAAAGGAATTATGTTGATAAACCAGTGTCTTTGGAATATACTCACAGTGTGTTAAGTCTGAATCTGTTTTCAGCAGATCAGTGATCACATTATTAAGAAAGAAAATATTTCTTTTAGAAACTCATTCATCACATCTGATGGAACATCCCTAAACAAGGTCTTTATAGAGTCTGCTGTGAAGTTGCCACATTGAAGGTCCTGTAAATTCCAACCCTGTAAGAGCATGGTTTCACAGTGAGTGACATCACATGGTATGTTACTTTGAACCACCTTACATTTTAAAAGGTAGAGCACATTACATAGTTGCCTGAGTGTAATCCGTTCAGAATGGTTGGTCTTTATGGCCACCAGTTGCAGATGATGGAATTCTTTCAGGTTTGAACAGCTCTGAAAAAGTTTATTATTGGTTACTGTATTCCAGTTCTTTTGCCAGAAGGTTTTTACTGTGACTGTGAACTTTGGGTTTCTAATCTGTGGGGGTGATGCATGATCTACACTTCATTGCTTCCAAGTGGGGGAAAGAGGATTTTGTTTACAAAACTGATAAATGAATCTGGTTTCTCGTGTCATCTGCAGTACTGCTGACTAAATGGTAACCAAGATAATCATCTAATCCACAAGCCCTATTTTTGAATTTGAAATACCGCTAATGTGTTACTTAAATTTTTTTGTCGTCTCCTCTTTTCAGCCTGGTGTCAGCCCTGACATGACCATTGCAGTGGGCTGGGTTAGAAGCATGACTGGACCCTGTTCTCTTCGCCCATGATCTTGACACAGGCATAACATCAGTGAAGATTCTCTGCCCAGCTGGAAAATCTAGGGACTTAAAATACACAACATCCAGACCAAGCCATTCTTTCTCCCCAAGTGGAGTCACATTGGATTGTTTCCCTTGCTGGACACTTGGACATCGTGCAGGCCAGTGTTTGGATGCTTGTGAAACTCCACAGTTGATTTACTTAATTACCACCTTTAGTAGAGCCATGAGCATGGCCATGTGTAAACATACAGACAGACTTCATAATACTGAGTGTAACCCTTAGTTTGTACCTGAACAGTATTCCTTGTTTCTTTTGCTGATAACAAAGGTGGCATTATTGAATGATGGTCATAGCATATTGTATCAGCTTTATTAAATGTAGTGCTAACAAGGACAGGGGTTTTGCCTTGATTGAAAATTTGAAAGACATGAATATATATGGCTATTGTGATTCCGTTTGTCCATGTGGAGGGATAGTTGACATGGTCCTGTTGTAGTCCTGGTGTGGTTGGCTGGGCTTTAAACGGCATGATTTCAAACCTGGCATCACAACTTTTTTCTTACTTTCTTTTTAAATGGCAACTAAATACAAACACACACACACACACACACACACACACACAGACAAAACGGTTCGAAATTACTCTTAGCAAGCATCTACATTTTGTTTTCATGCATTTTTCTCAGTTTGATAACATGTACATGTATTACAGTTGAATGTTTTAAAGCATTTTTGAAATTTCTCCGAACAACACACATTTGAGGCAGAACGATGATTTTCAGAACACTTGAATCATTTTGATTGCACATACTACTTGCACTTTGAGGTCAGTAGATTTTTTTTATACACTATTGGTATGTAGTTCTTCATGGAGAGTTAACTGTGGCTAATGTGTCCTCCTCACAACAGATTTTTTGTGAATTAGGTCCATTGTCCCCGGTGAAGTACAACCCACAACCTGCTTTTCTTTTTGTCTACATATTTCTCTTTTCTGAAGTCATCTTTTGGACATGTTTGGCAAGACAATTTTTCTGATGCTGCAGGCTGTTTAGTATATGCTTAGTGCATACAGCACACGGGATCTTCACACCATCAACGTATACCCCAAGACTACTCACTGGGATTGTTCACACTGTAGTCACAGCACAGATGTTCCGTTGGACCAGATTTTGATTGTTTTTGAATTATTTGAGAAAATCTACAGCAGAAGCTGACTGTGACTTGACTTTTGCACAGTGACTTAAGAGCCATCTTTAGTCTGGTAATTGTGTACATTTCAGAAGTCACATTGTGTTTGTTTCTTAGTGTCATAGAGTTGAAAATGGTCTGCTTTGTGGGGGAAAGAGAGAAATACAAAACTACACATCCTCAGTGTACTTTAATGTAAAGTGGGATAAGGAGAGAAGAGGAGTAGGAGATGGGAAAGAGTGAGTGGGCACATCATCTTCCACACCAACACCAGCTCGTTGGTTTCCTCTCACTTTTATTTCAAATCATAGTTGGATTGAACCAACCACACCGACCTCAGGACAGTGCGTGCTACACGCTACGGCTCCTCATGTTTCACCCGTTAGGCCTACACCCCGGCCCAAT
The DNA here is from genome assembly GCA_033310375.1 of Conus canariensis. Taxonomy (NCBI): domain Eukaryota; kingdom Metazoa; phylum Mollusca; class Gastropoda; order Neogastropoda; family Conidae; genus Conus; species Conus canariensis. Next base: position 17,711,797 of record CM065721.1, read on the forward strand.
AATGGCTGTTGCTTTTCAGCCCTTTACATTTACCAACACCTGAATAACGGAATCAGTATCAAAGCCTTCACCACACTCTGCTCAGTGAAGAAAACGGTCTCAGAGCTAGAATGCTGGGAGTATATAGGCCTACCAGCCCCTTCCAACAAGATCTTCGAGAAACTCTTGTGTGGCCTGAGTCACGATGGAATCACCAGAAGCATCTAAAGTGTCTAAGATCTGGCTTCGCTGGGCTGCTCTCGAACTGACATTCTATCCCCCAGGGCCCGACAAACAACGGGGCTGGATCTGGAGGAGTGCAGAGGAAACATCAAGACAGACCCTTTAGACTCCGAACATAGGGCAAAATCCAGCATGTGTGTACTCCGTCACCAACGACGCCCACCTGCGGATATTTACCTAGAGCTCTAAAATCTCAAGTCCACCTCAGAAAAGACAACACCAACCGCAGTTCCACAGTCTCCCAGGGCTGTCTTCTCTGCCTATACTTAGTCTTCCAGGCAAAGCCATCCAGACCAGCCATGGTCAAAGAGAGGCTCAAGACCTCCTTAGCAAAAGCAACACCAATTACGATGTGGCTGAAGTCCAATGGCTATCTCTTCTAAACCAGTCTGCCCAAACCAGCCGTAGGCAAATTGTCTGCTGAGTGACCAGCCTCTTAACTGGCATTCCGAACTACCAGCTAGGTTACCCCTCACTGTGATCCTATCCCATGTTTGCAGAATTAACCACTGCAAACTCTGTTCTCAAAAGTTGGGCAGAATCATACCCTTTACATTTAATTTCCTGTATTATCAGGGTATATAGGAAAGAGTAGCACTGGGGTGTTGTGAAACATTTAGTCAGTAGAGCACAAAGGGAGCACTCTGCCGATTCATTGTTGCCACTTTGATCCAAGTGTTTGCATTTCATTAAAAGTTGGGGACAGAATGTCATCACAAATTCTCCTCAGTGCTGGTGAAATGACCCGCTTCCTTTTCTTCATGCAAGTTGTGGAAGTTGCACGGTCCTTGCGCAGCTGATAAATTTGCAGTATGGCATCACATGATACAGGAAGGATGTAACCAGTACTCTTACACCACTGGGTACTATTACAGCACTGGTTGAGAATTCTTTGGACAATTTCAGAACACTCCCCATCATTCTCTCTACATGTCCTGTCTAACCAATCACCTATGAGTATAATCGTAGAGCATTATCAAATGGCGATTCAGCAAGAATCTCCACAGCATGTTGCGAAAAAGATTTGTTTAGGTGAAGACTGACAGTCAGCACCACTTGAGGTCTTCCAAGAGGAGGAGAAAAACTGAACTATGAGACTTGGATCACGGATTTGGGGTTGTCTCCCTTATTTGGTAATCATACCAGTCACAAAACACAGGATGAAAGTAATGTCATCTTCATTGCATTGGGATCTCTGCAGGGGGAAAGTCATGTCAATAGGGCTTTCAAATTATATTTCTTCATTTGTTTTCATTTCAGATTTTGGAGTCTGTCTTACCAAAAACTTATAGGATTTTATGTCGTCGAATTGATGGTTCTGTTATTCTGTGTTTTTTAAAGACTTCCGAAGAATGCCATAATCATGTAGTTCTTGCTTATTGTTGGATCTGTACATATGGCTGGGCATAGATCGTTTTAAACTTCAGAGGTCAGAGTAGTCTGTCACGAACATTATACAGCTATACATTTTGCTGATACCGTAGCTGTACAATGATAGTTTTTGCTGATCAGTGACTATAGTCCAGATTTGTAGTATGGCTTTTGTTATTTGTCTGAATCATTTTTCATTGGGCTTTTTAAAACAAAGTGTTAACTCTTCCCCACTTCAGATTTTGCCTTTCTTGACATAGGGATGTTGTACACTCTTTGGATTTTTGCCCTTGTCATGGAATTGTGGACCTGCCTTGACAGAAAATGTAATAACCTGGTAAGCTGAATTTAATTTTGTTTCCAAAACTTGCATCTTGCGCCTCTGTAATTTGACAGTTCAGTACTGTTTGTGCAACTGTCGGCAAGATGACGCAAACACTACTGAAGTGTTTTAGTGAAACTGGTGGAGAGGTGGACTTCTCCCACAGAAGAAATCATTCCATGTTGGTGGGGATGTGGATCTAGGGGCAGATGCTGGATCCCTTTGATTCTGGTAAGGGTCTGCTCATTCCGGAGTGCCCTCTAGTCTTGCAGATGAAGTGTGTCGCCGACAAGCTGCGTAGCATGATTTTGTGCAAAAAGTTACTTTATTTGCAAGACGGGATTGGAATGGGATTGACTAGTACTTCCCCCTTGTCATGCCTACCTTTGCTGAATTTACAGTTGCTTGTTTAGTATTTATACTCTTTCATTTGGAAAAAAAAAAAAAAAAAAATGAAAGAAAGAAAACGAAAGAAGGAAAAAAAGAACTGAAAGAGAAAGAAAGAAAGTGGCACTGGTTTATTGAAGATCCATTTATTGTCAGGTGATAAATCCATGTGCTGTAGACCATTTGAAGTAATGAAAGAGTGCCATGTCATGGTTGATGAGCACCAAGAAACATGAGTTGACTGATAACCCTTGCCCACTGCCAAGATCTGTGAAGGGAGATAAGCCTTTCCTCTGACTTTCGTTTCACCGACAGGATGTTGGAGGCTTCCCATTGCAATACAAGGAAATGGACTTTCAGAGGGCGATTGGGGTTGATTATTTGTTGTGAGTACAGTTGTGACAAGGAAAAGGAAGAGTGGTGCCTGGGTGGTTGATGTTTACAATGATTTTCTTTTCTTTTCTTTTTTTTGTCTGCTGTTTTTAAACCCAAGTACACTTGACTAAATCTTCTCACAGAATGTCATTTTGCAAATTCTTTTTTTTAAATGTGTACCATCATTCCTTTGGGTACATTTTGCTGGTATTCCATGCAATTGTTAAAGCTGCTGCATTTTTTGTAGTGGTGTTTTTTTGGTTTGACAATGCTCATGCTCCTGGAATCGCTGTGGACTCAGGTGAGCAGGGCTATACTTGTCCAGTTTTTTCCTTTCTCCTGGAATCGCTGTGGACTCAGGTGAGCAGGGCTATACTTGTCCAGTTTTTTCCTTTATTTTTCTGTTCTCCTTTAGCCGACGTCCATCATTCCATGAGAAATGTCTAGTTCTGTTGCTTTTTGTTGTTTCTAGACCTGGCTGTTGAAGAAATGCTTTACAACGATACGTTTAGTTGCAGGATTGTTGTTGTGAAAGAGTTGTCATGGAGTCATGTCAGATGTTCGGTTGTGTCCTGCACAGGCCGTGATGTCAATGTATTGCTTTCATTGGCTGCTGAACAATGAGGCTTGTCTTGCTCTTGTAAATATGCAGGTTTGTTAGACCTAATGTTCACATCATGTGCAATAAATATGTGTGAAAATGAGGGGGAAAGTCAGGGGGGGGACTATGTAAAAACGATGAGCAGCTCCAGTGTTGGGGAGGGAAGGATTTTGCGACATTGGTTTTCTGCGACCTTGTCATTGTCGTGTGCATTTCTTGAAAAATCAAAGACAGTGTTACTTGTGTAAAGCCTTCATGGTCTTCATGATCATTGTTTATCCACATGTCTCTGAAGTGCCACTTACACACCATTGATTTTTTCCCCTTAGGTTTGTGCTAAAGCCAGGACTAACTGGCTGTGCTAAAGCCAGGACTATCTGGCACATTCTACAATGGCCTTCATGCATGGGTGGGTTACAACAAACATTTTTCTCAACGTCATATGCATGTGTGAAATGTTTGCTTACGATTTTTTTTTCCATGATGTGTCAAATGAACTCTGGATGAATGTCGGACATCAACAGACTGGTATGTGGAATACGCCCGTTTTGGAATGGTCTTTTTTTTTTAAGCCGTCGGTGGCTTTATGTAATTGCTGCTTTATGATGCTGACATTTTGCTTTCAGTCTGTTCATGACCATTCACTTTTTGAACTGTCTTCTGCTTCTCTCTGCGAGTCCGTATTGTTTTATGCAAAGTTTTCTGCTTTATGGATTCTGATGGTGGGGTCGTTAATATGACGATTGATGAGGCGATGTGAACAGTATTATCTTGTCGTTTTCATATGTTAAACCGCTGCAAAAAGCAGTGCTTTTTAAAAAAAATTTTTAACCCAGTCGGTTTCATCTCCCATATGAGAACTATGTATCCCTTTTAACAAGCAGTTATTGTGGAACCAGAGGGTCAACAATCAGTGGTGGTAATGTAGATCAAAATGCATAACATTTTCACGCAAAAAGAAAAGAAAAAAAAAATCATGTGCAAAAAAGAAAAAAAGAAAAAAAAAGAAAGCCGATTCATCTAGATAAAGGCAAAAGAAAAAGAGCAAACAACAATTCAGTTGGCTATTCTGACACAGAAACATGCTGAGCTGTGCTCATTCCTCTTTATCCCCACATCACTTTAGGGGAAGGGAGGAGTAGTGGTGTAGGCAGTGAATTTTCGAATGCTCTCACCCAAAGTATAATCAGACAACACAAAAGAATGTTTTTTCTGCAACAGCTAATATGACACTTAACGTAAAGTTCGGTCTATTGAGCGCACCTGTATATAAGCCGTACCCACTGAGGTTTTTTTTTTATCTTAACTTTTTTCACAAGTAAGCCGCACTGGTTTATAAGCCGCAAGCCGCACTGGTTTATAAGCCGCAGATATGTACAACAAAAATGAAACGTATTCAGTGTCATCATCGTCCTGTCCACTGAATCTGGTGAAGTCTTCTTCGGTGTTGGAGTTGAACAGAACTAGTAGTGCTTCCTCCGCCATCTTGTTACTGACTGTCGCTTTCCTCTTGAGGCAAGGCGAAGGTCACTGCTGCTCCGTCACTTGCACTGTCGTCTGCTGCAGCACACAGTCTTGTTTACCCATGGCAGTTGAAAATCGAAAAGAGCAGGGGGTTCTCCGCTGCCCTGCCAAAATTGATGTAGATTGAAGATAGCCGCCTGGTATTTCTTACCTAGCCACAAAAATTGTCACTTACTGTTATCATGTGCCATTGTGTACCGGTGGAAATGGAGGACACACATAAACATCGCATGCATCCTATGTGAGAAACTGGAGGGATAAATGAAAATGAGTGACTGATATTTGAATGGTATGGGAAACGACTGAATGAGCGCCAGTAGGCTGCTCTTCGGCCGGCTCTACCTGGGTAGGCAGCCCGTTGAGTGAGTGAGGTAGTGTGTTTATTGTAAAGCACTTAGAGCTTGGTCTGTGACCGAGGATAGGCGCTATATAAATACCCAGTATAATAATAACAGTCCAGCCTTGCAAAAACCATTGATAATGGTCTGAATGCTTCAATGTGTTTGGCTTTGATTTGAAACTATGAGCAGTTAACACGGTAACAACATGAACAGTTAACACTTTAACATGGAGCGCATAAAAAAATTCATGAACAGTAAACACCATATGGTGAGTTACAGAGAAGCTAAGAGTAGACGAGGGTGTGATGCTCCTGGAATCGGGAAAATTCTGCAAATAAGGCGCATCGTTGTTTAAGCCGCAGGGTTTTAAAGCTGGGGGAAAAAAGTTGCGGCTTATAAACCAAACTTTACGGTACCTAAACTTAAACAGGTTTTGTGTCATGGTTCCACTCGTAATGCATACATGTACATATAATGAAGTCCATAAATAATCAAGTCCATCTGTTTTGAGCTGGACACTAGCTTGTAGGTGTGGCCATCTCTTCCCCTCCCCACCTCCAGATTGTCTTTCTCAAATCAAAATGGGTTGGAATCTCTGAGGGAATACTTGTAGTCTCCATGTTTGAATAACTTTAGATGTGTGGGAATTGATAAACACGCAATAGGCTGATTTTCTCCTTGCCATTCTCATTCACTCTGCTTTTTCTTTTTCTGGCCATTTTTTTCTGCCTTTGTGATGTGGCCCTTTGCGGCTGGATGGGCTGTGAGCAACTTTCCCATTGGCTCACCTTTGTAATATGTACTTCCTAGAAAAAAGACAGGAGAATGTACTACCTTTGTAATATGTACTTCCTAGAAAAAAGACAGGAGAATGTACCACCTTTGTAATATGTACTTCCTAGAAAAAAGACAGGAGAATGTACCACAAAGGCAGAAAGGGGAAAAAGTCCTTTGACACTTTCTTCCTCTGGTCACAATTTTGAAATAGGTGGGGTTTTTTTTTCCCTTTAAATTATGTTTAAACTTGTAACTATATACTGTGATTACTGGCTGGTGTCTTGCTGGCCCTTATGGCCTTCAAAATGTATCTTTTTTTTCGCTTTAAGCATGTTTCATTTCACAGCTAGCATGTTATGTATAGGTTGTACACGTGTAAATGTTGTCTTTGTTAGGATGGAATGTATACATGCTTTTTGGTTCCTTCCCAACTTCCCTGAAATGGCCCCGTGTGGTGGGTTGAGTTGTAGTCATCCAAATGTGTGAATGAAAGCTACTTCAGGGCTACAGAAATGCTGGTCACTGGTGGAGTCAAGCGAGTAGTCATGTCTCCCATCCCAACCCCTATTTCCCCACCCCCTGGAGTATGAAGGATCACCCCTTTCCCTCCCTTTCCCTGTGCGTGCCTTTCCCCATCCCTTTGAAAAGGGGGCGTTGTTTCACTTTGCCCAAGCCAAATGCTCCACAGCCACATCTTACTGAAGATAGTTCATGGTGTAGGTTCTTCAGTATAGGTCTTCAATCCAAGATAAGATGGGACAGATCTGCAGAAGCAGAAGCCATGGCAAACATAAGGTACCTTAAGAGTTCCTTGGACAGGGCTCCTTACCAAAGATGCCATGGCCAACAATATTTAAAAGTTCCTAGAACCCAGTTCCCATCTCACATTGTACTACTCTGTGAGTATGTTCACATTTTTAATCCCTTGATGGTCCACGAGGGAAGGAGGGAGATGGGAGGGAGTTAAGACAGGTGCTGCTGGTTGATGTCCACACCACCTCTCCCTACAGCCTAGAACACCAAGAGGGAGGGAAAGATAAGACAGGTACTGTTTGGTGTCCACACTTTCCATCCCTAGAACACTAAGACGGAAGGGAGGTAAGACGGGTACTGCTTGATGTCCACACTTTCCATCCCTAGAACACTAAGACGGAAGGGAGGTAAGACGGGTACTGCTTGATGTCCACACTTTCCATCTCTAGGATACCAGTGCTCTTAATCCCAGTAGACCGTTTTATCCTGATTGCTTGGACAACCCATCTTCTGGTGGATTGTCCAAGCAGATCAGGATGAAATTATCTTGATCCCAGTAGACTGTTTCATCCTGATCTGCTTGGACAATCCACCAGAAGATCAATTGACCAAGCAGATCAGGATGAAACGATCTTCTGGCTTGGTCCTCTTGATCTGCTTGGACAGCCAATCTTCCTCTTGATCCGAGAAGGCTGGGTCTTGCAGATCAGGATGAAAGGAGAGGAACATGATCCGACTCTCCGTTTGATTCCATTGGTTTTGTTATCCAAGCTCCGTCTCCTTGGACCCAGCAGATCAGAATGAAAGGGAACAAACGTGCAGTACCATATCTGTCTACTGCAGCTTTCATACATCAGAGCAGCAAGAAATATTTAGTCTCTCTCTGAAAATACATAAATGAGCAAAACTTTCAGAATTTTATTTCGAGCAGCCAGCAAATGTACATAATCAAAACGTGTGCCTTCCCCAAACAAATTTCTGGCCATAAGCAAAAAAAAGGCCGGCTTAGCCTATCTCAATGTTTGAGATTTCCTCGGCCCTTCCCCAAATAAACGGCAATTTCATCATCCTGTGCACACAAAGGACTACCACCTCGCTGTGGATCTGTAAGGGAACTGCCCACTGCCTCTGTGCAGGGCAGCATGTCTACCAGGTCCCCTAATGCAAGTCTCACAAAATGCTCGCACTTAATCTACAATGCATCCAACATGCTCAATTTCCAAAGCGATGGCCTCGTTCCATGTCCACATTGGTACTGCTGCTTGATGTCCACCCTTTCCATTTCCAGAACACCAAGGAGGGTACAAGACCGGCACTATTGCTTTTTAGCACAAGCTAGTTTAGTAGCAGTGCATGAAACCGACCTAAAGAATTACTCGGCACCCCTCCTTCCTCTACCACTGCACATCCTCCACCTCTACCCTACCCCCTTCCACAAGTTCTAGTGTAAACTTTTTTTTTTTTTTTTTTTTTTCGTAACGAAAGCAGCAGGTGCTTTTTTTATGTAATGCTACCATTTCAAATGGTTGTGAATTAAAAAGAAAAAAAAAAGTTTTTTGTATTTGAATTTTTTTCAAACACGACTCTCAAAAGCACATGAATGAACTAGTGTATCCACGATTCATAAAGGCCACCCTGCTTTCCCCCCTAAAATCCATTGCCAAGTATTAGCACATTACCTATATTTGAGCCCACATTACTTGGTTCCTATCCTCCTTTGCTGCTGCAGGCATCCTACAGCTGTATTCAAACATTTGCAAAGGGTCAGAATCCACACCTCTTATGCAAGTAAACAGTAAATAACCCCCTGGGCTCAACTTTTTCTGCCCCATCCCTCTGTTAAGGACAAAAGCCATAAACTCCTCCAACATCATTAAGGTGACAGTAAAACATCAAGTGTCAATCATCGAGTCAACTGTGTAGAGTGGTCCCCACCCTTGTAGTCAGCCAATCTTGGGGGGTCAGCTGAATTCATCAGCGTATCTGTAACCTCTTCTCTTCAGGTCTTCCTTGGCTTCCTCCACTTGCTGCAACACAAATGTCCTCAGTTGAGGCCAATTTCAACACAAACTTTACTAGTCCTATCATAATCAGATTCTCTGCATGTTCTTTCATTTCAATCCCTAATTTTAACTGATGAATATCGGTAACTATTATTGGGTGAAAAATTTTTTTTTTCAAAATGCAGTCAGTTACCTTGAAAAACTGTCTTCTTCCATTCATCTTAAAAGCATGTCTTCAGCAGACAAGTAAAACCTATCCAATTCAGATCCAACATGAACACAACTAGCCATCCAGACAAGTAACTGCTCATGATTATTGCCATCACCATGCGACATCCACTGGCTACAAGGATGCTATCAGTAAGGACGCAATACTGCAAGCTAAGAAACTGTTTATTTCTTCTGTTTCTAATCTATTTGGTACAGCATGATTGAAAATGAAATAGATATATTATGGAAAGAAACGGAGGCTTTTCCTGTCAATTGATAAAGTTGCTGCCACAATTACAGCTCTTTAGTTGGGAAGTTAACAAGAAATTTTCAAAAGTGGCTTCCTACTCGATTCAAATCGGTAGCATGTTGCTAATCCGCAAACAAATTTACAGGCTTACAATAAACACATCATAACCTTATCTGAAGCTTATCAGTATAGATTAAAACTTGTAATAATTTTTTAAAAAGCAAATGAACCACACATGCAAAAAAAAAAAAAAAAAATCACAATCGCCCCATAAACATTCAAGAGAAAAAAAAAAAAGCCCACAAAACACTTGGTAACGGCAATAACTGTTGCACTTGAGAATGCAAAACCCTAATGAACACTTCCATGAACTGCATTTCCTGTAAATCACTCTTGAATAAAGATTTTCGATGACAGCTCTCGGATACAAAACAAAAAATATGTTCTGAGATCTTAGGACTAATATCAAAAATAGGATTTATAAAACAAAACCATAAAAATTGCATTGGCTACACACATAGATCCTTTAATGCTCCACATATCGCCTCTTCCCCTATTCTATGCTTTCCCATCTACACAAATGCTCTGCTTCACCGACTCGTGCAAAACGTCTGCATGCATACACTTGTCTGTTCATGAGATTTAGTGAATAAAATGTCAAGTCATGGATCTACTGACAGTCATGCACAGGAGAAAATTTTCAATGAGATGAAATACTTTAACAAGAATACTTATATATTTTATGACAAATTACTGAAAACCATCTGCACAATCCTTTGAAATGGGAATGGCTGGATGAATATAATGATGATGGACTAGTGCACAAATTCGTGAGCCAGAAGACCGACACTGCCAGTATGTTTACTGCTTCGCTTTGCACATTGAAATATGGCTCCAGTGGGAGAGACAAAGAAAGAAAATGTTGCTTACAGCCCAGATGATTGTAAAGAACCACATCAAGGCTATTGCTGTGTTGAAGTCAACTCACAAATCACTAAAAAAAAAAAAAAAAAATTTAAGTACGCCTAAAAACATAAATTTCGTTAAAATCTGATCAGACACAGAAATTCATCACATCAGGTGGGACATCTCTGAACAAGGTTTTCATGGAGTCTGCCATAAAGTGTTTATGTCTCGCATTGATATGCAAGTCCTGACACTCTAAAAGAACATGTTTCACTGTGAATGGTACATGACATGGAATAATTTGCTCAACTCTCTGTGGCACACTTGGCGGGCTGTCAACCAATTCATTACCTCAAATGCCCACATGGCTGGAAACCCCATCCATCTGATTTCAGAGAGCTGTACACCGACTAATCCTGCAGCTGAAAATGCTTAAGGTTACGGATGACAATGGCCTCCAAAGCATAAAGTGAGTCTGACAAAATGAAGAAATGCGAAATCTTTATGTTTTGATTTTGAGACATTTCAAGTGCCAGGATCAAGCTGTCAACTCGGCAGTGTAGACGGAGCTCTCGGTGGGAATGTGTTTAGAACATCTCTGAGAAGTACCTGTTGCACAAAACATAGCAGAGGCAACCCTCTCCACAGATTTGGAACCATCTGTAAAAATTCTGAAGGATGGAAACTTCAAACACAGCTCCACGAAAAAGGGCTTTTATGCCAAGGAGTTGTGGTTCTTTACGATACAAGGCTAAATCAAACCGGATCTTGGACAAATCACAAACTACTGGAAGGTCTATTATATATGCGTTGTTCTGGGGAAGAATACGAATTCCAAAGGGTGGAATGGAACTGGGTTGTCATTAAATTTCTTTAGGAACTTGGGGTCAAAAACACGGTCATGTGCAGGGTTTTGGGGTTCAAATGAGGGATTCAAACAGAAGTTCAAGGTAAGCTTCAACCGACGGTTTGAGAGGGATGGTTCTCCTGCCTCTGCATCCAGACTGTAAACAGAGGTGGTGTGGAATGCACCCATACAGAGTTGAAGCCCTTGATCGTGAATGGGATCTAGACTTTTCAGAAAGGAATGTCTGGCAGAGCCGTACACTACACACCCGTAGTCCAGTTTGGAACGGATCAAAGCCCTGTAAAGATGAAGAAGAGTTTTCTTGTCAGCACTGCAATCTGTGTGTGCCATAACTCTCAGAATGTTCAGTGCTTTCTGATATGCAGTTTTTAAATACTGGATGTGACTTTTAAAGTTCAGGTTTTTTTATCAAACCACCCCCCACGCCACCCCCAAAATTTGGCTTCTTTCACAGCTGGAATGATTGATTCGTCCAGTGGAATTTCAGGATCAGCAAAGAAATGACAAAAATTGTGAAAATGAATTGACTGTTTTGGTGCTCAAAAAGGTAAACCCGTTTTCCTCGGCCCACTGTTGAATCTTGTCCAAAGAATGTTTGAGTCGATGTTGTACGCTGGCATAAGAGGCTCCCACTGAATACAGTGCAAAGTCATCAACAGAGAGGACTCACAACCCAGGTTTACAGAACTGACAAGTTTGTTAATTTTGATACTGAACCGAGACAGGAGAAAGAACGCTCCCTTGAGGTACACCTAACTCCTGCCCATGGATGTCGGACAACATGGTGTCAGTACAGACTTGGAACTGCCAATCAACCAGAAAGTTGCTAATAAAAGCAGGCAGATGACCACGAAAACCAATGAAGATCCATAAGAATTCCGTATTTCCAAGTAGTATTGTAGGCTTTCTCCAGAATTGAAAAAGACGGCAACCACATGTTGTTTATCAATGAAGGCTTTGCAGATGGTGGTTTCAAGTTGGACTAAATGGTCAACAGTAGAGTGGTATTTCCGGAACCCACTGTTCACTGGCCAACAAGCCATTGGTTTCCAGCTTCCACATCACATGGGAGTTGACCGTCTTTTTCATTAGCTGGCAGAGGCTGCTGGTCACAGCTGTTGGATGATCATTGGAAGGGTTGGTAAGGTCTTTTCCAGGCTTAGGAATAGGAATGATCAGGGCTTAGCGCCAGTAGACAGCTCTCTGGGAGAAAGCTGATACCATCCTGGCCAGGAGCAGAATCGTTGCAGGTTTGCAGAGCTGATTTCAGTTCATCAATTGAAAATAGTACATCGTACACTTCAGAGTTGTCTGAAGTGAAGTTATATGAAGATTTTGCTCTCAGTTGTTTTTTGTTTTTTTTTTAAATACAGATTTACTTGAGGCAGACAACTTCTGTTGAATGGTGGAGGCCAACAGATTGGCAACAGCTTGTTTGTCAGTTATCAGAGCATCAGCAAGTTTCAGGTGATGAAATGATGGTTTGCTGTTCTTCCCTTTGATTTTCTTGGTGTATGTCTCATACTGGCATGCAGTTTTGGGTCAGTTTGAACATTGGGAACTGAAGGTCTTTGGAACACAATAGACGCTAAGCCCGTCCGCGTTCTCTTGTGATTTGCTGGCAGTCGGAATTAAAACAAAGTGTTTGGGGCTGCTGAAGTGTATTGGAAGACATCAGAATACAGGTTTTTGCAGACTTGAGAGTGTTAGTCAGAGGTTCTGCTGGATCTCGACTTCAAAGAATGTTGGTTTCCTGAAGCTCCTTTGAAATGTTTGCAGCAAAAAGATTCCAATTGGCCTTTTTATAATGAAAGTGTTCTGGAACAGAGGTGTTTTCAGTTGTCATGGATTTTGAAACAACGGAAAAATGGTCGCTTCCATGCAGATCGTCATGGACAGACCACTCATAGTCCAGGACCAACAAGGGGTCACTTATTGACAAATCTAAACATGAAAGTGAACCTATGGAAGAACGGAGGTAAGTTGGAGACCCATCATTCAGACAACATAAATCCAGCTCTGAAAAGACATCTTCAAAAAGCAGACCTCTGGAGTGGATGAAGAATTCACGCTACCCTGAAGAAATCGCCCAACAGTAAAAAAAAAAAAGGTCATGGAAGTTCCCCAATCAGGCCAACCAGCTCTTTTTGACTGATTGAGATAGCTGGTGATAAATATGAAGAACACACTGTTACTGTTTTACGCAAAGTTATTCTTGCAGCTAAAACTTGAAGAGAAGTATCTAAATCCATTAGGCTGAATAGAACAGACTTGTGGATGAGCAGCGAGACTCCTCCAGCAGTGGGTTTTGTTGGTTTTGAGAGAACATTAAAACGGGAAAGGGTGAAAATTCTGATTTTGAATTTTAGTTTCCTGCAGCACTATCACAGCAGGTTTCAAATTGTGACACAGCAGCTCTACCTCCTCAAAACTGGAAAAGAGATCCCAGATGTTCCAATGGAAAATCTTCGACTCCATCATGGTAATGAAAAGAACAACAATCATTCCATTTCTGCATCCTCATTGTCGGATTGGACAGGAGAAAATGTGCTTTCAAATATTAATAGGTCTGCTTGGAGCCAAGAAGTTTTTCCTACTGACCCATTTTCCTTGTGGACATTGAAAAGACTGACACCTCCATACTTTTACCCTCAGGGACTTTTGGATGGGCTCCAGGACCTCTGGAAGGAACAGCCAGTTTCCTATTCCCATCTTTCCCCTTGGGGGAGCGAGGCTGGGAGGGGCCCATTTTCCAGCCTGCTCAGCATTAAGACTTTTTTGTCTGCTGGAGAGACTGGGGGGTAGCGGGTTTAACACCTCCGCTGAGGTCGCTGGTCTTCTTCAGAGATATTGTTGATCTTCTTACAGGTTTTTCTGATCCACATGTTGGTTTTTCTTCCCTAGATTTTGAAAGATAAAATGTGTCTGTCTGACACAGACAGACACTGTCTGGACTTTTTTAACAGCAGCCAAGTACAACAATGCTGACTGGGGTTGACTGCCAAGCACCAGCTTCTTGGCTTCATGGAAGGGAATTCTCTTTTCAGTCTTTACTTGCTGGAAGTTTTTCTTTTCAAATTTCCATTTGGGGCTGTCCTGTAAGGAAGAGGGGTGGCTGCCACCACAGCTAGCACAAAGGGCTGGTCCATGGCAAGGCCCTTCATGGACTGCTTGTAGCATCGACTACAGATCTCCTCGCCCGGGCACCTGTCATGAACATGGCCAAATTGTTGACAGTAGGAACACCTCACTGGAGATAGAATGTAGAGGTCTACTTTCACAAGGTAGCCTGCTTTGATGCTCCATGTGGTGTCATTTTGATCTCTCTGTCCACCAGCTTAGAGGCGCTTAAAAGCTGTTCTGCATGTCGCTTGGTCTTGCACTCCACCATGAATGATCCATTACTAAGCCTTCGGATTGACTGAAGGTCACCTGCAGTCGCCTGAAAACCTTTCTGGATTAATTGCAAATGGATTTTGGGCTGAAATCTTGTTTCTCCCTTTGGTTCCTCCAATCACCAGCCAGGAAGCCCAGAATCCTGTCCTTTCTCTTGTTTCCGTATCCGAGTCTCTGTTGGGATCAGAGTCCTTGGACACTGGTGTACCTTCCTTGTTTTTTCAAAGGAGGGAACTTTTTTGTGAAGAAGCCATATTTTATGTGTTTTTATTTCATCTCTCCCTTACCCACTCACCATGGAGTCCAACTACGGGACCAGGGCCACGAAGTCACCATCTTGATCCCTTCCTGGCTTCGGGAGGGATATATGAGAAACAGAATCCCACCAACCCTATCACCACCCCCCCCCCCCCCCCCCCCCCCCAAGCTTTCATGCCGTATCTACAGGAAAATAAGCCTAGTCAAGTTTGGTATTAAAAGAATTGTCGGGAATTCGCCTATTCAGTCATCTCAAAAGCACAGATATATTACATTTTTCATGACAACCACTGATTATCAAACTAACAGCCCCACTTGTAATGGCCGCTCAGCAATGGCGAACACATTGTTGCCAGACTGGCTTTACACAGATGACATTCAGTTCGCCAAGTACAGCACGGTTAGCTGGCTGGTGGACAGCGGCCTGCAGAAAACACCCCTTTCCCTGACCTGCATTCACGGCTTGGCCACTGCAGCTGGGTGAGCTGTAAACTCCCCTGCCTCTCAAAAATAAGTAGCTTGCTCTGAACAGCCGTGCCCCTGGTCATGCTCACCCCCCCGGGGAGAGAGAGCCCAGCACTACAGAGGGTGCACTGGCCTGCCAGAGAACTACCTGTCTTGACCCAGCCCCATGCAGGGGTAGCCAACTGATACATCTGGGCCTGTGTGTACCTCCTGGCTAGAAGACCACCTGCCCTCTCAATCACCAGACTCCCATTTCCCTCCATCACAGGTCACACTACACAGCAAACATGGCAGATCAAGAGAAGACCACAGGGAAAAGATGAATATGGAAGAGAAGACTTGAAGGGGAGACGAAGACAGAAAAGATCCATTAAGAAAGGCAGAAGACAGAATTGGAAAAAGGTGGGCTACTATTTGTCAGGGACCTCACCCTTAACCTTTCTGACATGGGAGACCCTAACAGGGGCATCAACTCCTACCACGTAGTGCTTGGGCCAGTCAGCAACTTGCCTATATAGACCTAGAAGTACTGACAAAAACTAGCAATTCAATCACGTATTGATGCCCCCATCACCAGAGCCTAAGGGATTACTGAACTACACAAGCCCTCCCACCACAACATGGTTGCAACCCCTGGACGGATCTTGGTAAATCTTGTAAGACAATGAAGTACTTTCCACAAAAAAAGCAATTCTTTCCTTGCTTAAACCTTGCATAAATGGGAGGTGGGGGGGGGGGGGGAGGGAGGGGGGGGGTTCTAATAGTAATTGCACACTGGTGGAAAATTGATCTTTACTTCTTGTCGATATAGGTCTTCAACCATTTACATTCACTGCATGCAGAAAACTGATATAACGACCGTCTTCAAATTGTCTTACCCTAGGTCAGCATTTACTGACAAAGCATCAGAGACTCACCTTTTTCAGTTGTTCAGAGGCAGCAACACAGTCATTAAATGTGGCCACACTGTACCCCACCATGGCCAAGGAATAGCACTGAAACACAGGGGAAACCATTTTTTAAGCCATCTTGCTTCATTCAACTGAAACACAGGGGAAACAAATTTTTAAGCCGTCTTGCTTCATTCAACTGGAACACAGGGGAAACAATTTTTCAAGCCGTCTTGCTTCATTCACCTGAGACACAGGGGAAACAATTTTTTTAAGCCGTCTTGCTTCATTCACCTGAGACACAGGGGAAACAATTTTTTTAAGCTGTCTTGCTTCATTCAACTGAAACACTGGGAAACGATTGTTTAAGCTGTCTTGCTTCATTCACCTGAGATACTGGGGAAACAATTTTTTTAAGCCGTCTTGCTTCATTCAACTGAAACACAGGGGAAACAATTGTTTAATCTGTCTTGCTTCCTTCAGCTGAAGCACAGGGGAAACAATTTTTTAAGCCGTCTTGCTTCATTCAACTGAAGCACAGGGGAAACAATTTTTTAAGCCGTCTTGCTTCATTCAACTGAAGCACAGGGGAAACAATTTTTTTAAGCCGTCTTGCTTCATTCAACTGAAGCACAGGGGAAACAATTGTTTAAGCCGTCTTGCTTCATTCAACTGAAGCACAGGGGAAACAATTTTTTAAGCCGTCTTGCTTCATTCAACTGAAACACAGGGGAAACAATTGTTTAAGCCGTCTTGCTTCATACAACTGAAGCACAGGGGAAACAATTTTTTAAGCTGTCTTGCTTCATTCAACTGAAAAACAGGGGAAACAATTGTTTAAGCCGTCTTGCTTCATTCTACTGAGACACAGGGAAAATTTTTAAGCCGTCTTGCTTCATTCTTGTCAAAAATGGATTCTTTGTCAAACCACCAAATATAATTAATATAAAAAGCCATGTGTTAAAAACACAGAAAAAGTGTCTGAGACAGCCAAATAAAACAAATAAGGAGACACCCAGAGATGAGATCAAACTGTCTATTCAATACTTTTGAGAACTGGCATCATTTATAAAATGAAAGTGCTTTCCAGATTTCCCAACTGAATTGTTAAGTAAGTAAATACCACCCATGCATATTTTCTGTTTTCCTCATTTGTATTTCTCTGCCCACAAATAATACCCAAATTCTGCTTCAGCAATCCATTACATTTTTTGAGAAAGACAGCACTATGAGCTTGTGTAGCTCAAAACAGCACAATGTCAGACCCATTTTAACTGCATCACTGTCTCAGCATCTCTGAATTTCTCCCTCTTATGGACCATAACAGAGTATACTGGCAGTGGCTGAAGACTGCACACATTGTATTGAATTTCTAAACCCAGCCACTACAAACCTAACTAGAAAAAGAAAAGCAAGGAAGCAAAAAGCATTGGAAATACTGACAATGTTCAGCTGTCACTCGCCATGGAAAAATAAAGAACGGTATATGCCAGCATGTAACTCCCAAGAAAAATTTTAAAATCCTTCAACATGACAGAACAATGTACCACTTCACAAAACATCCATTTTTTAAAATCCTTCAAGACGATGACTAAACAATGTACCACTTCACAAAACATCCATTAAATTGATTAATTAAAGATCCTTCAAGCCGATGACAAAACAATGTACCACTTCACAAAACATCCATTAATTAAAAATCCTTCAAGACGATGATAAAACAATGTACCACTTCACAAAACGTCCATTTGACACATCAATAATCCATAGGCTTTCACATTAGGCTAACATGATATTGAATATCAACATCAAACTTACCGCAAATGAAATCAGAAGGTATAAAGGTAACTGCAACAAAACGAAACATTTTACATTAAAAACAAAACATCAGAGATAAGGAACTTTAATTCAGACTTCAGAAAAAGTGCAAATGCAAGAAAAGAAAATGAAATGGACAAACATATCCCCTAAAATGGACAAACACATCCCCTAAAATGGAAAAACATACCAGAGGAACAAAAAAAAACCCAGGTTTTCTATGTTGGTGAAGTAACTGTCAAGTCAACAATGTTATCAATGACAATCTGAGTAGGGTTTTTTTTTTTTTTCATTTGTAGCATTTAGCTACAAGTGAAGAAGGAACTGGATAGGACTGTGCCCTGAAAGGTTAAAAAGCACAATGGATTGTAACGCCCCATGGGAAGACGGTTTAGCAGAACTCACAACACTATGCAAAACAGCCAGCATACTGGTCAAATCTTGCACTAATTTGCTATGAAACACACTATGGTACCTAACACAACCTATAACAAAATATGAAAGGGTGGGTCCTTGACTCTTGTTCACTGAAGGAGATGGACGCGTGATCGCAGAGCTCCACTGAAACCGTTTTTTGTGTGTGTGTGTGTAAGATTCACTGTTAACATATCACACGATGAGCTATATGTGACCGTCTCAAACATGACATGGAGCTGCAAAGCTTAGTTTCTATACAACATAATGATAAAAGTGATGACGATAATGGTCTTGTAATTTCTTACTTCTTTTTTTTTTAATTGTGATGAAATGCCACATCCCAACATGAGGAAAAATACGTCAAGATCATCAGATGTAAGTACTCGGAGTAATAATTCACTGGAAAAATCAAGTGCCAATAAGCTTTTTTAAAAATCAAGATCTTTCTCATCTCAAAGACCAGTGTTAACTAAGAATGAACAGCAAAGCCGTATCAATTTTGTACGGAGATCAGGAGACATGACTAGCAGCAACAAGGCATTTACAATTGATGGAAGTAACGAACAGTCAGGAGATAACTTCACTGTCTCAGAACAGATAGCAAATTTACGAGAGACACGGACTCAAAAACTTGAATTTATTCGCAACGTGATTGAAACCACAGAAACCAAATTGTCTAGTAAATTACACAACAAACTGAAAGGTTGAGATGTGAAACCTTTGGTCTTCGAAATGATAATGAGACCCTTAAAGAGAAGATTGAAAACCAAGATGTAACTGAAGACCTACAGCATGAAGCGAATGGGTTGAAAAAATTACTCAAAGTGGAGAGAGAGCAGAGAAATGATCTGGAACAATGCCAGCGATGGGATTGTGTTCACTTCCTCGGTGTTAAAGAAGACAGGGTGGAGACTATTCAGGAATGTGAAGAGAAAGTATTGGACGTAATACACAACGTAATGGGACTGGGCCACATTTCATCTTGCACCCAGGGTGGGCATCAGAGGGGAAAGACCGAGGCCAATGATATTTAAGTTCCTATCAAGAAAAACCAGAAAGTAAGTGCTTCAGAACCGTCGAAAATTGAAAGGCAGCAAAAGATAGATTTGGGAAGACCTTATCCCATTGAACATGACATGGCTTAACATTGCTAACAACCGCCCCGAGGTAAAGAATACCTAGACCAAAGGAGGAGTCATTTTCGCTTTGACACAAAATGTGAAAATCGTGAGCCTGAGAGAAGGCAGTCTACTAGGGACAGAGGAAGCGATGAAGACTGAAAAGAGTAACACTACATCTTAAAAAATTCATACATGTCTGACCCAACCTTTCCAAATCGCCCCTCTCCCAGCCTAACAGCAGACAAACAAATACAAGGAACCCATTATCTAGCACACTGAAGTTTCGCCACAACACATCACACAAAGGGAAAATGTCTGCCTCTGCAGATAACCAAAGGGAAAGCGGCAATACTGACAGGCCGGGGGTAAAATGGGCATCCTCAATGACTGTGACTGGAGGATGAAGACGTGCACTGTCCTCAACTTTCAAAAATAGAAAATCAGTCATCAGATGAAAGATCCTCAGATGATTTGGCGGATAAAGAAATTACACCTCTGTTATGAACTCTGGCAAAACAGTAAGAAGAATCAACCTTCAGACATACACCATTACTGAAAAAAAAACTGACATATAGAAAAAAAAACCCTGTTTGTGAACAGTCTGGAACGGTTGTGAACATGGCAATACCTTCTTTTTTCCACCCTTCCTCCCTCCCTTCCTTCCTTCCAAACCCATGCCACCTTGCCCAAACTGATCCTCACCTTTTTCGATCTATACCACCCCCATCCATTTTGATCCCACATTCCTATTCATACCTACATTACTATCTGAATTATTAGCTGAATTAATATTAACATGATTGCCCATGCCCTCCCCTTGTATTCAGATGAAAAATGTTAATCCCTTTCAGAAATTCAAAGACCACGTCTGGTGGGACATCTCTGAACGGGGGTTGCAACCTTGCCGTGGTCGGAGGGCTTGCGTGGTCCAGTGATCCGTTAGGCTATGAGACATGAACACTTTACAGTACCTTCTACAAACATAAATCTTAGATCAGATGAAAAATGTTAATTTCTTTCAGAAACTCAAAGATCACATCAGATGGGACATCTTTGAACAAGGTTTTCATGGAGCCTGCTGTAAAGTGTTTATGTCTCATATCATGCAAGTCCCAACACTCCAAGAGATATCTTTCACTGTGAGTGGTATACATGACATGGAATGCACCACGGAACTTCTTCACCGTTTTAAAGATAAGAATGGGTGTAAAACAACTGGCCTGTGTGCAAACGGCACAAAACTGTTTTTTCTTTATGACCGCCCCTGGATCATATTAAAACCTTTTTCAGGGTTGGATGGATTTGGGACGGGGGCCGGAATAGCTCAGTTGGTAGAGCGCCGGACTCGTGATCCTGGGGTTGCGGGTTCGAATTTCCATACAAGGGGATTTTTCCCTCGGAGTTAACACTGGTTCTGACTCCATTCCCCACACAGTCCTTCGAATGAGACTATAAACCGAGGTTCCATGTGTGAACGCACGCACATCATCTTGCAAACACATAAAATCCCATTACCAACTTTCGGAAGAGAAGGCCAGTTTGGCCGTTGGTATGGATGACACATTACACATAGCATGCACCTTCCCAAAGATGGAGTATGACTGCCTTAATGACAGGATAAAAAACGTTCATACACACAAAACTCCACTGCCTGTCTATACAAGCAGTGTCCGTAGGAGTATCAGCCTGCGTACGCAGAAAGAAAGATGGATTTGGAACACTTTATCATCTATCGGTAAGTTCCACTCCTCATGCCAGAGGTCCCTGACATAAGCCTGGGTTTGGGTTTTCAGACGAGTGTGAGGGATTGACAATCTGCTCAACTCTTTTTTTGTGGTACTCTTGGCAAGTTCATCAACCACTTTGGCTGGGAACCCAAGCAAAAACTATGTTATGTCCATCTGATTTCAGGTGTACAATTCAAATAACTTCAACAGTTGAGGGTGCTTGAAGTTAAGGCTGGCAATGGCCTCCAAAGCAGAAAGGAGTCAAACAAAATGAGCAAATCTTTACGTTTTGGTTTAGAGACATTTCAAGAGCCAGGACCAAGGCTGTGAACTCAGCAGTGTAGATGGTGCTGTCAGTGGGAATGTGTTTAGAACATCTGTAAGGAGGACCTGTTGCACAATATACGCAGAGACAGTCCCCTCCTCAGATCTGGAACCGCTGGTGTAAATTCTTATGTGTCCATATTCTTTAAAATAACAGAACTGTAAGTAGAGGGTTGTCCAGTATTTGATTACATGTAGCTGCATGTGGACATGCATGTGCATACAGTTTCTCTCCTTTTTCCATTTTTTACTCATGTGTGTATGTAGGTCATTTTATATGCATATTTAATCCTTATATTGTACTGGGTATAAAAAAAAAAAACACCACTTACATCAGAAATGGCATTTAACACGCAATGCAAAAAAAAAAAAAAAAGCAAAAGGTAAGGTAGCATTGTAGGAATTGATGCACGAAGTTCAATTTTTGCAACAATGTCAGAGACAGCAGGAGACACAGAAACGTAATGGATGAAAGATACAGTAGCAAGAATGGTAAAAAATAATCGAGTGAGAAAATTAGAAAAAGTTATCAGTTTTGTTTTTTGTTTTAATTAAATAGGATGCAGCATGTCGATGATTCTCATGTTCTTTCTGTAGGTAGTAGGTTTAAGTATAATTCTCTATTATCCACATCTGTAAATATGTGACTAAAATCACATTTGCATATATATTAACTGTCAGAGAGAAAAGAAGAGATGCCTTGCACAATCAAAAGCAAAGAAACTACAATGTATACCTCATACAACTTACAAGACACACATTGATCCTAAACTTGATAAACACCTCTATGCAGAATGGGGGTTTACTTCCTTCATAAGGTAAGGTAAGGTAATGTTGCTTTTATCCCATACTTCTTTCTTTTGTTCAAATACTGTTAATTCAAGAGGTGTGGCTATGTTTTTTTTTATAACAATTTTGAATTTAAAACAAATGGCACATACATCCATAATGCTACAAGTTCATACACTGGCCCTAGATTTTGTCCTGGTGACTATACATGGACCTAATAGGGATAATCCTGATTTTAATGAACAAGTTAACATGAAATTTTTTTTTAAAGTAAAAAGTGCTAATCTTATTACTGCAGGAGTCTGGATTTAAGTGTTAAACCGAAAATCAGATTATTGTAAAATTACAAACATAATAATGTGATGGCTAGACAAAACAGTAGGAGACGACAGATGACAATTTCTTGGTAGTTATTTGAAGAGAATACAATCCGCAAATACAACTGTTCACTTGGAGAAGAAGTAACCCATTACAACAGAGCAGACTAGACTTTTTTCTTACTTCCGAGAATGTATGCAAGTGAATTACCTCTGCAGATATTTTGCCAGGATATCGAACTGATCATTCATTGTTAATACTAGAATGGCTTTTGAGAGAAAAACAAGAAAAATACATACTGGAAAGTTAATTGTTCGTTATGAAAGGATATCGGAAATACATTAACAAAATAAATGTTCTCATAGATAAGATAGTTTCAGTGTATGCTGCAACCCCGTATGATAGAAATAAACTACCTGAAATACCAACTTCGAATATTCAACAAAAACAAAAAACAATTAAAAACAACCAAGTGATCCAAGAAATAGAAAATACAAATGGAAAATTAACAGAAATTAGGCAAAAAAAAATAGGAAGGAAGCTAGATTAGTAACCAAAAGTAAAAAAATAACGAAATATTTTTTGTGGGTTAGAAAAAAGAAACCATACAAGCAAACAAATGACAAAAATTGCGTGAAAAGATGGTACCCTGTTCGAAAAGACAAAAGTGATACTGCCTATAAAACAAAATATTTCTACTAAAAGTTGTGTGGGAAAAACAAACACGATCAACTGTGAAACAGAAGAAATGGTACAAAACCTACCTGCATCTTCTGAAAATGAAGCCAAAAGCTTAGAAGGTAAAATAACACTTGAAGAAGCCACAAAGTCTTTGAAAAATATGAACAACAAGAGTCCAGGAACAGATGGGTTTACCGTAGAGGTTTTTTTTTTTTTTTTTTTTTTTTTTTTTTGTGGAAAAGAATTGGTGAGCTGGTCATGAGGTCCATAAACGAAGGCTTCATCAAAGGAGAAATGTCTCAAACACAAAAGGAAGGAATCCTTATATGTCTTCCAAAAGATGATAAACTGAGAGAATATCTAAATAATTGGATATCTATTTCTCTTTTAAATGTGAGGTACAAAATCGCAACATGTACTTGTATGATTTTAAAGGTTCTCCCAAAGCTTATTAGCAAAGATCAATCGAGCCTGATAAGTGATAGATATATGGGTAATAGTATAAGATCAACATCTGATATTATCTATTACTGTTAAGTACAAAACACTGCAGGACTATTGTTGAGTACAGACTTTGAAAAGTCATTCCATTCTCTTGACTGGGGTTTTATGTTTAGAGTTTTTGATGCTGATGGTTTCCATAGAGACATGAAACGGTGGATCAAAACTTTCTATTATAATGGTCAATTGTCTCCATGGTTCAAAATAAAGACAGGCAGCAGACAGGCTGATGCAATTTCACCAATCTATTCATACTCTGTGCCGAAATGTTAGCAATTCTGATATATGAGAAAAACAAGCACCAAAGGAATTCAAACTGGATAAACAGCACATAAGATATCTCAATTTGCCGATGACACCAAACTATTCCAACACGGGGACAGAAAAACATTTGAACTAATTTTCAAGTTATTAACCGACTTTGGAGACAGATCGGGATTACAGCTTAATGTTGGGAAAACGTTTATTGTTTGGCTCGGCAGAAAGATGAACAGTGATGTAAATTCATGCCACACCTCAAATATAACTGGAATCCCCCAAAATTTTAATTACTTGGTAAATATTTAACTAATGATCTGAACGATGTACACAGCTAAATTTTCATGAAAAATTCCAAGAGATAAAAACATGATTAAATATATGGATGAAGCCATTAATAACTTCCCTTGGAAGGGTTGCTGTACTAAAAGCAATGATTCTGTAAAAATTAGTTCATCTACGGTAGTTACTTCCAAACCCTCCCAACAACTTTACTGAAAATCTCAATAAACTGTGCCTGAAGTTTATGTGGAATGATAAACGTGATAGAATTAATAGAAACATGTCAGTTAAAAATATATACTAACGGTGGAATGGGAATTCCAAATATTTACTGTTAATGTTATATGAATGCATTGAAATTTACATGGTATCGAAAATTACATAACAGCAATCATAAATGGAAACAAGCGTTCTTTCATTCTTTTAAAGATGCAGAAAACTGGATGCTATTTGGAGCTGATTTCTTCTCCAAATACAAGCATACAAACAAATTCTGGAAGGACATATTTGAGATATACGAAACATTTGGAAATAACATCGAACCTAAAACACTAGAGAAACTTCTAGTGGAACCAATATACTATAACAAGAATATCAAAATTGGCAGGAAACATGTATATGTGTAAAAGAACTTGCAACTAAACAAATATTCTGTACTGGCAACTTGATTGACAACTATGGTAATGTAGATTCATACCAAGACTTCTGCTCAAACTATGTATCGCCTTAAATCCATTCACATATTTAAGTTGCCTCACCTCCATTAAGAAATACATGAAAATGACCAGTATAAAATTTAAATATTCTGAATGAGAGACTGAATCTAGGTCGGTACATATGTTCATAGAAAATGTAAAAGGTTCAAGAAAAAATTATGACATGCTCAAAGAAGATAGAAAAAGACCACACTGTTACAGTAAATGAGAAACAATTTTTGAAAGAGAGATAAACTGGAAAAGTTTTTTTTTTCAATCATCAAAATTAATGAGGTAAGGTAAGATAATGTTGCACTTAGCCCAGCCAACCACAAAGGGCCATATCAGGGTTGTCACCGCGTTGAAGTCAACTCACAAGTCATTCATACATACAACCCTTTAAAATAAACATTCTAAAAACACACCAGAAATTTTTTTATAAATCTTTCTACCATAAAATCTTAGATCAGACGAAAAATGTTAATCTATCTCAGAAATTCAAAGATCACGTCAGGTGGAACATCTCTGAACAAGGTTTTCACAGAGTCTGCTGTAAAATGATTATGTCTCACATCATGTCCCATCAAGTCCCAACACTCTAAAAGAATGTTTCACTGTGAGTGGTACATGACATGGAATGCACCACAGAGCTTCTTCACTCTTTAAACGGTACAAATGATTAAAAAGGAATGGCCAGTATGCAGCCGCATAAAACTGTTTCTTCTTTGCGACCACCAGAGGGAGATGAGAGGAACTCTTTTAGGTTTGGACGGATCTGAAAAAGTTTGTTATCTGTCTACATTTTCCAGTCCTCCTGCACGAGGTCTCTAATACAATCATTAACTTTCAATTTCAAATCTGAGCAGGGGATAAATATGTTGGACAGCATCTTCGTTGTGGCATTCTTGGCCAAACGATCAGCCATTTCATTTCCCCAAATGCCAACATGACCAGGAACTCGCGCAAGAACAGAGCTACTGTATATCCTTTTAAGCTAGAGGTCCAAGTTATACTGACTCATATATAACAAACACAACATAAACTTAAATGGAGTATGCCAATGTGCAATTTAAAATATAAGGGCATTTCATAATTGCATAAATTATGAATAAGCCCTGATAAATCATTAAGGTTTTTTTTTTTCAGTTAAAAAAAAACAAACAAACAAGAGGGGGATGTGGGATGAAGAGGGGCTTACTTTTCTAACTCTTACCACAATGACAACATCTTGCCACTTGGAAGACAGATGAACAGGAACCAACTGGAAGACGATGGCTGACCAAGCTGACATGAACACCGCAATTCCTGCCAGCCACTGAAACAACTTGGGCACCTGCACACACACACAGACATTCACACATGGATTCAGTTCCACAGTTTTAATCTGATCTGATCAAAAATTTTATGGAAGAAACACTTACGGAAATTCCAACCTGATTGTTAGAAAATCTGTTTTAATGAATTGTGTGTACGCCTTTTCCTTTTAAACCTACTTTATAGTAGATTTCAACGAGGTGATGGCCCTGATATGGCCCTCTGTGGTTGGCTGGGCTATAAGCAACATTACCTCTCTCTCTTGAAAAACTACTGGAAGTAAGATAAGATAAGATAATGTTGCTTATAGCCCAGCCGACCGCAAGGGGCCACATCAGGGCTGTCACCACGTTAAAATCAACCCACAAGTCATTAAAAAAAAAAAAAAAAAAAAAAAAAAAAAACTTTCACACATCTCTTTAAATGACATCTTCTAGAAACGCACCAGAAACTTCATTAAAAATCTTTCTTCCGTAAAATCTTAAATCAGATGAAAAATGTTAATCTCTCTCAAAAATTCAAGGATCACGTCAGGCGGGACATCCCTGAACAGGATTTTCATGGACTCCGCTGTAAAATGTTTGTGTCTCACATCGTGCAAGTCCCAACACTCTAAAAGAATATGTTTCATTGTGAGTGGCACATGACATGGAATGCACCACGGAGCTTCTTCACTCTTTAAAAGGTAGGAATGAGTAAAATACGAATGGCCGGTGTGCAGCCGGCACAGAACCGTTTCCTCTTTACGACCACCAGACGTAGATGGGAGGAACTCCTTAAGGTTTGGACGGATCCGAAAGAGTTTGTTAACCGTCTGGGTATTCCAATCCTCCTGCCAGAGGTCTCTCACATAATCATTAATTTTGGGTTTCAG
Organism: Conus canariensis; assembly: GCA_033310375.1. Classification (NCBI taxonomy): domain Eukaryota; kingdom Metazoa; phylum Mollusca; class Gastropoda; order Neogastropoda; family Conidae; genus Conus; species Conus canariensis. The sequence continues at coordinate 17,738,835 of CM065721.1, forward strand.
ATCTGAGCAGGGGATATATATGTTGGACAATTTCTCTCTTGTGGCATTCTTGGCTAAACGATCAACCATTTCGTTCCCTCCGATGCCAACATGACCAGGAACCCAAGCCAGAATAATGTTGTAACCATCCGCTTTCAACTTGCTAAAAAGTTCAAAGAAATGTAAAAGTTCTGGATGCTGAAGGTTGCGGCCAGCTATGGCCTCCAAAACTGACAGCGAATCCGACAGAACCAGAAAGTCCCTCTTCGTAGATTGTGAAATTATTTTCAATGCCAGAACCAGAGCAGTAAGTTCAGCAGAATAGACAGAAGCATCTGGAGGTATATGCTTTAACAGTATCTGAGAAGGAGCACCAGGCCAATAGGCTGCACAGGCCACTCCATCCTCAGACTTGGAACCGTCAGTGAAAATTTTCTGATAAGATGGGAATTTTGAACAGAGTTCAGCATACAAGGCCTTGTATGCCAGAGAGCTGGTAGACTCTTTACGAAAGGCTGCAAGATCAAAACGAATCTCTGGTGTGAAAAAGGTCCACGGAGGCTGATCTGGAAACTTGGAAAAATCCAACACAACTCCTAGGTCTAAACCTGCATTCCGCGCGTGAGGCTGCATACGAAGACCAAACGGCGGAATACAGTCAGGGTTGGTTTCGAATTTGCTTTGAAACTGGGGGTCAAAGACACAGTCATAGGCAGGATTCTGCAGTTCTGAGAACAGTCTGATATAGTAATTTAGAGACATTTTCAGCCTGCGGTTGGACAGTGAGGGTTCACCTGCCTCTGCGTACAGGCTGTACACAGGGGTGGTGCGGAAAGCTCCAAGACAGAGACGAAGCCCTTGATGGTGAATAGGATCCAAGAGTTTCAGATAAGAGGGTCTTGCAGAGCCGTACACAGCACAACCATAGTCCAGTTTGGAGCGGACCAGGGCTCTGTAGAGATGCAGCAAAGTTTTCTTATCAGCGCCCCAGTCAGTGTGCGCTACAACCCGCAGAATATTCAGAGCTTTCTGGCAAGAGGTTTTGAGATTTTTAATGTGGCTGAGAAAGTTGAGTTTTTGATCAAAAATAACTCCAAGGAATTTGGCTTCTTTTACAGCTGGAATGGTGGACTTGTCCAGACGAATTTCAGGATCAACAAAAACTTGACGAAAATTGTGAAAATGGATTGACTTGAGTTTTGGTGCGTGAGAAGGTAAACCCGTTTTCCTCGGCCCACTGCTGGATCTTGTTGACACAAAGTTGGAGTCGGCGCTGTACGCTGGGGTAAGAAGCTCCAACTGCGTACAGCGCGAAGTCATCTATGAACAGAGAGGACTCAGAGCCCTGGCTTACCGATTTTACAATGTCATTAATTTTAATGCTGAAAAGGGCAGGAGAAAGGATGCTCCCCTGAGGTACACCCAACTCCTGCCCATGGATGTCAGAGAGTGCGGTGCCAACACGCACCTGGAACTGTCGATCAGCCAAAAAGTTCTGTATAAACAGAGGCAGGTGACCACGGAAACCAAGTCTGTGCAAGTCCAGAAGAATTCCTGATTTCCATGTGGTGTCATACGCTTTTTCGAGATCGAAAAAGATAGCGACCACATGCTGTTTATTGACAAAGGCATTGCGGATCGTGGTTTCCAGACGGATTAGATGGTCGACTGTCGAGTGGTATTTCCAGAACCCGCACTGTTGACTGCCCGAAAGGCCATCGGTTTCCAGCTTCCACATCAGACGGGAGTTGACCATCTTCTCCATCAACTTACAGAGGCAGCTAGTCAGAGCTATTGGACGATAGTTGGAAGGGTTGGTAAGGTCCTTTCCAGGCTTTGGAATTGGAATGATCAGGGCTTTCCGCCAGGAGGGCGGAAAGCACCCTGTAGTCCAGATATGGTTGTATACTTTAAGAAGGGTCTGGAGACAGCTTTCTGGAAAATGTTTCAAAACCTGATAATGAATATCATCCAGACCAGGGGCAGAATCAGTGCAGGTTTGTAAAGCTGTTTTCAGTTCATTGATTGAAAAAGGGAGATTGTAGGCTTCAGAGTTGTCTGATGTGAAATTGTATAAAGATTTCTCTCTGAGTTGTTTGTTTTTTTAAAAATGCTGCAGATTTATTTGAAGATGAGGAGTTCTGTTGGATGGTGGAAGCCAACAGATTGGCAACAGCTTGTTTGTCAGTGACCAGAGCATCGGCAAGTTTCAAGTGATGAATGGAGGGGTTGGTGTTTTTCCCTTTGATTTTTCTGATGATGTTCCAGACTTTTTTCTTTGAAGTTTTTGATGTCAGCCCGGAGCAGAAGTTTCTCCAAGACTGACGTTTACTGATTTTGAAAGTGTGTCTCGATTTGGCGCGGAGTTTCTGATGGGCTCGAGCGTTGGGACCTGAAGGTCGTTGGTATACCCGACGCTGAGCCCATTTGCGAACTTTTGAAATTTGTTGGCAGTCTGAATTAAACCAGGGTGTTTTGGGCATTTGGAGTTTGACGGAAGACATTGGAATACAGGTTTTAGCACAGTTTATCACAGTATTGGTCAGAGATTCTGCTGGGTCTGGACTCTGAAGAAAATCAACTTCCTGGAATTCTTTTGAAATATTGGTTACAAAGAGATCCCAGTTGGCCTTCTTATAATTAAAATGTTGTGAGACAGAAGCGCTCTCAGTTAATACAGGTTTTAAAAGAACAGGGAAATGGTCACTTCCGTGTAGATCGTCATGGACAGACCACTCATAGTCCAGGACCAGCGAGGGGTCACAAATCGACAAATCTAAACACGAAAGTGAACCTGTGGAAGAGTGGAGGTAAGTTGGAGCTCCATCGTTCAGACAACACAAATCAAAGTCTGAAAGGACATCCTCAAGAAGCAGACCTCTGGATGACGAACTGACACTACCCCAAAGAGGATTGTGACCATTAAAGTCACCCAACAGCAAAAAAGGTCGAGGAAGTTCTCCGATCAGACTGACAAGGTCCTGACGACAAACCGGGACAGAAGGTGGCAGATACAGTGAGCAGATTGTAACAGTCTTGTGGAGAGTGACTCTCGCAGCTACAGCCTGAAGGGAGGTAGTCAGAGCGACAGGACTAAACAGCAAAGTTTTGTGTAAAAGAAGGGCAACACCGCCCGACAGTCCCAATGTGGATGGTTGTGCAGGTTTAGAAAGAATATTAAAGCCAGAAAGAGTGAAGGTCTTCTGGCTTTGAATTTTAGTTTCTTGAAGAGCCACGACGGAAGGTTTTACTGTTTGACACAGAAGCTGCAGCTCCTCAAAATTTGAATTTAGGCCACGGATATTCCAATGGATTAGTTTACTACTATCCATGGTGCAGAGGATGAATAGGAGAGAAATCAAGTCATCTCCTCATCATCGTCTGCGTTCAGTGGAGCAAATTTATTGCTTAGTTTCACTGGACTGTTTGGGTCTTCAGACCTGCTGGCAGACTTGCCCACAGGTGAAGAAGGTCTGGATTTTGGAGATGGTGGAGGTTTCTTCCTCATCTCCACCATCTCCACACTTGGTTGAACTCCCTTGCCCGCACGGGCACTGCTCGAGGAAGTTTGAGGCGGGAGGCCTGGCTTTTTCATCTGCCCAGCAGCAGATGGAGTAGACTGCTGGGCAGTCTGAGGGGTGGCGGATTGTTTGCCTCCACCAGGGGCACCCACTTTGGGTTGGGAGGTGGTGGACTTGCTTCCACCCGAGCTTAACGGTCTTCCTTGTAATGTCTTTGAGAAAATAAATTCATCAGTCTGGCAGCAGACTGAACGGGTCGTTACTTTCTTTATTGCTGAAGCATATGAAGACGCTGTTGGCATCTGACTGCCAACAACCTGCTTACGTGCCTCAAAAAATGAGATCTTCTTTTCTGTTTTAACTTTCTGAATGTTGGACTCCTGGATCCAGACAGGGCAGTTGCGTGAAGAGGAGGGGTGGTCGCCACCGCAGTTTGCGCAATGAGCCGGGTCTTTACATGGCCCATCATGGGTTGCCTTGCAACAAACACCACACACCTCCTCCCCAGAACAGCGATCTCTGACATGTCCAAATTTCTGGCATCTGAAACACCTCAACGGGGATGGGACATACAATTGCACACGGACATTTAGGTATCCTACTTTAATGACCTGAGGCAGCACAGGGTTGCAGAATGTCAGAAAGAGGGTGTTGGTGGGCACTCTTTCTGCACCTTTTTTGACTGTCACCCTATGCACCTCTGTCACACCTTGGGATGCAAGTTCTGTCTTGATCTCCACTTCCGAGACACCTTTCAAATCCGGGCACCGAATAACTCCCTTGGATGAATTCAATTGCTTATGGGGAGTCACCCGAATCTCTCTGTCCACGAGCTTTTTTGCCTTCAACAGCTGTTCCGATTGTTTTTTTGACCTGCACTGGACGAGGAATGATCCATTCCGTAGCCTTTTCACGGACTGAGGGTCACCCGCTAGACCTTGGAAGCCCTTCTGGATCGCAAAAGGACTCAGAGCTGAAATGGGCTTTTCCTGCTCTGTCCCTTCTATCACGAGCCAGGAAGCCCAGAAACCTGTCCTCTCTCTTATCTCTATATCCGAGTCACTGTCCGATTCGAAATCCCCTGAAATAGGGGCTGCTGCCTTCCTCTTCTTTTTTGGGGGGATGATTTTTGAAAAAGCCATGTTTAGTTTAATTATATTTCGTCTCTCCCTTACCCACCCACCTTGGAGTCCAACTAAGGGGCCAGGGCCAAGAAATCACTGTCTTGACCCCTTCCAGGCTTCAGGAGAGATATACGACAAACAGAACGCCACTACCCCTATCCCCCCTGATCATGCTCAACTCCCGGGAACAGAGAGCCAAGCACTGCAGGGGTTAACTTGGCCAGCGGGAGAACTGCCTGTCTTGACCCAGCCCCAAGAAGGGGGAGCCGATTAGTACACGCGGGCCAGAGTGTACCTCCTGTCTAGGGGAGGTCCGAGCCAAAGTGATGTGTTGAGGGCGCTGGCCCTCTCAATCACCAGGATCTCATCCCCCTCCATCACAGGTCGCACCGCACGGCAAACGCGGCGGATCTTAAGAAGACCACAGAGAGAAAAGGAGTGTGGAAAAGAAGACTTGAAGGGGAGACGAAGATAGAAAAGAGCCAAATAAGAAAGGCAGAAAACAAGAAAAGGAGAAAGGCGGGTTACTATTAGTCAGGATCCTCACCCTTAGCCTATCTGACATGGGAAGCCCTACCAGGGGCATCAACTCCTTACCACGTTATGCTTAGGCCAGACAGCATCTTGACTTCTCAGGCCTAGAAGCAGTTTTAAAAAACCAGCCTATCTTCAAGTATTGATACCCCCGCCAGCAAAGCCTAAGGGATCACAGGACCACGCAAGCCCTCCGACCACGGCAAGGTTGCAACCCCCGGAGGGACTACTGGAAGTATCAATATAAGAACAGAACATTTTTACCTAGAAAGCAAACAATCAATTGGAATATACTGACGCATGTTTAGTTCCTTATGTCTTTTGACATATGCATTTAAAGGAATCAAATGAAAAGAGCAAAGAAATCGCTAGTTAGAGAAACAGCAGCAGCATCACCTGGATGCCCTTAGCAAGAACCTACAGTGTACCCTCCTAATATTACATATATACATGGTCTGGAAATGAAGTCCATCACACCTCAGTGGCTGTGCTTCAAATTATCCTGAAGTTTCTACGTTCAAGTTTAGCCTTTCAACTGGCATTGCCTAAACTGTTTTGAATTCACTTTACTTGGAGTTTAAAGTTCCTAGGCAAACTCTTTGTTTTCCATAAGGGGAAAAAGGTAACATATTTTCATATTATGAAACACTTGTATGCAACTAGCGCTGGACTGCAGGCAATAGCTCCTTGTGGAAATTATTAGCAACATTAATAGTTATGTTCTTATCTTAACCCATAACATTACAGTCAGGAACAAAAATGACAAGTTCACAGTTTGTCTTTCATGTTCACTGACCACAAATGCAGACACCGAGTCCGCAATACTGGCTCAGTAACCTGGATACATCTTATGTCTGTGGGCTGCACAGCAATATCCATGTTTACCTGTGCACAGCTAAAAGAATGGAAAAGCAACTTTCTCTTATTTGTATACATCCGTGGGTATGTTAATTTGAGAAAGCCAATTTTCAACACTTCATGCATAAGAGTGCACAGGGATAAATGTGGATGGCAATAAAAAAAATTATAAAGTGATCACTTCACTATTTGGAATTTTGGTTTTTCATTTAAAGTTTCAATTCATGGACATAATGTGTTTATCCTACACTTTGGTGAATATTGTGTAAATATACTTGAGCACATGCACTCTTCCTTACCAAGTCAGGCCAGACACTGGCTTGGTTGGAGGTCTTGTCATGATTCTCCCTAAGCTCTTCAATGTCACCAACTACTAAATCCGAGTCCGTTGCTTTTTGATTGTCAGTATTTCTGGGTCTGGTACCACTGGTACTGTAGTTGTAGTAGCAGCGCTGTCAAAGCCGTCCCTTGACCGACATAACTATCTACGGCTGTTCTGTCGCAGCGCCAAAGTGAGACTGTCTCCTGAGAATTGGAGGCCCAAGCTCTGGTCTGTCATTAACACCCTGAGTACCATGTAAATTCTGAACCTGAGCACGATGTAACTTCTCAACTCACTATAAGTTAGTGACCCATCCTCTGCGAGCGTACGCATCATACTGCCAAGAGTTTGTCTGCTTTTATTTTACTCAACCCTCAGTGAACACTTTTCAAGGAAAGTGCAGGCTCCGTCAGGCTCGCCTGTACGCACAGCATCTGTGCATCACTACACTCCTCCGACTTTATGATGAAAGCTTTTCACTCAAGGGGTGCAGATGAGAAAGGAGTCCTTCAACTTGCTAAGGAGTTCAGGTTCCTGAAGTGCAGACACACACACACTGACCAAAAGTCAGTCTTGTCTCTTACAACAGTCTTTGTCACCAGCCTTAGATACCTTGCTACCTACTAAAAGTCAGGTTTGTGTCCTTGCAGGCCTCTTGTGGCTTAAGTTTTAATCCTTGGGACACAGCCTCCTGAGAGGATACTTAGCCTTTGGTGTCAACTCCCTAGGCCATCTGACAAAAAGTCAAATGTACCATAAACTTGGGAAGCCGCTTGGAGTGCACAGGTGACACTGACAGGTTTGATCACTCACCACCTCTCAGGTGATGAAACAGGATCACAGGGCTGATCTCTTGAGCATCCTTAAGGATGAAGCAGGAATGTACTTCCCATTCATCTCAAATTCCATCATGCCAGTGTCCTTAGGGGTGTGGGGAAAATGGACTTCCTATTCACTTCAACCTCCTTCACGCCCAGCGTACTTTGGAATGTCCTGCGTATCCATGCCCGATACTTTTTTGGTGGTCCTCCTGAACAGTTTTCCCCCATGGTCTTGTTCACTTTCATCCTAGAACTGGCCTTGACCCTAGCAATCCAAAAAGCCTCAGGCCGAGCTACAGCCTCTCATGAGGAAGGCTATCTGCCTGGGGCCAATGAAGTACTTTTGATTGTAAAGCACTAGGCATCAGAGTATTTGTGGAAGCTCCCACAACCTTGGACTGTACTGATGGATACACCTTGGAAATACAGCGACAGGATATGAACTTTACAATCTTGTCAGAGGCCGAAGGGACTGGATCTTTCACTGATGAGCTGGGGTAATTCTCCTTCCTTCCATCTCCTTCCCTATGCTGGTTCTGCAGTCTTTTTTTCTGGTGGCCAATCTGCTGGCAATAATAGCACCTCATGTCAGAATCTGGGTTGTCATGAGCTTGCTTTCTTCTCTCTTTGGCGACAAGTTGCAGTTGAGCAGTCAGTTATTTCATGATCTGCTTATGATAGTAGTCCAGATCCTGCTTGGAAAAAAACTGCACTGACCTGTGGCTCCTGCTGCTTTTCCTCTGTGCCCCATCCATGGCCAGGGAGACATGCTGGTACCATTTTACTTTATGTGCAGCCTCTTCCAAGTTCTGGATCTTTCTAGATAGGCATTTTTACCCGCCTCCTTGTCCAGGCCATCGGTGCAAAATCTGCTTCACCCTGTGCAATTTTTCAGGAAGGTCCATGAAGGCTGAAGCAGCAAGACCTGTCTGCTCAGTCTTCATGAGACGTCCCTGTATTTTGGCTGGCTTGCTGGAACTTTAACTTGGCTGTTTCAGTCAGCTCTCTGGCCCCAACTTCATCATCATCTGGAGATCTGAGCTTTGACTGTACATCTTGGTGGCTTTAATGAAAAGTCTTGGGCTTTTTCTTCAAGACACTATCCCAGGTAATCCAATCCTCCATTTCAGACCAGCTGAGGGCTATTCTATAGCTGTTGAACCTGGACTTGAATGACAGCCAGTTTGATTTCTCATCATACTGTAAACTTTGGGGTTATTGCCGGGGGTCCAGAATGGTGATGCTTGACAGGATTGTCTTCACTGCTGCTGTCTGAGGAGTCAAAATACAATTTCGAATCACTCCTAGCCTAATCATGGTGGCCACAGCAGTTACCCAAACTTTTGGCTCCTGCTCCAAGTTCCTCTCGAGGAGGAAGGACAGCCTGACAGGGCCTGTCATCTATCATGCCTCCTGCCCCTATACGATGCTCTTCCCAATCTCTATAATCTTGGTCATGGTCTTCCGTAAAAGCCGGAAGTTAAAGGTCAGTCCATGCTATAGACCTGGTCCTACTTGAGTAATGAGAGACATGCCTGTAATCTTTAATCAAGGTCTGCAGTTCCCATCATGGTGTCTGTGTGATCTTTCCTGTGACCTGAAAGGTGACCTTGCTTCAGTATTTGACTGCGTAAGACCTTTTTTGTATTCACGCAACAGAGACTCTGACCCAAATCTGCAGCAGCGCTGAATCAGTATCACTGGGCTCAGCAGCTTGACCTTACTCCAGCTCACCCTTGAGTAAAGTGAGGTCCAAATTCATCCATGGACTGATGTTAATCCATTATCCTGTGTAGGTGTGAGAGTATTTCTTCGTTTCTTCGTACCAGTGCACTGGCCAGGTTTTGGTTCTATTGAGTCTCCAATGGCTTCGTATTGCATTCTAACATCAATCAGTGCAAACAGGTCATCTCTGGGTTTGCCACACAGAACAGACATCATCATGGATGATGGAAATTTCCCGTTCTTTTCCTTAAACACACAAGTGCGCTGATAAATACAGAGGCTGTGTTTATATTCAACCCTATGGTCTACCGAGAAAGTCCCCTTTTATTAATGGAGTGGCTGGTATGTGCTAATGTTATGCTATTAGTACCTGGGCTGTGTAAAAATAACTGCCATTCAATGCTATTAACAATTCCATTTTCTTTACTTTTGTTGTTAAATCACAGCCTGGGTTGTATTAATCATGTCTACTAACTATACCCCATTCCTGGCACCAATAAAGCGTTCACCCTACACTTTGGAGAAACTTGTTTACTTACTCTAGCACTTGCACATTCACCTACACAGTACTCTACCTTAGGGGGTCAGTCCAGACTCTTGCTTGGAAGTCTCGTCAGTATTCTTCCCAAGCCCTTCCAAGGCACCAGTTACTAAATTCGAGTCTGTCTCTCTGTCAGAGTATATATCTCCGGGGTCTGTAACGCTAACAGTTGTTATTGTAGCTTCTGAACCAACTTAAGTCTGAGACCCGTCCTCTGTGAGCCTACGTGTCGTATTGCCGGAGTTCGTCTGCTTGTTTACTCAACAGTCAGTGAGCACTTCTAGTGAAAGGTGCACTTCCGCCGGTGCTCACATGATGTATGCGCAGCATCCGAGCGTCATTACAGACATAACTTTTTTTTCTGTTGATACCACCAATGAAGTCAACGGCACAATTTGACACAGCTGACAGCACTTTCATGAAATCATTAAAATGTAAATCTGACAGTCACATTCATGATTCCCATCTTAAGATGAGGCACTTTCAACTCCGACTATTTGTGGACGGCAAATTCTGTGTGTGCCTGTGAAGTATCATTTAGTAGTAGTAGTAGTAAGGGGACAGGCTGATATATGTAACCTAGGCCTCGCGGCCTTTCTTGAATCCCCATCCATGAATTGTTTAGTATTCTGAATTGGTTTGTTGCATATGCGCATATTGGTTTGTTAATCAAATTCAAATAACAATTTAGTGAATTTATGATCTGCATCAAGGAGATTTTTAAATGAGTTAGTAGATTGTGCAAACTTGATGTTAGTTGGTAGATCATTCCAAAGATGTGTTTTCCTTTTTCCAAAAACCATTTTACGTTTATTAAGATAAGATAAGATAATGTTGCTTATAGCCCAGCCGACCGCAAGGGGCCACATCAGGGCTGTCACCACGTTAAAATCAACTCACAAGTCATTTAAAACAAAACAAAACAAAAAAAAAACACCTTTCACACATCTCTTTAAATGACATCTAGAAACGCACCAGAAACTTCGTTAAAAATCTTTCATCCGTAAAATCTTAAATCTGATGAAAAATGTTAATCTCGCTCAAAAACTCAAAGACCATGTCAGGCGGAACATCCCTGAACAGGATTTTCATGAACTCCGCTGTAAAATGTTTGTGTCTCACATCGTGCAAGTCCCAACACTCTAAAAGAATATGTTTCATTGTGAGTGGCACATGACATGGAATGCACCACGGAGCTTCTTCATTCTTTAAAAGGTACGAATGGGTAAAATACGAATGGCCGGTGTGCAGCCGGCACAGAACTGTTTCTTATTTACGACCACCAGACGTAGATGGGAAGAACTCCTTAAGGTTTGGACGGATCTGAAAGAGTTTGTTATCCGTCTGTGTGTTCCAATCCTCCTGCCAGAGGTCTCTCACATAATCATTAATTTTGGGTTTCAGATCTAAGCAAGGGATATAAATGTTGGACAATTTCTCTCTTGTGGCATTCTTGGCTAAACGATCAACCATTTCGTTCCCTCCGATGCCAACATGACCAGGAACCCAAGCCAGAATAATGTTGTAACCATCCACTTTCAACTTGCTAAAAAGTTCAAAGAAATGTAAAAGTTCTGGATGCTGAAGGTTGCGGCCAGCTATGGCCTCCAAAGCTGACAGTGAATCTGACAGAACCAGAAAGTCCCTCTTCTTAGATTGTGAAATTATATTCAATGCCAGAACCAGAGCAGTAAGTTCAGCAGAACAGACAGAAGCATCTGGAGGTATATGTTTTAACAGTATCTGAGAAGGAGCACCAGGGCAATAGGCTGCACAGGCCACTCCATCTTCAGACTTGGAACCGCCAGTGAAAATTTTCTGATAAGATGGGAATTTTGAACAGAGGTCAGCATACAAGGCCTTGTATGCCAGAGAGCTGGTAGACTCTTTACGAAAAGCTGCAAGATCAAAACGAATCTCTGGTGTGAAAAAGGTCCACGGAGGCTGATCTGGAAATTTGGAAAAATCCGACACAACTCCTAGGTCTAGACCTGCATTCCGCACGTGAGGCTGCATACGAACACCAAATGGCGGAATACAGTTAGGGTTGGTTTTGAATTTGCTTTGAAACTGGGGGTCAAAGACACAGTCATAGGCACGATTCTGCGGTTCTGAGAACAGTCTGATATAGTAATTTAGAGACATTTTCAGCCTGCGGTTGGACAGTGAGGGTTCACCTGCCTCTGCGTACAGGCTGTACACAGGGGTGGTGCGGAATGCTCCAAGACAGAGACGAAGCCCTTGATGATGGATAGGGTCCAAGAGTTTTAGGTAAGACGGTCTTGCAGAGCCGTACACAGCACAACCATAGTCCAGTTTGGAACGGACCAAGGCTCTGTAGAGGTGCAGCAAAGTTTTCTTATCAGCGCCAGTCAGTGTGTGCTACGACCCGCAGAATATTCAGAGCTTTCTGGCAAGAAGTTTTGAGATTTTTAATGTGGCTGAGAAAGTTGAGCTTTTGGTCAAAAATAACTCCTAGGAATTTGGCTTCTTTTACAGCTGGAATGGTGGACTTGTCCAGACGAATTTCAGGATCAGCAAAAAATTGATGAAAATTGTGAAAATGGATTGACTGAGTTTTGGTACGTGAGAAGGTAAACCCGTTTTCCTCGGCCCACTGTTGGATCTTGTTGACACAAAGTTGGAGTCGACGCTGTACGCTGGCGTAAGAAGCTCCAACTGCGTACAGCGCAAAATTGTCAACGAACAGAGAGGACTCAGAACCCTGGCTTACCGATTTGACAATGTCGTTAATTTTAATGCTGAAAAGGGCAGGAGAAAGGATGCTCCCCTGAGGTACACCCAACTCCTGCCTATGGATGTCAGTGAGTGTGGTGCCAACACGCACCTGGAACTGTCGATCAGTCAGAAAGTTTTGGATAAACAGAGGCAGGTGACCATGAAAACCAAGTTTGTGCAGGTCCATAAGGATTCCTGATTTCCATGTGGTGTCGTACGCTTTTTCTAGGTCAAAAAAGATAGCGACCACATGCTGCTTATTGACAAAGGTGTTGCGGATGGTGGTTTCCAGATGGATTAGATGGTCAACTGTCGAGTGGTACTTCCGGAACCCGCACTGTTCACTGGCCAAAAGGCCATCGGTTTCCAGCTTCCACATCAGACGGGAGTTGACCATCTTTTCCATCAACTTACAGAGGCAGCTAGTCAGAGCTATTGGACAATAGTTGGAAGGGTTGGTAAGGTCCTTTCCAGGCTTTGGAATTGGAATGATCAGGGCTTTCCGCCAGGAGGGCGGAAAGTACCCTGTAGTCCAGATATGGTTGTATACTTTAAGAAGAGTCTGGAGACAGCTTTCTGGAAAATGTTTCAAAACCTGATAATGAATATCATCCAGACCAGGGGCAGAATCAGTGCAGGTTTGTAAAGCTGTTTTCAGTTCATTGAATGAAAAAGGGAGATTGTAGGCTTCAGAGTTGTCTGATGTGAAATTGTATAAAGATTTCTCTCTGAGTTGTTTGTTTCTTAAAAAGGCTGCAGATTTATTTGAAGATGAGGAGTTCTGTTCTTTTTTCTTTGAAGTTTTAGATGTCAGCCTGGAGCAGAAGTTTCTCCAAGACTGACATTTACTGATTTTGAAAGTGTGTCTCGATTTGGCACAGAGTTTCTGATGGGCTCGAGCGTTGGGACCTGAAGGTCGTTGGTATACCCGACGCTGAGCTCGTTTGCGAACTTTTGAAATTTGTCGGCAGTCTGAATTAAACCAGGGTGTTTTTGGCATTTGGAGTTTGTCGGAAGACACTGGAATACAGGTTTTAGCAGTTTATCACAGTATTGGTCAGAGATTCTGCTGGGTCTGGACTCTGAAGAAAATCAGTGTCCTGGAATTCTTTTGAAATATTGGTTACAAAAAGATTCCAGTTTGCCTTCTTATAATTAAGATGTTATGAGACAGAGACGTTTTCAGTTAATAAGGGTTTTAAAAGAACAGGGAAATGGTCACTTCCGTGCAGATCGTCAGGGACAGACCACTCATAGTCCAGGACCAGTGAGGGGTCACAAATCGACAAATCTAAACACAAAAGTGAACCTGTGGAAGCGTGGAGGTAGGTTGGAGCTCCATCGTTCAGACAACACAAATCAAAGTCTGAAAGGACATCCTCAAGAAGCAGACCTCTGGATGACGAACTGACACTACCCCAAAGAGGATTGTGACCATTAAAGTCACCCAACAGCAAAAAAGGTCGAGGAAGTTCTCCGATCAGACTGACAAGGTCCTGACGACAAACCGGGACAGAAGGTGGCAGATACTGAGAGCAGATTGTAACAGTCTTGTGGAGAGTGACTCTCGCAGCTACAGCCTGAAGGGAGGTAGTCAGAGCGACAGGACTAAACAGCAAAGTTTTATGTAAAAGAAGGGCAACACCGCCCGACAGTCCCAATGTGGATGGTTGTGCAGGTTTGGAAAGAATATTAAAGCCAGAAAGAGTGAAGGTCTTCTGGCTTTGAATTTTAGTTTCCTGAAGAGCCACGACGGAAGGTTTTACAGTTTGACACAGAAGCTGCAGCTCCTCAAAATTTGAATTTAGGCCACGGATATTCCAATGGATTAGTTTACTATCCATGGTGCAGAGGACGAATAGGAGAGAAATCAGGTCATCTCCTCGTCAACGTCTGCGTTCAGTGGAGCAAATTTATTGCTTAGTTTCACTGGACTGTTTGGGTCTTCAGACCTGCTGGCAGACTTGCCTACAGGTGAAGAAGGCCTGGATTTGGGAGATGGTGGAGGTTTCTTCCTCATCTCCACCATCTCCACACTTGGTTGAACTCCCTTGCCTGCACGAGCACTGCTCAAGGAAGTTCGAGGCGGGAGGCCTGGCTTTTTGATCTGCCCAGCAGCAGATGGAGTAGACTGCTGGGCAGTTTGAGGGATGGCGGATTTTTTGCCTCCACCAGGGGCATCCAGTTTGGGTTGGGAGGTGGTGGACTTGCTTCCACCAGAGTTTACCAGTCTTCCTTGCAGCGTTTTAGAGAAAATAAATTCATCAGTCTGGCAGCAGACTGACCGGGTCGAAACTTTCTTTACTGCCGAAGCATATGAAGACGCTGTTGGCGTCTGACTGCCAACAACCTGCTTACGTGCCTCAAAAAACGAGATCTTCTTTTCTGTTCTAACTTTCTGGATGTTGGACTCCTGGATCCAGACAGGGCAGTTGCGTGAAGAGGAGGGGTGGTCACCACCACAGTTCGCACAATGTGCCGGGTCTTTACACGGCCCATCATGGGTTGCCTTGCAACAAACACCACACACCTCCTGCCCAGAACAGCGGTCTCTGACATGTCCAAACTTCTGGCATTTGAAACACCTCAATGGGATGGGACATATAGTTGGACACGGACATTTAAGTACCCTACTTTAATGATCGGAGGTAAAGGGTTACAGAATGTCAGAAAGAGGGTGTTGGTGGGCACTCTTTCTGCACCTTTTTTAACTGTCACCCTATGCACCTCTGTCACACCCTGGGATGCAAGTTCCGCCTTGATCTCTGCCTCTGAGACACCTTTAAGATCTGGGCATCGAATCACTCCCTTAGAGGAATTCAGCTGTTTATGGGAAGTCACCCGGATCTCTCTGTCTACCAGCTTTGTAGCTTTCAGCAGCTGCTCCGATTGTTTCTTATTCTTGCATTGAATAAGAAACGTGCCATTTCGGAGTCGTTTAATGGACTGTGGGTCTCCTGCAATACCTTGGAAGCCCTTCTGTATTGCAAACGGGCTTAGTGCAGAAATTGGTTTGTCCTGCTCCTTGCTTTCCATTACTAGCCAACAGGACCAGAATCCCGACATCTTCCTTGTTTCTATATCGGAATCCGAGTCTGCATCAGACTCCTGCGACATTCTTCATGAAATTAGATTCACTTTTCTTTTTTTGGGGGGATGGTTGTTTGGTGAAGAAGCCATATTTAGAGGACTAAAATTTCATCTCTCCCTTACCCACCCACCATGGGGTCCAACTAAGGGGCCAGGGCCAAGAAATCATTGTCTTGACCCCTTCCAGGTTTCAGGAGAGATATACAACAGACAGAAACCTACCAACCCTATCCCCCCTGATCATGCCCAACTCCCGGGAACAGAGAGCTGAGCACTGCAGGGGTTGCCTTGGCCAGTCGGAGAACTGCCTGTTTTGACCCAGCCCCATGATGGGGAAGCCGATTGATACACCAGGGCCAGAGTGTAGCCCCTGTCAAGGAGAGGTCCAAGCCAAAGTGATGTGTTGAGGGCGCTGGCCCTCTCAATCACCAGGATCTCATTCCCCTCCATCACAGGTCGCACCGCACGGCAAACGCGGCGGATCTTAAGAAGACCACAGAGAGAAAAAGAGTGTGGAAAAGAAGACTTGAAGGGGAGACGAAGATAGCAAAGAGCCAAATAAGAAAGGCAGAAAACAAGAAAAGGAGAAAAGCGGGTTACTATTAGTCAGGATCCTCACCCTTAGCCTATCTGACATGGGAAGCCCTACCAGGGGCATCAACTCCTTACCACGTTGTGCTTAGGCCATATAGCATCCTGACTTTTCAGGCCTAGAAGCATTGTAAAGAAAACCAGCCTATCGTCAAGTATTGATGCCCCCGCCAGCAAAGCCTAAGGGATCACAGGACCACGCAAGCCCTCCGACCACGGCAAGGTTGCAACCCCCAGAGGGTTTTACGTTTATTAGTCTGACAGTGTTCAATGAAGATTTTCCCATCTGACTTCCTTGTAATACTATCAGTATATAATCTGAAGAAATCCTCTATTTGTACATCCACCATATCGTTAAATATTTTATAGACTTCGATCAGATCACCGCGGATACGTCTACCTTTTAAGGTGTGTAAGTTTAAGTATCTTAGCCGTTGTTCATAATTAATATTTTTGCATTCCTGTAGTAGCTTTGTAGCCCTTCTTTGTACTTTCTCTACTGCCTTTGACTGCCTTTTGAGTAACGGATACCATATAGTATTTCCATATTCTAAGTGCGGCCGTACTAGACTTTTGTACAATTTCAATAATATATCTTTATTCAAGTATGTGAAAGTTCTCTTTATTAGTCCTATCATTTGGTTTGCTTTATTGATGATTTTATTGATATGTACATCGAAAGAAAGTAGTGGGTCAAAAATAACACCAAGATCTTTTTCTTCCTCACACTCATTTATTTCATTTTCTTGTCCATTTACCTTCATATAATATTTATGATTTGGGTTTGTTTTACAGACAATAATGAATAGAAAACATACGTACTGCCATTGCGAACAAAATTGAAAAGTCTTGCGAGTTGGAAACTTCTGTCTTCTCAAAGAACGTCACAACAATTACTGAATTCCATATTTCGGTGAACACGGCTCAGAAGAAATGAAAGCGGAAGCGTGTACAGGCGACACGTAAAGCGTGCGGCTTGATAGGATCGGCAAAATGACGAAGCACAGTCACTTCCTTTTTCTTGAGACTAAATGTCTAATAATCAACAAGAAAACAAGGAAAAAATTAGTAAAACCAATTCGATTTCTTCATAAGCTAGTGGAGATACACTGTATTCTTAAAACATTTTTTTTTTAAATCAAGTATGAAATTTTCAATTTGTTGATTATGTGAGAAGCATCTGTGCTGTTTTGTGTTCTAACTCCACACTGAGACCACGAGTTACAATGGATATCAAACTCCTCAGCATCAGAGTCCACTTTATTTTACGTCTCATCATCTAATTATTCATCACGGGCCGGTCTGTGTGTATGCACGTAATACACTCAGCTTGCTTCTGGTACAAGAAACTTATTTTCCGTTATTTACACAAACGGACAAAAGTAACTTTTGCAAAGCTAAGGCCTTCAAATTCTCTGACAACAAGTCACAACTTCCAGTTTCATTTTGTCTGTTCGTTGGTTGGTTTTTAAGCTGTTTGTTTATTTACTACGGAAATCACTTATCTATGGACAATATCCACAATTACCGCCGATTATTCATCTGCGTGAAGTACGGTTGAAAAGCAACTTTCTCAAAGTAGCTATTCAGTAACTTTGTATTACTTTTCATTATCATCACCAGTTTGTTTGCGGACACAAATCTGTGCAGATAGACAGGTAGATAAACAGCTTATGTCTTGACCTTGCTCAGTTACAGACATATGCGCGCTCGCGCAGAGTGATGTGATTAATTAAATGGAAGGGTGTCATTGATTAAGCTTTAACATGATACGAGAAATGCTTAAAAAGAACAATGACAAAACAGAGAAATGCTTAAACTAAAATTTAAAAAAAATGACAAAACAAAGTCAAAAATTACAGAACAAGTGAAAGTTATTTTCGAAGAGGAAAAAGGTACGGACAGTTGCATCGGAATTTTTTTTTGCACTGGGAGGAAGGGACAGGGGATGGGTAGCAGCCTGACCTGACCCGACAGAAGAGGAGTTCCGGGACAAGACTGGCATGCCCAATATGGACATACCATCCATGGACAACATCCTATCAGCGAAAACGGCGTGATGTCCATGCTGAGAAACCTAAACCCCTACAAGGCCCGTGGACCTGATGGAATCCGCTCAAGAGTTCTCAGAGAACTGGCAAAGGAGCCCACACCTGGCCTGACTATTCTATTCTGCTCATCCCTGTCCACAGGCATAGTACCAGCAGACTGGAGGACAGCACATGTAGCACCAATGTTCAAGAAAGGAGAACAGTACAACCCAGCCAATTACCGACCAGTCTCCCTTACCAGCATTGTGTGCAAACTGTTGGAGCACATTATAGTCAGTGCAGTAACGAAACATCTTGAGAGCCACCCGATACTGAGCGAAAACCAACATGGGTTTAGAAAAGGAAGATCGTGTGAGACCCAACTCCTCGAGTTCACCAAAGAGCTGACTGCAAACCTGGAAAGAGGCAAACAGACCGATGTCCTCATAATGGACTTTTCAAAGGCATTCGACCGGTCAATCACTCTTTGCTAATACATAAACTCCAGAGATATGGCATTAGGGGAACTACGGGAGCATGGATCTCTAGTTTTCTCAGGGATCGGCAGCAGGCAGTAGTGGTGGGTGGATTGTCCTCCTCCTCCGTCAGCATAAAGTCAGGTGTACCTCAGGGGTCTGTGCTAGGTCCATGCTTGTTCCCAGCCTACATAAATGACCTTCCTGAGAAGCTCTTAGCAAAAGCACGGTTGTTCGCCGATGACACAGCAGTATCCAGGTTGATCAACAATAGCCAAGATCAAGAACAGCTCCAAGATCTCCAACTCTTAGTGGATTGGGAGAAGAGCTGGGATATGGAGTTTCATCCTGCAAAGTGCCAAACTCTTCGTGTCACAAGGAGTAGGTCCCCACTTCACCACGACTATTCCCTTCATGGACACATCCTTGACACTGTAACATCAGCTAAATACCTTGGTGTGACCATCAGCAAAGAAATTAGCTGGTAAGACGAACACATAAATAATTTGTGCTTCAATGCCAATAGAACTCTAAAATTTCTCCGACGTAACCCGAAGATCAGCTCCTCAGCCATCAAAGAACGAGCCTACAAAGCACTCGTTCGCCCCATCTGGAGTATGCGTCTTCTGTCTGGGATCACTACACAGAGAAAAACATAGCTAAAATAGAGGCTGTTCAAAGACAAGCTGCACGCTTTGTCCTCAACAGATACAGGAACACTTCCAGTGTTAGCAGCATGCTGGATACTCTGGGGTGGCCCTCATCGGAGAAACGACGGCAAGTAGCAAGACTTTCTTTGCTGTGTAAAGTGCACCAAGGCCTTGTCCACAGCCCCGGCCTAATAGAAAAACTGGTCCCCCTACCCGACCGTAAGCGACGAGGCCACGACAGACAATTTCATATCATCACGTCAAGGACCCAACATAGAGCTGCTTCCTTCCTGTCCAAAACTATTAAAAACTGGAACAATCTCCCACGAGGAACAGCTGAGGCCACAACACTTAATACGTTCGTGTCAAGAGCCTCAAAGAGCCCTGAATAGGCTCCCCTCACCCCCTTTCCCCTCCTCCCTCCCCCCGCTACCCTCTTCCTCCACCCCCTATCATCATCATGATGTAAAACTCAACTCTGAAGATACGTCTACAACCCAGATTCATCTGCAGCGAACCCCCCACTTATATGTGCCAGAATAATCAAGTGTGACTGTGGGCCCTCAACACTGAAGAAGAAGAAGAAAAGCATTTGGCAAAACATCACTGCAGTCTTCATAAAGGCATCTCTTCCAAATTGATTTTTATAAAAGCGGATGGGGGTGAGGGACACTTTCAAGTGTTCCGTCATTAAAGCGTGGGAGAGGGAGGAGGCTTTCATCTTCCGATTTCCTCGACAAGAGGGGGGAGGGAGGGAGGACGTCTTTCTTCGAAGCAAAGGAAGATACCATAAAATGTTTTGGCTTTTTTTCTTTGCTTCTTTGGCATTCCTTCGCCTTCAAACATTGGAAAGGGGAAGGGGGGCAGAAACTCCCCTCCCCCCCCCCCCCCCCCCCCCCCCCCCTGATAAGGTTCCAGAAAACGAAATTTGATTCTGTATAATGTTCTTGAGAGTGGAAAAGACGACGCTGACTACTTCTAGATAGTCTCGGAAATCTGTAATAACACTGACAACAAATATTCAAAGACAAAGTAAAAAAAAAAAGAATCTCATCATTAAAACGGCCACGCCTTTTTGAAAGGGGCAAACAATGACCGAGACTAAAGTATCCGTTAGGGACTGAAATATATTTTTAAAAAAAATAAAAAATCTGAACACAAAAAAGAAAGAGAAACAGACAATAAACAAGAAAATACAAAGAGAAGAATGAGAGGAGAGAAAGCAGTAAACAAATTGACATACAGAGCGCGGATGGTATCAAAGCAATCTTTTGCACAAAAGGTTGAGTGAAAAATTACCCTAGCACGTTCATGGGAACGGTTTTAAGAAGCCCAAAGCAAATGTAGCCTAGATAATGTGAATAATGTTCCTTCTGTAAATGTTCCGTCCAGTTTTTTTTTGTTGTTGTTGTTTTTTTTTGGGGGGGGGGTTTTACTCACACTTTTTACTGACAGAATGATTGATATTCTGAAACTGCACTATTGTCGCTGCAGGAACCTCGATTTTGTAGCTTCAAGAATTGGTTTGATAAGCACGGGGAAGAACATTGATTCCAAAGAAATCACAACATTATAAAGTATGTGAAGTTAGTCAGTCCCATGTTGCAATGCACCACCTTATAAGTGATTTACTTTCCCTAAAAAGAAAAAAAAAAAAAAAAAGCCGAAAAGAATAATGCTTTCAAACAAATTATAGCATCATAAAGTGTGTTTAGCCTTGCAATCTCCAGTAATAGATTTACTTTTATCAAAAGAACCCAACGGAGCCAGCTAATAGGTCTGTAAGCCTGTCCAGGACGGGGGAAATCGTGACGGTATTGCTTAAGTGGACTAAGTTGATGTATTATTAGTCAGGTTTAACACACCAAGGTTATCTTTGCATTCATACACGCATATGCACACTCATGCGCCCACCAAACATTCACCTCTCTCTGGGAATGGGATGTCACGCATTCGTTTCTCTCCTAACACGACTGAGCACAAGAAATCCAATTTCTATGCTACTATAATCAAACATGAAAAATCCAATTACACAAAATGAACAAATCAACACATAAAAGATCAATACTTCCTAATCCCGGGTTATAATAAAAATGACTTCTTACCTGGCCAGGTTTTCACACACACAACCACGCTTTCACACCACACCACAGTTCTTGAAAAGTCTCTTCACGTCTTCTTCAGCACTGCTTGATGGTGAGGCCCTTGGTTGACTGGCTCCAGGTTTCAGGACTGGGTCTTCGTGGTCGTCTCTGGGATCTCGACGTAGAACTCTTCTTCTTCGTCTCCTTCACCCACCTCTGGGTTCAAATTTCAGTTTGTCTGTCTTCACCCACCTCTGGGCTTCAAACTTAGTTTTCTTCTCTTCCGGCTTGTCTTTCCCTAAGACTTTGCCGTCTCTTCTATCTCCCAGACCACGTTTCTCTCGACCCGTTCTCTGTCCTGCCCGCCCTTCTCTCTTCTCTCTCCTCTGCCTTCTCTCTCTCTCTCTCTCTCTCTCTCTCTCTCTCTCTCTCTCCTGGTGTTCTTCCCTTCTCGTTGTTCTCCCTCACTTTATATAGGAATGGAAACAAAGGATTCCCCTTCGGGCCATGCCTTTGTCCATGCTGCTTCTCAAACCCCTAGTTCACAAGTACTCTGAATTCTCCATTCGCTACATTCTCCACACATCTGCATTTACACACATCCCTACCTAATTGATTAGCAAACACTTGGCACCAGATGGACATCGAAAATTCCCCGCCGACTTCGGAGGCCACTTTAACACAGTAATTATCTTAAAGAGGGCTACGATAACAACATCCACGCGCGTTCAACCAGCCTGACAATAGAACCAACCCAGTGACCCACGGCAATACCATCCGAACGAGTCCAAGACTCCTGCTCTTCACTGACTGTTTACAAAAGAACCTCAGCTAACTGAGTATTTAGCGCTCACTTGGTGCACCGAGGTCCTAGTGGTTACATTCCTCTCCCCTTTCGCTGCCGGGCAGGTCCGAACTCCTCACTACCTTAGGTGCCATCTGTCACCTGACCGCTTCGTCCTCCTTGACACGGTTCGACCGTGTGCGATGGGTAAGGCATACTTGTTAATGGTTCTATTACCTATTTGTATACTACGTACAACGTCCCTTTTGCCTCTAAGCGTTTAATGCCTTTTGTGAGAGGTTTCACGCACTTGACAAAGCCTTTATCCCATATCATGTTATATTACGTATACGTAATGAATTGTTACATTTATCCAGTATGCATTTGTATACAGTTAGTTAGTTCTTTAGTTTAACGTCTGTTCACCCTCAAGTGATATTAGACGGGAGGTGGGGGGGGGGGGGGAGTACAAGAGGTAGGAGAGAGGGGTAGGAGATAGAGGAGAGGCGGAGAAAGGCAGGGAAGAGAAGATAAATGGAGAAGGGAGATGATGGATATGAAAGTAGTGATTGATTGCGCATGTGAAATGCTTCAATTATTTTGTAAAATTGTGAAAAAAAAAGAAAAAGAAATCCGTGTGTTGTATGAGTGTGTGTGTGTGTGTGTGAGTGTGTGTGTGTGTGTGTGTGTGTTGTTTTATATATATATATATATATTGTGTGTGTGTGTGTGTGTGTGTGTGTGTGTATAAGAATGCATATGTAGAAAAAACAAATATATTGGCGGGGGGGGGGGGGGGGGGGGGGGTTAGCAACTATCAAGTAATCAACAAGTAATCAACAAGAAGAATATTGCAACCCAACTGAAACCAAAATATACCGGTTACTCCAAGAAGAATACCAAGAGGGCTAAAATGCAATATTTCAGCAAAAGTTCGCAAAAGAAAATCATTCACATTTCTTTCAATCGTTAACGGTCTTTTTACGAATAAGCTACCTGCAGTGTTAGTAATTTGGTCTTTGATATAAGGACAGTGCAAGAGCAGATGATTCACTGAAATATGGTTCCCACATACACATTTGACGTCTTTACAGTATTTTGTTTTGAAAGCATCCAAACGAATTTCAAACATCAAAGATGTAATTGGTCTTGACCCTGCATCAAATATATGCCTTAGCATCAAATTTGAAATCAGTGTCTCAGAGCCTTTAATGCAGGTGAGAGAATATTGGCTCTCTGATGCCTTCAAAATGTTGACAAAAATTCCCCTCGGCTACTTTTTCAATGTGTCTATAACATTCATGCAAATCTAATTCAATGTTTAGTTGAATTGCCCCTTCAGTATTTCGTGCTGCACTTCTAGCTGCTCTATCAACCAGTTCATTAGAGTATACTCCGCAGTGGGAAGGAACCCAATTAAAAAGTTACACTAATGTCTTTGCTTGACAATTTATGAATTAAATGTTTGATTTCGAGGATCATTCCAACACGCTTTTTGACATTATGACCTTTGATAGCTTGTAATGCCGATTTTGAGTCAACACAAATCAATATTTTACCAGCATTTACAGGTAGCTCTTCAATATGGCGCAATGACATTAAAATGGCAATCAACTCTGCAGTAAAAATAGAATAATGCTGACCTATATGATAACGCTTGACTGCTTTCAATGTAGGAATTACAAATGCTACACCTGTGCTACCATTATCAAGTACAGAGCCATCTGTGTATATTTTAATGTAGTCAGCACAACAGTTCTCTAGGTGTTCATTAACTAGATTTCTTAAAACATTTGGAGGGTGATTTTTGTTCAAACCTGTATGATCAATATCAAAGATAGGTTTAATTTGTTCCCAAGATGGTACAGGTGAAAAAGATGGTTTCGGTGCTATTTCTTTGCTTTTTAATTCTGTGGAATTAATCATATCGGAGAAAAACGAATGTATTGGTTGTAGTGAGTGGACTGTTTTAGCTCTTTTAACAAAAATCTTTTTCGGAATCTAGCCTAGTTTCTACCTTACAAAACGTGTCATTTGCGAACGAATTTATTACAAATTTTGCTGAATAGCTTTTCCTGTGTTCGTCGAGAGGAAGAACACCTGCCTCTTTATAAACCCCTAGATTGGAAGCATGAGTTGGAACTCCAAGAGCCAGTTTGAAAGCTTTGCAATCTATACTTTGTAGTTTGTTTAATAAGTATTTTGGAGCACTAAAGAATATTTCCTGGGCGTAAATTAAACGAGATCGAACTAAGGAGTTAGCAAGGCATAAAAGTGCTTTTGTATCTTGACCCCAGCGTTGTTTATTTATGATTTTGAGGAAATTTAAAGCCTTTCTCCCTTTTTCCAATATGTACTGTATATGTTGATTCCAGGTAAGTTTAGATGACAGGTAGACACCCAAGAACTTAAAACTTTGTGCATAATTAATTACATTGCCATTGATAGTAAAAATAGGCAGATTTTCAGGGTTATACCCTGAGTTAAACAGAACAATATTTGTTTTTTGTAATGATAGCGATCCATGTTCTTTCATGAACCTGGTAATTTTATCTAATTCATTTTGGTATACTTTTTATTATAGTATAATTTAAAGCTCTAATTGGGGTATTACGCTTCATTGTTACCTTCAACCACATACATAAATCATCTGCGTACTGGGCTAAAACTGTATCTTTCGAAAGATTCTTTGGAAGATCTGCTATCAGTATATTAAATAACATAGGTAATAGAACTGAACCTTGGGGAAGCCCCATATGGAGTTCTCTAAGCTTTGAGTATGTGCTTCCAACTCTTACTTGTATGAAACGATTTGCTAGAAAATTTTGTATATAGTTATACATATTACCATTTAAATTGTGCTTCCGAAGCTTTTGTAATAATCTGTAATGCCATACTTAGTCATAAGCTTTCCTTACATCAAAAAAAGTTGCAAGAATATTTTTCCGCCTAGCAAACTGTTGTTTAATTTGCGTCGTTAGTTTTACTAGATGTTCAGTGGTAGAGCGGCCTTTCCGAAAGCCTGCTTGATTGTGAGGAATAATACTTTGTTTTTCACAGAAATGGACTAATCTATTTGATATTATTTTCTCCATAAGTTTGCAAACATGAGACGCTAGAGAGATGGGTCGATAGCTGTTTTTATCTGCCCTAGGTTTTCCTTGCTTGCGTATAGGAATAACAATTGAGTGCTTCCAGATAAGGGGCATCTCTCCACGGGACCAACATTGTTGTATAAATACATGTAAAAATGAATAACATTGGGAGGTAAATGCTTTAACATTTCATTAGATAGTCCATCTAATCCAACAGACGTTTTTGCCTTACTCAGGTGTAAAATACATTCTGTTACCTCCTCAAATGTTATATCCGAATTAACGGAGCTTTTTATTTTAGGCTTGTTATTATCACGAGCTGTTATACTGTTTTGCTCTTCATTTTCTCTATATTGTCTATTATCAGCTGATAATCCTGTATATCTACTGTAGTTTGCAAATATGTCAGCAAAGGCTTCTGCTTTTTCTAGATTCGAGGGTAGAATTGAATTCTCCAGTGTAACTGGACACTGCGGTAATTTAATTCCGTTCTTCATTGTTTTCATCTTTTCCCATACCTTTTGCATATCTTTGTAGCTGTATACTTCATATTTGTATACAGACATATGTGTGAATGTTTTTTTGTGTATGTGAAAACCTCGTGACTTTTTAAGCGTGCATGGTGGCAGTCCTACCAGCCTGTGACGTAAATTGGAGAAGACGGGGGAAAAAAAAAAAAAAAAAAAAAAACGACCGTAAAAAAAGAAAAGAAAGAAAAGAAAAAATTAAGAAACTAATAGAAAATCTTGGGGAAGGCATGTGAGCAGCATTCTTAATGCAGTGCCCTTGGTGTTGGTCAACATGCAGAAGAAGAACACATAGAAGGGGGGAGAGGGGGGGGGGGGGGGGGGGAGGGGGGGGGCGGGGGATTTGATAATGTTTTGAAGAACACACGACCAAAATGTACGACCGAAAACGACATTCCATCGACTGACCAGATGATTGGCTTGTTTTTTTTTCTTATGCAGCCCAAGCACTGCAGTCCACAGACAGCAATTACTATCAATTACTATGGTGGTGTTAAGTGGTGCATGTTCTGACCCAGTATATGAAGAACGTCATTAAGCTCCGCACTACAGACAAAATAATAACTACTTATACACGGAGCCAGTGTTGGTGAGCACCTACCTCCGGAGGCGTACCATGTCCATCAAGTCGCTGTCCCAATGAACCAACCGATTCAAACAATGTTGCTTCCCATACACCACCCCTTTCCCCTACTAAACCAGGGGACGTAAGTACGTTTTTAATCTCACCATATGCTTACAATCTCAAGTCACACACTCATAACTCTCCTCGATCCGAGTAGATTTTTTTTAACGTGTTTATTTGTCACAGAGTGTCACCAATAACAGATTTTTTTTTTTTTTTTTTTTTTAACTATTGCCCTGCATGGCTTCTTTCTGCAAGCAGTGGCAAGACATGTACGCCTAATATCTACATATCTTAGTCTTGTATTCCACATAGAACAGATATACCCCTAAATCATCACTTTCATCACACACACACACACACACACACACACACACACACACACACACACACACACACACACGCAGAGTTGGTACTGACATTCTACTGTCATAAGCCTGAAAGCCCTGGTGACAGGGAGATACATGTATTACATGAATTTGAATTTAGTTACAAAAGAGTAGAAAACAGCACACACACACACACACACACACACACACACACACACACACACACACCACACACACGCACGCACGCACGCACGCACGCGCGCGCGCGCGCGCGCGCGCACACACACACACACACACACACACACACACACACACACGACCACTATTAACACGACCATCCAAGTGTAACATTAATTAGTGTATTATCCTCATTTTTAAGCTCATACACCATAAGGTTCTAAACTGGTAAGCGCGAAATACACGTTTCACTATTAAAAATTCACATTTTCACTCGTTAAGCATATTCTTGTTCCGGCATCAATCCTGCCTTCAATGTATCCTTTGCAATAGACACAATAATATCATTACTAACAGACGTAAGATTTCGTTATGTTCTTCCTCTCTGCTTCTCTCGTTTCAAACAGCATATTGTTTTTCTCTCAACTCGTCGTAGCCCTGCAACTTAAAACAAAATGATTTGCATCCTCCTGACCATGACCATACATGGACAGGTGGGGATGGGGCTTGGGGGGGGGGGGGGGGGGTTGGACCATGAAGGCATTTGTGCTAAACCACATTTGATTTGTATGTAGACCAAAAATCGTTAATCTGAACCTGGCAAGACAGATTCTTTGCCATCTATTTGTAACAACTGATATATATATATATATATATATATATATATATATATATGTGTGTGTGTGTGTGTGTGTGTGTGTGTGTGTGTGTGTGTGTGTGTGTGTGTGTGTGTGTGTTTGAAATAATGATTTCAACGAAAAGAACCAGTTATATTTATTATTAATTTCCATTTTCATATGCCCGTTTTGTTTATATGACTCTATGAATCTGTATTCAAATTCAGATATAAAACTATAATCGCAACCTACACCCTGGCACATCCAAACAATTCCAAATCCGTGTTCTGTTAAAGTGTTATTGATTTGAAACACTCAGTTCTGCTAACCCCCCTCTTCCTGCATCAACAGCATTTCGTATGCCTGTCCACACAATCTCGACACTGGTAACCCGGTCATATTTATCCAGTATTGTATACATTTCATAAATGATTTTTCATGTAAAAGATACCTGCCTAATTCGCCATACAAAACGGTATTTGACGAATGCAGTAGCATACCAATGAAATGCTCCATGGCAAATGTTTGTACCTTTTCCATTGACAGCAAGTCCCCAAACCTCCGCTGCATACGCACAGCCTGGCCCATTCAGCATAATCAGGAAATCAGAGAGAGAGAGAGAGTTGGGGGGTTGGGGAAGAGAGAGAGAGAGAGAGAGAGAGAGAGAGAGAGAGAGAGAAGAGAGAGAGAGAGAGAGACAGACAGACAGACAGACAGACAGACAATAGTCTGAAACTGGAAGCTCTCATCTTTCCACTCACAGTATAGGTACCCTGTCCACTCTGCACTACTCTTTACCACTCCGTTTCATCTGATTCTCTCCCATAGTGCTCACAATTCCATTCCAGTCTGTACAAGAGCACAGGTAGGTCGAGATGGCTGTTCAACCCTGAAGGTTGCCGAGGTGGCGGTTCAACCAGCAGGTGGGGCAGATTTTCTAGTCGCCTCTACAGTCCTCCGCTCTACCAGCTGAGCTATCACGGGACCTGAGGAGATTTTCTTCCTGGCTCCGACTTTATAAGTGACAATATGGTCTTCTCACAGCCACGAGGCTGTGACCCAGATCGACTAGAGCCCTCATGGAGCTATGTCAGGCTGGCACTGAAGCTAGTACAGAGACCAGTCCGTCAGTTCTGGAAAGAGATTTCTAAGAGCTGACAAAAGCAAATGACATAGCTGCGGAGGCTCTTACAGGCTCAGAGAGGGGAGCTTGAGAAACACCCAAAAAGATGGCCCACTTGCAACAGGTTCACATGTGTGCAACGTACAGACTTCAACACCAAAACAAACTGGTGGTCTTCTCTTACCAACTGACCAGACGCGAGGGTGGACGAGTCGCGTGCGAGACAGTATACACAGATGAGAGGAGGGGAGGCGTCCCACCGGATGAAGAGCTCGCAGAGTCCGCTACCGCCGTGCAGAAAAATTATGAAGTGCGCTCCTTTGCTTCAAGCCTGACAACCAGGGGATGGGGGTGGGAAGCACCGAAAAAAAGGCGAAAGGACAGAGACAGTGGCCCCTCGAGGGTATACGGAAGGTTCCATAGGTTCCAGGAATCTGTCCAATGACCCACAGTTCCAGCCCTCTGGTTCAGACGTTTGGACATAGGCCACAAAGTCGCTCAGGGGGAGGTTCAGTACAGTAGCTTTGTCCAAACTGATTCTACAAGACCAATTTGACTGTATTAAATTGCCCTGAGAAGGACTTTTTTTCTTTCTGTCGTTTTTTCGTGTGGTGGTGGTGGTGGTGGTGGTGGTGGTGTGTGTGTGTGTGTGTGTGGTGTGGGGGGGGGGGGGGGTCATAGGATATGTTTCCACTGTGTATGTATGGGAGGGCGGGAGAAGGAGGAATCCTCACATCCTGCCTGTATGCATTTAATGGAAACGTAGTGTATTTTTGGGTCGTGTTTATCCTGCTAGTATGCGTTTCACTGAAGCATAGTGTATTCTCAGGTCTTGTCTGCATTTTCAAGATATTCTTGTGGACAGCTTTAGTGGACTTGTGCGCATTTTTTGGTATCGAGTTTTCAGATTTGTCAGCATATTTGCGCTCTAAGGTGAAATATTTGTTCTCATGTAGACAGCTTTTGTGGATTTGTGCGCATTTTCATGTAGAGAATTCTTGCATTTGGCAGTACATTTTCACTCTTAAGATGAAATCCTTGTTCACAATGGGGGGAGGGGGGGGGGGAGACACCAGGGAGAGCTTTAGAGTAGGTCTTTAAAGAAGAACACCCCCGTTCGCAGACAAATGTTTCGGCCCTCAAACTCCTAACATTTTAAGGGGGCTGGGCCACATTCAGGTCATGACTCTTATAGCTCTTCTGCTGCCATGACATTTTTTTTTTTTTGTCCTGGCTCTGCCCAGATGCGAACCAGCAACTTTTGGAGGGGTGGGCGTCTCAAGGGGGTTACCTTTCTAGACGGAAGTCTTACCCGCTGTCGGACACTCGTTGGAAGTTGCCTCATGAAATTCACTTTTGTTCCTCCTCGATCATATCCAGCCGCCGAACTCTTTTCATCTGCCTCTGCCATTGCCTTTAGAGTTCTAGTCCTTTTCTAGCTAGAAATCCGAGCTATTTTACGTGATCATAAGCTGATGAGCCAGCAACATTCACCCCTCCCGCCATCCCCCGGTCCAACTTCTGTAGCGGGGAGGACACTGCCTAGTTTGGAAGCCAGATTCCCTCAAGTATTGACTGGACTTTTCAGCTTCGTAGATGCAAGCTTGTTCCTTTCTGCTTTCATATGCACAGTGTGTTCAACCAGAACCAGTCCTTCTGATGACCATGAGTGGGGCACATTTCTAGTATCTAGTGGATTTGGCCCGGAGTTCTTACATTTGCAAGTAAATTTCACCCCCTAAGTGGAACGACCCCTTCATGAGGGGCAACGGGCTTTATAACATAAACTACCTGTATTAGTCCACCCTCTCTCTCTTTCACACACACACACACACACACACACACACACACACACACACACACACACACACACACACTTCAGTTTCATCAAGGAGGCGTCACTGCGTGCGGACTAGTCCATATACACTACACCACATCCGCTAAGTTCCGAGTCCACACTACGTATGGTTTTAAGCTGATGGATAAATGAATTAACAACTAAGATGAGAGAATTGAAAACACACACACACACACACACACACACACACACACACACACACACACACACTGTCCGTCTGAAAAAGATCTATACCTATTGGTCAAAAATTAGCCCTATAAGTTCGTTTTCCCCTTTGAAGCCAAGAAACGTTGCAAGATCTTATGTAAGAATTTGTATGAATGATTCTTTCTAATATCCTTTTTCGGGGGTGGAAAACAAAATTATTGTGTTGCTTTACATACAAACACTACGAACCAATAAGGATAGCACAGCCTCTGAGCATATAGTCAACAGTAAAGGGAGGAAAGAGGGAAGGTGGAGACTGTGATACAGGACGTGGCGACGGAGACGATAGTGGTTGGCCAGTCCCTATTAAATTGGGGCAGGTCCGCATTGCGCCTAGTTGGAGCAGACGAAAAACGTGTCAAGATGGAGTCGTTAGTCACCAAATACGTCAAAATCGCCTCTGTTGTTTCTGCATACTGGTCAGAAATGATGTTTTTTTTACAAGTTTTTGTTAGATGTATACTCGTTAGCCTCTAGTTAAAGGACTTTGGCAGGTCGAGAAATTCGTCTCTGAAACGATCGTCAGATCTGATTTTTCTTGAGTTGGCTCAAATTAAAAGTAATAGGAGCGATCCGGATCGTTTGGTTTATAAATCTTCATTTTATGGCCACAATCAGCGCATTGATTCCTCTGATGATTAAATTTGATTTGTTTTTATTTACATTCTGTGTCCAGTTATTGGTGTTACCGAGTCATTTGTCGCACTGTGTGTGTGTGTGTGTGTGTGTATGTGTGTGTGTGTGTGTGTGTGTGTGTGTGTGTATGTGTGTGTGTGTGTGTTCCACAGCAGTAACATTTGAGTGTGCATGTAGTATGTGTTGTGTGATCTGTAATAGTTATGATAAAAGAATGACTGATGACGCACCTACTGAACCATGAAATGTATAGGTTTCCAATACAACTTGTTCATAGTTGAATCAAAGGAGTTCTCATACTCAAAACAGTATACCCATATTGTGCACATTCACCAGCCTGACACTCAGCATATGCACAGGAATATTGATATGAAAAACACCAGAGACAGTGCCACAAATATTTCCATTGGTAAAACTAAAAAAATTGTAATTGTGTACATGCCAGGCCATATGCAGCTGACCTCAGAGCAGGGCTGAATGTGGTTAATGAAGTATTTGAATGAGATGAAATCATGCAGTTAATGTGATCCAATGTGTCATTTTCATAATGAGTTAACTCTTATTGCAAATAACTCAAATGGATACCATTCACCTTATTCTCATGCAGAGAGAAGGCACATAGAACAAACAAGAAATATCTATTTTTCAAGCTTGCCCATATTCACCCCCTAGCTGATGCAGGCAAGTAACACACAACTTCAAAATTATTCAAGACTGGCACCGTATTTTATAATTTTGTTTTATTTTTATGTACCTTTTGTTTGCATGTGTCAGGTGCTTTGGGATTGCAGTTAGCCTTTGCTTTGAGATGAGGCAAGTAACTGTTTCACCTTGAGAGCTTAAGAGTTATTAAGACTATTTTTTTTTGCTTTTAGACTTTCATTGATAGTATTTAGATAATGTAGAAATGGGGTATACTACCTTTCAAAGCCCCAAATCATGCAGAGAAATTTAGACTTTCATTGATAGTATTTAGATAATGTAGAAATGGGGTATACTATCTTTCAAAGCCCCAAATCATGCAGAGAAAAATCTTGAAAAGGGTAAGAACAGGTACTCTATAATTTCTCAGACACTTCATCACATTCTGGAAATTGGTGGTTGAGGTATGCGGTTTGAACAGAAGTTTATCAGCGCCATCAGATTCACAAGATTTGAATGTTTTTTTGCCACAAGACACAAAATTGTCAGTCGGTGAACCATTAACAAACACAGCACTCACTTGAAAAAGTTGGCATTGGCTCCTTTACCCTAAATGACTGTCAAGTACTATGAGAATTGAGAGTACGATCCATTTGAAAACTTCCAACCTTTTTTTTTTTAATTAACAAAATCACACTCATCTGAAAGTGTCCATGATGGCGAAGAACGCACAACTTCTGGCATTTTTAAAACAAAAATACTCAGTTCTGTTTCATGCTAACCCTTCAGTACTCTTGTTGGAGTTATAGTTTCTTCCTGGTTTTCTATAAAAGCGTATGCAATCACTTTTCTCTGCAATGGATCTGAAGCAATGGTTGTTGACATGTTCAGGAATTGCTTATTTGTACTCATGTGATAGATTATATGACCTTCAGTTCTGGTTGGTTTCAGGTTTATTTCCATCTCAATGGTTTTTGTCAACAAGTATTTACTCAGCAGTGATGACTTGAAGGTAAGATTTGAAACAACATTTGGTATGTGGTCATTGTGAATGCATAGATCTATATATGCTGGCACAGAACTTACCATAGTTGTGAATGGGTCTGTTGCACAAAATTGTACACTCACACTGAAAAATTATGTAAGAAGCAGCCATACACACACACCTCTCAAATTTAATCACCAACACTGCAGAATTCACTTTGGTTCTATTCTGTGTCTTGAGTCACAGACTCTTCTCAGCAAGTGTAATTATTATTAGCTTCATTATGAACCTAAACAGAATATACAGAGTATACAATTCTGTTCTCTGCAGGTCAGTTATAATTAAAGATATTTTAAGGGATTACCAGTCACTGTGTGAGGTTCTTTTGTAACAGAAACTACATCATATAATATTTACCTCCTTGGTATCCATGCCTTTATGTTGTTTGAATCTATTTGATTCAGGCTGTATTTTTTAATGTTCTTATTTTCATTCTTGTTCATGTAAAAAAAAAAAAAAAAAAAATGATATCATTAATCCTTTCAGTACACTCTTTACGCTGCTTTGTGAATTTTTCAATTCAAACCTTTTTTTCTCATGTTTTTTTTTTTCTTTAACAATCTGCGGAGACATTTGTCTGTATCAGTGTATGTGAAATGAAAAGTAGGAACAATATTCATGCCTGGTAACGGAACAGTGTGGTGAACAATGAAATGGACTGTATGTGTTGCAGTTGAACGCGCCGCTGTTCGTGACATGGTTTCAGTGTGTGGTAACAGTGGTGCTGTGTATAGCGATGAGTTTCCTTAGCCAGTTCAAGCCTGATCTCATCTCCTTCCCTCCTGCCAAGCTGGATCTGCGTTTGTGCAGAGCTGTAAGTTCTTCCCCAGTGCTGCCTGGCTTATGTTTGTGTTGAAAGATGTGTGGACATATTTGATGTGCTGCATGTTGTGTGTATATCTTTATGCATGTTTTTCTCACACCTGTTCAAAAGGATGTCATAATCTCCGTTAGTGTGAGAATGCTATTTTATTATTATTTTTTTTAACCAGTTTTGCAATTTCTAGGAGTTGTGCAAAATTAAAGGAACTGACTTGCTCTCTAGTGGGCATTGCTCATAGCTCATCTCCCTTTAACAGACATGTCATATCTGCCAAAGCAGACATTATCATTCAGTATTCATGTTTTTTATTCTGTGCATGATGCTCTTCTTTGGGACACTTTTTCCTAATATTTACTTCTCTTCTTAAAGCAAACTCAGTTATCAAATTGTACATAATTTTCAGACTTGAAAAGCTTATGTTAATTTAATGTATCAACCAAATTGCACAGTGAACAAGAAAGATAAATTTCTGAGAGCTTCAATCAAATATCAAAGAAATTGCTACAAAATGTTTTGCATTCTTGAGTGATAAAGGCATTTTAATCTTCTTTCAACCTGTACATATGTGTATTGTTTCAGACACTGCCACTCTCCATAATTTTTGTGTCCATGATCACATTCAACAACCTGTGTCTGAAGTACGTGGGCGTGGCCTTTTACTATGTGGGACGATCTTTGACCACTGTCTTCAATGTGGTAAGGAAAGGATGTTTGTGTCATGTTTCCTTTCGAAAATATAA
Organism: Conus canariensis; assembly: GCA_033310375.1. Taxonomy (NCBI): domain Eukaryota; kingdom Metazoa; phylum Mollusca; class Gastropoda; order Neogastropoda; family Conidae; genus Conus; species Conus canariensis. Next base: position 17,773,148 of record CM065721.1, read on the forward strand.
TTTCAAGGTCTTGGAAGCCCTGGACAACTGGTCTTTTTGTCTTGAAAAGTCCTTAAAAGTTTGTTAGCTGTACTATTTTCTTTTCACAAAAATCGAGAAGCAGCAGGATAATCTGAAGAAAGTAATGGCTGAGATGCAAGACACAATGTATTATAGTTACAGACTATTTTGAGTATGTGTGCTTTATATTGTACTACAGGTACACCGCCGTTTATATGTCCTTGAAAAACATTGAGTTTGGAAAGTCTTTTAATAAGACCTTAAAATAGTGATTGACAGAACTACATGGACCAGTTGAAAAGCATGCAGATGTATGATTTGTGTTTTTGTGTGTGTATACATGTGTGTGTGTTCAACATTTCTGTCTTAAAAATGATGTAATACTTAAAAGCTTTCTCAAATCTGTCCTTATAATAATTTGATACTATAAGCTAGAATTTGTGAGATGTACAAGAAAAGAAGCTTCCACAGGATATGTCATATGCTCTCTGGGTATACACAGTAATGGACTCTCACCGGCCCTCCATTTCTTCCCATGTAAAGTGATAGGCTCTTAGGGACCATGTGTCTTCCCATGCAAAGTGCCAGGCTTTTAGTGATCCTCCCTCTCTTCCCATACAAAATAACAGTCATCGACCCTTCCTCTCCCTAAAAAGGGAAAAGTCTTCATTGACCCTTCTTCCCATACAAAATAATAGGCTCTCACCAATCCTGGCTGCCTTTCCATACAAAGCTTTTAACAAGCTTTTATTGACCTCTCCTCTCTTTCCATGCACAGTAACATGCTTTCATTGATCGTCTCTAGAAGTAACAAGCTCTGGACAATCCTTCCTCTCATCCCACACAAATTTACAGGCTCTTACTAACTGTTCGTCTTTTACCATACAGAGTAAAAGGCCTTCATCAACCCATACAAAGCAACAAACTCTCACCAGCTGTCCTTACCTTTCCATACAAAGTGACATGCTCACACCAACCCTTTCTTTCTTCTCATGCAAACTAGCAGGCTCTTATAGACCATCCCTCTCTTTCCATTCAAAGTAACAGGTTGTCAACAACCTACCTCTATATCCGTACAAAGTAACAAGCTCTCACAGATCATACCTGTGTTACCATACAAAGTGATAGGTTGTCGCAGATCCCCCTCTTCTTTCCATACAAACCAACAGGCTGTGACCAACCCCCTCTCTCTTCCAGTACGAAGTAATAGGTACTGATTGACCCTCCCTCTCTTACCATACAAAGTAATAGGCTTTCATCAACCCATACAAAGCAACAAACTCTCACCAACCCTCCCTACCTTTCCATACAAAGTAACAGGCTGTCACCAACCCTCCCTACCTTTCCATACAAAATAAAAGGCTGTCACCGACACCATTCTCTCTTCCCATACATAGTAATAGGACTTCACAGACCCTCCCTCTCTTCCCATATTTTCCTTCCATTTAGAACATCATAGCCAGCATATATTGACTGTTGTCGATGTTAATAAAAGCAATGAAATTTGTTATCTTCACTTATTCTACAAGAAATAGGGATGTTGGGTAAGTCACTAGTCAGATTCAGTTCTGTTGATACGTTACAAAATTTCTATAAAATGTCAATGTGATAAAATGAGAGGGATTAAGGTTGCGAGTGGGGTTGTTTCTAGCATTCTGCTTCACTGTATATGCAGCTGTTCACCTATCTGCTGCTGGGCCAGAGCACGTCACTGAAAGCCATCATCTGCTGTGGGGTCATCATCAGTGGATTCTTCCTGGGTGTGGACCAGGAGGGGGTGGCAGGTACAGAGGAAGTGAGAATGATGATGGGGTCCATTTAGGAGTGAGGGGTGGTGTTCATTGATTATGGTCTCCTAGTTTCAAATTCTTCTTCAAAAGAAGTTTGCCCAATGTGTATGTGTGTATGTTGGGGGACAGCACAGTCTCATTAACTGCTGCATCAATTTCAAGTTGCTTTAGCCAGCAGATAGATCTCTTTAATGTTAAACAACTTTTTGCTTCATGGTCATCACAGCAGTGTGTCTCCAAAGTTTTTTCAGCATATGTAGAGAAAAAGAAGTCACATTTCAATTATGATATTGCCAAAAAAAAAAGTATTACTGTTTATGCTCATCAGTCTAGACATCCCAGTTGGAGAAAAAATTTAATCTAAGACACCCCAGTTGGAGAGAAGATGTAATGGCTTAACCGTCTTGTTTTGTGTACTTGTTTTTACACTTCCTGCTTTGATTTGGATCAGAACAACTTCTTTATATGAATAGTAATGACAACAACAACGTGGCAGGTTCCCTTTCGGTCATGGGTGTACTTTTCGGTGTGGCGGCCAGCGCCAGTGTGGCCCTCAATGCCATCTTCACCAAGAAGGTGCTCCCCCTGGTGGATAACAACGTGTGGCGTCTGACGCTATACAACAACATCAATGCCTGCGTTCTTTTCCTGCCCCTCATGATGGTGTTTGGGGAGTTCTCCGAGGTGATGTCCTTCCCCAAGTTGAGCAGTGCCCAGTTCTGGAACATGATGGTGGTCGGTGGGGTCTTCGGCTTTGCCATTGGCTACATCACTGGCCTTCAGATACAGGTGAGAATGATGATGACATGTACGTGTTTCGTCACACACTCACACTTCAACAAACAAACAAAAAAAATGCAAATTTTCCACAACTGGTTGACTGATAATTTCAGTAATAGATCTTACGGACAGCTGGAATTTCCAGAATTTGAGAATTACCCCAGTTTTTAAGTGTTTACATTTTTTCTTAAACCTGTGAACATGAGGCAGACAAACAGTAGACAGATGCAACAGTTAAAAGACGCCGTCTCTGTCTGTGTGTCTGCCTGTCTGTCCACCTAACGGTCTGTCTGTCTGTCTGTCTATCTCTCTCTCTCTCTCTCTCCTTTTTTTTTTTTTTTTTTCTTTTTTCTTCCTTTTCTCTATCTCTCTCGTTCTGTGTGTGTGTGTGTGTGTGTGTGTGTGTGTGTGTGTGTGTGTGTCTTTCCTTGTGGGGGTGGAGGTGGGTGGATGTGGGGGGTGGGGGTGGATGGGTGTTGGGGTGGGTGGATGGTAGTGGTGGTGGTGTGTTGTGAAGAGAGGGAGACAGGCAATAGGGACCAACGACATCCTTTCAGGCATGTGTATATACAGAATTGGTTGCTTACGCATAGTTTTTGCTTTGGTATCGTGTCGTGTATTTAACAGGTAACTACCATTGTTAGCATATTTGAGAGAGACGGGGAAGGGGGGAGGGGGGGGGGGGGAGTGAGAGTGTGTGTGCGGGTGTATGTGTAAAACAAAATGAAAAACTAAAAATAATTAAGTCCTTTGTTTCATCTATGTTGGTTCCATTTCCGTATAATGCAACACATTATCAGAGTGAGTGTGCCAGTACACCACACAAACCCAGACCATTTGTATCAATTGCCAAAACACTAAAATCAGCAAAAGCATGTCCATTTGTAAGAGAACATACAGACTATGCATGGTGTGTAAGAGATTGGCTGGGAAAGAAAAGAAGAAAAAAAGAGAGAGAGAGAGAGAGAGAAAAAAAAAAAACCCTAGTAGTGGAAATTTTTTTTTTTTTTTTTTTTCCGCTTTTTTTTTTTTTTTGCAGATGAAGAGGACAATGTGAAGCACCAAAAAATGAAGAGGTGGATTTGGGCCTTAGGGAAGAAAAAAAGAAAAAAGTGAGAAAGAAAAAAAAAATCACCACCTTAGGTGCTCCATTGATCCAAGAACCGATGCCACAAAAAAACAAAAACAAAAAAAAACAGTAGACAGTGGACAGAAATATCACTGGAAGAAATGGAAGGAACAGTTTTGGATTTTATATTCCATGCATTTAACCATAATTCATTGATGATTACGTTTCAATATTTTTATCTTCTCACATGCTGAAGTCCTTCCCTCATCTTGTGTCCTCTTAATTCTATTACCTGTCTATCTATTCCCTCGTCTCTGTTTTTTTTTTTAAAGCTTTTTTCTTTCTCTTAACCTGTTCACATGGCTGTGTGCAGGTAACATCCCCTCTCACCCACAACATCTCAGGCACGGCCAAGGCGTGCGCACAGACCATCATTGCCTGCATCTACTTTGCTGAGGTGAAGTCGGGTCTCTGGTGGCTGTCCAACGCGGTGGTTCTGGTGGGCTCTGGGGGCTACACGGAGGTGAAGCGTCGGGAGATGAAGGCCCAGCACGCACAGTCAGTGGCCCAGCAGGCGAAGGTAGATGCCATGGAGAAAGAGCTGCTGGTGGTCAGCACTGACGAGAAACAGGCCCCCGCTGACAGGGGGGACCTCAAATAGGGCACAGGGGGAGGGAGGATGTCCAGGGAGAAGGCAGTGGAGCGACTGGCGGTTGAAAGTGGGATATTTTTTGTTCTGGGGTTACACATTTTTGGTTAGTTTAGAAAATTTCACCCGTTATTGGCAGGAGTTGCGTGCAATGGCTTCTACATGAAGATAAACAGGTCTTGAACAGCCTTTAAATGTTTATGTTCCACCTCAGTTTCTCCAGTCTCATGCTGATGAGAGGATTTTTCATGTCCCAAAATTCAGTGGTGACAAACATGGCAGAAGAGTATTCAGTTTTTCCGAACTCTTTGCCTTTGCATGTACATACATGTGTCACAATCTATAACTCTCATCCCATAAACATGTATCTTAACCCGTAGAGTGCCTTTAAGCCATCAGCTGACGCCGCAGTAAAAATGCTTTCCCAGTGCCTATGGGCCGTCCACTGACGTCATGCATTTTTCTTGAATTTTCATTCGTTACTATTTCTATTAACGGACTTAAATAGAGTGTGCGTAGTAAGCCTTTTATGTCTGTAGTATTAAAATGATATGTAAATGACCACACGTGATGGGAAAGACCATTTATTCTCATCACTGACTGGATGACCGGCCAGTGCTTTGTCTTGCTTGCAAAGATGGCGGCGCAACCTTCGACAAGCGTAGCGACCAAATCAACGTGCTTACACAGCTGAGCAGGCTCTGCTAATCATTTTTGACAAAGATAATAATCTTTTATTCAACGACTCACTGGAGCATGAAGGTGAGATGATGATAGTGATGGAATTGCCAACCATATTCGTCAGTTATTGAGTCGGGCTGTGCGACCTGAGTGTGTTCAGCTGACTGGTTGCCAGCGTCGAATGAGCTAGCCTAGTGTGTACTCTGCACTGTGTGCCAGTGGCCAGTGACGTGATAGTCAGCGCGAGAGGGGAGTGCGGCCTGCTCGCGGCGTGACACGGGGCAGAGGGAAAGGTAGGGGAAGAGGAGGAGTGAAAGAGAGGGTTGAAGTCCAGCAAGGGGGCGTGGTGGGGGGAGGGGGGCGTGGTCGTGGACTGACCTGTCTGCATAGAGTGTGAGCGTCTTGATAGACTTATAAACTGTTTTACTTTCATTTACAGGTGTAGTGTGACAATACAAACTTTATTTTCAACTTTTTTGCTTTGTGGTTTTTTTTGGATGTGAAGCTGTAGTGGTAAATACATATGTTTTTGATTGTGCAAAAAAATCTATCCGAATCTAAATGCCTAAATATTTTTTTATTATCAAAATTAAAACAAAAGAAGCCCAGATTCAAAATCTTCATTCAATTTCCTTCAAAAATCATATATATTTCATTGTTATATCTTTTGTAGTTTCTGAGCTAGAATTTTTTGTTAATTATTACCCCCAAATCATTAGATTTCCCTGGCACTGGGAAAGCCTTTGTAATATTTTCTGGCAGTGAACGGGTTAAAACATATCTTTTCAAGCAGTCTTTTATATTAAGGACTCCACTCTACACTTCTGCCTTTTTGTTTTTTAAACCAGGTTTTGTCAGCAATATATATCAGTGTTTGTGTGCATGTGCGCCTGTCTGGGAAGGAGGGGGAAGGGATCGATTGTGGCAGGGCTTGTGAGTTGGTATGTCAAAGCTTGATACCAGTTGTGAATGTGATAACTGAACAAAATGTGCCTGGCAGATCATTTTCATCATTCTTACCTATCATGCTTGATGAAATTTGAGTTGTGATGTGGTGAGCACCAAAACTGCAAATCTGAAACGATGCAAAAATGAACATTTTATGCATATGCAGGCGTGTGTGAAATATGTGCCTACTAATGCATGATGGTACACACAAAAAACTCGCACACTGTCTCAGTGGCTTCATCTTCCTGTCTGCAGCTCTGTTCAGTTTGTCCTGCTCTTTTAGTTCTGTCCTCTTCCCTTCCTCCCCACACTATGTCTCTCCCATTTTTTGTGTGTGTGCTCTCTTTCCCCTTCCCCCCAACCTCCTCTGGATTTAAATGAACATTGTGCGTGTGTATTTCTCTGCGTGCAGATGCATTCTTATACTAATGGTTGTACAGGTGTTATGAATAATCACAACTGATCCGGTAAATCAGAGATGGCACTTTTTAGGTTGTGTTCACTTGTTTTGCACCCAATGACACTCATTACTGAGATTCTGGGCCCACACTTACACAAGAACATATTCTTCAAGTAATCTCATGCACATGAAAAAATTACGATTTGAGGAAGCATGAGGGATACATAGCAAAAGAGAGAGAGCCAGAGAAACAGAGGACATGAAGACTGGAAAGGATGCATGGCAAGAGAGAGAGAGAGAAAGCGAGAGAGAGAGAGAGAGAAAGAGAACATTAAGATCAGAAGCGATGCATGACAAGAGAGAAAGAGAGAGAGAAAGAGAGAACATTAAGACTGGAAAGGATGCATGGCAAAAGAGTGGGAGAGTAAAAGAGGACATTAAAACTAGAAGGGATGCATGACAGGAAATAGAGGACATTGAACCAGAAGGGATGCATGACAAGGGAAATAGAGGACATTAAAACCAGAAGGGATGCATGGCAAGAGAGAGGGAAAGAGAGGACATTAAGACCAGAAGGGATGCATGGCAAAAGAGGGAAAGAGAGGACATTAAGACCAGAAGGGATGCATGGCAAAAGAGAGACAGGACATTAAGACCAGAAGGGATGCATGGCAAGAGAGAGAGAGAGAGAGGACATTAAGACCAGAAGGGATGCATGGTAAGAGAGCGAGAGGACATTAAGACCAGAAGGGATGCATGGTAAGAGAGTGAAAGAGAGGACATAAAGACCAAAAGGGAGGCATGGTAAGAGAGCGAAAGAGAGGACATTAAGACCAGAAGGGATGCATGGTAAGAGAGTGAAAGAGAGGACATTAAGACCAGAAGGGATGCATGGTAAGAGAGAGAGAGGACATTAAGACCAGAAGGGATGCATGGTAAGAGAGAGAGAGAGAGAGGACATTAAGACCAGAAGGGATGCATGGTAAGAGAGCGAAAGAGAGGACATTAAGACCAGAAGGGATGCATGGCAAGAGGGCGAAAGAGAGGACATTAAGACCAGAAGGGATGCTATGGCAAGAGGGCGAAAGAGAGGACATTAAGACCAGAAGGGATGCATGGTAAGAGAGTGAAAGAGAGGACATTAAGACCAGAAGGGATGCATGGCAAGAGAGAGAGGACATTAAGACCAGAAGGGATGCATGGTAAGAGAGAGAGGACATTAAGACCAGAAGGGATGCATGGTAAGAGAGCGAAAGAGAGGACATTAAGACCAGAAGGGATGCATGGCAAGAGAGAGAGGACATTAAGACCAGAAGGGATGCATGGCAAGAGAGAGAGAGAGGAGAAACGACATTAAGACCAGAAGGGATGCATGGCAAGAGAGAGAGGACATTAAGACCAGAAGGGATGCATGGCAAAAGAGAGAGAGGACATTAAGACCAGAAGGGATGCATGGCAAAAGAGAGAGAGGACATTAAGACCAGAAGGGATGCATGGCAAAAGAGAGAGAGAGGAGAAACGACATTAAGACCAGAAGGGATGCAAGGCAAGAGAGAGAGGACATTAAGACCAGAAGGGATGCATGGCAAGAGAGAGAGAGAGAGAGGACATTAAGACCAGAAGGGATGCATGGCAAAAGAGAGAGAGAGGAGAAACGACATTAAGACCAGAAGGGATGCAAGGCAAGAGAGAGAGGACATTAAGACCAGAAGGGATGCATGGCAAGAGAGAGAGGACATTAAGACCAGAAGGGATGCATGGCAGAGAGAGAGGACATTAAGACCAGAAGGGGTGCATGGCAAAAGAGAGGGAGAGGAGAAACGACATTAAGACCAGAAGGGATGCAAGGCAAGAGAGAGAGGACATTAAGACCAGAAGGGATGCATGGCAAGAGAGAGAGGACATTAAGACCAGAAGGGATGCATGGCAAGAGAGAGAGGACATTAAGACCAGAAGGGATGCATGGCAAAAGAGAGAGAGGACATTAAGACCAGAAGGGATGCATGGCAAGAGAGAGAGAGAGAGAGGACATTAAGACCAGAAGGGATGCAAGGCAAGAGAGAGAGAGGGGAGAAAGAGAGGACATGAAGACCAGAGAGAAAACACTGGTACTTGTTCCGTTTAACTCTGGGCAGAGGTATGAAATGCAGAGGATTGGTGGGGACTGTACATGATTTACACAGGCTGAGTGTTGATGGCAGTTCAAAGGATGGAGAAGAAGAAATATGAATAGCATGAGTGTGTGGTGTGTGTGTGTGACCATGTGTTATGCACTTGCATTCAGCAACCTGATAAGCCCGATGATCATCGCTTGTGCCATAAATGAATCCAGGGTTTAATGTTAAAGAATTGCAGTTTTACAGATTCTTTGTACAAACTTATTCTATTTACATGGAATCGCTAGAGTACTATGAACTCTGCCAATGATCTTAGCCAAATCAGTAATGTTGAAGTTGTTCGCTTTGGGTATTAGGACCTCATGGATTAGTGGAAGAGAGGTTAAGGAAATACAAATTATGGAAAAAGAAATGTAAATTTAGAGTAGAAAATTGTATCAAAATTGTTTTAGAAAAAAACAAACCCACACAATTAAATCAAGAACGATGACTCATTCAAGACCATTGTAGCTACAGGTACTGAACAAAGATCCATGATAAAAACATGTTGCTGGAGGAACAAACACCAAGGGGGAAAAAAAAGGGGGGGAGGGGGGGGGGGGGAGAATCCTCATGTCAGGTGATAGATGCATCTCTCAAAAACCCTAATTTCCCCCCTGATTTGGGTGATCCAATAAGAACATGCGAGTAGTCAGTTCTTGGTGTGTAAGGCATGGAGCTTCATGTGTTTGCATCATACAATGTTGACTTGATGATTTTTGTTCAGAAAAAAAACACAGTGTATTTGCATCATACAATGTTGACTTGATGATTTTTGTTAAGAAAAAAACAGACAGCACTGATGATTCAAAGTAGTTCATTCACGGCTGCTGCAGTTAGATCTCAGGCTAATACAAGAGTTGGTTATGACGGATGGTACTTGAACCCACCTTCCCAGCTCATCCCTTATGTGGGTTACTACCTACAGTTACTGCACAATTATTCCATTCCGAACTGACAAAAACATGCGCACCTCATGGCATCAGGAGAAGAAAGTAAGTGATATTCAGAGATAAAGTATGTGGAGTATGTCAGATAGGAGCAAGTAAAACCCAGTGACAGTCTGTTGTTGCTTTAGGCCTGTGCTGTCTGAAGGAATGTTCACCTTGAATGACTTGAAGGGTTGCATTTTCTTTTCACTTGTTTCCCGTAAGATTTGCTTTGATGATGCACAGGGTTTTATTCCTTCGTTGTGTGTAGATAACCAATTGTGTGTGTGAGAGTGTATTTCATAGGGATTTGAGATTTAAATCTGTTATATGTATAACATCCTGCATGTTACCTTCCGTTTGTCAGGATTTGAGGGTACTTTTATGCAGGGTTATTGCCTGTTGCCAACCATGATTGGAAGGGTTTCTCTCACATGAAGATTTCAGCAGGGTTATTGCCTGATGCCAAGCATAATTTGAAGGGTTTCTCTCACACTTGTATAGGTTATTGTGTTGATTAAAAAAAAATTGTGTGCATTGTATATCCTGTCAGCTTAGGATTGGTTGGTTTTCTAACCCAACAGAACTTACATATTTTGGTGTTTTACCCATCTCTTAAGGTGCTTTTTTTTCACCTGTTTTTTTTTTTTTTTTCATTTTCACATTTTTTTGTCTTCTGTGATTGGGTTTCATTTATTGGTTTAATTATATATTGCACTGGGATAGTTTTTATCTCATTATTTGTCCACACTGAAGCAGATAGACCATGAAGGTTTTGTACACATTTACTTATCAGTTGGAAATGTTCCGTTTGCTGATGTTCTTGAAGAATGCTGTTCACTAACCCTTTTTCAAGAGCCTGTGGAAAAGAAGAATATCACAGAATTTGTTTGCTGTTCCAGCCTGAACAGAATAAAGAGAGAAGGTAAAAATGTGTGAATGCTCTGTCTGTCTGTCTGTTCCACCTGTGTAGGATTTTGGCATAGTCTGGTTGTGTTTTTTTTTTTTAATTCGTTTTGTCAAAATGTTTTTGGTTTGTTCCTTCTTTGCTTTTCCCCTCCATTTTCAAAGTTTGTTTTAAACTTTTGGCTTTGAGCACCAAAGCCAGTGATCTATTTACTTTTATGCCAATGATGGGGTAGTTTGAGCACCAAAGTCAGTGATCTATTTACTTTTATGTCAATGATGGGGAAGTGAGAAAAGTGAAATGGAAAACTGAGGGGGTGGGATAATAGTAAGAGAGGAGGAGGGGGAAATGAAACAATCTGGAGGGATCTATTGGCTTATAAACAAACATCTTATTGCCATCAGATACAGAAGGATTTAGTTGTCTGAAATTCTAATGTTCTTTGATTTCACAAAACGGATCCTACAGACCAGTAGGGATGGAGAGTGGGGATTGAACAATCCATAAAAATCTATTTGCTTGAAAAAAAAAAAAAAAAAAAACACTGGGCCGGGGAGGGGGTGTGGAGGGGGGGGGGGGGGATGTAGAATGAAACAACTTGGCAGGATCTATTTGCTTATGAACAAAATATCTTAGAGTCATCATATAAATCTCACTGGACCCATAGTAGGACCACTTTCACTCCTCATCCCCACCCTCGGCATGAATTTGCATGCACTTATTAAGAGTTTTATTTGTTATCTATTTTCCCTCTAACAATAAAATGTTTTTTCAAGACACAAACCACAGAGTGTATTGCATGCAGCCAAGGCCGCAGCAAAGATTTAAAATGAATTTGTCTAATGCCAGATCCTGGCCGCTTCTGAAAAAATTCACTATGAGGAGATGCCATGGTTTTCACACCAGCATGAAAATACTCTCTCACATAGAAATTAGATTCAGCTGCACAAAGGGCTTATGAATTTTTTGACAGCTTTATTTTTCATGTACATACTGTATTTGTTCTTGTTTCAAGTTGCACTTCATTATAGTTTCATTTGTCTGACAAAAACGTCTGGCAGTATGTGTGAAAATTAATAGAGTGATAAAATGTCCTTGTTTTGTGACAAATAATGCTAAATTAATACCATGCTTTTGCCATTGCCTTAATGCTAACAGCAATGGAAACACTTGATATGAGTTATGTTTGTTTAACATGACAGTGTCACATATAAACCAAACAGCTAGATGCTCTGCATTCTGTGTGGCGGTGGATTATTAATTACTTGAAGTTTTCTTTTCTCTTTTCTTTTTCCTCACAATCAGTCTGTTGAAAAGATGACTGTGTTAATGTATACAAACTGACATATCTTTCTAACTCATTTTTGTCGTCAACTCTCATGGGAAGAAATCTCTTGTTGTGCAGTGTATCCTAACATTCGAATATCTTTCCCTCTTCTAATATTTTCTGAACTAAATCCAGCTGAAAATCTACTGCTCACACCTTATTTATTCACTGTGCTTTTATGTTCTTTGCAATCTTTGTTTAACTTGGTTTTCTGCCTTACAAACACCTGAACAGTTTCCTGTAATAGTGCATCACATCTTTCCTCATTTTTCACATAAAATGTAGACCAGAATGACCTCTGATTTACAGATATTTTTTTCAAATTGGTAACGAGTGAATTCTGGTATTGTCACAAGCTGTGAGGGTCTGAAAATAGCTGTAATGGACTAGAAATAGCTACAAGTACCTTGCATGAACTGACAGGAGAAAATCTGTTGAATATGAAAGGAAGTGACCTGGCATGATGTCTGTCGACAGTGTCTAGCAGTGGAGAACTAGGCAGTGGTAGGTGGGTGTTTTTTCTCCTGCCGTATTCCCCTGTGGCTGGTCCACTCTGTTCATCAGCCTTCAAACTATTCATCTCATTTTTTTTTCCTTTGTCTTCTTCTTTTTTCATTATTGTAATCTTAACTTGGGAGTCAGATGTCCTGGGCCCTTGTTTTGCATGTCATGTACATTTGGGAATACGTGAAACCCCAAGACCTTCCCATCCTTATCTCTTCTCTCCTTCCCCACCCTCCACCTCACCTCTTCGTCCCTTGCCACCCTTTCTCTCTTGTACAAGATTTTATCTTTTTTTTTTTTAGACTGCAAGTCCCTTAATCCCCATTAAATGCTTGTCACAGCACATCACTGAAACTGAAATTCGAAGGTGCAATACGCAGTCATAGGATTGTGACTCAGAACACATAATCTGCCAGTCCACATTTCAGAGCACCCATGAATTAGAACTCAAAGTCTAAAAGACGTGTACTGAAAGACTAAAAAACAAAAAAAATCGCACCATTCTTCTTTTGTTACGTAAAACCATTGGAATTGCATTGTTTACCTATGCAAGCATGGCTGGCTTAGACAAGTACAGAAAAATGTTCTGCACTAATTGGGTCAGAGCAACGGAACTGCTTTGCAGTCTACATGCAGCTTGCTTGCAGAACAGTTTTTTTTTTGATAGTCATATGCATGGTTCAATGTGAACATGCCCTTAAAAAAAGATTTGGTGAGTAGGGTGATATTATTTCAAAAATCAGCTGTTCCAACACCTCAACTCTGGACTATGATGACAAGACTGCTCCATGCCCTGTGTGGCAGCAAATGGTGGCATGCCAAGGACTGACAATGACACCCAGATCACCAGCAACATTAATGGCAATGAACTTGCACATTGGACATTTCCACCCCAACCCATTTTAATTGAAAATTGTGTCTAGAAAACTCTTTACATCACTTCATCCCGATTACTGTTCACTTAAAAAATGATTGAATTCAGTTTTCAGTATCTCATTTTGTCTGCATTTGTGTTGGTGGTGCGTTTTTAGTCTTTCAGTATGTGAGATGGATGGTACAAAAGAGACATGAAAGCAAGAATGAAACATAGCAGTAAGATCTTAACTCAACAAACACAGAACAAGACAGATTGCAATTCATATGACATACTGCTTCATTAAGCTCTGAAAAGAGGAAACTGCAAACACATGTTAAGATAACTTTCTGACAAACCCAGTTTCACCTTATCCCTATCCCCTCGTACACACAGCCTTAGTTTTATCCCCTGTCTGCTCTCTCATGTCTTTCTTTCCCCAACTCCTCCCCCACTATTGTCATATGGTCTGTCCGTCAGTTGGTGAGCTAGAACATCCTGCATGATGTCTGTGTGTGGACAATCGGTGTAGGCCATGCATGACTGAGTAGATGTCATGCATAAAAAGGCATGGCTTTGCTAGTCACACCCTATCTTTCACTGCTTTCTGTGTCTGCCTCTTGGTGTTGTGGGCATGGAATGTCCAAACCCCAGAAAACCTCTGTAAAGGAAGGGATGTGGATATGATCTGAAGTGCATGTGAGCATCTTGATTCTGGATACCGATTTTCATTTTCAGTCTTTCTAGCTGTACGCTACAATCTGGTGAAAGTGTTTCTCTTTCCTTCTTTCTTTCTTTCTTTTTTTTTTTTATTTCATGTCATCTTCTATTGAGTTGCAACACACCTTAGCTGGGACTCGCTTATATCACTTATTATGTTCTTATCCTTAACATTAGACCATGAAATTATAGTATCTGAACAACGGTTCAGTACTGCCAAATGGACCAGGTCAGACAGCCATTTAGTATGATGGGAGCTCTGTGATATCAGATTGTAAAGTAAAATTGCTAAATAATGGTGAGCAAAATGGGGCTTGAAGGGAAAGTCTTCCTTAACGTACAGGGACAAACAGGTTCTGTATGACAAGTCAGTAAAAGGAGAAAGTCTTTATGAAGAGACAGATACAGTGCAGAGAAAAGGATGTTTTGTTAAAAAAAAACAACTAGTCTTTAATAAGAGGAAATGTTTAGGAAGACATATCGATTCTATAAAGAGACAAACATGGTACAAAAAAAAAAAAAGGGTTTAAAAGGAGTTGATGTTGATGAAGAGACTGATTCTGTACAGACAAACATTCTGTTCAAGCGAGTCTTTGAAAAAGGGAGTCTTAATTAAGGTATATATTCAGTACAGGGACAAACATGCTTTGTAAAAACAAGTATTTACAGAGTGGAAAGAATGGAGCCCTTATCAAGGTATATTGATTTCAAAGACAGGTGAATGCAGGCAGAAAGTGACGAGAGCAAAAATGAGATTCTACTTTTACTTTAAGATATATAGAATAAAAGAAGAACATTCTGTAAAAACAAGTCTGTAGAGGGAGAGAAACTTCTTTTGAAGATTTCATCCCAGTATACGATACTGATTTGTGCCATTCCTTGGCATTGCTAGATGACACCTAACGATAGCAGAACTACAGAAGATAATATAACTGCAGGGTACATTATCAGAATGACAATCATTTAAAACATGTCTAGATCAGTACAAATGCATCAGTGTGGCACACACACATTCAAAACTATCTAGATCAAAAGAACTACATGGTATTCTATCAGTGTGATGCACACATTCATTCAACAATCTCTATCTGGTTTGTTAAGAGTAACCATCTGTGATCAGTAGAGCTATGTGGTCATTTCAGATGAGCAATAGACAAAAAATTGAATGTGAACATTAGTATCACAATAAACACTGTTCATCATGAAGCATGATCTGTCTCTCCGCACTTTCCCTGCAATCTGAACACAGCCCACAAGGAAACTATTAAGAGCGTTTTTGTTTTTTTCTTTTTCATTAAATTTGAAGAATAACTTCTCACTTATGTTTAGATAATTTCTTTTTTCTCTCTGTTTAAACATTCTCATGGTTACAGTGGGCTGAATTGTGATTATGTTGATGTTCAATGTAATTGTCCATGCAGGCATAGATGTGTGTGCGCATGCGTGTGAGATTGTGTGTGTGTGCATGTGTAATGTCATACTTGTAATATCATACTTTTTATAGATAATTTCACTAGGTACAATAATAAACAGTTTCATTTCAGTAGAATGATTTGTGTACATTTGTGGGAAAATGAAGCTTTGTGAGATGTGGAAATCAACTGAAAGGGAACTACATGGGATTTGGTCACTATTTCTAGAAAGCAACCAGTTAAAACACTGAGACACCTGGGTTTTTGTGAGCTCGTTAGTGTTTGTACGAGAGTATGTGTTATTTGTCATTCTCACTCTTTGCCCTCACCCCTCATTCCCAACGCCACGCCTTCCCCTCTGTAATGACTGACCTCAGAGTGAATGACCCATAAAGAGTGTAAAGACTTAAAGATAAAACAAAAGTGGGCAACAGTGAGACGAGAATGAGTGTGAAGAAGAGTTGGCGTGTTTTCATTGTCGTCATCAAAGTGCACTTCGTTAGAAAGCCAAACAGTGCCATGTGTGACGTCTCTTTACATTCCACAGTACATCTGATGTGAAGTAAGCCATCACTGTCATCAGTGACCATTTCCCATTGGTTGCCATTGACAAGTTGGCAATTACATGTGGAATGACAGATCTGGTGTGTGTGTGTGTGTGTGTGTGTGTGTGTGTGAGCGAGCCTGATGATGACCAGCGTCTAGTGACTATTTGTATTTCTTTTTTCAGCTTTTTTCTCAAAGCATGAGACCATTTCAAAGGGGCAAGGATGGCTATAACTGAGTGCATGTACACCAAAGGTGCATATGTTGGTTAATGGGTGCGTTGAAGTAGGTGTACCTATGTGGAAGTGTATGGAGAGGGAGGGGGGTGGAGGGAGGGGCGCATATGCATGGATTTCTGTCTGTTGGGTGTGTGTGCATGTAGGTGGTTATAAACTGATTGATTTAAAATGTGATTGACTGACTTATCATGTTTTACTGTAAGAAAACCTCGACGGAGTTATTGAGGAAATGTTCTGATTCATCTGTCTGTTTGTTTGTGTAACTTATTTCGTTTTTTCGTTATCACGGCAAAGGAAAAAAGTGGCAGATTCTCACAAAACACAGACTCTAGAGAGAGGGAGGGGAGGAGAGGGGCCTGGTAGACCATTACATGTAACAGGTAGGTAAGTGGTTACCTTACAGTCAGACCTGTTCCATTGTTAGTTGGGCTGTATAATACATGTCTTCCAGTTCAGTTTTTGTTTTGAAATATGAATGATGGGAGTGACCATAAGATAGAGGCTGTCGGTATGGACTGGCAGTCTACTTTGAGATATGCTTTTTGTTTCTTTCCCTTTTTTTTCCTTTCTTTTTGGGCGGGGGGGGGGGGGGGGGGGGGCAATACCTGAAATTTTAAGGTACCTCATTTTTCTGTCACTTTTTGGGATTTTTTTGGTCAAAATATGTTTTCAATCAAATGGACTGTTTTCAATCAAATGATGTGGGTGATTTCAACCTGTGACATAGGGACATTATCTATCACAGAGTTCTGGCAGGATATAACTGGGGTAGTTTGTCATACATTCATAGGACGGGAGATCCTTAGCAGTCAGTCAGCACACACGACATTCTCTTCAAATCCAACAGCACTTCCAGTTCTCTCTCTGGACTCTGGTCCGCTCTCATACACTAAAGTCGTGATTGGTTAACGATGATTTCAATAACAACGACATTCAGCCGTTTCTTGACAGAGTTAACCAGAAATTAACAGGAACAATGGAAACAAAATGGAAGTTGTTTATTTTCTGTCGCCTCAAAACATGGAGGAGCGGTGGGGGTATGAGATCATGTGTTCAGTGATGTTTGCTTGCTTCCCCCCTAGTTTTCCCCCTCCAAATTTACCACATTTTGATGGTAATGTGGATCAAACATAAATACACTATGAGTGGTTTCTTTTTTGTCTGCATCCAAGGTAAACATGTTTGTGGAGATGTGTGTGTGTGTGTGTGTGTGTGTGTGTGGTCATCAATGTTAGATGATGTGAAAGTTAACTCACATTACCATAAGTCGAAAATTATTATGATATTTCAATGTGCACTGTTCTGATCAGTCCTGCAAATGGTGACAATGGTGAACTAATGGGGTATATATGTTGATTTCATGTTTGTTGTCTAATGTTTCTGTAGTATTTACAGCATGATGGCTGTATCAATTGATTATCATGTATGCCGAGGGATGTACAGTGCATAGTCTGTTTCTAGTGGCCTGATTATTTCACATTCATGGCTGGCAGCATAAGCAACTCCACCTTTATTCCCGTCACAAATAGCTCTGGTATGGAAGATTTTGTCTTTTTTGTCATCGTTTAAACTTTCTGTTTTTGAATTTGTAAATGTAGATCACAACTTATTTTCTTGACACAAGTGCAACGGTTGTTCAGTAAATCACATCCATTCTCCAAGCTGTTACTAAAATAAATAATTAAGCTACATGCCTAACACTTTACAGAAAACTGACTTTCAGTTCGTTGCCACAGACAGTGGTTTGTGAATGTTTTTAACTGTGTAGCTGAATGAGATGAAGAAAGAAGTATCAACAACTGAGGCTGAAAAAGATGGACTTCAAAAAGAGATTTTTCTTTTGTTGTGTTCACAATTCATGCAGGTTTATGTCACTTCATATGGTTATCCATGGTTTTATAAGATGTTCTTTGCAGGTGAACTCAGGGCTATCACCCTGGAACAGTATATTTTGAAAATAGTTACCATTCAAGTTGTGAGGTGAACTAAGGAACCTGATGTGAGAAAAAGAAGAAAATAACCTTAATATGTCAACTCATGAAATAGTTCAAGGTCACTTTCAGTTTGCACAGTGAAAAGAACTGTACAAAATGATCTTAATATGAGAAAACTCGGGGCCAGATTGATATCTGTACTTCTATTAGATCAGCACAAGAAACAAGAAATAGTATACTTAAAGCAAAGTTCAGCATATACGACCCAGATTGACCTAAAGGCATTTGCCATGTAGTCCTAAGTGATGAAATCTTGCCATAGTTATATGGCATCCGCAACAATCCTTTCAGCGAGTAGCTGCAAAATAAGACTATCCTCCTTCTTCAGAGCTCAGATGGGGCTGGTCATGCTCAAACCTGCAGCCCTGTCATCTTGATGAAGTGCACAGTCTTCTTCAGATTGGCACAGCTGCCCCTCAGCTTGTCCCGCAGTTCAGCTTTGACTTTGTGGCAGGTCACTGCTGGACAGCCCTGGAGAACATGTTCAGGGGTCCAAGTCCCCATCCCTTTGGGACAGTCATCGGTCTGGGACGTACAGAGCCGATGAAGGTAGCTCAGCAGCCGGCAGTGACCAGTCCTCAGTCAGACAAAGGTTGTCTACTCATGTCTAAGAAATTTCAGTTGTGATTTGACTTATATATAAAAGTGACTTATTTCCAAGTGCTGGAAGCTGCTGTTTCCAGTTTGCTTTCCAATGGACAGGATCCAGCCATAGCTGACATTCTATCAGAGAAGGCTGTTTCCACTTTGTTCTCCAATTACACAGGATCCAGCCATTGGTGGACACTCTTACTTAGGAGTTCTTGCTGCCTTTGAGACCTCATTTTATAATATGGAGTGAGAAACTTCCACCAACATGTTGGCTCCTGTTGCTAATGCCAGTCAAGGTCTCCATGACCATCCCAAGTGAACTGAACATTCATAATGATATTCAAAATGAAGAAGATTCTTAACAGCACGTGTCCTAATCATAACAGACATTAAAGTTTTGGACCACCCCCTCTCCAGTCTGGAGCTGATTCCTGACAATAACGCGGAAGAAGTACAGCTGGCAAGGAGGATAGATTCATGTAAGAAGACATCTCAAAGGCTGTCAGTTGAGCTTCATGCCTCATCTCAACTGGACCAATAAAATACCCTTCAGTCTGGGTCAGTATTACTGGAACTTTATCTGGGAAGCAGGGAAGAGTATTCAAAGAAAATATAAACATCTGAGACAAAACAAATGGCTGGTTCATTTTTTCGACTAATAGACATCTCAGTACCCTTGTGCTTGTTTGATATTGTTAGACAGATCAAGGGCGGAACTCAGACCTGCCAATTCCTAGACTGAGGTTGGGAAAATAACATTCAATATATGAGGGGAATATCTGAAAGCAGGGGGCACATGTCTCATATCTCTGTCTTGATTACATTCATGTCTTAAGATTTTGCTGAGATACAAAAAAAAGAAAACAACAGACAAACAACGGATGGTGTGGATGTTCTGCTCCTTTCACAATGCTACATGCTGTTCATGTGACGCTGAAGATCAAAGATCCCTCTGTGTGAAATTTTGATGGCCAGAAAGTACACACAACAGCACGCATGGTACTGGCTGTCCCCACCTGTAGTTGTCAGTTAGACTTGTACCTCTGGACCTTGCTTAAATAGGTGTATCTGGGGACTTCTTAACTATTTGATTTCTTCAGCAACAACTGAAGGTTTTGTATGGTATTCCAGCGTGACTGGAATGACATGCAAGCCTGTGACAAGTGCTGGAGCTGTTAGTGGCAAATCCTTTCCTGGCTGATGTCAACTTGGGTTGTTGAAGGTCTGGCTCTTAAAATGAAACCGCACTGGCTTTCACAGACACTATGGTGTGGAGCGCTTTTGGGTAGTGTGGAACACTGTCTCTCTCTCTCGTCTCTCCTGATTCAATTAAAGGGTCACTTGGGCACTGCATTGAAGATTTCTCCAGCTCTGTTGGTTGTGTGCAAAGGCCAGGGTCTCTGCAGAAAGATTTCCCTGTCCATTCAGCAATGCTGTCAGTCCATCCTTTTTCTGTCATCCCCCCTCAGAATTGTCTGATGGTTGTTTTAACAAGACATTTTGATCTTTTCATGTGGCCATACAAACATATTTTCCTAACTGATGCCACTAGTAGTCAGTGTATTTGTGTTAAATGATGTGCAGAATACCCACAGGGTATTGGGGCAGAGCCTGATCACTGCAGAGGTCTGCAATTGATGAAAAGGGACATCCTAATGTACAGATACTCTTTCATGAAATGACTCGCATGTCACATTGTCTCAGAGCTGAAAATGAGTGTGGATGATGAAGCGTAGGACCAGGGTCAGTTTTGATCTTACACTCTCTGTTTTTCATGTTATAACCATGGGACTGATTAACAGTTCCTCCTGGAAGATGTCACGGACAATGACCTTTGTGTGCACTTCCCACATAAACTCTTATTCTGAAAAACTGGATACAGGGTATTCCTCAAAATCATTTGTAGAGAGTGTATCTTTTAGAACAGTGTAAAGTTCTGACACTACCTGCTTTGGGATCAGTTTCTAAAGTTGAAATGGGGAATGAATATTCCCAAACATGGGGCTCTAAATGCTTTACAAAAACATAAATCTCAACATGTATACTTTGTACAGACTGTGACAGGTAAAGCGACGCGTAAATGTGAGCTCAGATTTTGTGTTGATGGTCACAAACTTTCCGTCTGCAGCTGTAACTGTGCTTTGGTCTGAGGGTGTTAAACTTGACAACCCCTTCGCTAGTTTACATACATCTGGAATGTTATCCAAAAACTAATGGTAAACATCAAAGGTAACAAAAAGAAAAAGGTACTGGAAGTTTTGTTTTTCCCTTAAATCCTTATTTTAACTTCAGAAACAAAAGATAGGCCTTATGTCTCGTAGTATTCAAAACACTATTTTTCAAACACATTTCCCCATCCCTATTTTGGCCTCATTATCATTTACCCATATAACAACTGAAAGTGACTGATAAAATGCTGTAGTGGCTAACTGTGAATAGTCAGGTCACATGAGGGAGTTGTTGGTACCACTGTGTATGGTTTGACCAATAAATGGGGCAAAATGGTGCTTGCCTACAATGTATGGAGTAGTATGTATTTCTTCCTTTGTGCCTGGTGTGTCAGTGACTGTGACATGCAAGTCTGCATGAATGCACATGGGTGTGTGGTAAGTGAAATATGATAGAATGAGTCTGTATGATATCCATGTACATGTAAATCCTCATCTTTTTGGCTGCTGTCTCATATGATTCATGCCCTTGGGAGTGCCAGCACATTCATGCAGGCAACTAATGTCTCCACTGTAGTGTCAGCCAAAGAAGCTCATTCATCCAAATTATCCGTCTACCTCCATCCCAGCCCACCCCTCTTCTCTTTCTCATACAATCAAACCATGCCTTCACAAGTGCAGGAAGGGGCTGAGCGGTCCAATTGTTCTGGAACCCCTCCCCTGATGAAATGGTGAAATTAAAAAAACAAAACAAAGTGCTTTAGCAAACACATTCCAGATAAAAATCAGAAGCTGTTGTCAACAAATGAATGAAATATTAAAGTTAGTGCGCATACAGATTGTGCAGTCCTGTTCCCCATCTCCTGTGACAGTAACGATCCTCCTTCACCCCACTGCAACTTGTTGGCAATAGCACTTCATTGTCTTCACAAGAAAAAGGTCATCAATAAATGTATACAATGTGCCAAATATGCCCTTCCCCCTCTTTTTTGTATTTTTGTGTGTGTGTTTTTAAGTGATAGTTTTTTTTTTTCCATTCCCTCTTCCCTGCTGAACAATTGTTCATGACGGCATTTCATTTTCCTCTCAACAGTTGAGCCTATCTGGAAAACTCACATAGGACCTTCAGCAGGCAACTTTGTCAAAAAATAGATTTGGTTTTGACCCCCTTCACGTCAACTGCTCCATATTATTCATTCACAAAGCTGGTGTTTTCTTTTTCCTTTCCAATTAATTTGTCCTAGTTGTTTCAGCTAAAAAATATTAAGTGGATCTGTGTCAAAAAGAAAAAAAAGCAACCTGAATTTTGCAAAGAGTTTGGACATATCCATCAACTCACTTGATGTTCGAGATTCTTGTTGTATAAATATACATAGATTCCATTCAATCTGCAAGTGTTCACGCACTCGAAACATTCAATCACAGTAAATAACACATACACATATACTCACACACACACGTTTTACTCACATAACTGCAACACAAGGTCGTCTTGCATGAACAATTCGACAGTCATGGGAAGTTACTGGCAGGACCTGTAGAGAAGTCGTCACTGTGTGATCTCCCTGCATACGTGTGGCTCAGGCTGAACGACTGACAGTAATGCTTTTCATTGTCCACTGAAAAGTCCAGTTTGATTTCCATACACCTGCAGAGATGTAAACAACTGTAGTATGACAATCACGCTAATGATGAAGATATACGATAAATGTAATAACGGCATTCATTGAGGAAGTAAAGACTACACCCTACACTTGTAGTTTGGGGCCAAAATGGAATTTTCATAGCATAATCATGTCATGATCATTACAATATAAAAGAACTTTTTTTTTTTTTTTTGCTGTCCCAACCTCTGCACCACCTCAGAGGCAGTGCACCCACGGCGCTCATTCCGACACCCCGTCCACAGCCACAGCCCGGTCGGCCATGCCGCAGCACCAGCACCAGCAATCCACAGGGAGCAGTCAATGTCAAGTCGTCAAGAGGCAACCCACCAGAGGAGACATACTGCACTGCTGCCAAGTCACTTCGGTAGTGTTCAGTGGTGCCTGTTCTGATCTAACATACGCAGGACACCACCTACTAAGCCCCCTACTGACGACAATAATTGCTTAGTCGCGGAGCCGGCGTGAGTGAGCTCTCCCTCCGGAGGGCGCCACCACGTCCGTCCAACAACAGCCCCCATGGACTCGCCTATACCGGGACCCTGACGGAACCAAACCAAGGCCACAGACGTGGAGAGGACATTGAAATTGAGGTCACCATGAGAGCAGGGCATGAAGGGCCACAGAACTTGACTTTTTTTTTAATGCTGATCAATGAGAATGAGGATGATTAAGATGATGCTACGGATTTCCATTTCGGTCTGAGACTACATGATAGGGCTGTACTTGATATATTATGAAAGGAAGCGTAGAGAATGTGCAGGACCCAATAGGTATTGTCCTGTATATGTTGGATCAGATTATCCACAACTTGTCACCACTGAAGTAACTCAGCAGCAGTATAGTGTCTCCTCTGGTGGGTTGCCTCATGATGAGCTGAAACCAATCACCCTTCCTCTTTGTGGATAGACGATGCTGAGGCTGCAACAGGGCAAACTTGAGGGGTTGGGGCGGGGGCTGTATAAGGACGAGTTAGAATGAACCACATGGAAATAAAGCCAAATCAGGGAAACAAAAGAGGAAACCATAAAACCGTTGAACAAGAAAAAAAAAAAAACGTATGAAGAGGATAGCAATGTTTACCTTGCTGCAGGCAAAAAAAAAAAGGTGTGCAATCTTCATATTTCATGTCACATTCAACGCCACACACCCCTCCTTCCCAGACACTGGTGAATACCAGCAGAACGCTCACCTGTGACTGAACTTCTGAGGCACCATGAGGAACGTCCCTTTGATCTCTGTGTCTTGCTGTGCCGGAAATGAGTGGCGCAGGTAAAATAGTGTCTGAGCCCAGTGTGTGTCCCTGTCATAGAAAAAAAAACACAGACGTAGGAATATACAATAAATGTATAACTCGCCTAGGACACTTGACAAATTCCAGACCTCTGCTATGATGGAATAGATCTAGATATGCCCTTTGTCCACCAGGGGAAGTTTACAAAAAAAAGCATGAACTGAGAGAGTATTTCTAAATAAGATTTGGAAAAATATGAAATGTTAAAAGTTGATATCATCAGAAAGTTTTAATATTCGATGAAAATGTATGGACTGAAAGAGTATTTTCAAATAAGATTTGGAAAAATATGAAATCTTAAAAGTTAATATCATCAGAAAGTTTTGATATTCAATGAAAATGTATTCCTTCATAGATAGGTATCAGTTTGTAAACAGTAACTATAGCTGTCAAATTTGTGAAAATCTGAATAGTTCCATGAGCTGCTATTTCATCTGAATCTACACCAAACATCTGTATAAAAAAGTAATAGATTTTTTGTTATCATTTAGTGTAATCTTGCAGACAAACGAACGAACCAACAGATATAGGTCAGAATAAGAATTGCCTTGGCAGAGGTAATGAATGAAAGAAAAGAGACCATAGAATGGCAATATAAAGTTGATATGTCATCCATGCAGTGACAAAATGGATAAATCAATGAAACAAAAGAGACCATAGAATGACAATATAAAG
The DNA here is from genome assembly GCA_033310375.1 of Conus canariensis. Classification (NCBI taxonomy): domain Eukaryota; kingdom Metazoa; phylum Mollusca; class Gastropoda; order Neogastropoda; family Conidae; genus Conus; species Conus canariensis. Next base: position 17,797,444 of record CM065721.1, read on the forward strand.
TTGATATGTCATCCATGCAGTGACAAAATAGATAAATCAATGAAACACAGGAGACCATAGAATGACAATATAAAGTTGATATGTCATCCATGCAGTGACAAAATGGATAAATCAATGAAACAAAAGAGACCATAGAATGGCAATATAAAGTTGATATGTCATCCATGCAGTGACAAAACGGATAAATCAATGAAACAAAAGAGACCATAGAATGACAATATAAAGTTGATATGTCATCCATGCAGTGACAAAATGGATAAATCAATGAAACAAAAGAGACCATAGAATGACAATATAAAGTTGACGTGTCATCCATGTAGTGACAAAATAGATAAATCAATGAAACAAAAGAGACCATAGAATGGCAACATAAAGTTGATGTGTCATCCATGCAGTGACAAAACAGATATATCCATCCAGAAACAAAAAAAAGGAAATGCATCAATCTTAAAGATACCAATATGTTCATTAAGATAACTTCCACATCAAAAATTGCTCACAGGCCATGGAAGATGAGGAAACAGGCAAATGAATAAATAGTGCACATGTATGGCAGAGACGTACACATCTGCACTGATGTGCTTGCACATCTAGAGGAGAGGTGGCGTAGTGGATAACACACTCACCTAGGACAGGAGAAAACGCTTAGTAAGTGGCTTGAATCTTACGCTGGGCAGGATTTCTTTTCTTCCCCCTAACACTTGAACTGATGTGGTGGGCTTGGTCCTAGTCTTTCAGAGGAGACAATGAACCAAAATCCAATGTGCAGCACACAACCACTGGCAACAAGGGAGTTGTCCCCCATGCCAGTGCTGGCGGCTGCAACGAGTCGAACGCGGTGTGGGTTGACCAGACCAAGCAGAGCAGGAGTGACACCAGTGAGGGGAAACAAAAAATGCGTCGGGGGGAATTCAAAAAAAAAAAAAAAAAGAACAAAAAAGAAAACCTTCTGACCAAAGTTTGTGCACTCACGGTTGATAGGGAGAGGTGGAGAGGGAAAATCCCCCAGGGAAGTCCACAGTGAACCAGGTGGCAAAGCCTGTGATGGTGCTGTGTCCAAAACACCTGAAGGTGAACAGGCTCTGTGGACAGACCACACCAAGGTCATAGTTCACGGACATCAAGTTCATGTCTCTCATTTTTCCACCAATGTGTAGAAGAAAAAGAAAATCTGAAGGGAAGGAAAAGAATGTGCAGTGCAATCCCTAGAACGCCAGCTGCATTTTCGATATGCTAGCCGGCGACATCATTGTCATAAGATTCTGTGTAAACTTCCTTGCAGAAGAGGACAGTCACCATTTTGCATGCCTAACTCAAGACAAAGTAAAGTCATATTTTGCTGTGGTGCATCAGTAAAGCACTGTTGTAGGAACAAGCAATCGTGGTCGAGGGTGGCCTCCCCTCCTTCACCCCCAAATAAACCAACAGATGCTCAAATTAGCATCATATTGCGGCATTTTGAAAGAATATTTCAAATTGTTTGTGGGGGGTTGGGGGGGGGGGGTCGTGGTGATATCTCCAAAGCCTCCTAAACGTAAAGTCACCCGTGAGGTGGGTGGGACAGAAAACGAAAAATGATTAACAGGTAGACTGCTGTTTTATCATGTACCAGTTGCCAGGAAGTTTTCAGAATTCAGAAATCTGGGTAGCTTGAAATATTATATGTAAATGAAATAGACAGTCATAATAAACAAGGTTTAAACACTCTCATTTCTGATTCACCTTCTTTCCATTTGAAATCCACTTCATGTTCAATACACACATTCAAGACAAATATTTTCTTTATGGTCAGAGGTCAGAACAGACATCTTTTCTATTGTGAACAGCCATCTTCTTTTTCCCAGATAACACAAATCATAATGTTCCTTGGTTGGTGGATGAAGCAATCAAATTTCTCACTCTTGTGCACTCGAGAATAATTTACCTGAAAAAAAAAAAGACCCAGGTTGTAAAATCATTAACACTGTGAGGGTTTTCATACCAAATTGAATTTTGATCGCGTGGGATAAGCAAGCGAATCATGACCATCAAAGTCCACCAAGATCACCATTTCCCTTCCAATAAATCAGATGGCCCTACCAAACTGCCCAACTGATGAACAAATTTATATAAAGGGAAAGCACTTCACAAAACGATGTGCATCTTCTTAGCTGTCCACCTTGAACCAGTTGAAGATTCTGCATTCTACAAGGGATCAACCTTTTCAGTTCTTCAACTGAAATGATATACAAGGAGGCATCCTTGCTCTAAGATCATGCCCTTGCAGTGGAATAACTTTGTCCTCGTACCATTTGATTAATTTTCTTAGTATTTCATAGACTTTTGCTTTCTCTGTACATGATTCTTCTGTTTCAGATCATGATTTATCTCCATTTGTACATGAAGTGAAACCCTGAAAACCCAACAAGAAAATATCAGAGAACACAAATGCATTGATTGATCGAAAAGTCACTTTGAAGATTACCCAAATAAGAAATGTTAGTTGACACAATGGGACTGACTGGTTAGCAAAATGCCAAACATATAACTCGGCCAGAAAATTTCAGTTCACATAAGGGATTGATTGGCTCCAGTTATAAGCCAACATGTTACTGGCTTTCATTCTTTAGAAATTTGGGTGGGAAAAAAAGTAGTTAAAAAAAATACCAGACACTGCTGAGTTCAAGTTCTACAAATATATTTGAGGCAATTCAAAAGATTTCACAATAGCCAACTCACATTCAATCGCATGTGCAGTGGAAATAAACACATCCACAGCTTAATTGATTTTTTGTTCTCCATGCTATCTTTGATTTTTAAATATACTTCAAGGCCAGTCGGCACAATCTGGAGATGTGTAATCAAACATCAAATCATACTTACAAATGCACAGATGAACATGAAAGCACAAATCCAGAAGTTTACCATATTGTGAGCCTTTTGTAAACATACACCAAAGATGCCTGTTTCTGGTTGTTTGTTTACCACACCAACCATGTCTCAAAATACACAACATACCTGGATACGCTCTATGTCGCTGGCTGAAGCCATGGTCAGATCCAGAGAACACACTTGTGCAGCATGGGCCTGAACAGCTGCAGGGGGAATCACCCTGATATCTGCGTCAGCTGGAAGTGTCAGAAAGATGTGTCAGCTTGATGGGAAAAGAAATGCATACATATGTACTTACAGTACAACTTATTCATTTTTCATATCACCTGTTTCTTCTTGCTCTGGACTACATTATCATCCAGATTTATACAAGAGAATGTGTAGGAAAGGGTTTTTTTTTTTTGGGGGGGGGGGGAGGGGGGTTGAGAAGAGGAATGGGACAGGGGTGAAAAACGAAACAAACAGGACAAGAAATGGAAGGAAAGAAAAGCACGCATAAACAGATTACGGAACAGGAAAATTAAGAAAAAGATAAGCACCAGTACTTCAGTTAGCACAAGTTCTGTTTTCACCAGCCGTATTTCTTTCCCTCTTGTTAACTGTTCCATAAAGACCACCTGCCCTTCATTCTTATCATCTGCCTTGCTCTTCAATTGCACATGACCACCTGCCCTTCATTCTTATCATCTGCCTTGCTCTTCAATGCACATGACCACCTGCCCTTCATTCTTATCATCTGCCTTGCTCTTCAATTGCACATGACCACCTCCCCTTCATTCTTATCATCTGCCTTGCTCTTCAATTGCACATGACCACCTCCCCTTCATTCTTATCATCTGCCTTGCTCTTCAATTGCACATGACCACCTCCCCTTCATTCTTATCATCTGCCTTGCTCTTCAATTGCACATGACCACCTGCCCTTCATTCTTATCATCTGCCTTGCTCTTCAATTGCACATGACCACCTCCCCTTCATTCTTATCATTTGCCTTGCTCTTCAATTGCACATGACCACCTCCCCTTCATTCTTATCATCTGCCTTGCTCTTCAATTGCACATGACCACCTGCCCTTCATTCTTATCATCTGCCTTGCTCTTCAATTGCACATGACCACCTGCCCTTCATTCTTATCATCTGCCTTGCTCTTCAATTGCACATGACCACCTGCCCTTCATTCTTATCATCTGCCTTGCTCTTCAATTGCACATGACCACCTCCCCTTCATTCTTATCATCTGCCTTGCTCTTCAATTGCACATGACCACCTGCCCTTCATTCTTATCATCTGCCTTGCTCTTCCATTGCACATGACCACCTGCCCTTCATTCTTATCATCTGCCTTGCTCTTCAATTGCACATGACCACCTGCCCTTCATTCTTATCATCTGCCTTGCTCTTCCATTGCACATGACCACCTCCCCTTCATTCTTATCATCTGCCTTGCTCTTCCATTGCACATGACCACCTGCCCTTCATTCTTATCATCTGCCTTGCTCTTCCATTGCACATGACCACCTCCCCTTCATTCTTATCATCTGCCTTGCTCTTCAATTGCACATGGCCACCTCCCTTCATTCTTATCATCTGTTTTGCTCTTCAATTGCACATGGCCACCTCCCCTTCATTCTTATCATCTGTTTTGCTCTTCAATTGCACATGGCCACCTCCCCTTCATTCTCATCATCTGCCTTGCTCTTCAATTGCACATGACCACCTGCCCTTCATTCTTATTATCTGCCTTGCTCTTCAATTGCACATGACCACCTCCCCTTCATTCTTATCATCTGCCTTGCTCTTCAATTGCACAAGACCACCTCCCCTTCATTCTTATCATCTGCCTTGCTCTTCCATTGCACATGGGAGGAAAAATGGCTGTATGTATTTCATGTCAGGCATGACAACTTTTTTTTATCTTGCATTTTTTTTTTTACCCAGTGTTACACACACCCACAGCAATCATGTGCTTTTCGCTTTATCTTAGGGTTGCTAATCATGATGCATGTATGCTTTAAATGCATCTAATGTGTACATGTGTGTGGGGTGGGTGGGGATCAGTGTGTGTGTATGTGTGTGCATGTGCATGTGTGTATGTGTGTGTGTGTGAAGGAAAGGGAGAACAGTTTGCGTTAGTGAGTGTGGGTTCCTGGTATCTGTGAGCAGTGGTTGTCTGTCTTTGAAAGGATGTGGAGACAAGAGGGCAGGGGGTCCAGCTACTGATTATATGGTTTCCTTTATTTTTGTTTTCTTTTTATGTGAAAAGCTCTTTGAGCTCACCTGGAGAAAAAGATACCCATGAATCATTATTACCCTTTTTTCCACTGAAACATTTTTCTCTTTAAAGGTGAAAGGAAATGTGATCAGCAAATTGCTGTCAATAAATTCTACAGAAAAAAGTGGAAAATAAGAGATATGTTGTGCAATACCAACAGAATTTGAGGCTACCCCTCCCTCCTCCCCTTCTCCATTTCTCACAGAGAAATACTTGCCACCCAGAAACTGTCCACTTTCAGAAAATTGAAACAGAATGCAGCATTACTAAAAACATGGCAAAAATGCAAAATGAATGCATAAACAAAGGTGTGAAGTACTGCAGATTTAAAGTACGACACGAATCAGAATGTACATTTTCAACAAAATGTTTTCCTCATACGGTAAAAAACAGCAAATAAAAAAAATGAACAAAACACTATCGACATGGAGAAATACAATAACCCCACCACAGAGGAAGGAGGCACTGACCAGTGAGACAAGAGTGAGCTGCCTTGGCCATACTGTCCATGGACACTTTGTACACAGTCTTCATCTTCTGCCAGAACTCCAACCTGTGGACAGACGGTGACATCTATATCGTAACTGTTGCTGCTCCGATTCCCACGATTCACAGTGGAGGAGAACTCCCAGTAACATGAAGCAGTAACAGAAGGAGTAGATGAGACATGGACAGTGAGCGGTGTTGTGCGCATTATGTGTGCACATGTCAAATGGAGGTCACTGCTTAAGAGCATGAGAAATGTATACCTTCGGATGCACTCTCTTCACACATACATGCAGAAATGCACACTGCTGTACCGAAATAGTCACAGATACATGCAGGCACTAAACATGCATGTATACATAGGTACACGCACATAACAACAAGCTCATGAATACTGATATGCACACATCCTTTCTGCTTCCTTTTCCTGTCTGAATACACATGCACATGTTTATAGAAATATACTTTTGCGCATAATTTACCCCAGAAAATAAATTTCTTGCCATAACATTTTCTTATTGCAATGATAATCAGGACAATTTCTATAGCACCCATCTTTTAATGACTTAGGTTATGGGGAGCTTTAAGAAATTGTGACAAATTAAAGTCCAAACTATACACAGAACACACACACACACACACACACACACACACACACACACACACACACACACACAACCACACAGACTCACTGTCACATAGAGTCACAGAATGTCACACATACACACTCATTGATTAACATGGTTAACAGTTCTTTTGTACACAAGCGAACGCAGCACTTTAGGTGGTATTCCGCATCTGATATTTAAACAGATAAGTTTTAAATAACAACTTGAAAGTCATGAAGAAAGGGGCATGACGTAGTTGAACAGGTACTGAGTTCCAGTGTGTTGCCATAGAAAATAAATGCCCTAGGATCATGTTGTTTTCAGTTACAGTAAAATACAGGAGCATGTATTTCAAAGAGGTCAGAGAGACAGACAGGTGCTTCATGTGTAATATCTTATAGCACAGACTGGCAGATCTATACTGAATCCTATGCTCGATTTTAAGCCAGTGTAACTTCTTTGAGAGATCTGATGTATGATGCTGTGTTATCAGTGAATATTATCTGCTGCACTCAGAAACTCAGTCCATGATATCATCCCAAACACTAGCATCCAGACCAAGTTGTAGCGGAAGGGAGAGGACAGAATCTGGTCCATGCATGGCTTGTATCATCAATGTCAGACATTCATTCTTCCTAAATGGGTGACCAACCCACTAATCCACTACTTCACAGTTCTGAAGGATTTTGTCAAATGATAATGCATTCAGGCCTGCAGCGCATGCACTTATATCATCTGGGGTGAAGTATGGCCTTCAACTCCTTTCATCATTCTGGTGGTCTCATCTCCAACTGATACTGCAGCTATTTCCTGTTGGTGACAGTGTCTGATGAAATGACTCAGACACACTCTAATGGGGATTCCACAAAAATTGCAGCTGTTTTGCAAACACACAAACAGGCTGCAAAGTAATGTTTATTTACATGAAGCATACAAGTCAATTTTGACAACTATGCCTGCTCCAAACATAACAAATAATACACATAAAAAAGCTCAACAGAATGACAGCCCTCTGGAGTGTGTTGTTCGGCGCATTCTAAGTTTGTTATTTACGACATCCACAGAACACAAATTTGTTGAAAATTCACGTGCCCGTTTTGCATTGTGTATAAAGTAAGCATCATTCTCCACCTTGTTTTGTGTGTTTCTTTGTAATTTACATTTTCTTCTCCAGTGATGCTGCAGTCGACTTCAGCCACTCGTGAAAAGGAGTGCTTGTATCCCATGAAGAGCAGTGGCAGCACTTACCTGTGGAGGTAGTCTTCATCGTGGATGGGTGCCAAGTACAGGGTGGCCTGACAGGGGAACATCAGCCCACCCTGAAACAGCCACAGACAGGGACACACCCACAGGTAAACAACAAAATCACCATAGCATAGCTGGTGATGGGTGTTGCATTTGTACTTAAAAATGGTAAAAGAGATTGTCACAGTAAAGTAATACAAAAGGCACAATTTTATCAACAAACAACATTCCACATGCAGTCCTGACACTGCATACTCTGCAACCTTCGATGCTGCTATTAAGATGCTGCTACTAATAGAATTCTGTGATGCTCTATTAATGCTTTGACTGCTCTGACTCATTTATAATCTTTCCAGCATTTCAAAGTGGTGTCTCTCCCTTATCTGTAACCCTTCTTAGTTTTGATTTGGGTTTATTCAACACTCCATTCCATTGTCTATACAATCAATCATAAATCAAAGTTATTCCCAACCTTTCCTGTGTTTCAGGTTTGCTGTCATTCTCCAAGACTATAAACCGCGGCTATTTTCCCAGTCAGGAGTGAAAGGCTTAATGCCACTGCTGTTAAAAACTCCTTGATACATGTCATGTCCTCATTCAACAATAATTATCTCTGATGTGTTCTGAATTGCCCACAGACCTGCATCCTACATTCCTCTCAGCTCTGCTCAGCAGTGAAAATGTACTTTTTTCTGATTGATTGCACCTGCTGGGCTATATAACTGATATGAGTTGAAACAAATGAAGCGAGCTCCTCAGCTGAAAAGTCTGGGAGATGATCACCAGGGGCATGCCTCCCTCACAAACCAATACCAGGTCAGTGAGGGCATTTCATAAAGTGATGCACTATGTGTGATCACCTTCCACATAGGCAGCCATACTCCTTCTTCAGAGGATGTCACTCTCGCTTCAGAAGAACAAAAATTGTAATGTAAGAGTTAAACACAGCTTATGACAGTCTTCACTTGACACTTTAACACAGAAAGAAAACTGTGAGGTAGACCTCAGCATCCAGCTTGGACCAAAAACTGGCTTGAAACTTTAGACCACAGCATAAAATCATAACACAGTCATCATATACAAAAAAAAAAAAAGAAAAACAAAAAGCATAACTTATTTCTGTGAAACAGTTACCAGTATAACTAACTGATCCACTGTCTGGAATGGGTACCTACGGGTTTGAGGAAGTTGTCCCGTGCTTGCAGCACAGAGGGCAGCATGGACTCATAAAACAGACAGTAGCCCTGAAATCACAGACAGTACAGAGGGACCATGGACTCATAAAACAGACAGTAGCCCTGAAATCACAGACAGTACAGAGGGACCATGGACTCATAAAACAGACAGTAGCCCTGAAATCACAGACAGTACAGAGGGCAGCATGGACTTATAAAAGACAGTAACCCTGAAATCACAGACAGTACAGAGGGACATGGACTCATAAAACAGACAGTAGCCTGAAATCACAGACAGTACAGAGGGCAGCATGGACTTATAAAGACAGTAACCCTGAAATCACAGACAGTACAGAGGGACCATGGACTCACAAAACAGACAGTAGCCTGAAATCACAGACAGTACAGAGGGCAGCATGGACTTATAAAAGACAGTAACCCTGAAATCACAGACAGTACAGAGGGACCATGGACTCACAAAACAGACAGTAGCCCTGAAATCACAGACAGTACAGAGGGACCATGGACTCACAAAACAGACAGTAGCCCTGAAATCACAGACAGTACAGAGGGCAGCATGGACTCATAAAACAGACAGCCCTAAAATCACAGACAGTACAGAGGACAGCAAAGACTCATAAAACAGAGAGTAGCCCTGAAAACACAGACAGTACAGATGGACCATGGACTCATAAAACAGACAGTAGCCTTGAAAACACAGACAGCACAGAGGGCAGCATGGACTCATAAAACAGACAGTAGCCCTGAAAGCACAGACAGTACAGAGGGCAGTATAGACTCATAACACAGACAGTAGCCCTGAAAACACAGACAGCACAGAGGGCAGTATAGACTCATAAAACAGACTGTAGCCCTGAAAACACAGACAGCACAGAAGGCAGTATAGACTCATAAAACAGACAGTAGCCCTGAAAGCACAGACAGTACAGAGGGCAGCATGGACTCACAAAACAGACAGTAGCCCTGAAAACACAGACAGCATCTGTAGCATGCAACTTAACCCTCAGTTACTTCACTTCTTATGTACATGCATGTGTTGGGGCAAGTACACAGATATGACTACATGCATCTGTATGTGCATGTGAATAAGTATGTGTGTGTATATGCATGTGCCTGTGCATGTCTGTGTGTCGTAGACTGTAGAGTGTGAGCAGTGTGTGTACAGTATGTCTGCCATATGTGTTTGGCTATTCATTTACATAAGCATACACTGATGTTCCTTAAAACATATGTAAAATGCACTGATATGTCAAAAGGCCTTCAGGAAATTTTTGAATGATGTATTACTCAGCAAATTCTAGAAGAAAAAAAACAACTAATATTCTACCAGAGAAAATATGAAACAAACCAAAAATGTAATCCTGAATCACCATAACTGTTACACAAATTTCTTTGTATCTAAATGTCCATTAATCCTTTAAAACAAAACTGTCACCAGCTGACTGAAATTTACCCTATAGCACCATTGCCCCCCTTCCTTCCTCCACCTACCTCTGATCAAACCTTACTTCAACAGCCCCCCCACCCCCCACCCCCCAAAAAAAAAGAAAAAGAAAAGGAGACAGAGTGAAAAAGATGTTAAAACTGTTAAGCGCCTATGACTCACCATCCATTCACTGATGATGGCATCCACCTTCTCTGGTAGTTCCACATCCTGTAATAGGAGACAAGAACATTTCAGAAAGATGTTACAATCAGAAACTTTTATTATCCCCCATATTCAAATTTGAGACCATTATTTTTACATTCACACAGCCCTCTGCTTTTTAATAACTCATTTCAGCTGCTTTCTGCTGCTGAAGATAGTATACTTTTCTTTTTTTTTTTCTGTTTGCCCATTTCCAGAGTTCATTGTAATGTGTAGTCTGGACACTCTTCAAAACTTCACACGTGTATGGTATCAGACTTGTATGCATTCACCTATGTGTGTCTGCACATGTAAGTGTGGACTCATGTACATATTTGCATATGTCCAACACTGACACACTGACACACAGACACAGACACACACACTCAGTCTCTCTCTCTTTCTCTCTCTCTCTCACTCACTCACACAAACACACACATCTGCAGTAAAGCAAAGTTGTTCTGACCTCTGCCCGTTGCTGTATGACCTGGATTTTGTCGGCCATGTCGTTTTCCTTCACCACCTGACGAGCGTTTTCAGCCATGTCACTGGCCTCGATGGCATAGACTGCCCACAAAGTATGTGAATGAACAAATGTGTATACATCACATCAAAACTGACGACAGCATTCCTACATCCACCACACACATGTACCATAACTTGATCACACACACACACACACACACACACACACACACACACACACACACACACACACACTAACACACACATACACACACACACACACACACACACTAACACACACATACACACACACACTAACACACACATACACACACACACACACACACTAACACACACATACACATACACACTCACACATGTATACATGCAAACCCATGCTTACATAAAGACAGATACACAGTGTTCGCATGAGCACAAAGTCATAGTCTATGTATTCCTCCTCATCTATCCCAATGCTATCTAAAATGGAGAATCATGTCTGAGGTAGAAAGTAGATATCATTTATTATTTTCTGTCTTCTGTTATGTTAAGTGTTTGCCAAGCACAGATCAAGATGTTTTTCGTGTCGTTGTTAACGTGGTCTTTTGACACACATGCAATACTCCTGTATGGATACACAGACTCCCCCACACCTCTCCTGTCTTTATCTCATTCAAACCATAGCTAATTTCAGTCACTCCATGCTTCCCATAATTGTTTTCTTCGCTGACCCCTCACCTTTCCGGGCTCCAGCCTGAACAGCAAACACACTGAGGATACCTGTGCCGGCTCCCACGTCCAGCACACAGCGTTTGTGCAGGTGGCTGAAGTTCTTCAGAATGGCCCACCTGACAGGCACAGACGAACTAGATTTGTCTCCCTTCTTTTACATCATCATGACTACAGAAACTGTCTTCTGTAGGAGTCAAGTTTTGCTTTTGTTTTCATGTCCTCTTTTCTTTCCACTGCCATTGTATTCATTTATCTATTTCATAACTGTTGCACTGTCCTCAATGCTGCCTACAAATAAATACAATGTTTATTTTTCTTTTGCCTCCCTCACAGAAATGAAGCATGCATGAACTGCTTTTGGACGTATCTGTGTGTGTGTGTGTCTGCTTGTCTATGTGTCAGCATACATCCTGCAAAGAAACGGTAAGGTTTATAGGTGTAACACTGACATAAAGTACATACACTGTCTGTAAGTGACGTGAAACTATGTATTACACTCATAAAACTGGTTTACAATATCCATTGTCATGTGGACAGTCACACTCTCATGCATGTAATTACACACACAGACAGAAACACACACACACACACACACACACACACACACACACACACACACACACATACACACACACACACACACACACACACACACACACACATACAAATGGGTGCATGCACACTCATACTGTTCTGGACAACCAAATACACAGCATGCAAGCACACATATGCATGCAAACACAGACATGCAGAAACCCTGCTCTGTTTCCCTGTCTAAAATTACTTTTGAGTGAATAGACACTATGCTGAAGAATGAGTGCACACTTGCATGTGCATGCGCACACACATGTGCACAACATATGTGCAAGCAATTAGATGCATACAAACACAATCAGGTGCATACAAACATGATTACACACACATACACGCACGCGCGCACACACACACACACACACACACACCGCACACACACACACACACACACACGCACACATACACACACACACACAGAATTTTGTTTCAATTAATGCTTTCATGACGGGCACGGCAGAGCAACGTCACTTCCCTGCAGATGCATGCACCGCACATGCTTACAACCGTTGCAGACACGCGATTTTCACACTTTTTATTTTATTTTATGTCCCCTAATATAAACCTTACAAGCAATTGTTATATATCAACGGAAAGGGTAAAACGTGAACTTTGCAATGAGCATAGACTTAAATACATTTTGGGTAATACAGCAATGCTACAATTACGGAAACAACATAAGTAAAACATAGGAGAACACAATCTTGTTTACGTTTGTTTGGTTCGTATGACAACAGCAAATGAGGAAGAAAAGGGGCATACAATTTTGCTCTCAGGGAATTTTTTTATAGTTGTGCCGTCACGGAGACAGCCAAGGAGTACAGCAGCGTTGCCGTCATCACGGAATGGCTCGTCGTGAACGGGTCGACTGAGTTGCCGTCACTATTGCATGGCGCGTCACGAAAAGGTTAACCCATTCAACGCCAATGTACAAGAGAAAAAAAACATCAAAGGAAACCTCAACATTACTGTTCGCATCAATCCAAACCATACTACGGTCAGACTGATGGATCTTGATGATGTTGGTTATATCAGACAGCCCTTTGTGATCTGAGCAACAATCCCACTTATTATCTACAGAAGCACGAGAATAGCTTCAAAAGGGATGAAGGTACAGGTCTTTGAAGACACAGTGAAAGCAGTTGGTGCTGGGAAAGGATGGCCCTCCTCACACCTAGAGGGCAAAACAGTCACAGAACAGAACAACTGAGGAATACAATTACCACTGACTCCATTAACACCACCATTAGTTTAAACTACTTCGGAGTGCGCAGTCTCCCACCTCACAATTTTTTTTTCAACAGGGGAAGTAATAGTGGTAACAGACTGAAGGAGTTATTTCCCATGTACCTGTTTTAGAGTATGATATGAAAAGTATGAATTATCAATTTTTGTATCATAAAAAAAGTTTTGATATTCTAGGAAAATATATATCTTTACAGACAGTTGTAGACAGTAACTCCACCATGTTAATGTGTCGTGGAAAATATGCAAGAATACTATTAATCAGATCCTGCATCTGCGTTCTGATCTACATCCACACCAAAATTCGATGGGCATGTCCCCGGTTCACACCTGGTCTTTCCATCAAATATTCATTAAAATCTGTTCTGCACTTTTTGCTGAACTTTTTCACGATGCACTCGAGTACATAAGGGCACGATACCTGTTCCCAGCGGCCATGCCATACGTAGGTGATACCAGTTTTTTTTAATTCTCCCATTTTTATCCTTCTACCAACTCATGGATACAGTGACATTTTATATTTCGTTCGTTACTGGTGTCTACTACTGAAAATGGTTGTTCTTTTATTAACAAAAATGGTATTTTTGATGCAAAGAGCTTAACAACAATGTTGGTCATTTTCGTGTTAAACAGTCAAAATTTCTTTCTTTTTTTATGTCACAACAGTGTTTTGGAAATAGCTAAAAGGTATTTCAAAGCATACTGAGTGTGAAATTTTCATGTTGATCCTTTCTGCTGATATATAACAAAAGGCTTTAGCACTTGTATTAAGAGGCACAAAATAAAGTTTTAAAAAGTCTGTCACTAAGGGAAATAATTCGTTACCTGGTGTCCATCAGGAAAGAATGAATGTTGCGGATGGATTGAAAAAATAGACCAACAGACATGGTTGGAGGTCATAACATGTTACAAACAAAAGCAAACAGAGAGAGTTATTCAAAATGAGCTATCAAACAAACAAACAAGCAAAAAGCTTGGTGTGTCCAGAAGTATCAAAAGCACAGAACAGTTGCTCTATATAAAAAGTGTGTAACAAAACTAACAACACAGTATCTAATGTTCATTTCCTACATGTGTTGCCTGTATGACATACCTGTATGCATTTGTCCGAACAGTGTCTGACAGCATCT
>CM065721.1:17816909-17894409 GCA_033310375.1 Conus canariensis
AGTACGTAGAGTCAGTTATCTGCAGACTTGAAAGCTGGCAGACTCGGGTAAGGTCTGTGTCAGCGTTGAGAAGGGGGTACCCAGGGGAGTCGATTCCCTCAGGCCAGAGGCCTGGGTAATGTTCGTTCGTATGTAGTCAATGTTGTCCTGGTCGTCACAGACAGTTGGATGGGAGATGATGGTGTCTTGCCTTGTTGCCCTCCCACCAAGGCCGTCGTCAGGACTACCAGGCGGCCGTATCACACCGAGTGGCGACGGTCCTGTGATGCGTGAGGTAGACTAAAGAAACAGGCCGGACAGAAGTCAGCAAGCCGCTGCGAAGATCCACGTCCACCCTGCGCCCATGCAGGACGTTCCCGCCACTTCCTCCCCTAAAGGAAGGGCCCTTCTGGTCGTGCAGGCCATGGTGAAGTCCCAGAATGGCGGCACCTCATCGCCGAACTGCCCCACAGTCTCAAGAGACGTCTTCGGCTACACAAAGAAGGTAGGCTGCCCCGCCTTTCGCCTAACTGCCATTTAGGCGCCTTCTGCTGGTGATGCCACCTCCCAGCGGGTATGCTACAATTTTCATCCAGTCATGCCAAGCTATTTATAGCCCAGCCGACCACTGTGGCCGTACCAGGGCTGTCCCTGTTTTAAAAACTTCGGCAATTTTCTCACATCTGTGGACTTTAGAGTTAGGATGTGACCTGCACCTTTCCCTAGTCGAATTGGAGCATGCGTTGAGCTGCACTTTTTTTTTTTTTTTTTGACCTGTTTTATTCAAATACGGCCTTGTACCAGCTGCCGTGGCGAAGTGTTAGCGTTGCGGACTCCCAGCTGGGAGGTCGTGGGTTTGAATCCCATCAGAGTCATGTGGGTTTTTCTGCCCCGACCGGCTCCTACCCAGAGTTGAGTTTACTGCGGACTCAGTTGGGAAGACTGGGACCACACAGTCGTGTTTCATCCTCTTAATGGATGCGTTTCTTTGAGTGTTGCTCAAATTTCCTGACCAACACTGCAGGTGCCTGTATCTCTCGGGCCTGGTTGACGCCAGGATATATTATGAAAGGAATTGTAGAGTACAGCCCTGTCATGTAGTTTCAGACCGAAATGGAAATCCGTAGCATCACCTTAATCATCCTCATTCTCATCGATCAGCATAAAAAAAATGTCTCAAATTCTGTGGCCCTTCATGCCCTGCTCTCATGGTGACCTCAATTTCGATGTCCTCTCCACGTCTGTGGCCTTGGTTTGGTTCTGTCGGGGTCACAGTAATTGGCAAGTCCATGGGGGCTGTCGCTGGACGGACGTGGTGGCGCCCTCCGGAGGGAGAGCTCACTCACGCCGGCTCTGCAACTAAGCAATTATTGTCGTCAGTAGGGGGCTTAGTAGGTGGTGTCCTGCGTATGTTAGATCAGAACAGGCGCCACTGAACACCACCGAAGTGACTCGGCAGCAGTGCAGTGTCTCCTCCGGTGGGTTGCCTCTTGACGACTTGACATTGACTGCTCCCTGTGGATTGCCGGTGCCGGTGTAACAGCCCATTCTTACTCCCCCCTCTGGAACTTACCCCGGGGTAAGTCTGGGCTAGCCTGCTTTTACCCCCGGGGTCATTCCAGGACTAGCTGGAACTGACCCCCCCTAGTTGGAACTGACCCCCCCCCCCCCCCCCAGTCATCAACATTGTACAAGGTACACAGGCACTCAGGAGACACAAATTAGCTGTAAAAATAGTTAAAATCTCTGATATACATTAAAGTGACCAATGGTCAGTGACACTGACCACTGGTTGTCTGCATTGCACAAGGTATACAAACACTCATGAGACACTGATTAACTGTAAAATAGTCGAAATATCTTATTTACATCATAGTGACCAGTGGTCAGTGGCACTGACCACCAGTTGTCTGCATTGTACAAGGTACACAGGTACTCGGGAGACTATAATTAGCTGTGAAATAGTTAAAATCTCCGATTTGCGTCATCATGACCAGTAGTCAGTGGCACTGACCACAAGTAATCTACATTGTACAAGATACACAAGCACTCGGGAAACACTAATTAGCTGTTAAATAGTTAAAATCTCCGATTTACGTCATAATGACCAGTGGTCAGTGGCACTGACCACTAGTCATCTGCATTGTACAAGCTAAGGTATACAGGTACTCAAGAGACTCTAATTAGCTGTAAAATAGTTAAAAGAGGCAAACCGGGATGAAGCAACAACGATACTTGGTCACAACGACACGTGGTCACGACATTTTGTCACAACTACGCTTGGTCACATTGGCACTTGGTCACAATGGCATGTAGCCGTTTTTCTTTCCCACGCATGCACAGGCGTACTCACACACCCGAATATTGACCCACGCATGTAAGCTAGCACAAGAAATGTTAATACATATCTGTTAGTGAACCAGGGTGTGTGGGGGCAGGGGGGAGGGGGTTGGGGAAGTAGGAGGTCCATCTATTGAGAAGAGTCTAGAACTACACTTAGTCTAAACACAACTGACTGTGTATAGGAAATGGGAGAGGGGGTGTAAATATGCAGGCTTACACAATTTTTTTTAAAGACAGGTGTGCATGTTTGGAAAAGGCAGAGGAAAACCCTGAATAACCCTCTCTTGTTTGAAGGGTGGGGTGGGGTGGAGGAAGATTCCAAATAGTCCTAGATTGACCCTTTTGGGGGGGTGGGGGGGGGGGGGGGTAAATCCAGGCTAGCCCAAACCTACCCCCACTAACAAGATCCAAAGATATATCAATTTTGAGAGATTCAGTGATTTTAAAACGGCTACTCTGCCAACAGGTGTAATAGCTCTCTTACTCCAGGCATTAAATAACGATGTTATTTCAAGAAATTTGTCTTTGAAATTCAGTTCTAGGCAGTGTGATAGTTCTGGGGTGAACCATATTCCAAGGATCTTAAACTGTTTTGGATTCCAGTCTATTTTTAAGTGGGGCATATATCTAGTCTTTGATAACACTTTGCTTCCTAGCCAAACTGCCTTCGTTTTTTCGATATTCATGTACAACCCAGACACTTTTGCGAATTTGTTTAAGGTCTCTATTGAATGTTCAAATGATATTCTGTCCCCTTCGTTTGTCAACTGTGTATCGCCTGCAAACTGAGAGAGCTTGTGTTCAGTTTGGTTAATGTGTATTCCCTTTATGTTTTTATTTTCCCTGATCAATATGGCTAATATTTCTGCGGACAATATAAATAAATAGGGAGATATGGGGTCACCTTGTCGACAACCTCTTTGTATTTCGAACCATGTTGAGCTCTGACTGTTTACTATTACAGATGACTTGATTCCCTTATGAAAGGTCGTGATCCAACGACATATATCTTTACCAAATCCAAATGATTTTAATACCTTCAACATAAATTGCCAATTCAAGGAATCAAACGCCTTTTCAAAATCAATGGAGATAAGCATGCCTGGGAGTTTTTCTGTTTTTAAGTAATGGATTAGATCATAGATTAATCTGATGTTGTCCCCTATATATCTATTTGCCATGAACCCCGTTTGATCTTCATTGATTAATTTGGGAAGAACGGATTTAATACGATTTGCTATGCAAGAAGACCCTATCTTACAGACAACATTGAGCAGAGATATTGGTCTCCAGTTTTTAATGAATTCTTTAGGTTTATCTCCTTTTGGGATACATGTAATTATTCCTTCTTTTTGTGTATTGGATAATTCCTCTTTTTGAAATGACTGGTTTAAAGCTCTGACCACAAAAACACCCAGCTGTTTCCAGAAAACTTAAAAAAATTCCGATGTGAAACCGTCTGAACCAGGACTTTTCCCGTTCTGCATGTTTTTAAGAGCATGTCCTGCTTCCTCAAGTGTTATTTCTCCCTCAAGCGATTCTTGTTCTTCCTCTGTTAATTTTGGCATTTCCTCGATCAAGTCTGTGATCTCACATTCTTCCACTTTTCTCTCTGTGTACAGGTTTTCATAAAAAGCTTTCACTTCCATCAGGATTTCATCAGATTTGTTTAGTACCCTGTCATCTGTTACTAATTTAGACATGTATTTACTTACGAAGTGTCTCTTTTCTAGATTACAAAAATATTTAGTTACCTTTTCACCCTGGGCCACCCACCTTGCCTTTGATCTTATTAAAATTCCTTGCATTTTTTCATCTCTTAACGTGGCTAATTCTCTGCCTAAGCAATCCAATTTCAGCATGTTATCCTCAGTTTTAGTTTCTTTTTCTTCTATTTCTGTTATTTGATGTTCTAAGCTGCACTCCTTTTCTTCTCTTTGTTTCTTTTTCATTGTTGCATATGCAATCGTTTTTGCTCTGACTTTCATTAACAAGAAATCCAAGAAAACGTTGACAGGCACCGTTAGTTGTACATCAGCTTTAGACAGATTCTCTACTTGTGCTTTGTCATAAGGAGATACAGCATATTCTTGAGTAACGTTACCAATTATATCATTAATTTCTTCTAAAAATTGGCGATCTCGGAGTAGAGAATTGTTAAATTTCCAATACGTATTATGGATGGTTTGTTTACCAAATTCTAACTTTAAACTAACCATGGAGTGGTCCGATTGATATCCATAGTGGATGTCAGGATCTTCTACATAAAAAATCAGGTATTCGGAAATTAAGAAAAAGTCCAATCTACTTTGTTTAAGAGGGCTTATCTTTCGCCATGTGTATCTCCTGCTATCAGGGTTATATTCTCTCCATATATCTGATAACTGCAGTTCTTCGATCATGTTCAGAACTGTATCCTGAGCTTTGGGATTGTTATTATGTTTATAGTTATCATAATCAATAGACAATAATCATATGCATTTTCAATCCAGCAAAACAGACAGTACTATAAGTAATAACATTATATAACTGTGTACAGCAGTTACTATAGCAATAAAAATATATCGTTTTCATGCATGCCTGTGCAGCTGTGTGTGTGTGTGTATGTGTGTGTGTATGTGCATATGTGTGTGTGTGTGTGTGTGTGTGTGTGTGTGTGTGTGTGTGTGTGTGTGTGTGTGTGGTGAGAGAGAGAGAGAGAGAGAGAGAGAGAGGAGAGAGAGAGAGAGAGAGAGAGAGAGCGAGAGAGAGTCTCTGTGTGCGTCTGTCTGTGTATACATCTGTGACGACGGGACGACGCGAACAGGTCAAGATCTTCCGCCTAAGGACTGGGCACAATCGCCTGCTCCACCACATGCACACAAAATTTGGCATTGGACAGAGTGGAGAGTGCCCTTGTGGTGAGGGACCAATGACAACCGACCACATCCTTCAAGACTGTATGACGCATGCAGCATCCAGAGGGAAGTACTGGCCAACACCGACAGCAGTGGAAGCCAAGTTGTACGGCACCCTGGAGGAGCTGCAGTGGACGGCAGCCTTCATCAATGACACCGGGCTGCTCATCTAACTGGAAGCGAACGAGGAAGAAGAAGAAGATACATCTGTGTGCATGCACTTGCATATAATCTGTGTCTGTCAGCTAGTGTTAGTCACTGATTATTCTCCAGGATTAGGGCTGGCAGTGACATACAGACCTTTTGACCTGTGGACAGTCATCAGGGTTCTGTCTGGCCGGTGAGCCGCTTGAATGATTTGGCTCATTTTGCTCTGGTATTGATTCTCCATCTGCCATCGTTCTGCAAAATTAAATGATGCATCATGTTACTGATAATCACCAACATTGATTGCATCTAACAGATCCAGTGCTTCTCTCTCTCTCTCTCTCTCACTCACATACAGAGACATACATCTATATATGCATTCTCACAAATGCGTACAGACACATGTAAGAATACTTGATGGCACCAAATCATATTATCCTAGAAATTAAAGAAAAGACAAAACAAAACCAAAAAACTTTACATCATTTTCATTCTAACTTTATCTTTAGCTCAGACCAAAGGGTCTCTGTTTGACTTCTGTTTTGTCATACAAGATTAAACAAACTTATGAAATAACTATGGAATTGTGAGAAAATGGTGTTTTCTTGTTAGATAATTGCTGTAATGAACTATAAAGGAACGATCATTATTGTTGTTTTTTACTTCTTCTGTATCATTATTCTTGCTTGCTTTTAAGTGGCCCTAGTCACCAATTGACTGCAAACCAGAACCACCAAAATTTCAATAATGATAATACTTCAAATACATCAGGTCAATCGATCTGTTATCAAATTTCCATGACTGTTTTGCAAAAGGTGGAAGAAAAAACAAACTCATTTCAGTGTTCAGATACTACATGCTGACTGATTTGTCATTGATTTGTGAAATTCTTTAGCTGCAGTTATAATCCACCTCACTTTGTTTAGAGAACTCATTGATGTTAGTTTCTTTGCCAATGAATGTTTATGTCACTGCTGCCAATGCTGGCTCAGACAACAAGCTTACAAATGTGACCGACAGAAAATTCAGTACATGATCTGAAGAACTGGTGCCTACTATTCAATCATAAGTACAGTACAATGCATTAAACTAATGCTGATGAATATAATTTGCCTCTGAAAATTAACCTACTGCTGTGCAAAAATTTGCATGTAGTTTCTTTGTCAACTATTCTGGTCATTCATGTTATCTTCTATCTCACACTGTCAGTTGACTGGATGTCCAATACATGAGAAGATAGTGCTAGAGGTCATTACAAACAATGATTTTGTCCAAATGCAAGCTCAGCAGATGTATGAAACTGAGTAAGAAAACGTTGGAACAGAGAAAAGCTACTGTTTAACAAACAATCATCAAAGTCTGGGCGGCACCTGCAGGAATACACCTCACCCCTGGATCTCCCGCCCTCCGCGCTATCGGACTGCAAACCCTTCTGAGCAGTGTACATATATAGCAATGCCAAGTAGGCCTAAGCACTGTGTGCAGTTGTCAGTGCCATGTTTGGTGTATCATTTGTTTTACTTAGTCTTCATTCTTTCATTTCTTTATTCCTTTATCTTTACTTTTTGAAAACTGTGTGTAGCTGCCAGCAACAGGTCAAGTCTATAAATTCATTGTTCTATTACTTTGTTTGGTTATGTTTACTCTTTTTTTTCAGTTTTAAGAAGAATCTCCTCTTTGTGTCAGTGTTTTATGAGAGAGAGAGAGTGAGTGAATGAGTGTGTGTGTGTGTGTGTGTGTGTGTGTGTGTGTGTGTGTGTGTGTGTGTGTGTGTGTGTATGCACACGCATGTCCATATGCTTCTGATGTAGTCTCTCTCCAGAGCTTCAGATTTTTTTCAGTCACCATGGGACACATGTCCCCTGGCAGCTTAATTTAAAGTGAGGGGACAAAAACCAAAGATATGGGGCAAACTGAAGTCAGTACCTGGGAGCCCTCATACGATGTTAACCAGACTTTACAAATCTTAAAAAGTGTTTGAAACAACTCACACACAACATGGACAAATGAATCACAAAACAAAATATGAAGCTTTTCCACCTCTTTGGTCTTCGTTAGGCAAGATAAATTAATACTCAGGAAATGAAAACGAAGAACGAACAATCGCTTATCTGGTCAAATTAAGTGCAAGATGGGCATTAAATGGATGAATGAATGAATTCAACGCCCATCTTACGACGAATTGGTCAAGATAAGTGATTGCTCGTTCTTCATTTTCGTTGTCCTGAGTGTTGTTTATCTTGCCTGAAGAAGATGTAAGAGGTCAAAACATTGTGTTTTGTCTTGCATTTGTTTGTTCATGTTGTTTGGCAGAATTATTTCACACATTTTTATTATTAAGATTTGTTTACATTTCTGCCTGCAGTCACTTTGCAACTAACAGTCATTAACAGCTAGCACTGTGAGTTAACTCTGACTACTTATCACCT
This sequence comes from Conus canariensis, assembly GCA_033310375.1. Taxonomy (NCBI): domain Eukaryota; kingdom Metazoa; phylum Mollusca; class Gastropoda; order Neogastropoda; family Conidae; genus Conus; species Conus canariensis. The sequence goes on from CM065721.1 coordinate 17,824,705, forward strand.
TGAGGGAACTTGGGGTGTACAGTCTGTCAATGTGTGTGTGTGTGTGTGTTGCTGTGGCCAGTGGTTCATATGTGTGTGTGTGTGTGTGTGTATGCGTGTGTGCCATGTGTACTTTTATGATAGTGCTCTGTGTGTGTGTGTGGGGTGTGTGTGTGTGTGTGTTATGCCTGGCTGTTTGTGTGTTTGTCACCCTGCATTTGAAGAGTGATGGAAGAAAAAACTCAAAATGTATAACTGGATGTCTTTGTGTTTGTCATTAAGCGTGTGTGTGTGTTGTTGTTGTTGTTATGTAACCACAGTATGTCTCCGCATGAATGTACGTGTTGGAGAGAGAGAGAGAGAGAGAGACAGAGAGGGAGAGAGAGAATTGATATTACATTTGAATGAATGTTTATCATCATGTGTTGAAAAAGTGTAGTTTTTGATTTGCTTAAAAAAAAATCTTGTTCAAGCTCTTTTGCACATTTTGTGATCTATCAGTTTCCGCTTCGTGTTCTGTAGCATTTTTTTCCTTTCTTTCTGCCAAGTGCACCTTAGCAACTGAACACAGCATGTAGGGAGCCGACATTTGAGGTAAACGGCAAAGGGATGCTACTCCATTCTTTCCAAAGTCATGTGGAGACAAATCTGGCTTTTTCTTTTGATTTTAAATCTAGTTGCAAAGTGAAGTGACTGCAGACAGAAATCTAAACAAATTTTAAATGTAATTTAATAGCGAACCACCAAGAAAACGTAGACAAATGAATCACAAGACAAAACACAACGTGTCTCGACCTCTTAGATCTCCGTCGCTTGTTCATTTTTGTTGTCCTGAGTGTTTTGTATCTTGCCTTAAGAAGACCTAAGAGGTCGAAATGCATCATGTTTTGTCTTGTGATTTGTTTGTCTATGTTTCCTTGCTGGTTCGACTGAAGGCTGATCATTCACATCTCGGAATCTACTTTGGTGGTGTAGAGTGACAATAGACAGACACGATTTGTCAACTTTTGCTGTTCACCTTATCAAGTGAGAGAGAGAAGGACTGAGTACAACCTTGATACCACAAAAACGGGCATCCGACAACCTGGTGCATAAGTATGAACTGTGATGCGCCATTTCAAAATTTCATGTGAAAATGTCATAGGAGCGCCGACAATCAAAGTCCCTGTTTCACCGTTTTAAGTTTTCTAATTTCATATGGTTAATACAGATTCATCAGACTATGCACTAGAAACTCAAAAAATCATAAAATGTATTCAAGAAAATAAATATTATAACATACTTTGACAGATCTCATGTTGTTTAAGGAGAAGAATTGGCTGGTTGAATATTCTGCAATATAAATGACAGACATGAGTTTCTCTCACATGCACCAAAGCATGCAAGGGAATCTGACTGTTTTATTCATGTGTTATTATTAAATAAGCTTGGCAGCACACCGTGCATGCATGCATGTTTTAATCATGCATGTTTTAATCACTAATTGAGTAGTTAAATGTAGTTCTAACACTCATACACAAACGTGCACAAATGTGCCTTTATATTTTACCCCCGTTTTCAGAGTTGAACCCCAGTTTTTTTGACAGACGGTGACTGTGACAATCATTTCAAAATCCTACAGAGAACACAGTCGTTTTTTGTTTTGTTTGTTTGTTTGTTTGTTTTTTGTTGTTTTGTTCTACGAACGGCCGAAGGCTGAGCTCGCTTGTCAGCAGTTGATAACAATACATCGGCAAGACTTCAACTTCGTGCAATTTACGGTCACATAGTTTGAACTGACAGGAAAACTTTGTGATTGTTAAAAGATATTTAGCTATATAACATGTGACTTACATGAAAACTTCTGTCGTTTTGCCTTTATGATTAAACAATGTTTTGGAAAACGAAAGTGCACCTTCCAGTTGTCACGTCAAAACTACCACCACGCTTGCGTAAGTAAGGGAGGTAATAACCACACAGTCGCTATGCCTTCTCTCCCCATCTCGACGCATGAGCAAAACCCAGTTTTATGTCGGCTTCCGTTGAGTACATCGAAGTAGCATCATGCCTGTTGAAAATTTAGAAGAGGAAGGTCTCCCTAAAAACCCTAACTTAGAGCTTGCTCAGCTCAAATTTCGTCTCGAATGTACGAAACACAAGAATGATGAAGCTGCGAAATCAAAACTACTGGAAGCGATCAAGGGAGACAGTAAGATCATATGTGTTTCTAGTCTAGTGTTGAATGAATGCTCATTGTTGTCGAATTTGATTTGTCACTGTGTGCAGCAGACAGATTTCTGTTGAACTGTTGGGCCTCAGTTTGTAAATATGTCTTTAGACGGCCTCTACTCAAAACTCGTGAGCTGCTTCCGTTAAACATATTCGATTAAATAATGTCCGTAGCATTAGCAGTCATGGTCATGCCAGTTCACAAGGAAACTCCATGAGAAGAGTGAAAAACGCCTAGCTTTTAGTTGTAGGCAAGTTCAGAAGGAAACTTCATGAGAAGAGTGTATTTTGATATCAGATTGATGTCTTTCATTGTACACAAAAGCACATAGTGGAGTTATATTTTTTAGACTTGGCAAATATGGCATGTTCAGGGATTGCATTCGTTGATGATCATCAGTGTGTTATGTACTTTTTTTTTAAAATTTCTTTCCATCTCATCTTCTGATTCCCCTCACCAACAGCATTGGTAATTATTTGTTTACCATTCTTTGCAGAAGCCCCAAATATAGCTACATTCAGATGTCCTGTCACAGTTTAGGCATTGCAGTGCACAGAAAGCAGTGAAGCAACACAAATACCTCCAGTGTCCAGTAGGAATCAATGGAACCCATGACCTCCAGCTTGCAAGCTTTTGATTCAGATTATGGCAGGTGGTGCGTTTGATACTGCAGTGTAAAAGGATAAATGAGATAGAAGAGGAAAAAAACCGAAGACCCCACCCCGTTCTCTATCTCATTCTTTTAATTTTTCTTGTAATGTTTGTTATGGTTTTTATTTACAAGGTTGGGAGTTAAATTTTTATTCAAACACAGTGTATCTTTTTTAATATTACAAATTAGTCATCAATAATTATTTGGTCATATTATCTTGCAGACATGGCTCCTTTCTATGAGGAGGTGTGTCGGGACCTTGGCTGGAAAGTGGAGGAGAAGCTGTTGACTTTGATGAAGACGGCCAATGAGGAGAAATTGAAGCAGCTGGATGAAGCCGTTGAGGATGCTGAGAAAAACCTGGGAGAGACTGAGATCCGTGATGCCATGCTGGCTAAAGCCGAGTTCCTCAGCAAGATTGGTGATAAGGTGTGCATTAAAAGTGGGGGGCTGTTAGGGAAAAGAAGAAACAAACTAAAAACAGTATTAATTGTTCTCTTCTTTATAGAGCTGCAAGTCTTGGAAGAATGTTTTTTTTTTTTTTTCAGTTATACTGGCTATTTAGGCAGCAATATTGTGTATTCAGCCAATTTCAGGGGTGGGTGCATGCTCCTTGTTTCAGGTAGGTCATAAGCTTTCTGGAAATAATATTTAAAAAAAAAAAAACACAAATACTTTATCACAGCCAGAAGTTTATGGGCAGGATTTAATCTAATGTGCAAATCTTTTCTTATCCAGTGCATTATTTTTTTTTTTTTTTTTTTTGTAGACAAAAGTGCCTTTTTTTTTTTAGTTTACATACTATGGTAAAATATTGATGTGAAGTAAACTGAGCTGCATGGTATAATTACAGTTCGTTAAATCTTAAACACACTCCTTTGCTTCCAAAATCAAAGTTGCAGAAATGCATTTCTTTGCTTTCAAAATTAACGTTGCAAAGGATTTGGTTCTAAACTTTTATCAGAAATAATAGAGTAATTGAATTGCAGTGAAGGAGAGATGTGTACAAGAGTTTAGGGACGAGTGATTACACTTTCCAGCCATCATCCAGTCTGTATCATGGAAACAAGATTCTCACACTCCGTGAACAAGCATGTGAATGTATCCATTGTTTATGTTGACTTGAATTCCATCATTGTGTATTCTCAGGCTGGAGCTTTGACCCAGTTCCGTCAGACCTATGACAAGACGGTTGCCCTTGGTTACCGGCTGGACTTGGTGTTTCATCTGATCCGCCTGGGACTGTTCTACATGGATCATGACCTCATCAACAAGAACCTGGAGAAAGCTCAGACGTATGTCTGTGTTGTGTTTTTAATGTGGTTTTGCTTATTTTTAGTCAGTCCAACCAACCATTAATTTGTCAGTAAATGGTGTTAGTCACCATGTGTCTTGTGTAATGGTTTGTACAGTTTGGAATATTTTGAAGTTTGGAAATTCTGAAAATATCTTTAATATGTGGAAATTTTGAAAGTGACTTTTCAAAAAAGTAAAAGTAAAAGATTGTTGTATTTATTGAATTGAAGACTTACTTGGTCAAATAGTTAAGGTGTTGGACTTGGCCCCAGGGTTTGGGGTTTGATTTCCCACTCAAGACAGACAGATCAGAAGTGATGTTCTCTTCAAAGTTAACATCTGCAAAATCCATTCCAGCCTTAGCCCTTAGGATGAGACTTTAAACTGAGGTCCTTAATGGCGGGATAAAAAAACGGTCATACACACAAACCTCCACTCCCTCTGTTGGGTAGATGAGATTAATCCTTGCCTGTCCATACAGGAAGTGTCCGCAGGAGTATCAGCCTGCACGGAAAAAGAAGAAGAAAAACCCAACAAACTCTGAGGTCCTGTGCATGAACACATGCATGCAGAAAAAATCAAGTACATGCATTAAATCCCATTCCAGTTCCACCTTCGTAAAGAGTAGGTCATCATGTACCATTGGAAATAGCATAGCAAAATCTTCAAACTCATGAAATTTGTTTTAAAAGTAGAAGACTTTCCTGGTTTGTTTTTTTTGCCCATCATGTACTTGTGGAAGTATGAACATGCTTTCCCTTTGTAAAGAACCTAAATATCATTTAGACTTTTTTGTTTCAGAAAGTTTTGGTCACTTGAAAATAATTGCTTCAAGTTCAACTGATAAAATTGTGTCCTTACTCTTTAGTGTTAACAACCTTGTTTCAGCCTAATCGACGAAGGAGGGGACTGGGACCGACGCAACAGGCTGAAGGTGTACCGAGGGGTGTACTGCATGTCCATACGGCAGTTCAAGGAGGCAGCCAGCCTCTTTCTGGACACCATCGCCACCTTCACCTCCTATGAGCTGATGGACTACCCCCAGTTTGTCACCTATACTGTACTGTGCAGTGTCATCGCCCTGGAGAGACCCAAACTCAGAGAGAAGGTGGGGATGAGCAAGGGGTGTTTGAGAGGGCAGGAGGGGGGTTTGGCTGAATGTAAGTTAGAAGTGTTTGTTGCATCTGTGTATAGTTCAATGAAATCATAATGCACCTAGTTGTAGATCTATGAAAGTGCATAGACAATGGTATTAGGCAAGTAATAGGAATCAGTGATTTGTGTGGACAGGCTACAAGTATAGAAGTATTGTGCATTCTATGAATGAATCACTGACTGTCTTTGTGTGCACATGTGTCCTGCATTCCTTTCCTGACATGGCTTGTAATCAGTGTTGTATAGTGAGAGCATATTTGCACTATGGAATGTGTGTGTGTGACCAGGTGACCAAAGGATCAGAAATTCTGGAGGTGTTGCATGGACTACCCAAGATCAAACGCTACCTCTTCTCTCTCTATGACTGCCACTACAGCGATTTCTTCCTCTCCTTAGGTATGTACAGTGAAAGAACAGGGCTACTCTTGTTTGTCTGTTCCTTTCTACATATTTGATAGAAAAAATGAAGAGAGAAACAGAAATTTGCATGTTTTCGTATGATAGGTGTGTTCATGCATGTATTGTGGACGATTGTGAGAAGTTTTAATTTGCTCTCTGTTGGTCTTCAGACTTTGTGAACAGAGAATGCGTAGATATGCAACTGTTCTTGAGTGTGGGTAATTACCCATTTGTAGGAATGTGAGTACATGTATGTATATTTGAATGATTCCTTGTTTTTGATTCTCCAATATACACAGGTGCTAAGCTTTTAAACCAGCAGATGACATCAGATAGCTAAGAGTGTCACCTCTATTATGTTAAGGAGTAGCTGTATGCACCATTGTCTTCAAGCAATTAAAATCATTGCAAAATCCCACAATGATGCTGTATGCTTTAGTTAAATAAGAATTAAACATACTTGAAGCATTTTGTAATTTATTTGTGATGTGTGTTCAGCGGAGGTGGAAGAAATGATGCAGACTGACCGTTTGATGGCGGCCCACTACCGTTACTATGTGCGCGAGATGAGGATCATGGCCTATGCCCAGCTCCTGGAGTCCTACCGCAGTCTGACCCTGGACTACATGGCTCAGGCCTTTGGCGTCACCGTTGACTTCATCGACCAGTCAGTGGGCTTTCTTCTTCTTCACCTACCTGGTTGATGGGGGAAATGGCTAGCTGTTGTGGTTATGTAGAGAAATGTTCATTTTACACATATTCATCTAACACATAAATGCAATCATTTTCAGGAGTGGTTATGTAGGGGGATTTTTGTGCCAATGCCATGTTGAAATGGAAGTGCACGTCAGGTTGTAATAGAGTACATGTGATCTTTGAACCCAGATTAGGTAGACTTGAAGTATGAACGCTCTGCAAACTAGAGTAGTAGTCTTCACTGACTGGTCAGCTATTGAACTACAGCAGACAACAACCGGTGATAACACAGGGCCAAGAAGCCAGCACCTGCTGGGCATGGTTGTGGTACAGGCTGTATGCTAGTTCTCTCCATGTCAACCACCCCCTATATTGGTGCAGCACAGTTGAACCAGTCTATGCATGCATGAGTTGTGTGAAAAGATGAGTCAGTAGAAGTGGGAAGGAGAGGGAGGTAGAGCAAGGAGGGGAAAGGGAGACGGTTGTTGTAACGTGGAAGCAAATTTGTATAGTCTTAGTTTGGAGTAATAGGAAGGTGATAATGCTACTGTTCCAAGAGAGTTGTGAGAGGGAAGAAGGGAGGAATAGAGGGTTTACGAACTGGTTGAAGCTGTGTTAAAATGCTTGTACTTATGTACACGTTCTTCTTCACACTTGAAATGATGACTTGCAGTACAGTTCACATTATCTCCTTGAAGAAGTTGGTCTTTAAATTCATTTGAGCATTAAAATCCAGCAAGAAGAGAGTTCCTAGTAAGCACCGCAAAGCTGACAAAATGATCCAAGACATGTATTGTTATTCAAGTGAGTATGGCTGTGGATAACAATTGTATGGTGCCTTTGTGCCAGGGAGTTGGCGCGGTTCATTGCGGCGGGTCGTCTGCACTGTAAGATTGACAAGGTGGGAGGCATTGTGGAGACCAACCGACCAGACAGCAAGAACTGGCAGTATCAGGTCAGCTCCTCTTCCTCTGTGTCTCCTTCAGCTGCTGCTTCTCTTTGTGCCTTCTTCATCTGCTCCTCTCTCTTGTCTTTTCAATTGCTCTTCTTTTGCGTCGTCTTCTCATGCTCTCTTCTTCTGTACCTTCTTTATCATCTGCTCCTCTTCCTCTGCGTTTTCATCATTTGCTCTTCTTCATCTGCTCCTCTTCCTCTGCGTTTTCATCATTTGCTCTTCTTCATCTGCTCCTCTTCCTCTGCGTTTTCATCATTTGCCCTTCTTCATCTGCTCCTCTTCCTCTGCGTTTTCATCATTTGCTCTTCTTCATCTGCTCCTCTTCCTCTGCGTTTTCATCATTTGCCCTTCTTCATCTGCTCCTCTTCCTCTGCATTTTCTTCATTTGCTCTTCTTCATCTGCTCCTCTTCCTCCGTATCATCTTTATTTGCTCATCATCTTCTCCATCTTCATCCTGTCTTCTCCTCCTCCTCTTCGTCAGCTCCTCCCTCTCTCTGATTTCATCATTTGCTCCTCTGCTTTTGTATCTTCTTCATTTACTTTTCCTCTGCATCTTATTCACTGAACTCCATGTGTCACGAGCCTTTCTTTGTACGTGTCCTTTAAACATTGATCATTTTCCAGATAGTAGTTTATGTATCTGTGTTTATGTTCATCTTTTTAGTATTGGTTATTCACCAGATAGTATAAAAACTTCAAAGGGAGCTCGTTTCACTCAGTTATGTTTAAAATATAACATCCTTAACATGAGTCGCATTTGAATGAAATCTCTCTTTTTTTTACTCTTTATTTGCTATTGAAAAAAAAAAATTCTTCATCAGTGTTAGATTATTTTACTAAATGAAACAAAGTATGGACATTTGCTTGGTTGTGAGAAAAATGAATAATAACCATTGACCTTTTCTGTACGCATTTTAAGAGGAGGGAGGGAGAGAGGCAAAGATAGTTAATCCTTAACATGATCTTCATATGAAGATCTGTTCAATGTAGTAATAAGATGAGCTTTTTTAATGACAGTGCTGTTGTTTTGTGTTTACAGTCAACCATCAAACATGGAGATATACTTCTGAATAGAGTACAGAAACTGAGTCGAGTCATCAACATCTAGCATGCTGCAGCAATCTCACTGGCTGGTCAGATCCATGTAGGTGAATCATACTTCGTCATCAACTGCTGCGACTTCTCATCTGGACAGACTCTTCCATGTCACATTTTCTCCATCCAGTTATTTTGTTTGAGGACCTGTCGCTGTCGTAAGAATAGACATGACATAGAAAATTCTATGTATCAAAAGGTATGAAGTGAGATGCTGTCATACTGTGTTGAGATATGTGAACGTTACGAAAGTAGAAGCAGGTTTTGGCAACATTTCTCATGTTGAGATATGTGAACGTTACGAAAGTAGAAGCAGGCTTTGGCAGCATTTCTCATGTTCAGCAACAGAAATGAAAAGAATGCCACACGTGAATAACAAATGCCACATATGGACTGCTAGGTGAAAGGCAAGGACTAGGCCTTTGCCACGAGCAGAATATTTCTAGAACTTAACCTCAAGAAGGGAGCATGGTTGGGAAAGGGGGCAGGGAAGGTAACAATGGATACGAGGGTGGAGTTGAAGAAGGTGATTGGTGTGGGGGAGGGGAGCTATGTCTTTGGTTTTTGTATGCATGTGTGATGTTTTGTTGTCACTGAATAAATGTACAGACAATAAAATGTGAGGTGGAAAGCGTGTGTGTTCACAAAGTGCGTGTGTTCAGGTAACAGTTGTGCTGCTTTCACCCATCCTTGCTCATTCTCATTTCAGAAAACCATTTTTCTTTTGTCTGCCGCTGTCTGTAACCTTGCTGTGTGGGTATGTGATCTTTGCTCTTTTTAGATCAAAACCCAAATAAGCAAATGACCAAGACAATACCACCTGCAAAGTCTCTTTAAACTGCGCCTGTGCACCAAATGTAATGGCTCTCCAGGGACCCATGCTCTGTGTAAGAGCGTTGCTGTATGTTGTGGGTCCCCAGGTACCCATGCTCTGTGTAAAAGCGTTGCTGGAGATGTGTCCAGGGACCCACGCTCTGTGTAAAAGCGTTGCTGTATGTTGTGGGTCTCCAGGTACCCATGCTCTGTGTAAAAGCGTTGCTGGAGATGTGTCCAGGTACCCATGCTCTGTGTAAAAGTGTTGCTGTAATGTTGTGGGTCCCCAGGTACCCATGCTCTGTGTAAAGGTGTTGCTGGAGATGTGTCCAGGTACCCATGCTCTGTGTAAAAGTGTTGCTGAACATATGTCCAGGGACCATGCTCTGTGTAAAAGCCTTGCTGTACGTCATGTGTCTCCAGGGACTCATACTTTTTCTAAAGAAATAAATTCATGGCGTGGTTTAGTTTTTTTGTTTAATCCTTTACTTGTTGACAAAACATTTCTTGGTACAGATACCCGACCATGCTTTACTGTGGAGCTAGCTTAAAAACTAAGTACTGATACATACTGATATTGTCTTCAATCATTTAATGTGAGCACTTTCCTCCATTTTTTCACTGTGGATTGAATTCCAAGATTTGTGAGGTATCTTTATTACAGTTCTGTCACATAGCAGACAGTCTGTGATGAAAACCTAAAATTTTTATGTTCCAGACATTCGTACAGACATAGAATACCCTTATTTGGTATTGAAAAACGTGCAAATTTATGACCGTTCCAGACATTAGGGCTGTGGATCTCATGTCAAAAAAAAAAAAAAATTGGTGTACCTTTTTTCACAGTATGGAAGATGGGACATTTTAACTCAAAGAATTTGTACATGCACGTAAGACCATGACAAGCAATGGAAGAGTCTGAATTGAATCTAAGGTTAATTCTTTCGTGACGTGCGCAGCCGCGTGCTCCGCACATGCTTACAACTGTTGCAGACGCGCTATTTTCTCACTTTTTGATTTTATTTTACGTCCCCTAATATAAACCTAACAAGCAATTGTGGTAAACGCAAACTTTGCAATGAGCATAGACTTGAATATATTTTGGGTAAAATAGCAACGCTACAGTTACGGAAACAACATAACCAAAACATAGGAGAATGCAATCTTGTTTATGTTCATTTGGCTAGTATGACAACAGCAAATGAGGAAGAAACGAGGCATAAAATTTCACCCTTTCTTTGAACAGATGCACAGAAAGCCTGAGGTATTCAGTATGTGTAATCCAAGTGAAAAAAATATTAAAAATGAAAATTCATTGCACACTGTGCACACTTTTCACTGTTTTGGCTTGAGATGATTTGACATATATAAAACTGTTAAATACATAGAACAAATGAATCAAGCTCAGATTCTTTTCGATGAACTTATGCATCTTTACCCCCCCCCCCCCTCCCCCCCTCCAATCCTCTGAACCACTTTGCTGAACCAATTCTAACACCTCATGTAATGCCATGTTTTTTCTTCTGCCCGACATGTTGGCAAGGCAGGAAATTCAACACATGCCTTTTGCAGACATTCCCAGTGCCAGACGGGTCTCTTCGTCTGACTACTCTGGGGTCACAAAGGTCATCGCATCGCTAGTACATGCAAACATACTCTTTCCAGAGGCTTGAACCCTATTCCAAATATTTATAGGGCAGCTGCATCCCCTAGACTAGACGAGAGAACACGGGCACAAACATTTTTTTTTATAGTTGTGACGGAACGGAGGCACGGCTTGTCCAGGGTGCACAGCAGCGTTGCTGTAACCATGGAATGGCTTGTCGTGAACAGGTCGACTGAGTTGCCGTAACTACTGTGAACGGAACGGAGGCACGGCTTGTCCAGGGTGCACAGCAGCGTTGCTGTAACCATGGAACGGCTTGTCGTGAACAGGTTGACTGAGTTGCCGTAACTACTGTGAACGGAACGGAGGCACGGCTTGTCCAGGGTGCACAGCAGCGTTGCTGTAACCATGGAATGGCTTGTCGTGAACAGGTTGACTGAGTTGCCTAACTACTGCACGGCATGTCATGAAAAGGTTAAAAGAAATACGCAAGACAAAAAGGAAAAAAAAAAAAAAAAAAAAAAGCAGAGTCAGTGCTGCCAGACCTTCAGGAAATATATCATGAATGGTAGCCATGTTCACAACAAGGACAGGACGGGAAAAACTTTGATTTTGTGCGTAGTCTATTAGCGCAAATTCTTCATCAGTCGTAGTGGCCTTGTGCACATACATGTACATTTGCACAGGATCACATTTGTAAGAATATGTTCCAGAAAAATCTTGAAACTTGCTGTTTGTTCCCGATTTTTACATCATATCCTGATGGGAGTAATTTTGGGTTAGGCATGTCTGAAGTTCCTTTACTGGAGTAAGCAGAAAGATGGCTATGTTCAGTTCTGACAGCTATGTCACTGGTATGCTCGCGATTCAAATCTACATTGACAGATTGCTTTTGACATGAGACATGCATGTTAATATTTGTTTGCTAATATCACATTTTGTTCTAAACAAGAAGGTGCCTTTCTTTACATTCGAAGAGATCCTAATTATTTCACCCAGAAGATTCATTTAAAGCTTTGTAAAATGAAGGTTTGTTATCTTGAATATTTGGGTGGTAAATGCTAATCATTCCCTAATAGCACTGCATTAATAAGAAAAAAAATTGGGGTTGGGAGTGGAGGGGAGGCAAAACCTTATTTCACTAAAGAGTCATACACATAAAAGAGTCATACAAATGCATAAAGTAAACGCAGAACATAACATGTACACACAATTATTGCTAACTTTATTCAGCCATCTTGTATTCAGCCATTTTGTCCATTTGATTCACATTCAAGAGAGTAATCCACAGTTGATGATCTGTAACTTGGTACACACTTCCACTTTGTTGCCTACTGGGCATAATTATTCACAGGCACGTGTGAGATGAAGCACATCAACAAACTGACTGCCTTCTCTTTCCCTCACCGTCTCCCACACCTTATGGACAAACATGTACAGATGTGAGCACGTTCAATCAATGGTGAGAAGGAGAACGGAAGCAGATTATAATGATGAAAAGGAAATCTGTATGTGATCTATCACCACAAAAGATACATGAAGTGTCCAACTGACCAATAATGTAACAAAAACTTCAGCAAATTCTCTTTCCTGTAGTTTAAGAACCATGACCGTTGATTTCTTTACAACAAAGTTATACACTACTGAGGTCTGTTGGTTAATAATCGACCATGCTGAGAAATTGCTGCTCAAAAATTAACTAACTGTACACTCTGAACATTTTTAGTACGCATTCAACCTGTTTCTTTTTAACTGGTTAAACCTTACCAGTCTGCTTCCTTGAAATCGAATGTCTAAATTCCACGTCATGCCCTCTGAACTTTTGTGTCGCTACTGTTTCAGTAATCACAACATTACCCTGATCAGATTCTGCACATTTTCCTAAAGGTTTGAAATAAAAAGGACATTCACCTACATCTTGATACAGGAGATATTTTTGTGCATGGCTAGCCTTTTACTATCACAAAACTGCCATAACCCAGTTCTGTTGAAGAATTAGCACCCAAATGTCTAAACTGGTAAAACATAAGCAGTTGATGTAATGAAAGCAGTATTTGGAAAACAAAAACACTCGTGGCAAAGTTATAAAAATGAGTTCAGCGACTTCTTTTTGCATGCGAGTGAAATTATCTACGAGATTCATGTATCTTTTGTTGAGATGGATCACTTTATATGACAGAAAAACACAACACTTGTTGGATTCTGCATTGTGTGATTAAAATGATCAGCAAGCTAAAATCCTATGTACATAAATCAACTGTAGCTAAAACCAATGTACACTTAATTGTAGAAGTAAAGACCTTAGAAGGGTAAAAGGAAAAAACAAGGATATGTATAGTTATAAACATATGTATGAAGTACTAGAGCCAACACCAATTAACACAAAGGGTACAGAAGTAGGGGCACAAAAAACAAAGGTCTATCATTCTTATTTGTGATCTGTTTATGCCAGAAATAAAAATGTACATGAATCAAAACATTCATTTCACTTGCTGGATTTTTCACACACACACACACACACACCACAGGTACAGGTCCTTTCTGTTTGAGACATAACACCATTTTTTTGGAACTGCCAAAATCTGAAGCTTGTCTTGGAAAAACAATAACAATACAAGCATACAAGAAAGAGTGAACACTGTGAAACAAAGCACCATTTGTTGTCAAACATCAGCATGCTGTTTGTGTTTCTCAGTAGATGGTGGGCAGAATGCAGCTGTCCCTGAACCCAGCCTGGGGCCCTTTTACGTTCATGAACCCCAACTTCATTTCCTGTTAATTTTCAGCAGTTGCACACATTCACACAAACAGTCATTCAGAAGCAGCATATACAGCAAGATCTGTTGAAATCCACACACACACTGAGTGTATGCAAGGCTCTGTTATAACATTCAGTGAATATGAAAAGAAAGGCAAAACTTAGCATTCAATACTGAGAAATAAAATTCTGTGTTTAGAAATCAATGGTGAAAACACCGACCAGTTTACAAATGCCACTTTAAAATATGCTGAAAATGCCAACAATGTATATTTCGTGAACACACTACCCTGAAATAAAAACAGATGAGGACATCGTATCATACAATGTCGAATCAGGTTAATGTTAAAATAATAAAAATTCACGTTTGGGGGGAATTTACATACTAAGTTTGCTGACTTACAGCATAAAATGTCCAAAATCCCTGTGGAAGTGCTGGTGTGTGTATTAAAAACCACACAAGAGGGCACAGCGTTTAAAATTGTTTAATTTTGCCATCACTGTCATCAGGCCAAAATGAACTTGACAATGGTTTTCCTTACACTAAACGAACCACGGCATAATAACAGAATATTCTTCACAAAGACAAAAATTTCAATTATGTTTTTTACCATTTTAGATTGTTGATATGACAACTTCCATGACACAAACCACTGATTATACACTTTAACAGGGACACTTAAACGATTTTTACTTGAAAAATATAAAATGAATAGAGTGGTTCTCCTGATTTTAACATGTAGAACCACATTCCATAACAGCTCCGAGTGCTTAAAACTGACAGCTGGGGTATTCCTCATCAAAGGCTTAAGAGTATTTTCCAGACATCAGGGATATTCTGGAATTTTATTCGTATTAGCTTCCAGTCAAAAGCTGAGGTCTTTCCTGTAGATGCTGATGTTTACTTTGCCATGATTACAGCATGACAATATGGAAACCTTCAGTGATAAATCACATCTTTGTTGAACTCGCCTTGAAGCCTGTCTTTCATGTTATAAATAAAAAAATAATTAAAAAAGATGAACCAATTATCATCTGAATGGTAAAAACACTAGACACCTTTCTTTACTAGGTGTTTTTCAAGTGTAGAAAACCCAGTGTATGGGAAATTAGGTGAAAAAAGAATACTTCCAGAGTGTATGAATACACAGATATCATCTTTGGCATGTCTATGGAGTTTGTCATCAAGATACACATAAAATTCCTGATAACATTTTATAAAAATACCCTTTCTCAACAAGTGGAAGAACAGTCAGACATTTTTAGGAAAATCGTAAAATCATTGTAGGTCAGTGAAATGGATCAGTGTATTCAGCACTTGTCTTTTCTTCACCGATGATTCAACTTATATAAAAATATAATATGCACACACAGTGAGCAATACGGAATTCTTTAAGGCAGAAAAAAGCACACACAACCGCTGCAAAATGCATCCAAAACTCACCCCAAAATAAAAATCGCAGGGTTCCTCTCAAGGGTATGTCTTCTTTCCAATTTCTCATCATTTCCCAACAACCAACCCCCCCCCCCCCCCATCACATTTCTTTTACCATGACCAATGGAAGAATTGCCCCAGCCTCCTCTTCTTTTTGACCAGATATCATCCCGCTGACTAAAAGACACCGGATAAAAGTGCATTCTTAGAACGCACCCTAGAGTTGGACTAATCTGAAGTATTATGCCAACACACGCACCTCGTTCTGCTCAGCTTAATGATACCATAAAAGACAAACACATTGTGCATGTTGCCATGGGAATGAACTTCACGACCTGTGCGCTTTAAAACCCATCCTTTACACTGCTGGGAATTTTCACCTATACCTTTTGTCCTTTCACCGATACATGCACTTACACGTGTACACATACATAACCATGCCCACTGTACCATCTTCTTCCTTGTAATTAACACACCACAACTGCAAGTATCCAGTTCGCTTTCAAACCCTCCTTTTCAAAGTGATGTACAGCTACACTGTAATGTCAAATGTCTCCAGGACCTTTTTTTCTTATATCTGAAACACGAAAAAAGAAATGGTTTCAATACAAAACATAACAGAAAACATTTGTCTGTAACATGCTCTATAACTTCAGCTCGCTGAAGAGCCTTCCTAAATCATGACCAAACAAGACACGAGACAAAGACAGACCCCTTGTACCCAGAATCAACAGACCACACATTTTCCAGGTTCTGAAAATCATTTAGACCTGAACATCCCTGTTCTGCTTTCAGATAAGCCCCAGTAGATGTTTCAAAACTGAACTGCCTATATACAAACGTACTGGCATGCAAGCATGTACTTCTCTCAAACGTTTGTTTGTCAAAACAACGATATTAACACCAATTACCTTCTGTTGAGGGAGATCTTCTACTTCTTTACCATATGGGTTATCTGGTAGGCTTTGAGTGTTAAGATGCACTGTTTGAGGACAACGTTTGCAGAAGTATCACCATGTGAAAGTTTTTTTGATTCAACTCTAAAATGACAGTTTCTGACTTTCAACATCAGTTTGCTGCCTGTCCTAGGGAAGTTACATGAAAACTCCTGGTGGTTCAGGAGTTAACTAACCTTTGATACCACTTACTCCATTGCTCCCTTACACACAATACATTGTTTTGTACTGAACAAGATGCACAACGATGCCAGATGGGACGCAACTCACCACATTAACAGAAGTTTCTAATTGTATTCCACCGTAACTGACTTGGTTTTCAGGTACTCCAGTAATGCTTCTTGACCTGCACACAAAATGAATGTTCTTCACCATTATATTCACTGCACCCCAACTGAATGGCCACAGGAATAACACATCTGTGTTCACCTTTGCTACATAACGATGCTAATTTTGCAATAACCACCACCTACACACTAACCCAGGAGACAGCCGCAAAACACATGCATTTACACCTCTGGTTCTAATGGAAAGCAGAATGGGGAAAGTGAGGATCAGATTGGAAGAGGTGGAAGGATTTAAGACAGAAAGAGAAAGGACCAAAACGAAAGAACAGAGGACCAGAACTGAGGAAGAGGGAGGACAAAAGGAGGACCAAGAAGACCACGGGTTAAAGAGGACAGGACCACATCTGGGCAATCACAGGATCTGGAATGAGAAAAGCCAGGATCTGGAATGGATGAAGGAAATAGGACCAAGAATGGAAGAAGAGAACATAGAAATGGAAAAAGAGAGGACCAGGAATGGAAGAAGAAAGAAAAAAAAATGGAAGAAAAGGAAATCTGGTACAGACAAGGGGCAACAAGAACAAAAAGAGACATTCAGGAATGGAACAAGTGACCACCAGGAATGGAACAAGTGACCACCAGGAATGGAACAAGGAATGGAACAAGTGACCACCAGGAATGGAACAAGTGACCACCAGGAATGGAAACAGAGAAAGGACAAGGAATGGAAAAGGACACATGACCAGAAATAGAAAAAAAGAGTTAGACTCTGGAAAGGAAAAGGAGACATGACCTTGAATGGAGGATGAGAAAGGACCAGGAACTGAGGGAAAGACATGACCATGAATGGAGGATGAGAAAGGACCAGGAACTGAGGGAAAGACATGACCAGGAATGGAAAAAGAGATAGGGCATGGGAGGAAGAACAGATATAACCTGGGATCAAAGGAGAGGACGAAGAATGGAATCAGACAGCACAAAGAACTGAAGAATAGATAGGACCACAAATAAAAAGATATGTGAAAACAGAAAACGACCTGATACAGAATGGGAGTAAAAAACAGAACCTGAAAGGAAACATATGAGTGACCTGGTACCTCCCTGTCAACTATTTTCACAAGAATTGCGAAAAAAATGTACACAGAAATATGACTGTGAACGGTAAAAGTGAAAATGAGTGGCCTCATAGTGATTCCTAAGAAATCACAGAAAATGAAATGGCCCCCATTCCAAACACCCCCTTCCCCTAAATGAGCACAATCCCCGATTCAATCCCGTCTTACCCAGATCTTTGCCGAAGCCGGACTGTTTGAATCCGCCGAAGGGAGCGGCCACGTCCGTCTTGTTGTAGGTGTTGATGAAGACTGTACCAGCCTGCAGGGAGTCGGCCACATGCAGCGCTTTGTTGATGTCCTTAGAGAACACGCCTGATGCCAAGCCAAACTCGTGTTGTTGGCACGACGAAGCACCCCTTCCACATCCCTAAGCACAGAAGATCAGTGTTTGCTAATGTGTTGCCTGTCTGACAGTTCATTTGTGAACATTTGAACTGATACCAGTAAACTCTGCGCTTATCACTGTAAGATTTCTAACACATTCCTTTCTTGACAGCAGATACTGCATTATCTATGTTAATTTTTACACATTAGGTACTGCATTATCTACATTGTTTTCTTTAACCTTTTTTTTTTTGGTGGGGGGGAAGGAGAGGAGTCAGTTTTGTTTTGCCCTTTCTGCTTTTCGTTTTTCTATCCACCTTCTTTGTGTTTCTTAAAAAGACAGGTATTAAAGAAAAACTCTTGAAGTGCCAGTAATTCAAAGGAAAAGAAAACTCTGACAAACAAAGATGTTAACCATCCTTCTCAAAATTGCTCATCCCTATCAATAATGCATTTGTATTGTCGTTACACAGGGAGAAAAAACAGCAGCCTCTGACATCCTTTTGACTTGCTGTCCTATAATCAACACTGACACAGTTGTGAAAACCTGCAGGTGCCCGCCCCTCTCACCCATCGGCAAACTTGGAGATGATCATGACGGGACCAAAGGACTCCTCCTGGGCGATCATCATGTGGTCCTCCACGTCCGTGAACACCGTGGGGGCAAAGAACAGACCTGCACAACCAACATGACATATTGGGTCATCAGTCTGGGTGAAAAATAACACCGGCTCATCAGTGGGTGGCAGAACTCAAACTGTGTATTACAGTAATAACCAGTTTATAAAGCACTAGAGGCTGAAACTGTTAGTGATATCCATTTTATAAAGCATTACAATGTGTTGCAAGAGACTCAAACTGTGTGTTATAGTAATATCCAGTTTATAAAGCATCTCAATGTGTTTCAAAAAAACACCACCACCATCCAACCAAGAAAAGGACACAATTTTGCACATGATTTTTTTTTTTTTAAACCCAGATCTGGATTTGAGACCTCTTTAGCATTCAAAGCCTTGGAAAATTATTTTGCAATCTGGAGGTGAAATGTATTCATAAACTCATTTCATCATTTTGATCTTGCCTTTCTCTATAATTCACTTTATCATGAATGAAATTTACAAAGACTTCAGCCATAAAGAGCTGACTTCAAACACAATTCCAAAGGACATTCGACTTTCCCAGAAAGAAAGACTTCAGGTTCATGGCACTTGAGCATCCTCACCTGGTCTGTCCACCTGTTTGCCGCCCGTGACCAGAGTGGCGCCCTCCTTGACGCCGATGTCGCAGTACTCCACCAGTTTTTCCATGTGAGCACGATGGTTCTGAGGGCCGTGGTCAGTGGAACGGTCCAGGGGGTCACCGACCTTCATCTTGCTGATCTCCGCCAGCTGTGTGACAGTACCAACATCGAGTAACATGTAGTGTTACTAAAGTCCTGTCAGCTACACATGACCCTTCCAGGGTCGACTTTATTTTACATAATCATGAACACCGACAATTTGCTCCTCAAAAAAATTACATCTTCTTTACTGACTTTTGCTGATTTTACCTCCTTTTTTTTTAAAATAATTCACTGTTATTTATCTTCCATAGTTCCTCGTTTCTTTTAATATGTGAAAATGTATGATACATGCATTGTATGTAAATTTTTTTTTTTTTTGCACATCTCTCTCACCTCTGCAAGTTTACAATATCAAACTGATATAATTTTTGTCATTAAAGAAATGCACAACTTCCAGATTACTGAACCATGTCAGATAAATGAAATGAATTCCATCATTTTCAAAAACATCACTGAGGGGATGCACAGAAATTTATAGCCATGTGGCCTAAAGGAAAATAAAAAAATTAAAAGGAGAAAACAATCACATCCACACATACAAACACACATGCACACACTAGCCCACTACAACATTCAGTACAATTTCTGCCATTTTCTCCTCCCCCCCCCCCCCCTAAAACAACTTAATATCAATGTTTTTTTTTTCTACTCTTCCCTGAATCTCTATTCCTAATACACCTAAACACACTTACCACTCTCTCCAGAAACTCATCATGAATGGACTCTTCCACAAACAACCGACCAGCAGCGATGCAGTTCTCCCCCTTGTTGAAGAAGACGGAGCTCATACCCTGTGGCCACAATGACAAGCACACACCTTTGTCAGGTTAACTCCATGAAATTAAGGTAAAACTTAGGATTCCCTCCCTCCCTCCCTTACAGTACATCTACAGGATCCAATTTTCACAGCCCTCATTGAGTTAATGCAAAAATCCTTAAAATCTATTGCAATTCCGAGGCAACCCCGCACACCCTCCCCCATTTCTGCCCTCCCCCTTCAAGACTATTTTGAACTTTTATTGCGGTGCAATCCAAGCAGCGAGTGGTGCTTTGTCAACTTTTTGGCCCAACCTTCACTGACTAGAATCACTTGTTTGAACACTTTTTGTCAGTGTCATTTTGGCAGCGTCTTACTGACGCACCACTTCAGACCATGACATCATTTTGCCTCCAGCCAGGCAGACAAGCTGCTGCCTGCCAGCTCTGAAGAGGAAATCTATACGAGCTAACATGTTGAAAAAAGCAACCAGCGCTCAGCAAATTCGACTGACCCTTTTCTTTTTAAAATTTGTTGCCTGCCATTTCTCGTGTTTACATTTGTCCAAAATCCACAAATCTGCAATAATGTGGAAGTCCTATATTTTACAGTTCAAAGAAAAGGTCAGTGTCTGTTGACCATGTATCTATGACTCATAGTTCTCCCTCTCTCTCTCTCCCACACGCATCACGGGCTCGTCACAGTGTCTGTTGACCATGTATCTATGACTCATAGTTCTCTCTCTCTCTCTCTCTCTCACATGCATCATGGGCTTGTCACAGTGTCTCCCAACTGGACACACAGATATGGGGAGTTTGTGTTATACTCCCTGTTTGGCTAGTATACTTACCATGTCAGACCATAGCATTCAACGGCAGTTAGCCAGCTCTGTCAGGCCGAATTTTTTCCGTGGCCAATGCAGTCATAAGACAGTCACGTGATGTCACCCCACTTCCGGCCCCGGAAGAAGCCAGTGTCAACTTCCTATACGTCATTCAGCGAGGCCTGGTGTATGGTAACCCCGAGAACCTTGGCGCCAGAGGGGAAGGTAGGGAGGGAATTAGAGTCTGACATGGTAAGTATACTAGCCAAACAGGGAGTATAACACAAACTCCCCATTTTGGCGTCATATACTTTACCATGTCAGACCATAGCAGAATTTAAAGGAATCGGAGGAGGGCGAGCGCCCTAGTGGTTCTTGGGGTTGACCGATATGGCTGCATTGGCCGCCACAAAGGAAATCCCCTTAGACCCATCAGCTCTGGTCATGCGGATATCCCTCAGGTAAAAATTAATGAAGGGATTTTCCGAACGCCAGTAGGCTGCCTCCAGCAGGTGGCGCACGGGGACAGAGTACTATCTCTAGTATTGTTGGGGTTGAGGGAGATAAGGAGTCGTCTCTGGAGGAGCGCCTGGGGCGTGTGCGTTCCCAGTGGCCGCTTGCCTATCAGCCTTGGGACGCCGCGGTCGTGCGTCCGTCGGTTTGGTAGACGAGGAAAGATCACGCGTCCCTTCCGCGGAGGAGTCGTCTCTGTCTACCTGAACCGTACGTTCATCGGTGTGAACGGATTGCTCCGAGATGGAATCGACCCGCGGGTTCTCCGGGAAATTGAGCGAACTCCGAGCAGTGGAGTGGCTCGACCCGGCAGTGTCCTTCACCATGTTGGGCACAGGTGGATAGAGCAAACCCGGAACACACGACCGCAAAGAGGACACAAGGTGGCCGATCGAGAAAATCAATTAATCTCGATCGTCCGTGTGGTGTCGTGCAAAGTGCTCGAGAGATCGACTGAAACTCGAACTACCCGTACACGCCACCGGTCGGGTGACTGGTATGGCTATTAATAGCAATCTCTTTTTGGGCACTAAATCTTAATAAGCAGATCAGTGTCACGCACCCTTACTCGAACACGTTCTACCTGTGAAGGGTATTATTGAGCACTAAACCTTAATAAGTGGAACCAGCACAAAATGCGTGTTGAACCCGAGGCTCGGCAATATGGTGGGGGAACACGACCGGCGAGCGGTGCCGACGATCGCGAGTAACAAAGTCGCGAGAGTGCCGGTAAAAGAGACAAATCTTTTAATAAATACGCTCCCGAGAGTGCCGGTAAAAAAGATAATTCTTTTAATAAATACGCTCCCACCAAGAGCCTCACACGGCAAAATACTCAGGGTCTAGTGCAAGCCACAACTGAATCAAGTGTAGAAACAAAACACAGCAATCTTAACACAAAGGCAAGTATAGGCGAGACAGAGCACAAGACTTATCTTGCTTTGACGGCAGGCCGAAGATGAATGACGTATAGGAAGTTGACACTGGCTTCTTCCGGGGCCGGAAGTGGGGTGACATCACGTGACTGTCTTATGACTGCATTGGCCACGGAAAAAATTCGGCCTGACAGAGCTGGCTAACTGCCGTTGAATGCTATGGTCTGACATGGTAAAGTATATGACGCCAAACTCTCTCTCTCTCTCTCTCACACACATCACAGGCTTGTCACAGTGTCTGTTGACTATGTATCTATGACTCATAGTTCTCTCTCTCTCTCTCACACGCATCATGGGCTTGTCACAGTGTCACACGCACCATGGGCTTGTCACAGTGTCTCCCAACTGGACACATAGTTCTCTCTCTCTCTCACGCACATCACAGGCTTGTCACAGTGTCACACGCACCATGGGCTTGTCACAGTGTCTCCCAACTGGACACATAGTTTCTCTCTCTCTCTCACGCACATCACAGGCTTGTCACAGTGTCACACCTATAAGGAGCTTGTCACAGTGTCTGTTGACTAAGTATCTATGACTCATAGTTCTCTCTCTGTCTCACACGCATCACAGGCTTGTCACAGTGTCTGTTGACTATGTATGTACGACTCATAGTTCTCTCTCTCTCACGCATCAGGGGCTTGTCACAGTGTCACACTAATCAGGGCTTGTCACAGTGTCTCCCAACTGGACACAGCACTGAACATTCCGATGGCCTTCTCCAAGGTGATGAAAAGACACCCCCTCCACCCCCACCAACCTGCCCCACAGACAGAGATCATTAACAAATCTGATGAATTTCTTCAGTTCAACGTTCCTGAAGGTCACGACCTGACCTTTCATCTGAATTCCACTCCTCCACCCCTCTCACCAGCCATCCCTTCAAAGGCCGGAGACAGTGCACACCTACCATTCTGACGGCCTTCTCCAGGTCACAGTCGCTGAAGATGATAAGTGGAGACTTCCCCCCCAGCTCCAAGGACACTTTCTTCAGGTTGGCCTTGGCACAGCTGTGAACAGCAACACCCCTTTGTCACAGCACCCACTCTCTCTCTCTCTCTACTACATGTGGGTCATGCTTTTCTGCTCTGACGTAATGGATGGCTCTCTTCGCATCCAAGTGTGCACATGCATATGGGTCTGAATGCTGTGTGTCTGGGTGTAGAGATGGGTGTACAGATGTGGGTATCTCTTGGTATAGATGTGAGTGTGCAGGAATGTAGGTGTGTGTATGGCGATGGCTGTGTTACCCTAAGAACACCGGTTTCTTTTTCAAAACAGAACTGCATTCCTCTTTGGAACAACTCTCTGTATGTAAATAATCAATGTCCCTGAATATCATGATTTAAAAAAAAAAAAAAAAACGATCATAATGACTGAAGATGTGAGTACCACCCCCCCCCCCCCCCCCCAACTCTTATTTAATTATTTCAGATGAAGAAACATTAAGATAATCTTCAACCATTCACTCCATCTCCCTCATAACCAACCCACCCACCCCCATCCCTCCCTTCACCCACCTCTCCATGATGGTTTTGCCGATGGGGGTGGATCCAGTGAAGCCCAGCTTACGTATGTCTGGATGCTCTGAAAACGCCTGCCCCACCACAGACCCTGCACACCAAGGTCATCGACCATGACGGGTAATGTGTGTTCAAACACCTGAACTGACAGTGCATGGTGACTTCAGGCTTGACATTTTCACTTTTTTGTCCCCCCCCCCCCCCCCCCCCCCAAAGGTTTTATCCACAACACATGGATTTTGAATCCTAATAGTGCCTGGAGGGTCATGGGTATTTTCCTTCATTTATAAATTTTCTCAGGCTTGCAGAACAACATTTCTGCATGAATGCCTGAATCCCATGTACGTGCCTATGTATGCAGCCGATCCAAATGTCTTTAAGATTTCAGAGTCTGCGTCAACATTAGAAATGAGATCATTACCAAGCACGCTCCATCCTGAAAATAAAAATACAGCTTAAACGGTCATGCAAAAACCCCAAAGACAAAGGGCCATACCCCAAGGAGCCGTCAAGGAATGCGGGCATACATACACTTTGATTGCAGACCCCAAACATGCAAAACAAACTCATAGTCATTCCTCAAAGTTTGCTAAAGATGTACTGAAAACAAAATAACTTCTATAAAAAATGGGGTTTAACAGGAAGCCAATGATGCGCAGCATGCTTCAGGTCATTACGGAGTCCTACTGTGGCAGAAACATGCACAATGACCTTCATTTCTGTCTTTAATGCATCTGCATATTCCAAATGAATTCACCATTCTTTTTGTGACGCAGCAAAAATAATCCTTTGCAGTTTTTGAAAGTTCTCTATCTTAAGCATAGCCATTAAACTACCAGCCACAGCACTGAAATCGCAAAAATCATCATGATGTTCATAGGTTGTCAATATTTTCTACAGACCAGTGCCAAGATTCCCAGTTGTTACAAAATTAAAGAGACAGGAAAGGAATCTTCAAACTAATGGTAGTAGTTAGGTATGCTGCTATTAGGTAATAACATACAAGTTTCGTGTACGCCCAAGTGCGAACACCACTTTTGAGCATAAAGTACTGAAAAGAAAGAACAAATAGGGATGAGGATGATGGGACCAGCTGCATGTAGCCAGCTGATCATACTCATGACTCATACACCATCACAAGTCACAGATACTGGCCAATCATTCTTTTCCTCTGTCCATGCGTTGTCTGGTCACCTTGAACTTCATGGGTGACCTTGACACAAACAGAGTGATAACAAGGAATGCAAGCGTGTGCGTGTGTGTGTGTGTGTTGTGTGTGTGTGCGTGTGTGTGCCCGTGTGTGTGTGTGTACATGTGTCCATGTGTGTGTGTGTACGTGTGTGTGTGTGCGAGTGTGTGTGTGTGCATATTTTTTTCCTGGATGTATGAGAGTGGTGTGGTGTGCATGTGAAAGACTACTGTGTGTGCATCCACACAAGCACCCATGTTAGACCACCCACACATTTCCAAATGTCACCCAGCATTTGAGAGAAAGGCTCTATCCCTGCACGCTTGAGCTCTGCCCATCATCCAGTGAAAATGCCCCTGCTCTTCAGGGACAGATCACAGATGGTGGACAGAGTGGGAGGATCCTAGGGACACCCCTCCCCCCATCCTCCACCTTAAAACATACAAAAATAGGACTGAAAACACCTGAACCAGGAAATTCTTGGAGACAAACCAACAAACATCAGAGACTAAGGAAAACGTTACTGACAATGTGTGAACCATGTACTGACCATCCTCCTCCCCCTTCCCATAAAACGTTCTGACAAGCCTATTTTATTCGCTAAATGATAATTAGCAAACCACCCCCTCCTCTCTCAAACTTTTCAGCAAATGCACTTCAATTCCTACATGAGAGTGGACTAGCGACTCCCCTCCCCATTCCCTCTTCTCCAGCTGTTTAGCCACAGTGAACTTCCAGAGAAGTTTGACACCCTCTCGAACAAAGACATCCACCCCTCAAATTGGTCGCTACAGACATAACTCATTAAATGTGTTAATTTTTCAGTTATCAACCTCCAAATTCAATCGTAGCTCTGTCCACCAGGTCTTTACAGTTGAGAGAATTTTCTATCAGGGATCAGAAAATTCTCAAGAAAACACGCCCAGTTTGGCTGTTTGGAAAACACTAAAGCTGAAGGTTTCTCTTTGGTCTGCAGACTTTCACCGAAATAATTCAATTTCTGCATTGAACCATCTGGTTGACCCAATGCTGAGAAACCCCGTTTCTCATACCAAAGATAAATACAAAAAGAGACTGTTAATTCACCTGTAAATACAGCACCTAACACTTTCAGCTGTTTTTCATTCACAGGACCATGACTCTGTTTGGGCTTGGGCTGACTAGAACACTGGATAAACAACACATGACGATCAAAATGACAAATGTACAGTGAGCAGGGAGGAGAAATGCTTTTGAGAAAGAAAGAATTGCAAACCGCATCAAAAGCGAGCGTTGATACGCCTGATCAGTGCTTGCTAGTACTGCTCTGAAGGGGTCAGCATAAACCACTGAACAACAGGGCAGGAGCCACTTAGCAATGGAACACCTAAACCTGGACAGGCATGACAGAGCACACACCTGACGAGATCCTCATGTTCAGAGTTTAGTTACAGGAAAGAAAGGAAGCCGTAGGCTGGAAGGGAGAGAGACAGTCTGCAGGGTGTCTGCTACCCGGTACCCCATTAGCCATGAAAACTTGATCTTATAGAGCTGGCAATGTATTGCTGGTGGTTGATTTACAACATTTATCAAAAGTGAAGGGATACAAAACTTGTTTCTTTTTGGATACTGATCCTGCAAACAGCATTCTAAACTTGGATGACTGCAGAGGGCCATGCTGACAAACACGCTTAATAATTGTGCTCGTAATTTCAAAACCCAGTACGGCAAACTTAGCAAAGGTAAATGGATCCCACAAAACTGTAGCATGGTCATTACAATCCCCAAAATCAAATGCTATGAATGCAATGGCCCACTTCCCCACTGCCAACATCCAAATCAAAATGAAATATGTATCCGATTTTAGCAGGTGATATTCTCTTAGTATTTCATCAGCTAAACTGGTTAATTGATAGCAATGACTGGTAAACGCAAACCCTGACACTGAGACCAGGTTAAATCCCATACCCTGCTTCACAGGCTGCATGAAAATAAACCACTGTGTCCAGATCACCGAGCCTGAGACACACAGAAACCAGTGACGCAGGATTACACAAATGGACCTCAGTTTCTTTCCCTCCCCTGGCACGACCTTGGTGCAGGTGACCTTGACCCCGTCCAAAGCCAGAGCGGGAGGTCAGAAATCAAAGTGTAGCCGGAACAGACTACCTGCAAAGGACATCCCAGCAGGCCTAGTGTCAACCGGCCAATCATTTTTGTCCCTCCCATCCCAAGCTGTGCAGGTCAACTTCAACCTCACAAACCCGCTAGGAGGACTTTTGTAGACAAATGCTGATGCCTAGTAGTTCTTTTTTTTTTTTTTAATACAAAACTGGTGCAGATGATCTTTTTTTAAGGTAACATAGACTTAAAGTCTGCTTCGCTGGTACACAATAGACCCTTCTTGCATAAAATCAATACACCTTTTTTGTATAAAGAACATTACACTGGAGCTTTCTTTGAATTCAGTGCCATATCTGTCTACCTTCTGTCTCCTGACTAACAAACAATGTTTTGAGTGCTGATTACTGTTTGTTTTATTCAGAAAGGTTGACATGGATTCTGAACTGCTGTTTAAAAAAAGAAAAAAAAACACCACCATCTGATTTGCCTGTAAGCATGTCTATGTGTTTACTACCATTTTGAATGCATGTATGTGTTTAGGGCTTTTGTTTACTTAGGCATTTGACAATCTTCTTTTTCTCTCTCTCTCTCTCTCTCTCTTTCTTGTTCTTCTTTTAGAAGTCTTGGGGTTCACCTCAGGAGAGATTTTTGTGTATGTAGCCATTCTTAATTCAACAACAAAGACAGCCCCTTCCACCTTTTCTTTAGGGATGGTACCTAACCATGACACCAGTTTGCATGTGTTGCTTTTTGTTTTGCCATCCATTCCACCAACACACAATGGTAAACTTTTTTCATGAATGACAGAACAGGATTCAATGTGCAAACCAGGTTTTTCCCCCTTCCTTTTTCCCCCTTTTTCTATGTGTGTGTTCACATAAGGTCTTGGTTGGAAGTCTCATCCAAACGTCCTGGGAGTCTACATAGATGTTGACTCCCATGGGTAAATCTCCAACCTGGCTGTCTCCAGTGAGGGATTGAACCCAGAACCCTAGCATCGACAGAACAGTGCTTTACCCACTGGACCAGCCAGGCCTGCCTCTATCCGACCTTCCCATGAATGTGTGTTCACATGCATGCATATATATGCTTTGCGATGTGTGTGTGTGTATCCGCACCCCCCCTCTCTCTCTCTCACCTGACCCAGGCAGAATGTTGATGACTCCAGGGGGGAAGCCCGCCTCCACTGACAGTTCGGCGAACTTGAGGGCGGTGAGTGGCGTGACCTGGGCTGGTTTCAGCACCACTGTGTTGCCTGCAGCCAGACAGGCTGCCATCTTCCACGCCAACATCATTAGTGGGTAGTTCCAGGGCACCACGATGCCGCAGACACTGGGCACACGGTGGGCATGTTTTCCAGGTCTTCCATAGCACTCTCAATGCAACATTCCCCTACTTCGCCTCACCTTTTTGCTTTAGAGTTGTCTCCCATACACTGATGGCATATCCCCAAATGCTAATCAATCAACAAGACTGGGCATGGTTGCCATCTTGTCCACTCATGATGAATCATGGAAAGTTCTGATTAAATGTTGAATGGCTTAGCTGATTCAGTCTGACCTTCTCTGTTATGGTTGGTGTCACATCAATAATCAAAACTTGTGTCTATCCATCACAGACTGAACCCTAGCCCAAATCATACTTTTATTCATATGGCTGATAATCCTTCCTGTAAATCCCAATGGCAATGTTTGCAAAATGGGGTGGTATCTCTGGCAAACCTAGCGGAGCACTAGAGTTTACTACCTCTTATTTCTGGAATGTTCTAGATTTTCTACTAAGAGTATGGTCTGAATTTTCAGAGCAAAGTAAAAACAAAAAACTTTTCTTGTCCTGAAGTCTTGGAGACGTGTGTGGTTTCTTACATGTATTTGTAATCTTTTTTTTTCTTTCTTAAATATGGTCTTACTTTTAAAACTGAAATAAAACCAAGCCTTTTCCTGCCCTGATCATGATCTTGGAGACATATTTGGAGTTTCTTACATCTTTTTTTTTTAAACAGCCTTCCGTTTTCAAATATGGTTTAAGTTTTCAAACTAAACAAAACTGAGCTTTTTTCTATCCTGAGCATGGTCTTGTAGACCTCTGTGTGTGCTTTTTTCGACACTTTGTGTGTGCTGCGTCTCCCCTAGTGGGCCACTTTGTTGTACTTGTTCAGCCTATAAACAAATGCCATGATCCCCTGACTACTAGCCTCAAATCTGATATTCCCTCACATTCCTGTGAACATTTTGTACGAGGAGTTTACTTTTACAAAAGGCAAGCTATTGTGACCATAGAGGTGACATTCATAAACTAAATACTATTATGACACACAAAAAAACAAACAAGAAACAGACAGACACTGGAAGGAATAAACAACCACTTCAAATGCGCTGGATGCACCCAACACCAAACTGTCCCAACAATCTATCACCTACCCTATGGGTTCTCTCTTGGTGTAGGTCAGGTTTTTGCTGGGCCGGGCATGGTTGATGGGAATGGTCAGACCCTGAAAGCACCACCAACATGTCACTACAACCAGTGGCTCTCACCGCACAAGTCTCCAATGAGAACAACAGTCAGTGTGTTTCTGAGACATTACAGCCCAAGAGACCACACTGGGCCTTTTCAGGATTGTAAAAAGGATGTGACCACACAGAGCAAGGAAAGACCTGTCCCAACAAAAAATTAAACAAAAATCCCACAAACTTAACAGATCTACGAAGTATGTTCATCAATGAAAAGCATGGTAGCTAAACAATGAGAGACAATCCATTAATTTTCACCCCCAGATGAAATCAAAAAGTTCAATGTAATATCCTCCTCCCCCTCCCCCCCCCCCCAAAAAAAAAAATCACAAAAAAGGTTGTGTAGGCTCTACACATATCAGAATGGACAAGTATCCAATCTAAACAGCGCTTAAGTTTCACTATTTTCTCACCAAGTTACAACAAAAACGGTGTCACGTCATCAATGTCACAGGACAAAAATTGTAAAGATTTCTAGAACAGACCGATAATGGGCTGTAAAGACAGGGAAGGACAGTAAATAAGAAGAAACATTTTTTTTTTTTTTTAAGGCAGAATCAAACATAATAAAAGGAAAGAGAAAATCATTAGCACAGAACTACTAGAAGGTGTGGATACAATTTATACTGACACCTCCACTTCACCCTCAAACCCTCCTTTCCCAACTTCATCTACCTCCCCCCCCCCCCCCCCACCCCCACCCCCAGCATCTACAGGGTAGGTTAAAAAAAAAAAAAAGCAACAAGCATGAATACTAATATACTGTTCAAAAAAAGTTAAGGACCAACATTGAGAATGCACAAGAACTTTTAAACATTCACAAAAATTCAACTGTACCGCCTTTGTGGTCCAATCAAATTGAACCACACGCACAAATTGATAGTGAATGCGGCAACTGCAATTTTGTGGCACACATTTCTCACGCGCCTTGAAAAACACGTGTCGTGACTTGTCATTTTGGGAACAAATTGGGGTGAATTTCTGATGTGTTTGGGATCCGAGGAGCATGTGCTGAATCAAAATCATGTGAAGCACAAGCTAAATCAGGCTGTAGGTCATAAAGTATGCTCAACCAAATGTCTTTAAAAGCCACTGTACTGGTGAAAAATGCAATGCAACAGCATGCCTCCACGTCGAAGACTGAACGAGCTGGATCGAGGAAGAGCAATAGGATGGCTCCAAGAAGGAGTTGCAGTCCGGGAAGTGGCACGGAGACTTGGGGTATCACACTCTGTTGTTATCAGACTCAGACAACGCTTTCAAGGAAGAGTGCAAGAACGACCACGCTCTGGTCGACCCAGAATAACAACACCACGAGAGGACCGATACATTGAAAGGCAGGCCACACAAGAAAGAACAGCAAGTGCAAACAACATCAGACGTCGCCTTAGAGATGCCACCAACACTGCTGTCAGTGTTAGTGATCATACGAAACCGCCTACACGCCGCTACCCTCCGTGCTCGATGACCAGCCATAAGACCTCGTTTGACTGATGCCCACAGAGCAGCACGCCGAGTATGGTGCACGCAGCACGTGAGATGGACACATGAACAGTGGGCTAACGTGATGTTTACAGATGAGTCGCGGTTCTGCCTGGATCCCACCGATAGACGGAACAGGGTCTGGAGACGCCGTGGGGAGCGTTTTGCAGAAGAAGCTGTCCTGGAAAGGAACCGCTATGGTGGGGGATCCGTTATGATTTGGGGCGGCATAAGCACATGCTACGGAACGGTTCTCTACAATGTGGCAGGGAACTTGAATGGTGTTCGCTACCAAACAGAGATTTTGCAACCCCTGGTGCTGCCAGCCCTTCAACAGCTTGGACCTCAGGCAGTCTTTCAAGACGACAATGCACGGCCCCATCGCACCAGAGCAGTAAACACGTTTCTCCAAGCTGCTGGTGTCAACAGAATGCAGTGGCCCGCAAACAGCCCAGACCTGAACCCCATCGAACATCTTTGGGATGAGTTGGGCCGGAGACTGCAGCAGTGTTGTCCTCCTCCTGCTAACCTGGGTCAGCTGTTTGAGTCACTCCAGTAGGAGTGGGCTGCTGTCCCCCAGGCCTTTCTGCACAGACTGGTGAACTCCATGCGACAACGCTGCCTTGAATGCCTTGCCAATAACGGGGGACACACACGTTATTAACCATGACATTGAACAAACACTCCTCCTGTGACTTTCAAATTTGGGGGTGGGGGTGTTGTACTGCGCTCGATTCCAGTTTGTTGATTCCTCGGACTTGTCATTGTCTTTACACACTTTTCACATATTCAATAAATTCATGTTACACTTGGAGATTGATCACTTCCCAATTTTCTTTTTTATAAGTCAGTGAAATGTTGGTCCTTAACTTTTTTTGAACAGTATATATACATTCATACAGAACAAATGTTTACAAGCCGTATTATGTACACACATAACAAACACACACACACACACCTGTATCTTATCACACCAGCCAGCAAAGTAGCGGAAGGTCTGGATGGACATGCCCACGTGGGTCTTGAGGGCCAGGGTGTAGACGGCGCCGGAGTCAATGGCTTCAATAGTGGCCAGCTCCTCCGCATGCTGTTCCATCAGATCTGCCAGCCTGCCCACAAGTCACCACTTCAGCTTCCATGCCGGCTGGAAGAAAAGGCATCTTGTGCTGTGTTCATGTAGAGACTTATATACTGGGTTCTTCTGTTTTACTCTTTTTTTTCTTCCTTTTTTTGTTTACAACCTGCCAGGGAAGGTTTGTTTTCACCCCTCTGTTTGTCAGCAAGATTTTGCAAAAACTGCTGAAATAAAATAATTTTGCCAAACCTCGGTGAAAAGATGAAATGTGGCCCTACAGCATTCTGGGTACGGATCTGATCAAACATATGATCCAGGAATTTTTTTCACATTTTTTTCGACTTTCAATTTTTCCACACTTTCATGAATGCCCCAAGAAACAATGCATGGACCTGAACAGGGGAAAAATTTGGAATATAGAATGTACAAATCTCCGACTTGAATGACTTGCAGCAAATCTGGATTACAATCTAAGTCCTGAGAACAACAGAACTTTCATGGGGAATAATGTAGGGGAGGTTATTCATTCAGTCTCGGCACAGAGAAAAACTGGGTTAGAAACCAGAAGCTGTCATTAAACTCTCAACGACCCAGTGAGAATTCAGTCAGGTACCAAAGGTTTTCCATGTACCTGTACAGTGTTGGAGATATATCAAGGTGTATGCGATGGATTCAGAGGGGTCTGATTTAAGTCAGGTGAACTGTCTAACCTAGGTGGAGGTCAGAGCTTGACTGAGTATCCTAGTTTGATCTACATTGTGACGACTGTCCTGTTCCCTACAAAGACGGACTGATTTCAATCTTTTCAGCTACCCTTTTCCAGTTGGGATCTTCATACGATAAGATAATGTTGCTTATAGCCCAGCCGACCGCAAGGGGCCACATCAGGGCTGTGGATCTTCATACTCTTGAAGAACAAAAATATGTATTACCAAAATAAACAGGGCTAAACTGACAGCTTAAAGCAAGTAACAGAAAACTTAACACCTCTTGAGGGTCGAGATGCATTTTAAGCTAGCAATTGGTGAGCCTGGAGATGTCATCCCCCAAAAGAGAGAAAAGAAAAACACAGAGTCAGAATCAGAGTCCATTACCTGTACATAAGAGCTCCTCTGTCTCTGGCATTCATCTTGCCCCACTCTCCTTCCTCAAATGCTTCCTACAGACACACATGCGCGGGTACACACACACACACACGCACACACACACACACACACACACAGTGTTTAACTTAAGACAAACCTCTGGACAAAAAAAGCAACCGCATACAGTGTCCAAGTGAATACATAACTCCAGACAAAACTGTGTCCACAAGAAAGCACACACTTTCACATCTGGTGCTTAACATACTACAATGTTCTTACATTTGTACGTGTTGACACACATGCACGTAATCATTAAACGTGCATGACATATTAACCTAGACATGATACCACAAACATGCAAGTTTGACAGTATTCACACACACACAACACACACACACACACACACACACACACATATCACAAACATGCAAGTTTGACAGTATTCACACACACACACACACACACACACACACACACACACATATCACAAACATGCAAGTTTGACAGTATTCAACACACACACACACACACACACACACACACACACACACCACACACACACACACATATCACAAACATGCAAGTTTGACAGTATTCACACACACACACACACACACACACACACACACACACACACACTCCAATCAAATGTATAACTTCCTTTCCACTTGGGATTAGGAGGACGGGAGAAGAAGGGAAAGGGGCAAACTGGGGGAAGGGTGGGAGGGAGGGAGGGGGAGGGGGACTGAGCAGACGGCAGAACTACTTCCACGCCTGTGGCCCTGCATGGGCCATGAGCCACCAATAAGCCCTCTCCAGCTGTCCCAGTTCTGAGCCAATCACTCCTGTGGTCACCAAGTCCAGCCTGTCCTCTTCATGGCTGGCCTGCAGATCATGATGCAGCCAAATTCCTGGACACTTTTTCTTCCTTCCCCCCAGCAAGTTCTGGGTGAAGGCTTGGCTTGTGGTGTTGGAGGCATGCCTGTGGTCTGGCTGGTCCATCTCCAGCCTCATTGGACGACCTGTCCTACACGTCTGTTTGGTCTACCGCCACTGTCCTCAACTGAAGATGGCAGAACAATGCTCATGATGCCATTGTCCTTTATTGAAGATGGCAGAACAATGCTCATGAAACAGGGCACAGTATGTGCAAACAGTACCTCACAAACAGCTACAGAGGACCATCTTCACCCCCGCCCTACAAACCCCCCCCCCCCCCTTCTCCTTCTCTCTCCTCACCTTGGCAGCTTCTACAGCCCTGTTGACATCTTCCACCGTTGCCTTGGAAACCTTACAGATCACCTGTCCATGAACAAAAACAGTCAGCGTCATCAACCACGACCAGGTCAAGCCATTCAGACATGTCTCGATAACAGTATCTAAAACACACGGTCAGTTTTTGCGAATTACTGGTTCAGCATTGAACGAAGGGGTCCACATCGACCATCCTGTGACAAGAGACAATTTAGACAGACACTTTCAGAATGGTCAGCCTGTCTGCAGACTGCTGTCTTTGCTCGCCACAGTTCACAAGCATGTCTGTATACAAAAGTTCTTCAGAGTGTATGTGACTCAACCCCACTGGACGTGCATTCAAATTGGTCATTTTTAAGTTACAATCTTAAATGAAAACTTGAGGACATTCTTGTTCTAATGGTATAAAAACCATAACGGAGGGCTTCTTCACACCAAAACAATAGTCTCTTTAAGTCTGTTGGTTGATGACTAACCATGTTGAAAACTTGGTGCTAAAAAAATTAGCCGATGATAGACTTTGAACTGTAGCAGTCATTAAATCCGACTCTCTTTCACGACTCAGTGTTTGAAGACTGACCTGCAGCTAATGTTTATAGCAGATAAAGTTCACAGAATAGTGTAAAATCCCAAGAACTAAACTGATTTTCCACTCTTCTTAAAACAGGTCTCAGTAAAACACAAACTGGAGTGGTCAGTTTAGACATTTTTGCAGGACATACACCTTCTATTATCATCGAAACAAACCTGTCCAGATTCCAGTAACACAATTGTTCCGTATGTCAAGGTAAGTCATTGCGATTGCATGATTACACTGCATCATTTGTGCAACTTTCACTTCTAGGACGTCAGAGGGGTGAGGGGAAGAAAACTTAAGACAGCTGAGATTCAGGGACCATCATGCATCATGTTTTTTGCAGAAGACAAAATACAGCCTAGCTAGACTAGTCCAGGCTGGCCAACCAAAAGGAAGCGTACAAAAAACCCAGCCAAGGGAATGCACTGTGTGTCAACTGCGATTTTTCACTCTTATGTTGTCACAGTCAATGCTAATCAGAAGCGCAAGCATATGCTCGTGTGTGAGTGTGTGCGTGTTGTGCATGTGTGTGCATGTGTGTGTGTAAGTGTGTGCATGTGAGAGAGCATGTCCATATATAAACATGGAGTTACACATTTCTGAAAATTTAACACATCCCTGCAGTTCTATGCAAGCTCTTAACACAGAAAATACTGAATCAACTAATCAGTCCAACCAAAAACAAAAAGCACACAACGCACCGATTCATCTGTGGGGTTAATGCTATCATAGGTGGCACCGTTTGAGGCATCCATGAACTGGTTGTCAATGAACACCTGGTGAGGAATGGTCAGTTCCATGTTGTTCTTGTTCAGCTTCACCTGAGGACAACACACCAGGACTACATTCACAAATAGTAAAAACAGCACAGTGGCAAAGACAATCATTATAACACATATAGTAAGCAAAATCTAGCCAGAATAATTTTTCTGTGAGTAAATTTGTCTGATTACATATTAAAATTGTGACTTAATTATTCAGCATTGATAGGACATCAAGTAAAGTAACATGAACATGGAAGTGATAATTGTTAAAACTACACACACACACCCACACTGCACTCACAGCATCAAAGACGAATGGCTCTTTGTCCTCAATACCACGCCCTCTGCGCACAACACACTTGAAGAAATCCTCAAAGACAGTGTTCATGTAGACGTCCTCCGTCTGCAGCCGAATGTCGTTACACTTCTCCCTCACTTCCTCCACCAGCCTGTTAGAGACGAGGTCAAGGGCAGACAGAAATAAACCTTCAATCTTTTCTGACTGAGGAAAGTTTTTCATCATGACCATAGTTGATAAGTTAAAAAAAATTCTGAGATCAAAGAGGATGGGGTTTTGTAACACACAAGTGTTTGTTTTTAGTGTGACTTAAAACCAGTCTTCAGTATATTTTACGTTTGATTGTTTAGACCAAAAAGTAAAATATTTATGTGTCGCGTTCTTCCAGGAAATATTAGTATGTTCTATTTTTTTGCATAGATAGATACAAATACACTTATCATTCACAGTGAATAAAAGCACAATACATTCATAAGTATAATGCATCAAATCTACACAATGTAATGTTTATATACATCACTTTACTGGTCAACTTCCATGTTTACAGTCCAGTTGACCACGTGGGCAAACTGGGCTGCTTGCTGGTTCCAATCAAAATGATGAGCCAACTTACAACGTCCATACCACAAGATCCCAAGCCAATTCCAATTCTCAAACTACAAAATAATCATCTACAACAAATTTGATCACAATCCACATGCCAAGCAGATCCAAGCATAAATACGGATTTCCTCTAAAAAAAAAAAAAAAAAAAAAAAAAAAAATGAAGAAAAATCATTTCATGTGGAGCACCTTGAAATAAGGTCATGGTCATGGGGTTTGCAGTTCAATCCTCATGGCAACATCCCACACTTTAGACAGCAACCGACTGTTTCATACCATATGGCTTATCACATAACACACATGATGGAACCAGCCGCCGTGGCGAAGTGGTTAGCGTCGCGGACTCCCGGCTGGGAGGTCGTGGGTTCGAATCCCAGAGTCATGTGGGTTTTTCTGCCCCGACCGGCTCCCACCCAGAGTTGAGTCTGCTACGGGCTCAGTTGGGAAGACTGGGACCACACAGTCGAGTTTCATCCACTTAATGGATGCGTTTCTGAGAGTGTCGCTCAAATTTCCTGACCAACACTGCAGGTGCCTGTATCTCTTGGGCTTGGTTGATGCCAGGATATATTATGAAAGGAAGCGTAGAATACAGCCCTGTCATGTAGTCTCAGACTGAAATGGAAATCTGTAGCATCATCTTAATCATCCTCATTCTCAATGATCAGCATAAAAATAAAAATGTCTCAAGTTCTGTGGCCCTTCATGCCCTGCTCTCTTGGTGACCTCAATTTCGATGTCCTCTCCACGTCTGTGGTCTTGGTTTGGTTCCATCGGGGTCACCGGTATCGGCGAGTCCATGGGGTCTGTCGTTGGACGGATGTGGTGGCGCCCTCCGGAGGGAGAGCTCACTCGCGCCGGCTTTGTGACTAAGCAATTATTGTCGTCAGTAGGGGGCTTAGTAGGTGGTGTCCTGCGTATGTTAGATCAGAACAGGCGCCACTGAACACCACCGAAGTGACTCGGCAGCAGTGCAGTGTCTCCTCTGGTGGGTTGCCTCTTGATCACTTGACATTGACTGCTCCCTGTGGATTGCCGGTGCCGGGGCCAACTGGGCTGTGGCTGTGGACGGGGTGTCGGAATGAGCGGCGTGGGTGCAATGCTTCTTAGGTGGCGCAGAGGTTGGGACAGCAAAAAAAACAAAAACAAAAAAACACACACACACACACACGTGATGGAGCCTATTCACTATTTCACAGGAAAAACCACTGGCAGGAGAGTCTGACCACTATGTAGTCCGCACAGTTCTGTTTCTTCTTTTTGGTTTTCATAGACAGATGGAAGTAACCCTTTAACCTCTTCCCTGCTTGCCCCATGCCTATTACGGGGTCGTTTTCACGATCTTGTAGGCCCATAACCATGTCTACTATGGGGTACTTATTTCAAAAACAGTTGATCATATTCATCTTTATCATACTAATGACCAGCAAAATCAAATTATTATGAAACCACATCACAGCACAGGGTATAAGAAAGAAACATGTAAAAAATCTAAGAGATACCTCAATAAATGAAGGAGCAGTGAACAGATGAGTGAATCTACTGCTAAAAGCAAAATCTGGCCCTGGCACTCAGCAATACAGAAAAGCTCTTGTACTGTGGCAGGGAAAGGGCTAAAGAATTCGGTTATTACTTCAAAGTCTCTGAGAACTTCAAGAAAGCATGCACATTCACTTTTCAGCATGAATTCAATGCCTAGAAATTTTTATTTATTTAGAAACTCTTTGGAAACTGGATCCTACCTATCACAGCTCCATGATCAGTCATTTCTGAGATCAAAGTGTATGGTATGGTAATAAACAAGTGTTTGTTTTTAGAGTGACTTAAAAGCAGTCTTCAGTATATTTTAAATTTGGATATTTAGACCCACCAGTAAAAAGTTTACAGGTGTTGTGCTCTTCCAGAAAGTATTGGTATGTTCGATTTTTTTCTTATTTTTTCTATCCAAAGTTAAATTAAAAAAATCATACAGTTATAGGCAGGGGTATGTTTTTCTTGTTCTATGTTTATCATGCAATGACCGATTTATTGCTAGACATCAGACAGTTGACAGACCCATTAGAGCACTCACGCCTAGAGGGAATACTACCTGACAACGTCCATGGAACCAGCTCCAGATTTGAAGAAGTCGGTGGCATCGTCCACGTCAATGTTCAGAATTCCCTTCCATACTTCCTGCACAACGACCTCATCATCATTCATTTCACACACGCACCTCCAGGACCCTTCAGGTCAAAGCACACAGTGCTAAGACTGTATGTTCAGGATGCATTAAAAAAGATGCAAACTGACACAAAATAAGGGACGGGAGTAGTGTCAAGAAACCCATTCATTTGAGGTCATGAATGAGAAAGAGAGAGAGAGAGAGAGAGAGAGTGGGGGGGGGGGGAAACAGGAGGAGAGATGCATGATTAGATATGTTCAACAATTATGTCACTGTTATCATTATTGTGATGCTATCATTATTTTCTAACCCTGACTCTTCCCTTTGCCCATACGCCCCCCCCCCCCCCTCCCCCTTGCCTCCCTCTGCCCTCTTTTCCTTCCCACCTATTTTTCCCCACTCTTCTTCATTACATGTACTTGTGTTATGGTTTCATGAAAAAAAAATCCAATAAGATGTTTATTCCCCCCCAAAAAATATGTTTACCTAAATATGGAGCATATATGAGGCACCAGAATGTGCCTGTCTTAAAAAAAATGTGAATGAGAGAGAGAGAGGGGAAAGGAAATTCACAGAGTGAGAGAGACACGCACACAGACAGACACAGACAGATGAACAAACAGACCAAAAACAAAACAAAAAACCGAAAAAAAAAGAGAATAATACAGAATAATAACTGACAGCAAGGGCAGCAGCCAGCTGCAAAACCAAGAAAACAGCATTGTAGAGGAGGGACGCTTGACTGACGGCTGAAATACACCGACAATGTTTAGTTCTTTTGGCACCAAGCTAGAAAGATTCTTTGTTGAGCTGGAGATTTCACTGTGTCGGTGTGAAGGTATCAGGGACAGTGTCATGGTGTCAGCCTGCATCCTCTCTGATGGCTTACTGGCATCACAAGTACATAAAGAGCCACAAGCATGCATGACACTACATTCTTCCTATCCACACGTGCTGTCAGGAGGTTATGGCCCTTCACAGGAGGAACAGACCATGTAATGTTTTGTAGTCAAGAAAGCAGAATCTGCAGTAAATTCTGGAACTCGAACCGAAAGCGTCAAAATGCTGATGACTTGTTTTACTTCTCACCAGTCTCATACTCGTGCTGATATATGCTGACAGTTTTGCATTAACACTGCTAAGTAGTTCTTCACTGCTTGCGTTTTTTGTTTGTTTGTCTTTTTATATTTCAGATCTCAATCTAACTTGAATCTCGCACTCAACAGCAGTAAACCTGTGACATTCCTGTGCGCTAGAATCTGGTCTGAAAATAAACGTATCTGAAACATCTCTGAGGAGTTACCTGAAAATGAAACAGTGTCCATCAACAGTGTGAACTGCACTGACCTATCTCCCATTGGAAGTTTACCTACATTTCCCTTGAGGTCGCTGTGTCTGACGACACAAATACATTTAAGGAAGATGCGAAAAATACTATAAAAAATAACACGATGATAATTACACCACAATCATCGATAACCCTCGTTCCCAGCTGACCTTCAGTGTGACTGCCATGCCCTCTTCCTCAGAGGTCAAGGTCAGTTCCTGTGTGGAGGAGTCGTCCTTGCCGAATTTGGAGGCAGGAATCATCTTGCCGCTGGCAAACTGCACCTGACTGACATTGACCTGAAACAGCACACCACCTCCTTCGTCTGTAGATCCTAGCACACAGCTTTGATGGTATACAAAACAAAACAAAACAAAACAAAACAAAAAAAAAACAACAACAAAAACAAACAAAAACCCCCCAGCCAGGGCTGATTT
Organism: Conus canariensis; assembly: GCA_033310375.1. Taxonomy (NCBI): domain Eukaryota; kingdom Metazoa; phylum Mollusca; class Gastropoda; order Neogastropoda; family Conidae; genus Conus; species Conus canariensis. Next base: position 17,865,197 of record CM065721.1, read on the forward strand.
TTTTCAATCCAGAACTGATGAACAGAAAGTACACTCACCCCCTCTATTTTTCACAATGTTATCACTTTAATCATTATTACGGCTTTTTATTTTCATCATTACTGTTATCAGTACTATTACTACCATGACCATCATGAAGAGGAAGTAGTTACCACTCTTTTAATATCATACTGGTCATCTGTCACAGTCACAATACGACTCACTCACATGCACAAATGCAAGCATGCACAAGCATGCATGCGCATGCACACACACACACACATACATATATGTATAAAGACTGAATTATCGTTAATAAACAACTGCTAAACACTTGGAATACCAAGCCTTCCCGGAAGAGTCGCAAGCATTTGATGCAATACTACTACTGTCCACCATCTACTGTTGACTGCCCCCCACTCATAGCTTTATTCAACAACAGGAAAGGGTTAGGTTGGTGGTTAGCAGTTAAGGTGTTGTTCAAGGTGACTGTATGACACTCTGCGACCTGTACCAATCACTGCGGAAGACATCATTCAGCGTGGTGTGGGAATGTTTTTGTTCTTTAACCTTCAGCACGCTGTAGGTGCATTGTGTCACCGAACCGATTATTTCCCTTACATCTGCAGGCGCACTGTGTCACCGAGCAAAGGGTGTTCAAAATTTGTGGTTCGTGAACACTATTTCTGTTACTAATAACGGAAATACAGTCACTTCCAATTCAAAACAAGGCTAAACTTTGCTCTTCCGTCCGCCATTTGCATTTCCTTCGATTGGACACGCGACAGGGAATTTTTGAAAAGTAAACATCGATTTGGGGGATTTTCGCAACACCAAAATGGCGGAGACTGATTTAGAAAGATTACTACACAAAGTTTTCTATGATTCTGACGCAGAAAATGAGTTTGAAGGCTTCACACAAGCTGAAATCAACGGTGAAGTGGTGGCTAGTGATGGTAAAGAAGATTTAATAGTCTTTCAAGTGACGTGATGACGATGTTCCGAGTGGGTATCAACATCCGTGGCTCACCGATTTCACTGAAACTTCCGGTCCCAAGGAGATGCCTGATGGCATTTCTGAGGGACAACTGTTTCGTTTCTTTATGCAAGATGAAATTATCACTTTGTTAGTGACTGAAACAAACTGATATGCCAGTCAAGTGAAGGAGAAGAGAGGGAAAAACGCTGAACGCCACTTGTACATCAGCAATTGGAAAGACGTCAGCTTCGACGAAATGATGAATATGCATTTTTTTTTTTTTCCAATGTCAAAACATGCATGCAGAACAAAATGCATTACATGAAAACATTCCTCAGCTATCCCTTTATTAATACACAAAAAAAATCAAGTCTCTACATACAATACTAGCAAAGTTATAACAAATTTAAGCAAGTAGGTACTCAAATTTTTCGCTCCATGAAGAAGAATGCAGGAACAAAGAAAAGAAGTCCCCAAAAAATGTAGTGTGCTAAAGGTTAAAGTGCGTAAGCTTATACATCTGAATCACCAGGAAGTAAACAGACATTACATTCATGAAAAGAACTGGTCCACTTCACAGCTGACCTACTCACCATTTTCCCGTCAGCACCAAAGAGCACCATGCCGTTGCGGTGCACAATGGCTGGCTTGCTGGCGCCAGTGATGGGCACCTCCAGACCTCGAGGAGGAAGCCGATTCCACAGGCGGGCACCAAAGAACGTTATCCTCTGTCACAACACAACACAGATGATTGAACCACCAGTTCTCCATACTGTATGTTCCTGAAAGCCTCATCTTTAGACAATCAACACAATACAGATGATTGCACCACCAGTTCTCCACACTGTATGTTCCCGAAAGCCTCATCTTTAGACAATCAACACACTACAGATGACTGCACCACCAGTTCTCCACATTGTATGTTCTAGGAAGCCTCATCTTTAGACAATCAACACACTACAGATGACTGCACCACCAGTTCTCCACATTGTATGTTCTAGGAAGCCTCATCTTTAGACAATCAACACAATACAGATGATTGAACCACCAGTTCTCCACACTGTATGTTCCTGAAAGCCTCATCTTTAGACAATCAACACAATACTGATGACTGAACCACCAGTTCTCCACACTGTATGTTCCTGAAAGCCTCATCTTTAGACAATCAACACAATACTGATGACTGCACCACCAGTTTCTCCACACTGTATGTTCCTGAAAGCCTCATCTTTAGACAATCAACACAATACAGATGACTGCACCACCAGTTCTCCACATTGTATGTTCCTGAAAGCCTCATCTTTAGACAATCAACACAATACTGATGATTGAACCACCAGTTCTCCACATTGTATGTTCCTGAAAGCCTCATCTTTAGACAATCAACACACTACAGATGACTGCACCACCAGTTCTCCACACTGTATGTTCCTGAAAGCCTCATCTTTAGACAATCAACACAATACAGATGACTGCACCACCAGTTCTCCACATTGTATGTTCCTGAAAGCCTCATCTTTAGACAATCAACACAATACTGATGACTGCACCACCAGTTCTCCACACTGTATGTTCTAGGAAGCCTCATCTTTAGACAATCAACACACTACAGATGACTGAACCACCAGTTCTCCACATTGTATGTTCCTGAAAGCCTCATCTTTAGACAATCTCACTCACACGTGAGTGACTCCATGAAAAAGCAGTGAACACTACCTTGCTGGATCACAATCAATCGTTTTGACTGTTAAAGAAGTTTCATTCACACTGAATCACAACATCCCTCAGCTCTTCTACAGTGGAATCCATCTAAAATGACTTCAATAAATCCTTAGAAATAGGTCTTTGTTGGGAGGGATCTATTTAGGGAGTCAAGGTGGTTGAGACGCAGACAAAGTATTCTAGAAGCAAAGTCTTTACACTGGGAAACTTCATCAGGAGAACTCTTATTTGTATTTTACCCATGCTCGACTTAGTGCATGGGGTGCATATTATTGACATGGACTCCTAATAGTTGTATCAGTTTAGTTCTTTGTCTGACTGGGTAAAAGATCTCTCTTATTGCACACATTAATTGGGTAAATCATCTCTCTTATTCCAGATGCAGTTTGGGCAGGGACAGGGGTAAACTACTTCTTTATTTTCACAGACACCATTCATTTGGCAGGGACAGAAGTAAACTAACTCTTCACTGTCACAAACACCATTCATTTGGCAGGGACAGAAGTAAACTAACTCTTTACTGTCACAAACACCATTCATTTGGCAGGGACAGAAGTAAACTAACTCTTTACTGTCACAAACATCAGTCATTAGGTCTGGGACAGAAGTAAACTAACTCTTTACTGTCACAAACATCAGTCATTAGGTCTGGGACAGAAGTAAACTAACTCTTTATTGTCACATCAGTAAACTAACTCTTTATTGTCACAAACATCAGTCATTAGGTCTGGGACAGAAGTAAACTAACTCTTCACTGTCACAAACATCAGTCATTTGGTCTGGGACAGAAGTAAACTAACTCTTTGTCACATCAGTAAACTAACTCTTTATTGTCACAAACATCAGTCATTAGGTCTGGGACAGAAGTAAACTAACTCTTTACTGTCACAAACATCAGTCATTTGGTCTGGGACAGAAGTAAACTAACTCTTCACTGTCACAAACATCAGTCATTAGGTCTGGGACAGAAGTAAACTAACTCTTTATTGTCACATCAGTAAACTAACTCTTTATTGTCACAAACATCAGTCATTTGGTCTGGGACAGAAGTAAACTAACTCTTTACTGTCACAAACATCAGTCATTTGGTCTGGGACAGAAATAAACTAACTCTTCACTGTCACAAACATCAGTCATTTGGTCTGGGACAGAAGTAAACTAACTCTTTATTGTCACATCAGTAAACTAACTCTTTATTGTCACAAACATCAGTCATTTGGTCTGGGACAGAAATAAACTAACTCTTCACTGTCACAAACATCAGTCATTTGGTCTGGGACAGAAGTAAACTAACTCTTTACTGTCACAAACATCAGTCATTAGGTCTGGGACAGAAGTAAACTAACTCTTTACTGTCACAAACATCAGTCATTAGGTCTGGGACAGAAGTAAACTAACTCTTTATTGTCACATCAGTAAACTAACTCTTTATTGTCACAAACATCAGTCATTTGGTCAGGGACAGAAGTAAACTAACTCTTCACTGTCACAAACATCAGTAAACTCTTTATTGTCACAAACATCAGTAAACTAACTCTTTGTTGTCACAAACATCAGTAAACTAACTCTTAATTGTCACAAACATCACTCATTTGGTCAGGAACCGAAGTAAACTAACTTTTCACCGTCACAAACATCAGTAAACTAACTCTTTATTGTCACAAACATCAGTAAACTAACTCTTTATTGTCACAAACATCAGTAAACTAAATCTTCACTGTCACAAACATCAGTAAACTAACTCTTCACTGTCACAAACATCAGTCATTAGGTCAGGAACAGAAGTAAACTAACTCTTCACTGTCACAAACATCAGTAAACTAACTCTTCACTGTCACAAACATCAGTAAACTAACTCTTCACTGTCACAAATGGTAAGGGACAGAAGTAAACTAACTCTTTATTGTCACAAACATCAGTAAACTATCTTTTTATTGTCACAAACATCAGTCATTAGGTCAGGGACAGAAGTAAACTATCTCTTTATTGTCACAAACATCAGTCATTAGGTCAGGGACAGAAGTAAACTAACTCTCTATTGTCACAAACATCAGTAAACTAACTCTATACTGTCACAAACATCAGTAAACTAACTCTTCACTGTCACAAACATCAGTAAACTAACTCTATACTGTCACAAACATCAGTAAACTAACTCTATACTGTCACAAACATCAGTAAACTAACTCTTCACTGTCACAAACATCAGTAAACTAACTCTATACTGTCACAAACATCAGTAAACTAACTCTTCACTGTCACAAACATCAGTCATTAGGTCAGGGACAGGAAGAGAAGTGGGAGACAGGGTCACCTCTCCGTTGATGGTGGTCCAGGCTCCAGGCACCTTGTCGTTGCCGCGGATGAAGTTGTGAATTTCCTCCGCTGTCTGGCTCCACTGGATCTGATGTCACACACACAGTCAAGTCAGTGGAAATGACCATGGATTGGGCACACACACACACACACACACACACACAACACACACACACCAGAAGTATGCACACATAAACGCTACGATTTCAATCCCCCTGTCTTTCAGTGTGAGCATACTGAAGCCATTTCATGGCATAACCCATTTCACTGGAGGACAAACTGGTTCATTCCACATTGCATATCCCACCACAGTCAGCTCACAACATTCCAGATTGCAATGAGGCAAAAGTCTGAGCAACCAGTTCTTTCAGTTCACCAAACTGTTGGGTAAGATACTGATGCAATTCCTCCTCCTTCTTCACTCTTCGGCTAAAAATCCCACGGCTCGTCACACATGATAATTATGAGCATTTTGGGTCCCTCTCCCCCCTAAAGTAGCCTTGGCCCATTTGGGGGAAACATAACGACACTGTGTGTGTGTGTGTGTGTGTGTGTGTGTGTGGTGTGTGTGTGTGTGTGGTGGTGTGTGTGTGTGCATGCGTGTGTGTGTGCGTGCGTGCATGTGCATGCATGTGTGTGCATGTGTATTTCCCTCCTACTGACAGCTTTCTCTTCTGCAAAGCATGGAATGAGATTTATCATGCAATCTAATTTCTTTTTCAAATGCATGAGCTCACACATGCAACCCTAGTTTAAAGTGTCATCCAAAGGATCTGAACAGGACTGGAGTCTGAACAACTGTGGACAAAAATGAGAATCTCTCTTCTGACCTGGCTGAATCAACTGGGAATGGAACCCAAAACTCCTGGTTCATGAAAACAATGCTTTACCTACACGGTCCAAATTGCCCTAATTTCTCAAACAAAATTCCTTAACCCTACATTACCCCCCCCCCACCCTCCAACGTTACCCTCACTCCTCTCACAGTTATCCCCCATGGATCCTCCCTCTTTCATCTCTGGCACAAAGGGGCATGTCATCATTTCTGCCAGCTTCATATCAAGACAAAATGTACTCCAACGCTGAGTTACCTCCACTTTGTCCTTCTTCAGCATGGCGTCATAGGTGGCGCCCTCTTCTGGCTGGGTGATGCGTGGAGCTTTGCCATCTTCTATCAACTGAACAGCTTCCCCCTGAAATGATCAATAACAAATTAGATGTGTGGAAGATTTGTTTCACGCTGAAAGCTATTTCCTGTTCTTTCTTTCATGTTTTCTCCAACTGGCATTTCATTGATCAAATTTCTCACTTCAATGGCCAGTCTTAATCCTTCTACTAGGACACTGAATTCTGAACATAAGAAAATGTTTTTTCTCTCTCTCTCTCTCGTACACACACACACTCTCTCCTACAAATAATACAAAAATCAAACTATGTAACTATCATAGGCATGTGAAATTACCATTCCAAATATTTAAAAGTACATCAATTTCATCTCAAATGCTGGAAAAAAAAGAAAGAAAATGAAATAATCTTAACTATCAATTCTGCTGTTAATACAACAAAAACAAGTATTAAGCATCTGACCAATCTCTACCGCTAAATGCTCTGAAAATGATTTTTCTCCATTTCATTCTGGCGTCCTTGACCTTTCAGGTGATGTATTTACCATGGCTTTGATGCCTTCAGGGAAGAGGAAGCGGTTGTAGATGGAGTCCACGGTGTCGTTGGGTTCCACGAAAGTTTTGCGCTGCAGCAGAATGGGGCCCGTGTCCAGGCCATCGTCCGCCCAGAACACGGTGAACCCTGCACTCTTGTCCCCACACATCAGGGTCCTGCCATCCATACACAACATTCAGTGTGCTGTATAGGTGAAATGAAGGTTAAAGTTTAAACGTTAAAAGTCCTATAGCCTAATGTTCAGAGCTTTGACAAGTTACACATTCACTGTCTACGGCATCACGTTATGAAAGGCCAGGCCCATCCTCGTCCTTCTGCCACCTTAACATTCCCTGACCTGAACCAGGTACCCACTCACCGCCGGGTGGATAGAGAGGACTGTCAGGACATCAGAAGTAGTTTGAACTCCTGAGTGTCAGCTCCACAGGCAAACAGGTACCCACTCACCGCCGGATGGACAGAGAGGGCTCTCAGGACATCAGAAGTAGTTTGAACTCCTGAGTGTCAGCTCCACAGGCAAACAGGTACCCACTCACCGCCGGATGGACAGAGAGGGCTCTCAAGACATCAGAAGTAGTTTGAACTCACGACTGTCTGCTGTGCAGGCGAATGCTTTAAGCATTCAACTTAGGGCCCAACTCATGGATGTGACATTACTTAGCATTAGCAACCTGTGGTGCAGTGACTGGCACTGTACATTAGATCACTGCAGGTATGAATCCCAACAAAGACATTTTTTAAGAGTATGAATCCCAACAAAGACATTTTTCAAGATTTTTTGACAGTGTTGCTCAAAATGCATCTCTGACGGTGTTGCTCAAAATGCCCCTTTGACGGCATTGCTCAAAATGCACCTTTGACAGTGTTGCTCAGAACGCACCTTTGACGGCGTTGCTCAAAATGCACCTTTGACAGCGTTGCTCAAAACGCACCTTTGACGGCGTTGCTCAAAATGCACCTTTGACAGCGTTGCTCAAATTCCCTGGCCAGCACTGCAGGAGTCTGGCCTGGTTAACAGCAGGATAATCTATGGAAAAGAAATGTAGGGTGCAGCCCTGGCATGTCGTCGCACACAAGAACACAATTCTGTGTAGTATTTGCTTTCTCTATCAAGGTGTTTAATTCTCTGGCCCTTAGTGCCCTGCTCTCCTGGACCTCACTTTTGATTCCCCTCCACACCCATACATCTGCTGACTGTGTGTTCTAGTCGTCCGTTCCAGCAACTTCACTGGTAACTGTCGTTTGACGGTACTGGAGACAGCCCCCCACCTCCTCCCCTTTCCCTCAGGGAGATGTTAAATCATGCTGAACCCACCATCATTCATTATCAAAGGGATCAGCAGGTGGTGTCCTGCACCACTGAACACTAGGAACGTGACTCGGCAACAGCACACCATCTCTTCTGGTGGGTTGTCCTAGCCAGCCTGATACAGATAGACAGATCCCTGCCGACTGCTGTCACTGGGAGTGTAGCATAACAATCTGGGTATGGCTATGTGTGGGACAGTCAGCATGAATGGCATGTAAATAATGCCACTGAAGGAAGACACACAAGAAATACAGAAGAAAAAAGTATGTCCTTATTTGTCTATTCTCTGTTTAGATCACCATAATATCCAGTCACATACACTATTTCTCTCTGTTCAGATCACTGTAATATCCAGTCACATACACTATTTTTCCCTGTTCAGATCACTGTAATATCCAGTCACATACATTGTTTTCTCTGTTCAGATCACCGTTATATCCTGTCACACACACTATTTTTCTCTGTTCAGATCACCGTTATATCCAGTCACATACAGTATTTTTCTCTGTTCAGATCACTGTTATATCCAGTCACATACACTATTTTTCTCTCTTCAGATCACCATTATATCCAGTCACACACACTATTTTCAAGGGCTGCATTCTGTTGGCTGGAGACCTAAACAATTTCTCCGAGACAGCAACACGTTTTCACAGAAATGTGACTTTTCATGAATTCTGTTCTAATACTTCACACAACACTGAGAACAGGTGGTGGACTGTTGATGCGCTTCCTTTCCACACAACAGGGCTCTACAGCTATAGCATCTTTTTCTATGAATACCAAAAGGCACTTTTTCACAATGGAATTTATCTCCATTTCATACTAACTACAGCAAAACAACAAAATCCTGGCATATTCAGGACCATAGCCCAAGAGCAATTATAAATCAAGTAACTACAACATTAAATTCAGCATTAGATTCACATAAATAGTTTTAGACACAGAACTGAAAGAAGATAATTATAAAAAAAAATATCAATAGACTAGGGCTATTGCATTTGCAGACTGAAATGTATACAAGTAAAAAAAAATAATAACAATGACAATGATGACAAATCATAATGATATACTCAGTTATAATGGTGTTCCTTTCTTCCTGATACAAGCCGTAAGTACTCACAAGAGTTCAGTCTCAGACACACACACGCATCCAATCCACATGACAGAAAAACACTACAAAAGACTCTCCATCAGACAGACGGCGCCATCAACGCCCTTACCAGTTGATGGCGGAGGCTCCTCGATGGCGGGGCAGGATGGAGGGGTGGTAGATGATGGTCTGGTACTTGGGCAGGTTGATGACCTCGTCGGGGATGAACTGGGAGCAGAAGGGCAGGACGTTGAGGTCCACCTTCAGGGCCTTGTACTCCTCCAGCACTTCGGGGATGGCCACCTTCTTCACCTGCCATCGCTTGTACTTGAACACCCGCACCCCCTCCGCTTCCGCCGCCTGGGCTGATGGGAAAGGAATTGGTACAAACAATGATTACCCAACAGACACACACTGTGACACAGTGACAATGACAGAAGGAGAGACACAGTCTTCCATTTCTTACCATCATACAGGATAGAGAAGAGGGTGAACATCCTAGAGAATGCAGAAGTTTAAAAAAAGATCAACAACCTGTAGAACTGGAATGGTATATGTTGCGACTTCTGATCCAACTACTGACCAACCTACTCAGTCTGTAACATCTGTCTCTGTGTGTGCTACACTGCTGAATAAAAAAGGTTGCACCTGTCTCTCATCAATCCAGTTCTTTACTTACTTCAAACTCCCCTGGCTTCCAAACAACAGTTGGGAAAATATGGTCTATCAGTTTTTGTTTTTCTTCCAAATGTGACCTAACAGGACAAACAGTTTTCTTGTTTTATGTGCAACATGACATTTGGCCTTTGTAAGGGATGAACTCAATTGAATTTTGACTGTTCTGAGCACTGATGTAACTGCCGCATTACACCAAGCTTTGAGCATTTTCATGTTATCGACGCTGGGAATGTACAGACCTCTATCTACACAGATCTAATCATCAGGACATAGTCATGATCATTGCAGCAATGTTCTAATGTAGCATGCTAATGCTAACCTGTTGCTTACGACTGAGGTTGAGGTGTTATTATCTGACAGCATACGTCATGGCAACCTACAAACCACCTTCATGGGACTGATGGCAACTGTTTGTCAAAGTTCTTTCCATACTAGTTACTACGTCATTTGGAAATGCTCAGTGGGACATTCAGACAGAGATCCACTTTCCAAACACTATCACATGTGGAATAATATTTTCTGGGTCGTACTTACCAATCTTGACATGGTGTGTTCCCCTTTCATAGGTAAGTAAATCACTCATGTGAAGTATTTCACCATCAACAATAGTAGTATTAGTAATGAACAAATAACACCACCAACCACCTCTTTCACAGCTGTTCCCTTTTGTCTGACTGCTGTTTGTTCTGTCCTGATCTACTATCCACCCCCCTCCCCCCTCCCCCAAACCCCCATCTTAAACAGTATGGCTGATGAGGATAACCATCCCAGAGGACTGTAAGAAGTGGACCCATCTTCTACACTTACACCATCAGAACAGCAACTTGTTCTAAAAGATGGAATGCCAAAAATAGTCGTTTGTATTTTGAGTGCAAGAACGATTCAAACTTGTAGCGTCTGACAATGAAATGTGTGGTCTACCATTGAACCACCCACACACCCAAAATGAAGGATTCATTCAGGAAACAGTTGAACTCTTTCAGAACAAAATGCTAGCCCTAGTGCTCACCTCACAAGATATTCAACTCTTCCAAGACAAACTGCTAGCCCTTGTACTTACTTCAAATATATTTAACTGCTAAGGCTAAAATGCTGAAAGATATTTAACTCTTTCAGGACAAAATGCTAGCCTTGTGACGTAGTGCTCACCTCTTTCTGTACACATTGCTGGCCCTAGTGTTCACCTGACAAGGTATTTAACTTTTTCACAACAAACAGCCAGTTTTCCTAGTGTTCTGTTCACAAGTGACTTGAAGTTCCAGGATAAAATGCTAGTTATAATGCTCTTCAAGACAAAACATAAGTACCTCTGCTCCTCTCACAAGCTATAGTACAAAACACTAGCACTAGCTCTTGTGCGTGCGTGCGTGCATGCGTGTGTGTGTGTGTGTGAAATGCTAGTTCCAATGCTCTTCAAGACAAAACGTAAGTACCTCTGCTCCTCTCACAAGCTATAGTACAAAACACTAGCACTAGCTCTTGTGTGTGGCGCGCGTGGTGTGTGTGTGTGTGTGTGTGTGTGTGTGTGTGTGTGTGTGTGTGTGTGTGTGTGTGTGTGCGTGTGTGCACGCACCAGCGTGCATGCATACATATGCATGGATTCGCACACTTGTTCTGTATGTCATAAATGCCAACACACACATGTTTCACAAGAGCAACTAAAAGAACATATGGTACACAGAGTTGTAATAACCTACGTACAGCTACAAAGGGCCTCTTGAGTTTCCCTTATTGGAAATGTATGAAACACCGAACATGCATGCTGTTCTAGTTAACCAGCTGGTACATTGCCTTATGCTACATTAAATGGAATGGTCTTTCACACAGTCAACTTCGCTAGAATTCACACACTGGGTTCTGAAGTTTCACATGTCTTAACAGGGCTTGCACTTTTCTGTAAATTTGCAGATTTCTGAGCACTTTCAATTTAATTAGAAACCAAGAAAAAAAATTTTTTTACGTATGCAGGATCAAGCCTATCTCATTGCGTGAACATATGTTTGCAGTGTTACTTCACATACATGTACAGGAGTGACATGAATTGTGTGAAATATGTGTCCACATGACAGATGGCAGTACCGAGAGAAAATGTGCAATGTCAAGGGAGAGGAGGAGACACAGCTACTACCCACAAAATACCACGCTTTATGTGGAGCATTTTCTTATTAAAACATATAACCCTAGCTTATGATGCCTATGATTAATCTTGTTTAAACTGTGGTTTTGTTTCATAATGCAATATTAGACTTTCTGTACATGTGCTACATTTTCTTTTCCCTCCCTCATTGTTCAAGTCCGGACACTGTAAAGCCATATGTCATTATTTTCCTGCCTACTCATCTCTGTCCCCCAGCACCACTCTTCCCGACTTCTTGTAGCCAGCCACACCAAGGTTTTTCCATCTGCAGCCTCAGCACCAGCACTCTAAAAGGAGCAATCAACATCAAGTTAACATGATGCAACCCACCAGAAGAGTCCCTGCGCTGATGCCGAGTTACCTTGGCGGCAATCTAAGGTGCCTGTTCTGATCAAGCATTACATCGAATGCCCTCTACTAAACCCTCCACTGATGACAGTCATTGTGTAGTCACTGAGACGGAGCAACTAAACGTCTCCAAGTGTATCCACGGACAAGTCACATTAATTTACAACCGACTGACACAAACTCAGAATGGACATGGACGTGGATGGGGAGGAAAATCAAACCTGAAGCCACCCAAAAAGCAGGGCAGGAATGACCAGGGCTTGAAACTCTCTGCTGTGATGATCCATGTGGATGATGAAGATGAAGCTGATTCTGCGGAGTTCTCTGCTGGTCTGTGACTATAAACTTTTTGCTGTGATGATCCATGTGGATGATGAAGATGAAGCTGATTCTGCGGAGTTCTCTGCTGGTCTGTGACTATAAACTTTCTGCTGTGATGATCCATGTGGATGATGAAGATGAAGCTGATTCTGCGGAGTTCTCTGCTGGTCTGTGACTATAAACTTTTTGCTGTGATGATCCATGAGGATGATGAAGATGAAGCTGATTCTGTGGAGTTCTGTTCTGGGTCTGTGACTATAAACTTTCTGCTGTGATGATTCATGAGGATGATGAAGATGAAGCTGATTCTGTGGAGTTCTCTGCTGGTCTGTGACTATAAACTTTCTGCTGTGATGATCCATGTGGATGATGAAGATGAAGCTGATTCTGTGGAGTTCTCTGCTGGTCTGTGACTATAAACTTTCTGCTGTGATGATCCATAAGGATGATGAAGATGAAGCTGATTCTGCGGAGTTCTGTTCTGGTCTGTGACTATAAACTTTCTGCTGTGATGATCCATGAGGACGATGAAGATGAAGCTGATTCTGTGGAGTTCTCTGCTGGTCTGTGACTATAAACATTTTGCTACCATGATCCATGAGGACGATGAAGATGAAGCTGATTCTGTGGAGTTCTCTGCTGGTCTGTGATAGGGCTGTACTCTATGCTTCGTTTCGTAACATGTCCCTGTGTGAACTACATCCAACTTACAGCGACACTTACAATGTAATCATGAAATTTGTATAACACTCTCAGTCAAATGAATTCACAGTGCGGTTCCAGTCTTCCCACTTGTGCCTGTGGTACACTAAGCTAATGGCAGAACCAGCTGGGGTCCACAAAGCCCACAAATCAATGCCTTTGATGGGTCTCACACTCTTGACCTCCCATGCCCCCCTGTGACACTGACTACCCCATGACCACAGCTGGTCAAAGTGTATGGTCTCAGTCCTATTCTTCTGCCAGTCTGCTCGCACACATGACCACTTCAGAACAATACCACAGATCACATGTCACTGGCTCTGTTTGGGGTCAAGGTAAAGGTGAAAAGGTGACGTTAAATCTCAAGGTTGTGAGGTACAAAGTGGTATAAGCCTGTTTAAAGATCAGCCAGCCTAATAAAAAAGGGCTTCATCCTGCAGGTTCTGGTCGCAGGGGAAGAAGAGGCAGACAGAAAAAGAGGGGGGAGGATAACATCAGGGAGAGGACTGGCCTGTCCTTCTGGCTGCGGCGAATGTTTCATATTAAAATGCTTACACAAACATACTGCAAACTGTTCTGCATTTCTTGTCGTGATGAATATAAGTCATTGGAAAAAGCCCGATCTGTGCAACAAACTCCTGACAAGCTGAGGTCAGGACTACACAGAACAAAAAAAAAAAAAAACTGTCTTTGTTTTCAAGTGCTGCACGGACAAACATAGTAAAAATCATTGACTTCTCTGCAGCACTGGCAATGAACATATGTCTGAGCATGTCTGAAATATCAAACTAAAGTGTCTAATGAGCGTTGAACTTGACAGTTACCTAGAGGGTCCGCCTTGCCATTGACGTCAGGAATGGTGAAGACACCCACCACCTCATGACCTCTTCGCTGCAGCAGGCGAAACACCTCCGCACCAAACAGACTCTGGCCAATCACTGCAATCCTCATGTTGCCGTACAACACCTGAAAGCACCAACCAATGAAACGCATTCAAGTCAATTGTTTACTGTGGGGCGACTTTGAATGTGGATGAAGAAGTCTCATTCTCAACAACAACTGACATTCCAAGAGAGACTCTAGATCGTCTACCTCACACAGTCACAGACAGATTGTTCACTACATATCTAAACAATGATTATCTACTTCACATACAAATTGTTAACCATTGTTAGAGCATGATTTGTCTGTATTACATACAAATTGTTTAAACCATGGTTTCATTATCTTTCTAACTAGCATTCACACTGTTATCCATAGTTTAACAGGTTTTTTCCCCCATTAAGTTTTTACTTTTGCCCTGAACTCATCAGAGATTGGGCTCTGATCAATCTTCATTATCATCATTATTATCATGATTAATAATCTGTCTACTTCAAATACAAATGGTTGAATCTTACTTTATCATCATTATTGTCATCATATAACAATCTGTCTACTTCAAATACAAATTGTTGACCACAGCATTAATTTTCTGTCTGCATAGTTTAAGTATGTCTGTCTACATTACTTACAAATAATTAACAAAATTGTTACAACAAACCTGTGTACTTCACAGACAAATTGTTAAGTACAGTTTAATCATAAACAGTCTACAATACAAACTGTTCAGTTACCCATTCTATAATTATGATCTTTCAACAACACACTTTACATACAATTACAATTTTTCTAAACCTTATGTGCAATTGTGGTCTGTTTATCAACATACAAAATGATCTGTCTACCTTAGAAACAAACTATCAGCCACAGGTGAATTTTCATTTTGTGTGCTGAATGTAAAGATTGTTAACAATATTCTAATGATCTGTTTACTCCAGTGCAAAACCTTGACAGTACTTTAATAATGATCTGCACGCACAAACTATTACCAAACAATGACTTTGATGTAGTTCACATACAAAGTGTACTTCAATCACGATTATTTCTGTGCTTCAAGTGCACAGGACAATCTTGATCAGAGGTCCTCACAAAGCAAGACACCTGTTTTCATGGAGATCAGATCGTTTCATATTGCAAGTGACCACAGTGGCTGACAAAGATCGTTTCACTAGCAAGTGACACCGTGTGACAAAGTCGTTTCACATAGCAATGACCACCGTGGCTGACAAAGATCGTTTCACATAGCAAGTGACCACCGTGGCTGACAAAGATCGTTTCACATAGCAAGTGACCACCGTGGCTGACAAAGATCGTTTCACATAGCAAGTGACCACAGTGGCTGACAAAGATCGTTTCACATAGCAAGTGACTACAGTGGCTGACAAAGATCGTTTCACATAGCAAGTGACCACAGTGGCTGACAAAGATCGTTTCACATAGCAAGTGACTACAGTGGCTGACAAAGATCGTTTCACATAGCAAGTGACCACAGTGGCTGACAAAGATCGTTTCACATAGCAAGTGACCACAGTGGCTGACAAAGGATGTGCCCACTGTTCCCACTTACACTCAGTGTTGACAGTCCATGAGCAGAGCCCCGCAGGCCACTGACCCATTCTTTCCTTCAACAAGCCATGACCTCTTTCAGGTCTTCTTTTTCTCATTTTTCACCTGTGGCATGCAAACCCACGAGGCTTGGTGCTCTCGCATGTCTCCCAGTACAGTGACCCTGGTGATTAAAATATAATCATCTCTAACCCCCTTCCTCCCACCTCATCTCTTTCCCTTCCCAAGTTCTTTGTCTAATCTTCACACCCATCTACCCCCTCCAACCCCGTTTCTATCCCCTCTCTCACCCAGTTAGATACTCCAGATCCTCATATTGCATGCTCATCGTTTATCTATACATGCT
Organism: Conus canariensis; assembly: GCA_033310375.1. Taxonomy (NCBI): domain Eukaryota; kingdom Metazoa; phylum Mollusca; class Gastropoda; order Neogastropoda; family Conidae; genus Conus; species Conus canariensis. The sequence goes on from CM065721.1 coordinate 17,881,255, forward strand.
CATATCTGTAGATTGCTGACAGAGAAACAAAAAGAAGGGTTACAGTTGGGACAAGAAGGATGAAGAGAAGGAGGAAAAAGGAAAAACAAAACAAAAACAAAGAAGACGATGATTTCATTCCAGTGTGACGATCACCCCAGTCCTGTATTCATACAGAGCAGAAGGCGATTCAGAGGATGACAAATTCTGTACGAGCAGAAAGTGACACTATCTGGTATATTCATTATCTGTTCATGGGAAGCTTAAGTCTGCAACTTATTTTCACCCCTAATCTGAGAAAGACAGGGAAAGCATGAACAAACATGAAAAGTGCTACATATGACAGACACAACATGCCATATGGGTCAACCGACACACGGCAGAACAGACAGCTAATGTCCACTCTGAAGAAGAGGTTGAAAGGAAATTTAAAAAAAACAAAACAGGAAGGAGATTGGAAAATGAACAAGACCAAGGGCATGAGAAGGAGAAGAAGGTGGTAGAAGAAGACGGAGAAGAAGATAAGAAAACATGATCTAAATTACTTTCATGACAAAGAAGAGGACAAATGAAGAAGAGAGGCAAGAAGAGGAGACTTGATTCAAACTTATAAGATATTTAATGGTATTGATGATGTTGATAGGGCATGCTTTTTTTTGTGCTCCACAGACAAATACTACAAGGAACAGTGAAGATTTATAAGACATTTAAACAATATTCCAGAACTAATTTGAGAAAATTTACATTTACTAACAGAGTAACTAAATTTTGGAATGAATTAACTACTAACATCAAACATGCACCTAGTATTAATGTGTTTAAGAACCTCATAGATAAACATGAATTAATAACTAAAATAAAATATGAATTTGATGGATAATTAGACTGAGCTAGCGTATAACTGGACCAACAGACATAAAAATATATATACAGAAGGGGCGCATACAGCCTAAATAGGCTAAGTTGTTTGATACCAACGCCCCAAATCCTGATCCTGAAATGAAGAAGAGCAACACAGGTAAGAGAAAGAGAAAGAGAAATGAAGAAAAAGAAGAAGCAGCAGGAGACCTTCACAATCACACAACCACCACAAATACAATGAATAGCGACACCCAATGATAAAAGCCGCTTTCCCTACAGATCAACTGGTGCAAACTGCCAGGGCTCAGGTCCAACACACAAACCACCAGCAGGGCTCTGCTCTGTGCAGCTGCCAGCCCAGCACACTGAAAATGAGCTGTCCCACCAACACACCACCAGGGTTACAATTTCACTTGCCCACCATTGAAAAGCAACCCCCCCCCAGAACACTTTCCACCATTTTCAACCAATGAATGACATGCATGCACACATGTCCGGCATGATTTCTTTTTTTTGGGGGGGGGGGGGGGGGGCGGGGGGGGGGGGTTGTGGTGGGAGTGTTGGGCAGTTGGGTGAGGGGGGAGGGTGAAGAGGAGAGGGCTCTCCGGGCGGGCAAGTATAGGGTGGGGGCTGGGGTGAGATTGGAAGGGGAAGTGTAACTCTCAATATCTGGGAGAAGTCATGAGATAAGTGAGACGGATCACCTCTCTGAGGTCAAGGTTGGAAAAATGTCAATAAAGCAGATGGTATGTGTAACCTGAGCTGGTGTGAGAGAGAGAGAGAGAGAGAGAGAGAGAGAGAGAGAGAGAGAGAGAGATTTCAACCTGTAAATGTGTTCTCATGTGTGTGTGACAATCACCACTATGAGAGAGAGAGAGAGAGAGAGAGAGAGAGAGAGAGAGAGAGAGAGAGAGAGAGAGAGAGCGAGAGAGAGAGAGAGAGAGAGCGAGAGAGAGAGAGAGAGTGTGTGTGTTTCAATCTGTAAATGTGTTCTCATGTGTGTGTGACAGTCACCACTATGAGAGAGAGAGAGAGAGAGAGAGAGAGAGAGAGAGAGAGAGAGAGAGAGAGAGAGAGGGGGGTGGTCAGACAAGCAGGCAGACAGCCAGCCAGCCAAGAGCGAGACGGATATACAGGAAACACGTTATTGCAATACTTTCAAAAGTATGAAACATATATGCACTCCATACAGCCCTGGCTCCAGTTTGAATTGTCATAATCCAAGAGTCTTCCTTCCACCTCCCAACCTATAGAATTCACATGAATGTAAATGCTGCTTTTTTTTCTTCAGTTCTCCCCAAACCTTTTAAACATTCCATAAAGCAAAGGGTTAGTTATGCGTGCCTACAGTCACGTTCGTATCCCACACACAGTGTTACAGAAATCACGTGATGAACAGCTCATTATGACAAACCACAATGGTGTTACTTTACCTGGTTTTGATTTTATCTGCTAGCTCACGAGCCCTCTCCCTTCTACAACATCGGGTGTACAATCTTGGCCGTGCACACGACACAACTGGTCTTACCTGAACACTGTACTAAGGCAGCCCTGTCTTCCCATCGATTTCACGCTAATCAAAAATAGGTGACCTCCTCATCTGCTGACACACCTCCATCGGGACCAATCAGAAGACAGCTAGCTGTGTGTGAGAGAGGTCAGCAGAGGTCAAAACTGCTGATACTCCCTCAGTGTTGGCCTTGACAGTTGTTGACTGACAATCACTTTGTTCTAGATAGGACAGGGACACGAGGACTGTTTTCTGTTCGTGTGTGACGGCATTTGAATGCGTGTTCTGGTGTGCACACTAAAAGTGAGATTGGTTAAAACACTTCCTTCTCTCTCTCTCTCTCTCTCTCTCTCTCTCTCTCTCCTCATAATTTTTGAAAAGGAACTGGCTGTTCTGTATGCAGAACATCAGATCAAGATGTGTTGTACACGGGCTTGAATCAGACTGATAATATGAGAGAAAGAGGGAGGGAGACAGACAGACAGAAGGCATATTTCTGTGCATAATACTTTTGAGTACATAGTACCTATATCCAAAAATACCAGGCAGAGAAAACGTGTGTGTGTGTGTGTGTGTGTGTGTGTGTGTCTGTGTGTCTGTGTGAGTGTGTGCCACTGCCAGTGTGTGTGTGTGTGTGTGTGTGTGTGGTGTGTGTGTGGTGTGTGTGTGTGTGTTTTTACCCCTTCAAATTGCTAAGGATATTATTTTCAGCTTCCCACAGTTGCAGCTGGACAATATAACTATACCTAAGACAGAGAAGGATAATGGAGCACCTGTCTGTCACAGCAGGATCGGGCGGACCTTAAGCATGGAGTGCACTATGTGAAGCCTACTAGCACACCCCTTGGTGAGAGTTCCTGAGATCACTGGGTTTACACCCCTAACAAATTGTGAGGGGATTATCTGTGCTGGTGTGGACTTGAGAGCTTAACCCTTAACCAGCGGCCAGTACAAAAATGGCCCACTCAACCATCATGCTAATAGTAATACTAATAATAATAACGAAAATTTGTCTGCTCACACGTCCAGAACCCTACTCGCAATGTTAGAAAATCAAGTAAAATTATAAATAACAAAAGCAAGTGACCTAATTGTTTTTAAAAAGTGTGTAATAAAATAAGCAAAGCAGTCATTCCACCACAACAATATATGCTGACAAATGAAACCGTAACTAAACGGAAAGTTCAATTTTACACAGAGATATTTGCAACATCACATTTCCCCATGCCTCACATACACACATGTAGACACACATACTCACATGTATGCATGCACATGTCTATGCCTGCACACACACACACATATGCACACGCACACACACACACTCACACACATCAGCATCATCATCATGCACATACACACCTAACAACTTTATACATAATTCGGGGAGCAACAATAGAAAGATTACAGATAGAAATGTGTGCTTATCCATTATTAGTCTCTCAGTTCTCCAGTTCATCATGCAGCCTGCAATACTATCATCTGTCACTGAGAAAAGAAGATGCCTTACTAGAGCCCAACTCTTTGTGATCATCGATTTTTATCAAAATGCTTTTCAGTTTGCATGTGATCAGATTCCAGAATGTTCCAATAGTTGCAAACTTTTTTTTCTTCTTTTGGTGGGACATCTCAGCCCGTGATGTGTTAATCTCAAACAGTCAAAGTCTTCACCGCTATCAAGTTCAAGAGGGCTGTTGGCAGATCTACATGGTGGGGCCCTACTTCGCGCTGGCTCCATGACTTAGCAATTCCTTCCCTCAGTAGAGGACTAAGTAGGTGCTGTCCTGGGTAAGCTGCACCTAAACGGGTACTGCAGAACACCACCAAACAGATTCAGCAGCAGTGCAGAGTCTCCTCGGGTGAGTGGCCCTATGGCAACCAGGTACTGATGTGATTGCTCCCAGAGGACTACCAGTGCTGAGCTGTAGCAAGACTAGCCTAGGTGTTTATTTGGTGAACCAGACAATTGGGAAATTGGGGACAATATGCTGTGAAAAGCAAACTTTTCTCCGCTCTGCCGAACCATCAACATCTCTACAGACAGACAGGTGTACAGGTCACGTCAACAAACACCACATTATCTCTGTACACCACACTATCTCTGTACACCACACTATCTCTGTCCCAAATCACAGTATGTTTTTATCCATCTGAAGAGGCACAATGAAAGTGTCCCTACTGACCTTTAAATTCACACTCATGAGGTAAGGTCATGTTGCTTATAGCCCAGCCGACTGCAAAGGGCCACATCAGGGCTCACACTCATGAACCTCATTTTAAGCTCGGTGGTTAGGTAATATACCGTAACAAATTTGAAATGTTAGTGATAATGCACAGCAAAAAAACGTAGACAAACGAATCGCAAGACAAAACACGATGCATTTTGACCTCTTAGGTCTTCTTCAGGCAAGATACAACAAACCACTCAGGACAACGAAAATGAACGAGCAATGGAACTGGATGAAGATAAGTGATAGCTTGTTCATTTTCGTTGTCCTGAGTGTTGTGCATCTTGCCTGAAGAAGACCTAAGAGGTCGAAACGCATCATGTTTTGTCTTGTGATTCGTTTGTCTATGTTTTTTGGTGGTGCACTATCACTAACATTTCAAATTTGTTTAGATTTCCGCCTGTCTCACTTTGGAATTAAATATACTGTAAATCATGTGAAATCATCAGACATGTGGGGGGGGGGGGGGGGGGGGGGGAGTCCAAGTGATTTGTTAACCATGTGTAGATATGCTGAAGAAAATACCACTTCTGAGCCCTCAAGTCAGACTGACTTTCACTTTTATTAAAAATACACACGTCCATTGTTGTAAACACTATCATTTTGGTATGAACTACACCATCAAGGATTGGAAATTCAAAATTTGTAGGAAATAAAAAGAATTTCAGAACAAAAATAAATCAAATACACTATGCACAAACTTACCAAGACATCCACATTGAATTACATGAGCTAATGCACAAACACATTCACGCAAAATATGCACACACATACACAATCACAAACATTCAGAGAGAGAGAGAGAAAACAAAGAGAGAGGGACCGAGGGAGACAGACAGACAGACAGGACAGAGAAAGGGAGGGAGGGAGGGAGAGGGGGAGAGAGAGAGAGAGAGCGGCACAGAGAGTGAGGCAAAGACAGACAGACAGACAGGTAAAGAAACGGACAGAGAGACAGCAGAACAGACAGACAAAGAGAGACAGAGATAGACAGACAGACAAACAGACACACACACACTGAGAGAGAGAAAGAAAAAAGAGAGAAAGGGACTGAGAGAGAGGGAGGGACAAAGAGAGCTGGAGTGTGGGGGCAAGAGGGTAAGAGACTGAGACTCAGAGACAGACAAAGCGAGAGAGAGACAGACACTAAGACAGACACTAAGACAGACAGATAGACAGAGAGGAAGAGATCGAGATGGACAGACAGATAGAGATAGATAAAGAGATACAGAAAGAAATACCAAGGCAGAGACAGATAGACTATAGACAGACAGATTAAACGAGTGGGAGGGGAACAGAGACACAGATGGAGAGGGAGGGAGAAGGGAGAGAGAATGAGAAAGAGAGAGAGAGAGGGGGGGGTGGTAGGGGGATAGACAGACAGAGAAAAAGACAGAGGGAGACAGAGGGAGAGAAAAAGCATTATTTTTAATTAGGTCAAACATATGTGTATGATATCATAATGTCAAAATTTTAAATGCCAATGTGGCTCATCAACAATTTGCCTGCAGCTTGATGTTTTGCATATCAAGATCTCAAACAGAAATAAAGAAAACAGACATTAACTGAACAAGGGAGGGGGGGGGGGGGGGTGGAATTATAAGGAAAGGGAAAAGGATGAAACCAGAGAAATTAAAGAGAGACAGGGAAGGTATGGAGAGAGAGAGAGAGAGCGAGAGAGAGAGACAGACAGACAGAGAGAAAGAGACACAAAGAGAGACTGAGACAGATAGAGACAAAAGGACACACATATAGACAGAGACAGACAGACAGAGACAGACAGAGAGGCTGAGACAGACAGACAGACAGAGAGGCTGAGACAGACAGACAGACAGAGAGGCTGAGACAGACAGACAGACAAAACAACAGAGTGGTGCGACAAAAGATTGGCAGACGCTTTGACACTTCACTGCCGTCAGCTGAGCACACACGTTCACATGTGACATCAGATTATGAACACACATAATGATTGTAAACTATACAATCAAACATAGCAGCCCGAAATATTGCCCAGTCATGCCAGAGCAACGTAGCCAACAATGAAGTCACCAGTGACATTTTGTGGCATTGGGCAAGCCACACATGGAGTGAACAATCTACTGCCCCTGAATGTCTTCTTTCCCTGCCTCCCCCCCCCTCCCCTACCACCCCTCCTGAACTACTCTCCCACTTCTAGCAGGCCCCTTACCTGCTCCACCTGAATGTTCACATGCCTCTCATACGTATGAATGTATAATTTGTATTCATGACCATAACACTGTGTGAGAGCTGTACACAGAGGCAGAGAGAGAGAGAGAGAGAGAGAGGGGGGGGGGGGAGAGAAAGCAAGAGAGAGGGTGAGGGGAGAGACAAAAAGAGAAGTTAGGGAGAGAGATGAAGGGCAGGAGAGAGAGAGAGAGAGAGAGGGGGGGGGGAAGGGGGAGAGCGAGAGACTGACAGACAGACAGGAGGAGAAAGGGAGAAGAGGGTGGGGATAGGGTAGAGGGAGTGAGAGAGAAAGCAAGAGAGAAAGAGAGAGACTGTGAGAGAGGGAAGGGGAAAAAGCGAGAGAGATAAAGAGAGAAGGGAAAGAGAGAGAAGGAAAAGAGAGACAGACAGACAGAAGACTGACTGACTGTGAGGGAAAGGGCGAGGGGGAAGAGAGTGAGAAACAGACAGACAGACTGTGAGAGAAGGGGGCGGGGGGGGGGGGGGGGGGGGGGGAGTGAGAGAGAGAGACAGGCAGACAGGAGAGAGGTCAAGTAAATGTGTGTGTGTGTGTGTGTGTGTGTGTGTGTGTGTGTGTGTGTGTGTGTGTGTGTGTGCATATGTGTGAGACCGAGAGAGAGAGACAGAGGCAGACAGAGAGAGAGAGAGAGACGGAGAGAGAGAGAGAGACAGAAAAAGAAGCAAAAGTATCAAAGACTGACACACCGTAGACATTTTTTCGGTTTGTTTATTGTATGCATTTGATAATCTAATAGCTGTAATTTTATTTACCATCATTTCAAATAACAGCATATGCAATGCATGTACATGACATGTTGTACATGACAGAGAACTGTGAAGGCCTGTGACTACCCACCTGTGTCACAGTACAGAGCACCCTATCACCTGTCAGCATTGTTCAATTATGTTTTGAAATGACCAGCGTACACATGGAACACGTCATGGCAAGACTTCACTCTTCCTTCGCTGATCATAACCTACCCCACCATCACCCAGGACCAAGAGATACAAACACCTGCAGTGTTGTCAGGAAATCTGAACAATGCTATCAGCGTTTAGAGCTGTATCCAGCAGTAGAGTATCCCTTCACTGTGTGGTTCCAGTCTTCCCTTTTGAGCTTATAGAGTCAACAACCTCAGATATTTTGAGCAGGCCAGATTAAAAAAAAAAGAAAATATTAACCCTGACAGTTCTTCGCCATGAACAAGTGATTTTGATGGAGTTTACACAAGTTTATTATCTCCCAAGTATTAGTCAGTGAAAGTGACACAAACTATCCTGCCACAAAAGGTTTGGGTTTTTTTTCTGTTGTTTTTTTTTTCCAATTGTTCTTCTTTCGATGTTTCATGTTCCAGAGGATATATATATATATTTTTTTCAATTGTTCTTCTTTCGATGTTTCATGTTCTAGAGCATATTTTGTTTTTTTTCAATTGTGCTTCTTTCGATGTTTCATGTTCTAGAGGATATATATATATATATATTTTTTTTTCAATTGTTCTTCTTTTGATGTTTCATGTTCTAGAGGATATTCTACCACTCAGAGCATCTTTTTGCAGACTATGCTCCCTTGGTGACTGATGAGTGCTGCACGTGATGGGTGGTCGGTGAGGTGACATCTGTTTTAATGTATGAATTACAGTACATGTGCTGCATGTATCATATTACATTCACTACATCTTTGATCCATCTACAGTGAGAGTGCCTCTTCAGATATTGGTGTCAATTGGCAGCTGTACATTTTCATATTGTATGCTAAATATACACTGTCATGTGTATTTGACATTCGTTCATTCTAATTTTCACTATCATGTTACAAAGTTTTTGCCAGCATAGGAAACATAAACATATGGACATTTTACTTTTCATTTAAAAAAAAAAAAAGATTTGGTGCAATGTTCAAAATGATCTTTAACAATGAAGCAAGGCATGTTACAGTAAACTGCAGTCCAAATAGAAGAGCTTTGGTTAGGACTGGTGCTGGAGATGCTACCACTAGTACCAGCTTTAGCCATGTGAAAAGCAAAAGCACTTAAGGATGTCCAGCGCAGCTTGATGCTGATAGCTTTGAGATCCAACTGAAATGGGCAAGTTCCAAATGGACACAGCAGTCCAGTGGTTCATTCAACCCCAGTTCCATGGCTTGAATCATATTCATAGCAACACCTGAGAAGTAAAGAGTTTTCATTTTCACCCAGGTCAGCTAACAGGACAGGGAAATGAACCCCCTAAATGCTGCAACCTTGTCGAACTGCCACGTCTTCACATTCTACTCTTCCCAAACAACCAGCATTGAAAAGGAGAATAAACAAACAGGACACATGAGGCAGGTATGATCAAAAGTCAGTGAGCAGTGGATTGGAAGTTCAAACAATATCAATGAAAGCAGATTAGTTTGTACCAGAAGAACAGTTACTTTGTTCATTGTTTTACAGGACATACCTGGTTCAGCTAATCAAAGCTATCCCAGTTATGTGAAAGAGGTTGTGAAGAGGTTGTGACCTACAGAGGTGTGTGTTAGGTGATCAGGCTTCCCCACCCCTTCCAGATTATATTACAACCCCTCCATGACAAGCATACAGGCCAACAGCTGTTCTGGCTATCAGGATTCTGTTGTGTAATCCTGTTGTCAATGGATATACCAATATGGACTGATGCTCAAAATGGACTCCAGCTAAGCTTATCTAAATCAGTACATCATGACAAGTGCTGAGAAAACGACACCAGCAAGCTGAGACCAGATCTGAGTGTGGCATTTGCTGAGGTGATGGTCCATTGACAATGGTCCGTTTAAGCAAAGTCTGTTATGAAGCTGGTCTCTTGGTGAAGTTGTCTAACGATGCAAAGGTCTGTTGAGATGTCTGATGAGGTGGTTTATTCTTTCTCTCAAACACAGGCACAAACACATGTGCTGACAAATAAACTTCATAAGTTTTGCAAAAAATGTTAAAAGACAATTTAAGTACCTTGCCATTTTGGTAAAGAAAATACAAATGTAACAAACAATCGCCCTAAAGACACTATCCTGTCATACTATTGTTCACAAGATAATCACCTCAACAGGCTTCAGCCCACCAATCGATTGCCCACACAAATGTCATCCCACAAGACTATCACCTGAACAGATAATACTACAATGGGCCATACCCTTAACATCAACAGATATTTCCTCCACCAGATTATCATCCTATCAGATATTGCCACAATGAGCCCTCACCTCAAGGGCAACAGATATCACCACATACCCCGTTAAACATCAGACCCCATTGGACACATATATATCGAAGTGATTGAAAATCAAAGGGTATCAGCAATCGCATATATTTGTAACATTGTAACACTGGAATAGTGTGATGCCTTAACTGAGAGACAGAATGCAGGAGAAATCAGAAAAGAAAACTCAGGCATGACCATTAGCACTGGTCTGTTACTATAACATACAATCAGACCATATGGCTTTCAGGAAAAGAAAACATTTTAGACAAACTGAGTATTTCAAAATGAAAGACTATGAACAAAGTCAGAGTTTACAGTGTTTACAACAAAATTTCAGAAGGGTGCTAGATGTGCCCTATTATCATTATTTGGTCAATCAGTGGGAGATTGCATCTCTTAGGAGATCCAAGTAAAGATCCATCTGCTGTATTCTCAGCAGCTGTGGAGGTGCTGATGATGCCTGGGTTGGTAAACAGCAGAGCTGACCCTGATCTGTGGCCTCTTTTTACTTCCCTTGTATCTTTGAGGCATCCTCAAGCAAGGCTGCCTCAAACTTACTCTTCACTTCTGTGTGTGTGTGTGTGTGTGTGTGTGTGTGTGTGTGTGTGTGTGTGTGTGTGTGCGTGCGTGCGTGCGTGCGTGCGTGTATGTGTGTGTGTGTGTGTGTGTGTGTGTGTGTGTGTGTGTGACTCTTATCTCTGCCGGTTCTTAAAACAATTGTGTGTGTGTGTGTGTGTGTGTGTGTGTGTGTGTGTGTGTGTGTGTGTGTGTGTGTGCTGTCTGTGTGTGTTTGTGTGTGTGTGTGTGTGTGTGTGTGTGTGTGTGTGTGAGTATGTGTGTGTGTGTGAGAGTGAGTGTGTGTGTGTGTGTGTGTGCATGTGTGTGTGCATGTGTGCGTGCTGTGTGTGTGTGTGTGGCGTGCGCGCATGTGCTATGTGTGTCCGTCTGTGTGCGTGCATGCGTGCGCGCGCGCGGTGTGTGTGTGTGTTTAAATCGTATGTATCGAGGGATGCCTGGTCTTAAATACTCATATTTATTATTTTAATCTTATTAAACTGAATATATTTATGAGTATGTTACTTGCTTTTAATAATGATGATGCTCTCTTTTGTAATTTTAGGTTCCATGTTTTAAAGAGAGTGGGTGTGTACTGTAGATGCGCACGCACATGTGTTTGTACGTGTGTGTGTGTGGGAGGGGGGGGGGGGTGGGAGGGGGTGTGTGGGAAGAGTGTTTGTGCTTGCATGAAGATATTTTACTGATTGGATTGATTTACTATGGATTCTTACACAGGCAGTTTACGCTTTTGTGTGTGTGTGTGTGTGTGTGTGTGTGTGTGTGTGTGTGTGTGTGTGTGTGTGTGTGCGAGTTGTCCTGGTATATGGTTGCTGTGCTGTCGAAAATGAATTTTCCATCTTTTGGACAAATAAAATTGTTATCCTGTGTTATCCTCTGTGTGTGTGTGTGTGTGTGTGTGTGTGTGTGTGTGTGTGTGTGTGTGTGAGAGAGAGAGAGAGAGAGAGAGAGAGAGAGAGAGAGACAAAGAGTAAGAGAGATAGAGTGAGTGTGTGTATATGTGTGTGTGTGTGGGGGGGGGGGGGGGGGGGCTATGCATGCGTGTAAGTACAACCGATTTCCCTAAGTAGTTACAGTCATTTTTTTTCATTGTTTTAATAAGGCTCGCTGGTTTTCACCCACAACAAATGGTTCTGTTTTACATACAAGCACCCTTATTTAACATTCTCATTTTTTGCTCCTATCTCCGACATCTAGCCATCCCCATTTTTTTTTCATCATCTTAATCTTTGCCAAATCACTGTTTAAATAATAGCAGAACTGTTGGCATACACTTATTCCCCTCACCCCCACTCCCTTCCTGCTTGTTTGTTCGGCACCAGAAATGAAACACTTCAAAGGTTCGAAGTGTCTTTGGTCCACTCTGATTCTGTCCCAAGACAGTCTAACACAATCTTTGCCATAACTTTATCACACACTAGTTATTGGCAGCATATACTATAGTCATACCTTCTTCTTGTCAGCCCTTTGGAAAAAAGATTGCATCATCATATGATAGGATTAATCAGCACTCATTACCAAATTATAGGCAGCATATAGTGATATCTTCTTCTTGTCAGCCCTTTGGAAAAAAGATTGCATCTTCATATGATAGGATTAATCAGCACTCATTACCAAATTATAGGATTAATGAGCATCACAACCAAATGGATAATTACTGGAAAAACTAAAGTCACTGACTTTTGTAAGTCTCTGTAAAGTAACAATAACATTAGATTCTATCAAGAATGTAACAGAAATTCTATTTACGTCTGTGTTGAAGTCTCTTTCACTTGCAAAATATGCAATCAAATATGCGCAAAGTTCACTCAAAATTGTAAGCTTTTATAGTTTGTCTTGTGCTGTGAGTGGAGTGACATGCTACAGTGACAAGACATGGTACACGTGTTACATATTTTTTGTTTGAGCATACTTTTGTCTGAGTACAGGGGGACTGCTTGGAGAAGCTTCACAAATTATACAACAGATGTTTTACACTGACGAGTCTTCTTTTTTTTTTTTTCATCAATCCTCTTCCTCTTTTGCTGTGATCTGAAAGCAAGACGACAAACTGCACAGTCAACGTGGTCTCAACACAAGTTGGCAACCACCCTCGTGACCAGACGCAATGCCCACATCTGACCAGATGTAACCTGTTCAAGCCGGATTAGTATCTTATCAGTGCGATATTTTCACTTACCCTTGCGGAGCAGAAGCCTCGGCGAGCAATGTGCGCCAGTCGAGCATTGCCACAACTGCTTGAATTGAATATTTCCAGGTCAGGTAGCCAACTACTGAAAGTGAGCACACAGTGAACGTGCCGAGGTAAAAGGTCCCGGTGCCTGACGAATGTCAAGGCCAACTTCCAAGTTACGTGCCTGTGCTTATCTCCCTTGCGATATAACGCAGCTCAGCGTTCTGGATGTCCGCAGTGTTCACTACAGAATGTCACATCCATTTGTTTGTTTATTCAAATAACACAAGACCATGGGGGTGGGGATGGGGCGGTGAGGGTGGTTATGATCGAGTTCTAACAAATGATTGGAGAAACGAACTAAAGGTAGTGACACATACTGATAACAAAATCATCAAGTTTCG